>CM053029.1:322743430-323943430 GCA_028564925.1 Lithobates sylvaticus | reverse complement strand
AATACGGGACCTGATCAAACTGCCTCCGATATTTTGGCTATTTATTATTATTTTTTATCTTATGTATGTAGTTAATAAGTACTATTTTGTACTCTACAGGCCCTATGATAACCCAATTCTAGACTAATAGGATCTCACTCTCCCCCTACGGCTCCCCAGCCACTGATCTTGGCTCGGGCCTTCTGGGTATATGCCCCCTGTGGAAGTCCTGGGTAGGACACCTTGCCGCGGATCTGCCATAATCCTTTATGTCTGATGTCCTTGGGAGTATGTAGACTCTCTTAATTTGGAGGTAAGAGGTCGGGCATATACTCGGGAGAATTCTCTCTTGCACATAGCATTTACACTTATATACCTATACAGCATCACTGTAAATATATAATTTTGTTTTTACATAATAAATTTATTCATTTTTTCTTTATATGCATATCTTAGAAACAAGAAAACATCCTCATAAATCTTTCTCACTTTTCATTCGTACTTTATCCTTGTCTCCTGAGGAAGCCATTCTGGCGAAACATGTCGAGAACAAATGGACAAGTACTTTGACTTACGTGTCTCTAGTATATTAATATGTTTAGTTCCATTAGGGATTGTATGCATAAACCCCTGAACTTTGATATTTTGTACTGTTGTATACGAAGTCATTTAAACATATCTCCTTTTATTTTTTGTGTGTTAATAAAATACTATTTTTATCATATATGAATTTTTCTGTGATTATGTACCCTTGATAGTCCCGTATCTCCAAATATATTTTTCCTGCAAGTACAGTAGCTGATCCCTATTGAAAAAGTCACTTCCATTCACTTTGCGAGTGGACAAAGACAAACAGCTACAGCATTTCTTCAGAGTAACAAAAGGAATCAATCTGCAGCAAAGTTTGTTAAAAATCACTGCAATGTACATACAGTAGATAACCTGGAGGGGAATATTTTTTCTCAACAAAAGTGGAGTTACTTTTTAGGTTTTGCCTTTACCATGGTCCTTATAGCCTTCTGCATCGTGATCCTTAAGCAAACGCAGTTACTCAAGGTGCTCAACCACATTTAAGTAGGTTGATTTCACCTGTTTCCTTGGAGTCCCACAAAACTCTTCTCAAAATACTTACAGATTGCCTCAGATTCCTCAAATTTAAAAGAAAAGTCATATCTCATATTAAAAATTTCAAAACTTATTGTCAAAAAAGACAGTTACTAAAGCCTCATAGCTGAAAATGCATGAGATGTTTGTCTTTTTTATTTTATATGGGGCTTTCCATAGACACTATAAACACGCTATTTTATATCATCCTTTCACTTAACCACCTTATTAACCTTACCCTAACCATTTTCTCTCAACTTCTTTATTCATTTTTTTACTTTAAACAGTATCTTTATTGGAACAAAAAAATAACAATTTAGAAATAAAATATATGCATAGGAAATGTCAGATATGCGTGAAAATCTTACCAACGGTTATCTTGAACAGACATCTCATATATATTATACTACAAGCTGAGACATGCATTGCCACATATATCATAAGGCTTCATGTACACGGGACGTTTTTACAACTCCTCTCTCTCCTCTCCTCTCCTGAACGATTGAAACTTGACAGATAGTAACCCATGTTTAAAACGTCCGTTTTGCTGCATTTACATTCCGGGTTTAGCCTCCTTCTAATAATATTATTATAAAACTCATACTGTATGTTTTATTATAAATACATGGGTTCATTATAGTCCACATAGACCTATTTTCAGAATGCAATATAGCCTTTGAGAATTTTATGAGCATTTTTTAGCTTAACTTTATGTATCATTTATTTCGCCATGGTTTTATTATTAGTTAACTATAATCCACCAAAAGGACTTTAACTTATAAAGACTAATTTACGTAGGGTGTAATATATGTAGAGATAAATTGGCAATGACAATAAATGAATTTACTGAAATATCGTGAGAATCCCAGTTGTTAAAAACTGTGTGCAACATTATAATAAATTGTATAACAATTCTACCCACTACAGGAAAATAGATGTATTCTTGGCAATTAACAATCTGAATAATACATTTATCATCGGTTCAGCAATGACACACAGAAGCCGAGCAGGAAGTGATTAATTAAGAGGTCACTGCCTATGGGATTAAAGTGGTCCCAAAGACCTGTAGTTCAGTCTCCTCTTTGGTCTATTCTGTCAGCATTAACCAGCCCTGCATAACTGGGAAGATGGGAGCTCATCACATACAAACCCTGCTTTGCTACCACATGGAGGAACAGCTGTGATGGGGAACATTCTTTTTCTAGTAGACCAACAGGCCATCTGGAACAAAGGCACTGGGCAGGTGGTAGAGAGTTAGTTATGTATTTTCTTGTCATGTTTATAAACTATGGAGTGATGTTGGAAAAGCAGAGCCTTTAATAGTGTAAGCCTCACTTTGTTCTTGGAAATCTGTGAAAGAAGAGAGGGAAGTCAATATGCTATATCCAGATCCAAAAACCTACATCTGACCTACCATTTACACATTTCAGAAATACACATACACTACCAGTCAAACGTTTTAGAACCCCCCCCCCCTTTTCCATTTTTTATTGACATTTAGACATTTTATTGTCTCAATGTACAGGCATACCCCACTTTTAAGTACACAATGGGGTTTTCTTTACTAAAGCTGGAAAGTACAAAATCAGGCTCACTTCTTCATATAAACCAATGGGCTTCTAACCCCAGCTTGTTCAATTAAGCTTTGGTAATAAAACCTGGGAGCTCATTGGTTTCTATACTAAGTGAGCCTGATTTTTCACTTTCCAGCTTTAGTAAATAAACCCCATTGTGTACTTAAAAGTGGGGTATGCCTGTACTCTGAAAAAAAGCACAGAACAAATTAACCATTGGACAAAAAAAATGTAATCATTGAATCGCTTTATAAATATAAAAATAATACATTTATAAAGTTTAAACCATTTTTGACTTATCAAAATAGTAACCTTTTTGCAGAATACACTCATAGCATTATTTCCTACAATGGAAAGCAAATATTGTTTGGAAAGTTCTTCCCATCACTGTTGCCAGTCTGAAACTATGGGGGGGCATTCAATGAACTGAACCCTATAATCTTGTCTTTTTTTATATAAGGTTCTTCTGGCATACCCCGGAGGTATGATTTGGGACATTATGTTACTGTAGGATAAACTCATGGCCAACTAGGTGTAAACCAGAGAGTACTGGACAAAACCATCTTCTCCATCCATGTGTACGAAATGGTGTAACACACTTAGGAATCAACCTTCCGCCTTCTCAGTGGAGTAAAGAAATCCTACCAACTGAAGATTTCACATTTTGATTTACACATTGAACTTCTTCCGGTATTTAGTAGTCCAGTATCTGAAAGACAATAGCCACAAATACTGTTCAGTGGCAGTACATTATGCAAACAACTTGGTAAGCCCAATATAACAGGGAGTGGCAAGGCAGATTTTTATCTTGAAATAAATATTAAAAGTGAATTATCTGAAGGACAACAGACACAAATAATTTTGAGTGCCAGAGCACTGGAAAAAGCCATATACTTTTAGGCTTAATGCATGATTTGCCCTGCATCAAACATTGGAAATTTTGCAGATGAAGTCAAGCTGCAGAAACATTTACACCTTTACAGTTCTTTACAGTTTTATTAAGAGTGAGCTAGTTCACCCGGTCAGGGGACAGGCAATTTGCCTCTCTGTAATAAAACTTCCTGCTGCACCAAAGGTCCTCTTAAAGGGTAGATTGGCTATTTAAACCCTTGTATCAGGAATAGTGGTCCATCTCTTTGATGACCCAAATCTTGGAGTACTCCTTGAAGGCTGCCTTATTTCCTCCTCCCTGCCAGCACTCCAGCCATCCTCGTTGTATTCCTCCTCTGCCTCCTGCTGCCTCTGCCTCACGGGGTGGAGTTAGTAGGCAAGAGATCCTGCTGGCCCTGAAATAGCTGCTGTTCCTCCAGTATCTGGTTTGTCAGGCCATGGAGTAAATGCTCCAGGAGGAACAAAACAGGGATTGTATCACTAATCCACTAATCAGTTCACAGCTCACCATTTTGGTTGCCTCTTCAAAATGTGCCAAAATCCTACTTATTGAATGATGAAACATCGACACAGTGAAAAGCTCCCCAGAGCCTGTCTTCATACCATAATTGCACCAGTACTCTGCAGCATGGCCCACATTGAGTTCCAACATGTGGGGGTGTCACAGATGATCCAAGGTGCTGTAAAATATATTTAGCTTTCTTCCCATGCTTACTGAACCATGTGTCTGTGGTCTTGTGTACCCTGCCACTAACAGTGTGGTCCAGCAACACAGACACATTACATTCCAAATGATGGTGGAGAGGAGGCATGGCTTTCTAAAATAATAATGGCAGCTGGCTACCTGCATATGTGGTGTAACAAAGGCCATATACTTGCAGAAGGGGTTTGATTTCACAAGCTAGATTGGGAGCAGCTGCAAAGCCAGCAGTTTTGCCAAGCTGGCATTAAGATGTTGGGTCCAGGGGTGATCTGGGGACATTGTTGTCTTCTTCTCCAGCAACTGTGGAAGAGGCAGGCACCTGCCTTGGGAAGGATGCTGCTTGAGATGGCAGGTGGGAGTACTAGAACTCTTCAGAGGTTTAAGCCTTCGCTTGATCCTTCACACTGTGGCCCCATGACCCGTTTTTCTGCTTGATGTGGCATATCCTAAGCCTCTGAAACCCCTTCTGAGACTTCCTTCCCTATCACTAGAGGCTACAGACATTATGGCAGTTGGAACAGGAGAATGTTGTGAATGGGGGGAGATGTGGAACATGAGAAATGAGGAGGAGGCGTGCATGCATTTTGTTGTCAACTTGTCTCATTAGGATGCTGCTTCCACTGAGCTCTGAGTATTATAAGTCCTGCAAATTTGACCATAAAGTTCACCATAAATTTGCTGTAACTGTAAACCTCAAATGCCCCCAGATTTGTTGGCAGCCCATGATGTGGTGTATTGGAGCCTCATCCCTATTGTCGTTTGAGTTCTTATTCACACAGCTGTTAACTCTCAGAAACTTGTTTTCTAAATCTGCTGTCATTTAGGTCTGCCAAACCTGCTCCTGTCAAAAGCTTCCTCCAGTTTCCAAATTACATTTATTGGTGTAGGAAACTGCCCTTACTGACACCTTGGTTGGCTCTGCAATGCAGTTTCTAAAAAAACTACACTTGCAAGGCCACATTGGTAGGGGTGTTTGGTCACACAAAAGTGAATTCATCCAAGATCACCTCAGGTATCTACACACAGCCGTCTGTGCCAGCCACAGGAATCAGTAGATTCTTGCCGTTGGGATTTACAGCCTGGCTAAATGCAATTGCAAATGGAGCCTAATTCCGCGTACACACGATCGGAAATTTGGCCAGCAAAAGACCAATGAGAGCTTTTGGTCAAAAAATGCGACCGTGTGTATGCACCATCGGACTTTTGCTGGCCGAATTCCCGTCAGCAAAAGATTGAGAATAGGTTCTCAATTTTTCAGTCAGAAAAAGTTCCGATCGGAAATTCCGATCGTCTGTACCAATTCCGACACGCAAAATTCCTACGCATGCTCGGAAACAATTCGACGCATGCTCGGAAGCATTGAATTACATTTTCTCGGCTCGTTGTAGTGTTGTATGTCACCGCGTTATTGACGGTCGAAAGTTCAGCAAACTTTTGTGTGACCCTGTGTATGCAAGCCAAGCTTGAGCGGAATTCCGTCGGAAAAACCATTCAAGATTTTTCCAACGGAAAATCCGCTCGTGTGTATGGCATGAGGGTTACAGTTCTAACATTTACCTTTTTTTCTGTTTTTAGTAACCTAAACTGTTTTTCTTAACCTATGGTAGTTTACAACTTACCTTTGTACATTTGTACCATTTCAGTTTATTTTCTGGACTTGAGTTTGCCTAAATTTAAATGAAAACTGGCAGTTGTGGTGCTCTAAAAGTTTTGACTAATAGCTAATCATTTTATTATTAATATTCTTTCAGTGTTTTATATATATTGTAATATGGAAAATCCAAGATCACCAGCCAGCAGGCAAACAGTTCAAAGTCCTGCTATAATGAAGATCGCACAAAATGGCTCACTGCCAGTATCTTGATTTCACATTTCGGCTGGTATGGATTTAATGGGGAATCCCTACGCCGAAAAAACGGCGTGGGGGTCCCCACAAATCCATATTAGACCCTTATCCGAGCATGCAGCCCGGCCGGTCAGGAAAGGGGGTGGGGACGATGTACCCCTACCCATTCACCTGGTGAAAAAAGTGTAAATAAAAAACACAACACAAGTGTTTTAAATACTTTATTACACAGCTCCGGGGGTCTTCTTCCGTCTTGGGGGGTCTTCTCGCCGGACTCCTCCGCTATCTTCTGCTAGCTCTTTTACTAATGGAGGAGCCCGGCTTTCTCCTTCGTCGCCGCCGCCTGGGGGTCTTGTTCCGACTTCGGGGTCTTGTCCCGCTCTTCTGTTCTTCTTGCCGCTTCTAATGGCCTAGACGTGTTGCGCGGCCAGTTATATAGGGACAAGGGGCAGGGTCACCGCCCCACAAAATCTGAACTGGAAAGCTGCAATATATTACATTTCTGTTCTCGAGTTTAGATATTCTTTATCTTTAAGGAGTTTCTTACTACTGTTTGTGTCAGACCCCTCCTTCTTATTAAAGAGAAGTCAACTGTGCTTCAATGTCTTTAAACTCTAATAACAGAATCTGGAAAAACTACATTGATGGGCTACCTCACGGAGGACCTGTCTCTACTGTGTGAGCCTGTCACTGAAGCCAACAGCAACACAGATGTAGAACAGGTCAGGAAAAAAGGAAGAAAAGTCAATATTCAAATTACCCTTTTAGTTCTAGCAGGTTGAAGAAACACTGCTACCAGCACAGTTTGTTGTCAAGGGTAAATTAAAGCCAACTCATCCACCTACAGGAGCTTAGGGCCTGGTGGATGCCCAGGAACCCAGTTACAACATCCTTGCTCGTTCAGTAAATCAAGGAGGTGGTACAATTGGCCAAAGCTGGCCACTTGCTTATTACTGTACTGTACAAGGGATGCACTTGAGTTTGTTGGGTCGGAAAATGCCAGTTTAAACAATGCAAATGGTTGTGGGTTGAATACACCTATTAATATCCTTGCCAATCAATGCTGCTACCTTGCCTAGAGACCCATTCTATCTTAAAGCCCAACTATAGGATATTAGCAGCTCGCTATCTAACTAACTGTTGGTATGGAAAAAAAAAACGATCCAAATGCCCATCTTACCTTCCCAAAGCCACGGTCATGTTAAATCTTTCTCTTTTCTTCTGTTTTTACTGCATAATATGGCATCTCCTGTTAGTAGAGGTGACCTTTCCTCCATTATAGGCTGCAGAGGCAAAAGAACTTGCAGGGGGGATGCCTGGTCCCCAGGGCAAGAAACTGTGAGGAAACTATGACTTTGATCCATTGCATTGCAGGATGACTTAATGCCCCGTACACACGATTGGAAATTCCGCCAGCAAAATTCTGATGTGAGCTTTTGGTCAGACATTCCGACCATGTGTATGCTCCACCGGACTTTTGCTGGCGGAATTTCCGCCAGCAAAAGATTGAGAGTAGGTTCTCTATCGGAAATTCCGATCGTCTGTAGCAATTCCGTTGCGCAAAATTCCTATGCATGCTCGGAAACAATTCGACGCATGCTCGGAAGCATTAAACTTAATTTTCTCGGCTCGACACAGTATTGTACATCACCACGTTCTGGATGGTCGAAAGTTCAGAGAACTTTTGTGTGACCGTGTGTATGCAAGCCAAGCTTGAACGGAATTCCGTCTGAAAAAACATCCAGGATTTTTCTGATGGAAATTCCGCTCGTGTGTACGTGGCATTAGGAGGAGGTGTTTGAAATAAAGAATGAGGGGTAAGGTAACTAATATACAATGCACTATTTAAATAAAAATTTTGACTAGCGTTGGGCTTTAAGCCGTCTCAAAATTGTGTTATAGCTGGCAATCATTTACCCTACATCTTTTATTGGATGGCTTGACTCTGGTACACCTATTCCTCTATTTACAATTTTTTTAGAACTTGAATAATAACTTAGATAAGCATGCACCATACATCAATGTAATTGTTCTTCGTGCTTGCTTAGAGTGGTCCCTGGTGACTGTGGAAAGTAGCTTCTTAGTACGCCTTTCCTTGGTTGTATTACAGTTTTGCCTAGTATCACACCATATAACATAGCAAACACAACGCAAAGAAACAGCAGAATACCGGACTTTCAAAGCAAGCAGCTGCTGTGTATACTGTAATGAGAATAGTGCCATTTACAGTGCCCTATATTTCACATTTTCTTTGCTATTTTTGTGCTTGGGAAGTGCGTAGCCATGTAAGGGTCCTCGGTCTTTAAGCTAGGCCTATACACCAGCTGCCACTTAAGTTGTACCTGTAATAAGTCTTATTTAGGGATCAATATAAATCTTGTTTAAGCACTTATGGCCGAAAATCTTATGCAAAAAGTGACAGCTAAAATGACATGTATGATTATATTCAGCATACACCATGTGTGAACATGCTAGAGTGAAGTAGCCTTTGGAAATCCATGTCTTCCTCTCCCCTCCCCCTATCCTGTTGTGTAGTGGAGGTTTATCACTTATCAGAGTGACAGGGTGAGATCTACGTTGGTATTTTATCTCTGGTCTGTGGCACTGTCCCTTCAGAGCGGAGACGCCACATGCATTAGAGTCTCACTGTGCAGCGAGGACATTCTTCTGTGACTTACAAAATCCTTTTTATGCACTTAGCAGCATGGGAGTTTGGGAACCCTGTAATTATTATAAGGTATAGAAAAAAATGCCATTTAAACATAGACTGTGTTTCTGCAGATGAAAAAATACTCGCATCTGCGCAGCTGTTTTTGGGGATACAAGGAATCAAAATGCAGACACAATGTTGCAAGCTGGTCACAAAGAGTTTTCTTTTCTATGTATCTTTCTACCAGGCAGGAGAACATAATGAGTTGTACATAAGATTAGTCATCCCTGCTGGCACAGCTCATACTTCTGACACAATGGCGGTTCACAAGCTCTTCTGGCAAACATCTCTATTGTGGTTGATAGTATTATGGGGACTAAAACTAAAAGTTATTATTTTTAAAGACTATCTGGCTAAGATTTTTTTTTTTTTAAATCAGAAAGCAAGTTTATTGAAACAAACACAATAAATGTACATACATACATACATACAGAGGTAAAATATATGTTTCACAGTACAAAAATATATAATAGACAACCCTTTATACTGGTTCATCATATACTCCTGGTAGTGGTGGCTATGAAGCTTCTAGCCTGGGAATAAAATGACTTATAGTTGCGTATAGGCATTTGAGGGATATTGCTATCTATTAACCCATTCGTCTGTCTTTCTGGTTCATCCTTGGGATCGACCCAGACTGCTCAAAGGTAAAGAAGCATAGTATATCCAATCCCATTAATGAGTTATGTAGACAAATATCGTGTATATATGTAAAAGAAAACACAAACTGGTTAACCAACAACCTTAACATTGTCCCTAAAGATTTACTTCTCCCACCAAAATCTTATGCTGTTGTAATTATTATCGTACCCACCATCATATTGTTCACAAACCCGCACACCGGGTATGCTGTTTCCGTGTCCCATTGGACTTATAACCCTTTCAAAGCTTACATCTGTAGTAATCTGTCATTTATCAATTGAGCAGGTCCCAGCCCTGGCGTATCTATCCATGGTTGCCATAAAGAATAGAATTTGGAAGGTGAATTGCGATGTTGATATGTGAGTTTTTCACGTATAAGTAAGCTATTTACTGATTCAACCCAGTGCTTGCCCGCTGGAACCTTCGGAGTAATCCAAAGTCTCGCAATTGCTTTACCAGCCAGATATAGAAGTCTAACAACCGCCGTGTGTCCATTGGGTGAAAGGGAAGGGATTTCCAAGGCGCCCAGCAGGCACACCACCGGGTCTAGTGTCAGAGGTATTTGATACACCTGTGATATAGTATTAATAACATATTGCCAATACCTGAAAAGCTTTGGGCATTTCCACATCATGTGTAGGAGGTCACCTCTGTGTACATTGCATTTGGGGCAAAGCGGAGTTTCCCTAAATCCCTATTTATGTAGCCGCATTGGGGTTCTATATACTCTGTGTAAAAGATATAAATGGGATAACCTATGGGAGGCTGACACTGACACCAGCGGAGCAGACGTCAGGCAGAGTTCCCATGTTTCTCCATCAATGGGTCCCAGATCCTTCACCCATCCCTTTCTACATGGAAGTTTGCTTGCATCATGAGTTGATCCAAGTAGTCTATGGTATGCCTTCGAGATCATGCCCTTTCTCTCTTCTGCCAACAATACATCATCCGTCAGGGGATGTATCACTAGGGTGAGTCTAGATAGCCTCTCCTCGCTTTGTATTGCATGTCTCAATTGGAGGTATCTATAAAATTGTGTTCTGTGAAGTGAAAATCCCTGGCTAAGGTTTAAAACAAAACCAATCTGGGTACATTAAACAGCTTTGGGCCCAGCATATTAGTTAGAAGCTTCCTTATGTGCTATCAGTGACCATACTATTATTATAAATCAAGCATGTACAGGTGCTGGTTATCAATCAGAGCATGGGTTGTAAGCTCTAATGAACAGGGCCCTCTGATTCTTCATGTATTGAATTGTATTGTAACTGTATGCCCTAACATTGTAAAGCGCTGTGCAAAATTGTTGGTGCATAGGTGTGCACAGGGGGTGTGCCAGCTGTACCTGGGCACACCCTAATTACTACATGCAGTGCCGATTCCCTCTAGTGCCCGGGCTTCCCCTATGATGCCCCCCTGCAGTGCTGTTGGTTTCCCTCCCCCCCCAGCTTCTACAGGGGTCCAGGGATGCTTCAAGATGGAGAGTGGGGATAAGGGCTAGTGAATATATAATTTACCAGCACCTTCCTTTCCTAATGAACACAGTGAACACACTAACTGTGTTCATTCATAACTGAAGCATAGTCAACTATGTTGACTATGCTTCGGTTTGTGAATGAACAGAAAGCCACTCAGCACAGAGCACTTCCCATTCACTGTCCTGTGCAGCTGAGGCTGCAGAGAAAGGCATGTGTTTTTGAGCTTTGGGGTGCACACCCTAATGCAATAGGCTGCACACACATATGTGTAATGTGCAATATATAAATCCTGTATAATAATAATAATAATAATAGTAATTGGCACTAGAAAAAGAGATTTTCCCATGATCCCACACAGTCCATTTACTACCATGATTCTCTACAGTCAGTTAGTGTGGAGGTAAAAGTAGAAGACCTCAGTTTCATCTGCTACTGTTTAGACTTAATAGACTAGCAAGTTTTATAAAGGATGTCACTACGTTGATACTTTCTAAGCCACTGACACAGAACAAACATGCAGCAAGTTAAGTCAGATCTCCTTATCTGCATGCATGTTCTCAGTCAGTGATTTAAAGCGGAGTTCCAATTAAAAAAATAAAAATAAAAGTCAGCAGCTACAAAATCTGCAGCTGCTGACTTTTAATAATCGGACACTTACCTGTCCCAGGGTCCAGCGATGCGGGGGAACGAATCCCTGCTCATCTCCCCCTCCTCTTTGCAGCGCCAGCATTGTCACTGTGGGCGCCCCCAGCTGTGGCTTCACAGCCAGGCACACACTGCACATGCGCAAGCCACGCTGCACGCTGTGACTGGCCGGGCAACCATCTGGGACCTGTGACGTGTCCCAGATGATTGCAGAGAGAGAGGGGGGGGGGAGAGGTGATCTTCCTTCCGGCGCTGCGGTTCCCCGGGAGGAAGTGGGAGCTTGAACCCTCTAAAAAGAGGTTTTCCGCCCCCCCCCCCCCCCAAAAAAATCACATGCCAAATTTGGCATGTCAGGGGGTCACCTTCCCTTAAAGCGGAAGTTCCATTTTTGGGTGGAACTCCGCTTTAAAAAAACTAAATAAAGCACTGGCTCACCAGGCAACTAACATTTTGCAGATAGAAAGGTCAACAATGACAGTCTGTATATTTTCCTAAGTAGAGGCTTTGTTGAATAAAATAAAATCAGCAAATCAAAAAATCATAACTTTAAAGCCCAAAGCCAATAATTAGACAAAATCTGCCCGTGCGGGGGGGTCCCGTTACACTTCAAGGGTTAACTGCTTATTAAGTCTAGGGCTGCAGGAATAGTTATCTTACACCAGAGGAAAAAGGGGACAACACCAGTGTAAGGTAAGTAATACAAGCATTTAACCCTTACAAGGCGGGGGGAGGGGTGGGGCTATAATATGCAGGGGTTGATTTTGTCTAATCCCGGAGTAGGACTTTTAAGGGTCCATTTGAGACCAATTTCAGATCATTTAGGCCCCTTTCACACTGGGGCGGTTTTCAGGCAGTACAGCGCTAAAAATAGCGCCTGTACACCGCCTGAAAAAAACCGCCCCATTCACTCCAGTGTGAAAGCCGGCGGGCTTTCACACTGGAGCGGTGCGCTAGCAGGATGGTAAAAAAAGCCCTGCTAGCAGCATCTTTGGAGCGGTATAGGAGCGGTGTACCCATTGATTTCAATGGGACATCGTGGTAATACCACGGCAATACCCCGATTTTAACCCTTTTATGGCCGCTAGCGGGGGTTAATACCGCACCGCTAGCAGCCGAATCCCGCGGCTAAAACTACGGTAAAGCAGCGCTAAATATAGCGATGCTTTACCGTCGCCCCGGCTCCCGCCCCAGTGTGAAAGGGGCCTTAGAATTAATTTCAGGTGTACTTGACTTAGTCAGAAGCAGTTCTACAAAGCAGTTCTACAAGGAAAAAAGCTCCTCGACGCTGGCCTTTATATTTGTTGGTACAGACCCCTGAGTAATAAAGTGTAGAAGAAGAAAAACATTATTAGTCTGAGTCAACTGATGTATCTAGTCTCCCTTTAAAGTCCTCCCTTTAAAGCAAACCTGTGCTTTGCCAATGCAGGCCAAGGCAACGGATTTGCTTTCATCCTTTTACCTTTTGTTCAACTCTGTTCAGCTGCAAAAATTACACCTAGTACAGCCAAGTATGGAAGATCATGTAACTCACTACCCTTTGTCTTATGAAACAGCAATGGTGTTTGATGACTGGCTTAGTGTTATCACATGGAGTCAGGGAAAGAGTTCTTAGTCCTGTGTAAGCTCCAACTGGGGGTGACACAGGATTTTCTGAATGGAACAACAGGGTAGCAAAGTAAAGGTGAGTATGTGCTCCAGGGAAGATTAAACAAATGATCAATGCTCAGGTCTGTCTTAAATATAGCAACTACATTGAACCAGTCCTGAATAATGCTAACAGAAATAAATTATTTTAAGTTGAATACTAAAGTGTAGGCAAACCTGTGCTTGGGTTTACTGTACAACTGAGAGAGTAGCTGTGTTTAGCTGTGTCCTGAAACCCAGAGTTTATATATTCAGGTAATTATTTCAGCCAAACTTCATGTACTTTGTTGCTCTCACAAATAGTGCAGTCCCTTCACTCTGTATTCTCCCTATGCCATTCATTCTTATCAGTATCACATACTCTTTTCCAGGATTATAATGCAGTTCTCACCTCTGTATTGCACCCAAAGAGGAGACAATGTGGAACAGTGGTGTTGCTGGCCATAATGGCAAGTCATTACTTAACGTATTTAATTTGATATTTTATGGGTAAAGAATGCCTTTGTTTTATTTACCTAGGCCCTTTAAGCCCCTTTCCACTGTTAACACAATTTGACCACACCCACTGTTTGCCGCAGTGCGATATGCATGTCACATGACAACTTTCCCTGCAGCACCCAAAGGTGACCAAGGTCTTTTACAACCCTGTAGTGTAAAAAAATTAAATAATATATACAGTTGTGCTCCAAACCCTGGCAGAAATTGTGAAATGTTGGTATTAATATTGAAAATTCGACTGATTATGCCAAAAAACTGTCTTTCATTCAAGGATAGCAATCACATGAAGCCATTTATTATCACATTGGGGGTTATTTACGAAAGGCAAATCCACTTTGCACTACAAGTGCAAACTACAAGTGCACTAGGAAGTGCACTAGGAAGTGCAGTCGCTGTAGATCCGAGGGGGACATGCAAGGAAAATAAAAAACAGCATTTTAGCTTGCACATGATTGGATGATAAAATCAGCAGAGCTTTCCCTCATTTCAGATCTACCCCTCAGATTTACAGCGACTGCACTTCCAAGTGCACTTTCAGTGCAATTTCAAGTGCACTTTGCACTTGTAGTTTGCACTTGTAGTGCAAAGTGGATTTGCCTTTCGTAAATAACCCCCATATTTTTTTGGATCCTTTTTAAATCATAATGATAACAGAAATCACCCAAATGGCCCTGATCAAAAGTTTACATACCCTTGAATGTTTGGCTTTGGTACAGACACAAAAGGTGGCACACACAGGTTAAAATGGCAGTTAAAGTTTAATTTCCCACATTTGTGACTTTTTAAATCACAATTATTGACTCTCTCTGATTAGCTCTCACATGGATGCACTAAGCAGGCTAGACACTGAGCCACGAGGAGGTAGAAAAGAACAGTCAAAAGACCTGCGTAACCAAGTAATGGAAATTTATAAATATGGAAAAGGATGTAAAAAGATATCCAAAGCCTTGAATATGCCAGTAAGTACTGTTCAATAATAATGATGGCTATCCTTATATAAAAGACATTTTTTTTGGATGATCAGTCATATTTTCAATATTAATGCCAACATTTAACAATTTCTGCCAGGGTATGCAAACTTTTGAGCACAACTGTATATATATATATGTTTGGGTTTGGCTTGAAGAAAAGATAGCGACCCTAGTTTAGAGGCAGGGGCATTTAAAGGAAGAAAAAAACCCATCGATTGTCAGTGTAGAATATTAGTTTAGTGTCAGTCTAGGTATAGTGAGTGTAGTGAGGAGGACCATCATTCAGCTTTGCATAGTGTGCAGCTAGAGTAGGGACAGCTCAGATAGTTTCACTGTAGTGTAGTGAGACCGTGTCATTCATACATACATTAGTGTAGAGTAGGGACAGCTCATATAGATTCAGTGTAGTGTAGTGAGACCGTGTCAGTAATCTTTACATTAGTGTATAGCTAGAGTAGGGACAGTTCAGATAGCGTCAGTGTAGTGGCAGCAGTGCCCATTGGTTTTAGCAGTTAGTAGGTCATTGGTGAGTTTTAGTAGGGCAGTTTCAGTAGAATGTTGTGGGCGGAAGCCAGACTGTAGGGGGTCGAGAAGGTTGTTGTCCGTGAGGTAGCAACTCTTTCGGTCATGGACAAGGCGTTCGATGAGCTTGGAGGCAAACTGGAGCAGGGAGATGGGTCTTAAGTTATTCAAACAGGTGGGGTCTAGTGAGGGTTTTTTGAGTATGGGGATAACCAGTGCATGTTTTAGCGGGGAAGGAAAGGTGCCGGAGGAGAGGGAGAGGTTGAAGATGTGGGTTAGGGAGTTGAGGATAGAGTGGGAAGGTGGTTTGTGTAGTGTGAGTACTCAAATTAAAGTGCACCAAACACCTCTCTTCATTGATTAAAGTGCATCTACGTACAGATTTCAACTTCTTTTTTTACATTTGCTTATAAGCACCGCCCCCTCCCTCCCAATAATGTCTGGGAGGACAACAAGGCGAGGTAGACGTTCCCTTGGCACTGTAAGGGGGCCAGGAACAAATGTGTCCACAGGCAAAAGTGGACGTGGTAGTCAGTCCTCAGGCAGGGCATCATTTCCTCTGTTTAGTGAGTTTGACCGTGCTATCCAGCCACAGCATGCAGGGGAGGTGGTTGACTGGCTTACTAAACCTTCCTCATCCTCCTCACCCTCAGTCCTCTGCAGTTGCCAGAATGGATAAACCTGCCTCCTTGTCCACATCTATTTCTGCCATAGCCACATCATCAGCCATTGAGAAGTCAGCTGAGTTATTTGACCACAGCCTCAGCCACTTGCTCCTTGATGATGCCCAGCCATTACTGGATTCAGATGTTGGTTCTGAGGTTGAGGATGACAGGAACATGAGCCTAGAGAGAGGAAGGAACACTGGTAGACAAATTGGCAAATGTTCCCCAAGCCGCAGCATATTGCCAAGTTGTGTCCAGTGGTAATGATGAAGATGGAGGAGATGGAGATGATGATGATGAGGTCACTAATGCGACTTGGGTGCCAGATAGAGCAGAGGAGGAAACTGAAGATGAAGCGGCACAACCCCAAGGAGGCCGACATCAAGAAAGAGTAGAGAGCAGTCACCCTATTCCATCACATTCTGCAGCTGTTATCTCCCGGCCCACTCTCCAAATCTCAGCTGTCTGCGCCTTTTTCAGCACATCTGCAGCAGATCGCACTGTTGCTATCTGCAAACTGTGTCTCAGGCACATCAAACGTGGCAAAAACACCAACCATTTGGGTACCACATGCCTAACAAGGCATGCCAAACCACTCAGCCTGATGGCAAGAGCACCTAAAAGCCACACAAAAGGGGCACAAATCTGTTCCTCCTCCTTAACCACTTCAGGCTGCCCCTGCGATTCCGAGTCATTACCTCTCAGCAGCCTCCACTGACAGGGATGATGGTATAGCACAGGGTGTCCCATGTCCTAGCAGCACATCTGCCAGCAGCACACCACCAGCTGTAGCCAGCAAATTTCTCTGCCCCATCTGATGCAGTGGAAAAAAAATACAGTCCGTGCCACCCACATGCTCAGCGTCTGAATGCAAGCTTGTCAAAGCTGTTGGCTCTCCAACTTCTGCCTTTCAGCCTGGTAGATTCTGCCCCCTTCCGTGAATTCGCACAATGTGCTGTACCACAATGGCAGGCCTTTCTATCTCTCTACCATCATGTGGAAGGGAATGTTCTGGCACTGTTGGGCAAGGCAGTCAGCCATAAAATCCACCTTACTGCTGACACGTGGTCCAGCAAGCATGGGCAGGGACAATATATTTTGTTCACAGCACACTGGGTAACGCTGCTTGCAACTCAAAAGGATGCAGGACAGTGCACGGTGCTGCACCACAATGGCAGGCCGTTCTATCTCTCTACCATCATGTGGAAGGGAATGTTCTGGCACTGTTGGGCAAGTCAGTCAGCCATAAAATCCACCTTACTGCTGACACGTGGTCCAGCAAGCATGGGCAGGGACAATATATTTTGTTCACAGCACACTGGGTAACGCTGCTTGCAACTCAAAAGGATGCAGGACAGGGCACGGTGCTGCAGCTTGTTGTGCTCCCACGTCTCCATACAGCTGGTGGTGATGATGCCAGACCTGTGAGCTCTACCCCCTCCTCCTCCGCCACTTCCATGCTCTCCTCTGCAGAATTGTCCTATGAACATTCAAAGTGCTTCAGCAGGTGTGTTTAGGGTACAGGAACCACACTGGAGCAGAGATTATTGCAGCTCTGCAGGGACAGGCCCAGACGTGGTTCACACCACACCAGCTGGAGCCAGGAATGGTGGTGTCCGATAAAGGCTCAAACATCCTGTCTGCCCTTAGACAGGGAAAGTTGACACATGTGCCATGCATGGGACATGTCCTCAATTTGATGGTGCAGCGTTTCCTAAGTATGTACCCAGTGTTGCAAGATGTACTAAAGCAGGCCAGAATAGTCTGTAGCCATTTCAGGTGGTCATACACTGCCAGTGTTCGGTTGGCTGAAATTAAGTGGGCTGAAAGTTGGAACTCAACTTTGGGAATGCTGCAGTGGCTATACATGCAGCAGAGGGCCTTCACGAGTACCTGTGCCAGTACGGCATGAAGACAGGCTCAGGCCGCCTCAGCTTTGTGTCCCCACGTCAATGGCTGATCATTAAGGATGCATGCATTGTATTGTCACCATTTGAGGAGGCCACAAGGATGGTGAGCAGTGACAGTGCATGCATCAGTGACACAATCCCTGTTGTGTTCCTGCTGGGGCAGACTCTGCATGGCATTATGGACAGGGCACTGGAGGCAGTGCAGCAGGAGGAACAGGAGGACTTCCTTTCCTCTCAAGGACCACTTTATCCAGACACCATCATTCCTATGTCACAGAACACACAGGAGGAGAGAGGGGAGGAGGATGAGGAGGAGGATTATGGCACTTTCATAGGCTTCAAAGAAGAGGAAGACATGTGTCAATCTGCAAGCGATGGCTTTCCAACGGAGAAGGATGATTACTGGTTGGCAACCCTCCTTGACCACCGTTATAAGGGGAAGGTCTCAGAACTCCTCCCATCCCCACAGAGAGTGCAGAAGATAAAATCTCTTGAGGACACGTTAAAGAGGATTTTATTGAACATTTTTCCTGACTCCAGTAGGTTACAGTGTCGTGGGAAACATAGTTTTGAGTCTTCTGTTGGTCAAGAGAGGAGCGTTGGAGAAGGCGTCCGCCTAAGTGAGGCATTTCAGAATTTTTTTAGACCTCGCAGCCCAGGGCTGTCAGCTTCCACATCCCATCTGCAGCGTCTGCATCACATGGTGGACGATTACCTCAGGGCCAAAACAGAGATGGAGAGCTTTCCAGCTGACGATCCACTGACTTACTGGGTCATGAGAATAGACACTGGCCAGAACTTGCCCAGTATGCTATTGAGTTGTTGGGCTGCCCTGCATCCAGTATGTTTTCAGAACGGGCATTCATGCTGGCAGGAGGATTCGTTACTGATCATAGAACACGTCTGTCCACAGACTCCGTGGACTGTTTGACTTTTATAAAAATGAATCAGTCCTGGATTACCAGCTATGAAGCCCCTGATGCCGATGTGACTGAATAAGTCTTTTTGGGACATGGAATCTCTGCAGGACTTCCTAGCTTTGAGGGTGTTCAATCATTTCATCTGGAAGAATGTTTTTGGTATAGGTTTTATGGGCACAATTAACACCCAAAGACCAATTTTTTAGCACCAGTTTGACAGGTGCATATCATTGCAATTTTTTACAGCAAGGCCAATTCTTGCTTTCATCAAGAGTACCTCTATAAGGTTAATGGTGGGAAAGCGCCCCGGACATCCAAAGAGTAATTTTTCTGCACTTGTTTGAAAGGTGCATATCATTGTAATTTTTTACAGCAAGGCCAATTCTTCCTTTTATCAACAGTATCTCCATAGGGTTATGGTGGGAAGGCGCCACCAACACCCAAAGACCAATTTTTCTGCACCTGTTTGACAGGTGCATATCATTGCAATTTTTTACAGCAAGGTCAATTCTTGCTTTCAACAAGATTACCTCTATAGGGTTATGGTGTGAAGGCGCCAGCGACACCCAAAGACCAATTTTTATGCACCAGTTACTTCTATCCAAAGTCAAAGTGACACCAGAATGTATCCAAAAAATCTCTAATCTTGTTCCCAGTGCACTAGATTGTGGCCTCATCATACACACTGGCTCCCCATCTGTTGCTGAGCAAAATAAAGGCAGCTTGCAAAGAAAATTACATTTTTTTTGGCTTTATAAATGCAATTATTGCTGCAGCAGATTCTAGACATGGTACAGATCTGCCACTTTACAGGTAGACTAAGGGGACAAACCAGGCACTATATTGGATGGAATCTTTCATGTTTATGCTTTCACTTTAAAAATCAAAAATATCACTGCTCATTTAAAAATTAAGTTTTTCACAAACTTTTTTGTTTTATTGATGTCCCCTAGGGCAGAACCCGGACCCAGACCCCTATAACCATTGTATGCCCAATTACTTGCATATAAGCCTTCAAAATGGGCACTTTTGATTTTTGACGTTCGGGTCCCATTGACTTTGTCCCATTGCAACCTGTGTTGCATCTATTGCCATTTGTCATCTGGTCTGCTAAGGCAGTTGATAAACTACTGACTGATAAATGTCTGGTTAATGTTATTGGTAAGGACCATGAGCCTCAGAAAGTGTTTTGTTTGTTGTGTTGCTGTAGGCAGCCAGGAGATTCAGTACAGCAAATACCTGGGGAGAGTTACAATGAATGATACAAGAGTTCTTTTACGAGTTTGTTTGGGAAGATGTGGTGGCTTAGAGATAGAAGGTCTGTCAGTGGCAATGAGCAGGAAAGGTTTTCTGGACTCCACTGGACTAAGCCTGGACCACGGCTGTTTGTGAGTCCTCCCTAGCAAGTTGTGTGATGTAAAACGTTATGCTTGTAGCCTATCAGGACTGAGGAAGATAAAATCTGTGTATGCAGCAGTAAACTGGAGGGGTGGGGCTTGGGCACTGCTTGCCAACCCAGTTGATTGTAGAACCCTGTTGCAGGGGACATAGGCTAACATGGAGGGGCGTTTAGAGGCAGAGAAAAAAAGCTCAAACACCTGTAAAAGCAGCATTTTTTAGCTTAAGTGTGCATCAGCCCTAATGATATAGAGCAGGAGTCTCCAAACTTTTTAAAGAAATGGCCAGTTTACAGTCCTTCAGACTTGGGGGGGGGGGGGGCTGGACAATGCCCAGTGGCAGTAAGCAATGCCTGATCTTTGGTATTAGGGGGAGAAATAGTTGGTGTCAGTGGGAGGAATAGTGCCCCATTTTTGTTGTCAGTGGAATGAATTATGCCCCATTGTTGGTGTCAGTGGAAGGATTAGTTCTTGGTTGTTGGTGTCAGTGGCAGGAATTATGCCCCATTGTTGGTGTCAGTGGAAGGAATGACATCCCATTGTTGGTGTCAATGGCAGAAATAATGCCTCAAGGGCCAGATAAAGGTAAGCAAAAGGTCACATCTGACCCTAGGGCTGCAGTTTGTATATACTCACTGATATAGAGCATAGTGGAAGGAACCACAGCACTCAGTGGGAGGCTAGGCATCTGACACACCCAGAAGTGTCAGATGTAGAAAACACTTTAGGCAGTGGTGTTTTAGGGATACAGAGGTTATCAATGGCATGGGCAGTACAGGTAAGTATTAAAAGACTTGCAGGGATCATGTTTTTTTTTTTTTTTTTTTTTTTATATATATCTTGTTGACAGAGTCACTTTAAACACAGTCCACTGCTGGCTCAGGAACATAATGTGATCAAGCACAGGCTGTGAACAGACAGCTAAATCTGCTAGGCTTGTTGAGGAGCTCAGACCAACCTATAAACACTGACAGATATTACTTTCATTTTGGCAAACTCCAGGAATGACAGATTGCCAATCAAGCCTCTGCTAGATCACTACTGCATATTTTCAGATTGTACGTCATTGTAATTTACACCTGATGTACATAGAGCTGTTTTCTGTATACTGAAGGCAGCAAATCACAAGGTAAACAAGTAGTGAATTGCCCTCTGAGACCACCTTTGTGGTGAATCTGTGCTCTTGTGTTCAAATTTATTTGGTGATCTCACTCTTAAATTCCACTCAAAGCTCCACAAATCCTACAGCCACTGTGTGACTTCCCAAATATCCCTGTAAGTGCTGATCCTCCAATGTTGACATTGCTAGAATGACATCACTCCCATACCAAATAGTTCTAGTAAACCACAGGCAGCCAACTGTTATTATGGAAGAACTTTAACTGCAGAGATCTCAGGTCATTGATGTGGATAGAGACTCAAAGCTGAACTCAGTTTAGAAACATATAAATATATTATTAACCACTTCAACACCGGGCACTTAAACACCTTCCTGCCCAGACCAATTTTCAGCTTTCAGCGCTGTTGCATTTTGAATGACAATTGCGCGGTCATACAGCACTGTACCCAAACTAAATTTTTTCCCCACAAATAGAGCTTTCTTTTGGTGGTATTTGATCATCTCTGGGATTTTTACTTTCTGCTAAACAAATAAAAAAAGGCAGAAAATTTTATAAAAAAAATATGTTTTTTTTTTGTTTCAGTTTCAAAACTTTGTAAATAAGTAAGTTTTCCCCTTCACTGATGGGGACTGATGGGGCTGCACTGACGGGCACTGATAAGGCAGCACTGATGGGCACCGATGAGGGCAATGGGTATTGTATTGATGGATGCCAATCAGTGCCAAACAATAATGCATGCCAATCAGTGATGCCCATTGTGGCCACTGATTGGCATCCATTGTGGGCACTGATTGGCATCCATTGTGGGCACTGACTGGCATCCCTGGTGGTCTAGAGTGGCATATCTGGAGCTGGGCATCCCTGGTGGTCTGGTGGCGTCCAAGGTGGTCCAGTGTGGGCATCCTTGGGGGGGGGGGGCTGCGCTGATAATCGATCAGAACAGACCCCCCGTCAGAGGAGCAGCCGATCGTCTCTCTGTCGTCTCTGACAGACGCGAGTGAGGAAAAGCCGATCAACGGCATTTCCTATTTACACTGTGATCAGCTGTGATTGGACACGGCTGATCACGTGGTAAAGAGTCTCCGTCAGAGACTCTTTACCGAGATCGTAGTTGCAGGGTGTCAGACTGACACCCCGCAACAACGATCGCCGCAATGCTGCTCAATGCTGCTCAAAATCCTGAGGACGTCATATGACGCCCGGTCAGGATTTTGAAACCACTTTGTTGCCGTCATTCTGCTATATGATGGGCGGCAAGTGGTTAAAATATGTAAAAATTGGTAAAGGAAGCCTATAATGGATCAAACATGGTGGTTACCATTAGAGGTGCACCTAAATTTCGGCCGCAGAAACATATCGTCCGAAAACGGTATTCGACCGAAAGAAGAAAAGGTTCTAATAATGGCACTGAAAAGGGTCCACCCCGGGTGCCGCACATTATGGGGGTGTCATCCGTCCTCCCCTCCCACCTCCTCTCTTTTGGCTACGTGCATCCTGCATTTTCGGGTTTCGGCACCAAAATTTTCATTAGGCGCACCCCTAGTTACCAGTGTTGACCTTGTCTTCTGATTTTGCTACTTGCCTGGATAAGATCAGCCCTCTGGCTACAATACCAAGTTAGCATGGAATGTAAAACCACTCTATGTTAGCAGAGCTGCTGATGCTTGTTAGTACAGGACCTAAATATGACAGCAACATAAAAATAGTACTGGTATAGTCAAAAGTGTAGCTAATTTAAAGCTGGACTCTGGGATAAGTAAATATTGCCTAAATACATGTGTTTTCTTTCTTGAATATTGGTTAGAGAGGAAACTAATTACTCTGGGTTTGGTTTGAGCAGGGTTCAGCTAACTTCAAAGAAGTTTAGAAGCTAAATCCAAACCCAGTTGAGATCAATAGGAGTCAAATCTGTCAAATAAAAAATGCCCATTTTTATGGTTACTAGGCATGGGATGTCTTGGGAAAATAGCATGGGGGGCACTGTCCTGGGAACATATAGCAATGTAAAAACATTTAAAAAATATTATATTTGGCCAGGAGCAGTGATTTTTTAAATGCTTAAAGTGAAACATTAAAAATGCCGAATTCCTTTAAATAACATTCCTGTGGAGTGCCCTAATCCTCCCTGTGAAGGGTCACATCTCTGTAATGTACAGAAAGTGCTGCAGCAACACTGACATTTACAAAGGAAAAAAGTGTTTAAAAAAGCACTCAGACCCCTCCAAATGTCTGCTGTGTATTTTAGGGGACCTTTAGAGTGTTCTGTGCGCTGTTTTTTTTTGTTTTTTTTGTTTTTTAAAGAAGCAGGCAATTAAAGCTCCTTGCCTGTATCTTTTTTTCTTTGAAAATGTCACTTTTGCCGTAGCATATACTACAGCAAAAAAAATAAATAACGAATTGCATACAGTCCCCCCAAAATGCATACCAGACCCCTTGGGGTTGATTTACTAATACTGGGGAGTACGAAATCTGGTGCAGCTGTGCATGGTAGCCAATCAGCTTCTAACTTCAGGTTATTCAATAAGGCTTTGACAAAAAAATCCTGGAAGCTGATTAATTTCCATGCAGAGCTGCACCAGATTTTCCCACTGTCAAGTTTTAGTAAATCAACCCCTTTGCGTCTGGTATGGATTTTAACCACTTCAGCCCCTGAAGGTTTTACCCACTTCCTGACCAGGCCATTTTTTTGCGATACGGCACTGCGTCACCTTAACTGACAACGCTGTACCCAAATAAAATTGATATCCTTTTTTTCCCACAAATAGTGTTTTCTTTTGGTGGTATTTGATCACCTCTGCGGTTATTTTATTTTTGAGCTATAAACAAGAAAAAATAAAAAGCGGACAATTTATAAATACAACCCCCCCCCCCCCCCCCCAAAGAAACAATATTTTTTACTTTTTACTATAATACACATCCAAAAACAATTTACCTGAGTATTGTTGCTGACCATGTCCATCCCTTCATGACTGCAGTGTACCCATCTTCTGGTGGCTACTTCCAGCAGGATAATGCAGCATGTCATAAAGTGCAAATCATCTCACCACTGTTTTTTTGAACATGACAATGAGTTCACTGTACTCCAATGGCCTCCACAGTCACCAGATCTCAATCCAATATAGCATATTTGGGATGTGGTGGAACGGGAAGCTCGCATCATAGATTTGCAGCCGACAAATCTGCTGCAACTGCGTGAAGTTGTTATGTCAATATGGACCAAAATCTCTGAGGAATGTTTCCAACACCTTGTTGAATCTGTGCCATGAAGAATTAAGCCAGTTCTGAAAGCAAAAAGGGGGTCCAACCCGGTACTAGCAAGCTGTTTCTAATAAAGTGGCCGGTGAGTGTACAGTGCCTTGAAAAAGTATTCATACCCCTTGAATTTTTCCACATTTTGTCATGTTACAACCAAAAAAGTAAATGTATTGTATTGGAATTTTATGTGATAGGCCAACACAAAGTGGCACATAATTGTGAAGTGTAATGCCTCGTACACACGTAGGGACTTTTGCCGGCGGACCTAGTCCAGCGGACAATCCCGCGGGACTTTCCGGCTAGGTCCGCTGGACTTTCCGAGGGTGTGGACTTGCCCACACACGCACGGACTTCTCCAGCGGATAATCCGCCGGCCAAAAGTCCGCGGGACTTTTGAAAATGAACGGACTTGCCCACACACGGAGCAGTCCGTTCATTTCGAACGTAACTTCAGGTTACGTAGCTAGCGTAGGCAGTAAATGCCGCCGCGCTAGCTCCGCAAGCTGGCATGGATTTAAAGGGAATCCCCACGCCGAAAAAACGGCGTGGGGGTTCCCCCAAAATCCATGTCAGACCCTCATCCGAGCACGCAGCCTGGCAGGCCAGGAAAGGGGTGGGGACGAACGAGCGCCCCCCCCCTCCTGAGCCGTACCAGGCCGCGTGCCCTCAACATGGGGGGTGCCCTGGGGAAAGGGGGGCCGTGCGGCCCCCCCACCCCAAAGCACCTTGTCCCCATGTTGATGAGGACAAGGGCCTCTTCCCGACAACCCTGGCCGTTGGTTGTCGGGGTCTGCGGGCGGGGGCTTATCGGAATCTGGGAGCCCCCTTTAATAAGGGGCCCCCCAGATACCGGCCCCCCACCCTATGTGAATGAGTATGGGGTACGATGTACCCCTACCCATTCACCTAAGGTGTAAAATGTAAAGTAAAAAAAAACACCCACACTTTTGAAAAAATAGTTTATTGCACTGCTCCGGGGGTCTTCTTCCGTCTTGGGGGTCTTCTCGCCGGACTCCCCCGCCATTTACCAAGCTCTTTTACCGAGCGAGGGGAGTCCGGCTACCTTCTTCGTCGTCGCCGCCGTCGTCTGGGGGTCTCGATCCGCCTTCGGGGGTCTTCCGGGGTCTCTTCTGTTCTTGCGGCGGTCGTCGTCTTCCGCGCCGCCGGCGCCTTGTCCTTCTTCTTGTCCTTCTTGTTCTTCTTCTTCTTCCGATGTTGACCCGTCGCTGTCTCTGCCCGGAATGCCTGTGCCGATCTGCGCTCGGACTTATATAGGGACATGGGGGACAGGGTCACATGCACATGTCACATGGTGACCCCGCCCCCTTGTGTTGTCACAGTCCCGGAGGATGCTGGGACTGTGACATCGCAAGGGGGCGGGGTCACCATGTGACATGAACATGTGACCCTGTCCCCCATGTCCCTATATAAGTCCGAGCGCAGATCGGCACAGGCATTCCGGGCAGAGACAGCGACGGTCAACATCGGAAGAAGAAGAAGAACAAGAAGGACAAGAAGAAGGACAAGGCGCCGGCGGCGCGGAAGACGACGACCGCCGCAAGAACAGAAGAGACCCCCGGAAGACCCCCGAAGGCGGATCGAGACCCCCAGACGACGGCGGCGACGACGAAGAAGGTAGCCGGACTCCCCTCGCTCGGTAAAAGAGCTTGGTAAATGGCGGGGGAGTCCGGCGAGAAGACCCCCAAGACGGAAGAAGACCCCCGAAGGCGGATCGAGACCCCCAGACGACGGCGGCGACGACGAAGAAGGTAGCCGGACTCCCCTCGCTCGGTAAAAGAGCTTGGTAAATGGCGGGGGAGTCCGGCGAGAAGACCCCCAAGACGGAAGAAGACCCCCGGAGCAGTGCAATAAACTATTTTTTCAAAAGTGTGGGTGTTTTTTTTTACTTTACATTTTACACCTTAGGTGAATGGGTAGGGGTACATCGTACCCCATACTCATTCACATAGGGTGGGGGGCCGGTATCTGGGGGGCCCCTTATTAAAGGGGGCTCCCAGATTCCGATAAGCCCCCGCCCGCAGACCCCGACAACCAACGGCCAGGGTTGTCGGGAAGAGGCCCTTGTCCTCATCAACATGGGGACAAGGTGCTTTGGGGTGGGGGGGCCGCACGGCCCCCCTTTCCCCAGGGCACCCCCCATGTTGAGGGCACGCGGCCTGGTACGGCTCAGGAGGGGGGGGCGCTCGTTCGTCCCCACCCCTTTCCTGGCCTGCCAGGCTGCGTGCTCGGATGAGGGTCTGACATGGATTTGGGGGGAACCCCCACGCCGTTTTTTCGGCGTGGGGAGTCCCTTTAAATCCATGCCAGGTCACGGAGCTAGCGCGGCGGCATTTACTGCCTACGCTAGCTACGTAACCTGAAGTCACGTGCTAAATGAACGGACTTGCCGATGAGCGGCAAGTCCGTTCATTTCAAAAGTCCCGCGGACTTGCCCACTAACGGCGGGATTATCCGCTGGACTGCCAAGTCCAGCGGATAATTTGAAAACAAAACTTCAAACTTTAGTCCGCCGTACTTTGGCGCCAAAAAGTCCGCCGGCGCCCACACACGAGGGGATTATCCGCTGGACTTCAGTCCAGAGGATAATCCCGCGGGATTGTCCCTTCGTGTGTACGCGGCATTAGAAAAATTAGAAATGGTTTTCAAAATTTTTTACAAATAAATATTTCACATGTGTGACGTGAATTTATATTCAGTCGGCAGTCCGGCGGACAATCCCACGGTCTGTGTGCTAGTCCGCGGGACTTTTGAAATGAACGGACTTGCCGACACACGATCGGTTATAACGATCTGGTTATTTAGAACGTGACTCCAGGTAGACAGGACTAGCGAAGGCAGTGAATGCCGCCGCGCTAGCCCCGTCACCTGGTATGGATTTAAGGGGAATCCATACGCCGAATAAACAGCGTGGGGGTCCCCCCAAATCCATCTTAGACCCTTATCCGAGCACGCAGCCTGGCCGGTCAGGAAAGGGGTGGGGACGAGCGAGCCCCCTCCCCCTCCTGAGCCGTACCAGGCCGCGTGCCCTCAACATGGGGGGTGCCCTGGGGAAAGGGGGGCCCCATGTTGATGAGGACAAGGGCCTCTTCCCGACAACCCTGGCCGTTGGTTGTCGGGGTCTGCGGGCGGGGGGCTTATCGAATCCGGGAGCCCCCTTTAATAAGGGGGCCCCCAGATACCGGTCCCCCACCCTATGTGAATGAGTATGGGGTACGATGTACCTCTACCCATTCACCTAAGGAAAAAAGTGTAAAAAAAAAACGACACAATTTTTAAAAATATTTTATTGCACAGCTCCGGGGGTCTTCTTCCGTCTTGGGGGGTCTTCTCGCCGGACTCCTCCACTCCACTCCTCCACTCTCTTCTGCTCTTTTACTTTCTCCTTCGTCGCCACTGTCGTAGTCTGGGGGTCTCGTTCCGCCTTCGGGGGTCTTGTCCCGCTCTTCGGTTCTTCTTGCCGCTGTCGCCGCCTTGTGCGCCTTCTGCGTCGTCTTCTTCTTCCGATGTTGACTCGTTCGCTCTCTCTGGCCGGAATGGCAGAGACACACGGTGTTGTGACTTATATAGGGGCAAGGGGCGGGGCCACTGTCTCATGTCAAATGGTGACCCCGCCCCATATGATGTCACAGTCCCAGCATCCTCCAGGACTGTGACATCATATGGGGTGGGGTCACCATGTGACATTAGCCGGTTGCCCCCGCCCCTTGTCCCTATATAAGTCACAACACTGCGTGTCTCTGCCATTCCGGCCAGAGAGAGCGACGAGTCAACATTGGAAGAAGAAGAAGAAGACGACGACACAGAAGGCGCACAAGGCGGCGACAGCAGCAAGAAGAATCAAAGAGCGGGACAAGACCCCCGAAGGCAGAACGAGACCCCCAGACGACGACGGTGGCGACGAAGGAGAAAGCCGGGCTCCTCCGCTCGTGAAAGAGCTAGGTAAAAGAGCAGAAGAGAGCACAGGAGTCCGGCGAGAAGACCCCCCAAGACCCCCCAAGGCTGTGCAATAAAATATTTTAAAAAATTTGTGTCGTTTTTTTAATTTACACTTTTCCTTAGGTGAATAGGTAGGGGTACATCGTACCCCATACTCATTCACATAGGGTGGGGTGCCGGTATTCCGATAAGCCCCCCGCCCGCAGACCCCGACAACCAACGGCCAGGGTTGTCGGGAAGAGGCCCCTGTCCTCATCAACATGGGGACAAGGTGCTTTGGGGTGGGGGGGCCGCAGGGCCCCCTTTCCCCAGGGCACCCCCCATGTTGAGGGCACGCGGCCTGGTACGGCTCAGGAGGGGGGGGCGCTCGCTCGTCCCCACCCCCTTTTCTGACTGGCCGGGCTGCGTGCTCGGATAAGGGGCTGAGATGGATTTGGGGGGACCCCCACGCCGTTTTTTCGGCGTAGGGATTCCCCTTTAAATCCATACCAGGTGACGGGGCTAGCGTGGCGGCATTCACTGCCTTCGCTAGTCCCGTCTACCTGGAGTCACGTTCTAAATGAACAAACTTTCCGATCATGTGTCGGCAAGTCCATTCATTTCAAAAGTCCCGCAGACTTTTTCAAAAAAGCCGGTGGATTGTCCACCGGAAAAGTCCGGGCGTGTGTGGGCAAGTCCACACGGTCGGAAAGTCCGGCGGAACTCCGCTGCAAAGTATGGCCGTTTGTCTGCTGGACTAGGTCCGGCGGACAATCCCGACGGAAAGTACGAGCGTGTGTACGCCGCATAACACATGAATATGCTTTGATTTAAAACATTGCATTGTAGCTCTGGCTGTATGTTTAGGGTTGTTGTCCTTCTGGAAGGTGAACCTCTGCCCCAGTCTCAAGCGTTTTGAAGACTCTAATGCCGCATACACACGAGCGGAATTCCGGCCAGAAAAAGACCGATGAGAGCTTTTCATTGGAAAATGCGACCGTGTGTAGGCTCCATCGGAATTTAGCTGTCCGAATTTCCACCAGCCAAAAATTGATAGCATGTTCTCAATTTTCCCGACAGAAAAACTTTCTATCGCAAATACCGATCATGTGTATGCAATTCCGACACGCCAAAAATCACGCATGCTCAGAATCCAGTACGAGATGGAACCACTCGGTCTGGTAAAACTAGCGTTCGTAATGGAGATAGCAGATTCTTCACACTGCAAATTTTTTAATTGTTCAATGCCGCGCATTCTCTTCTTTATAATGCTAGAAGAATGAAGTTGTTTTGCTGCTCATTTTCACACAGAGTTATCACAAACTTATTTCTTTATTATTTCTAGGTATCTCCTGAATAATCTTTATTAGAATTTAAGCCAGATATCCATAATATATATTGGTTTTTTTTAAGTCCTTTTTTTTTCTTTAATAACAATATTTGTATTATTTTCTCGTGCTGTCCTTTTTCTTTTTTATTTATTTTTTATGTTATGTTATGTAAACCCGTTTGTTGTTGGTGTCCCTTGTTAATTTTGACATTGTATTTTTTAAATGTACCTGCCTACTCACCCAAAATAAATGTATTTGCTATTTGTATAAAAACACATAGGCAAGTATTTTCTGAAACCAAAAACAAAATTTATTTTCCATCATATTAACAAAATAAAGATAAAGGCAACGCTGGAGAAAGTGCTTGAATTTGCGCAGCCTTTGGCCCCCAAGGCACACATCAACTTTGTGGCTCAAAAACTTGGTAGCTTGAGAAGTCCATATAGAAAGGAGGTCAATCTGGTCCAGGAATCCCAGAGAACAGGAACAGCAGCAGATGATATATAAGTCCCCAGGCGGGTGGTACTACAACAGGCTGTGTGTTCTGTCAGACCAGACTGAAGGCAGGCAATCACTTTCTTGTCTTCCGTGCAGCCTTCTCTGCAGCCTTCCCTGCAACCTTCCCTGGAGGCTGTGGCTCTGGAGGTGGACTTGTGGCAGGAGGAGGAGGAGGAGGATGAGGGAGAGAACACAGGTGGTCGTCCTCACTAATTTCGCCACTCAACCCCTTGTGGATTGTTGTAAAAATTCTTTTTTCACATTTGCGCCGTTGGCCCTCCTCCATTTGCTGTAAATTGGAGGCTATGTAGATGCCATAAGCCTCTACAGCATCGAGGGGGGATTTCAGGGCGTCATTAGCCTCCTTGATGAGGGCCAGTGCTGCCTCCTCTGTTTTCGTGCCCTTCCTGGGCCTTTTGTAGAGAAGGATGAGGGGAGGCTCCTGGGATTGGGTGTGACTGGGCCCTACCACCTCCTGCCTGACACTTCCCCCTGCCTCCTCCTTTGTGCCACTTGCCAGAGCCTCGTCCTGGCTGAGGTCAGGATGTGTATGAAAAAGGGACATAGTTTTTGTTTTTTGTTCATCAAACACATGACTGTTGCAAATTTAATTTTAAGAAATAGAAAAGACTATCATTCTGAGCCCAGCATTTTTCCTTCTTGTCATAATCTTTTTTGGCCACTTCTGTCTATTGATTTGTTAATTCATTCATTTATTATCAATAATAACATCTAGTTACCAACAATCATTTTCACATAAAAAAATATGTATAAAAAACCTATTCACGGTATCACGGTATTTATCCAGGAATTCCCCCAGGAATTCTTGGTCTTTAACCACTTTCAGACCGGACCAATTTGCAGCCAAAGGACCAGGCCCCTTTTTGCGATTCGGCACTGCGTCGCTTTAACTGACAATTGCGCGGTCGTGCGACGTGGCTCCCAAACAAAATTGACGTCCTTTTTTTCCCACAAATAGAGATTTCTTTTGGTGGTATTTGATCGCCCCTGCGGTTTTTATTTTTTGCGCTATAAACAAAAATAGAGCGACAATTTGGAAAAAAATGCATTATTTTTTATTTTTTGCTATAATAAATATCCCCCAAAAATATATAAAAAAAAATTTTTTTTCCTCAGTTTAGGCCGATACGTATTCTTCTACATATTTTTGGTAAAAAAAATCGCAATATGCGATTATTGATCGGTTTGCGCAGAAGTTATAGCGTTTACAAGATAGGGGATAGTTTTATAGCATTTTTATTAATATATTTTTTTTATTAGTAATGGCGGAGATCTGCGATTTTTTTTGAGACTGCGACATTATGGCGGACACATCGGACATTTTTGACACATTTTTGGGACCATTGTCATTTTTTTACAGCAATTAATGCATTTAAATGCATTGATTTCTGTATAAATTACACTGGCAGTGAAGGGGTTAACCACAAGGGGGCAGTGTAAGAGTTAAGTATGCCTAGGTGTGTGTTTTTTACTGTGGGGGGGCGTGGCTGTCAGCTAGTGAATGCTGATCTCTGCTCCAATCACAGGGAGCAGAGATCGGCGTCACTAGTTGCTAGGCAGAACGGGGAGATGCTGTTTATCTCGGCATCTCCCCGTTCAGCCGCCCCGTGAGACGATCGCGGGGGTCCCCGCGGCGATCGAGTCCGCGGGGACCGCGATCGGACTCACGGGGGTCCCGACCGGCGCGGGAGTGCGCCGCTCCCGGCGCGCTCCCGATGGCACGGACAGGCTAAAGGAGGGACTTATATATACGCCCTCCTGCCTGTACGTGCCATTCTGTCGACGTATATCATCGTGCGCCGGTCGGCAAGTGGTTAAATGGATAAATTTTCTCTGCAAGACCAAACAAAAGACAAAAAAACTCATCTCAGGATAATCTTTTAACACAATAAAGGCATCAATCTAGATTCAGTATAGGCCGCACATGTCTCCAAACTTAAAATCTTACCTTCGTTATAACGTTTGTCGCTTCCGTTCCTCCATTCTCTGCACACAGAATGTAGTTACGACACACACGTGTTTTAATCTTTATATACACTGCGCATGCGTGAAACTCCGCCCGCGTCGCCCGCCCCTGACGTTCTTTCTAGAATATTCGCCGCCCCGTCTCTTTCGTTGCAGTGGGAGGGGAACATGGCGGAGACACAGCAGGTGCATAATTCCAGTAATGAGGAGGAGGAAAGCCCAGAGCCTAAAACGTCACGATCGAGGAGGAGATTTAAGGCCTCAAATATGTCCTTTGTGGAGATGTTGGAGATGGTCGGCATCTTGAGGAGTAACGACTATGACGGGAATTATGGTCCGTACCCAAACCCAAATATGAGAAAGGCCAAGATCATGAATAAAGTTGTGAAGAGTCTTTTTTTTTTTTTTTTAAATCTTTATTTAATTGAATTTTCCAAGGAACAATGGTACAACATTTCTACAGCAGTACAATAAGGTCTCAGTAGTGGTTTCGTATCATTAAACCCATTTTTTACCCTTCCCCTCCCTCCCCTCCTTGTATGACTCAGATTTAGGCTTACTCCCTATCACCTCGAATTATCCTCTAATCTATAGTTCCATCATTTCCGACATACAACGCATGTACCCCCTACTGGGGGATTTCAATGTAATATCTCCAGGAGTCCCTAAATTCGTTCCATTCTGTCCACTTGTTTCTGTGACCCCCATTTTCCCCCTGTCCCCCTATTTGTTGTATCGTATTGTCGAGTCTTTGGATCGCATTTACACTAAGAATCCACTCTCGTATCGTCGGTCTACCAGCCCTTCTCCAATTCAACGGTATTAGTTTCTTAGCTTCGTTTAAGAGGGTTGGAATTATAGATGAAATATATTGTTTCACCGGGGTCTCAGTTCCGTGAAAGAGAACCACCCAAGGATCCTCGGGGACATGTATCTTTGTGATAATAAAAATTAGTTCTAGTATTTCTCTCCAAAATTTTGCGATTACCGGGCACCCCCACCAAATATGCGCCGCTGTTCCCTTTGTTTTACATCCCCTCCAGCACTCCCAGGAGGGATACCCCTGGATTTTGCCGACCCTGTCCGGGGTGAGATACCACCTAGATAAGCATTTAAAATTCATTTCCACAGCTTTCATTGGGAACGAAGGGCTATGTGTGATCTTAAATATTTTCCCTAAATTATAGTGTGTGCAGTGTGTTCCTAATTCTTCCTCCCATTTCAAGACATATGGAGGTACATACAGTGTTCCCTCGTTTATTAAAAATTTATATATTCGAGAAATATATCCTTTGGACTGTTCCCCAACACACAGTGTCTCCAAACTATTCAGTTCGTCCATACTGCGAATCGGCTTAGGGAGGCTCCCTACAAAATGTTTTAACTGTATGTATCTCCAAGGGTCAATGTGCATTAACTCCGTGTTTAAACTCAGTTCGTGAAAGGTGACAATTTCCCCCTTTTTTATGATATCTTTTAATCGTGCCCCGTCTTGTTTTATCCAATTCCCTCCCACCTCCCTCCTACCTGGTAAAAAAAAAGTGTTATTTTTTAAAACTATCAAAGGTGAATTATATTTCCATTTCTGCCTTCTGTGAATCTTATCCCAAATATCTAATGTTACCCGTGTAATTTCGTGAGTATTTTCTCCGAGTGTGATCCACCCCCGATCCACACCACTCCCGATCCACACCACCCCCTCCCCCCTCCCCCCTCTTCCCCGCCGCCTTTCGGCCATCTGCAGACTTTGGGGCGTCTGTACTAAAACCCCCCCTGTCTGCCTCCAGAGCTAGGGTGTGGCTCGAACCCTCGGACACCCACCGGACTCCCTCCCCCTCCCCAAGAGACGGGGGGGGAGGGAATCCTCCCGGGCCCGCCAGGACCCTCCCCCCCGTTCACCTAGCAACTCGGGACCCCCCTCCACCCCATCCACCCGACCCCACCCCGCCCACGCTTTGTGATACCCCAAGCAATGAGGGGAGAAGAAAAAGACCCCCAGTGAGCTTTGATATATAATAGCATATAACACGCCAACTAGAGAAAAATAGCAAAAAAAACAAAAAAATAATAACTCAGCGGTAATTCAGTCCACCTGCTTGCATCTAATGTCTACAGTCCACTATCCCCTCCTCTCCCGCTTTCCCCCTTCCCTTCCATTCCCCCCGGGAAGCCCCCGGGAGATGCCCAAAGCGAAGCTGCCCATGGCCTGCCAGCTACGCCCTCCTGCCCCCTCACCCAAAACTAGGGAGGGATAGCAGGGACAGGGATCCCTAGTTCATGGCAAAAGCTATGTAGTTCATCCAGAAATTTCATCCTAGGGGTGGGGAGATTCTGAGTTTTGTCCAAATTTTCCATTTGTCACTGTATTCGTGGAATTTTATTATGACATCTCTTGGAATGCCCTCTCCAAGACCGGGGGCCTTCCTAATGCGGTGTACTCTATCAATTTTGATCACAGTTTCCTCTGGTTTCCCTAAAACTGGGTTGAATAAACTTTGCATTTTTTTCACTAGATCTTCACCCTGCTGTTCAGGGAGCCCCCTGATTCTCAGATTCTGTCTCCTGTTCTGGTTCTCTTGATTTTCAATTTGGTACTGCATGTCTCTATATTTAAGGGTCAGCTCCCCCATTTGTGCTTTCAGATCCAAGATTTGCTGAGCTTGTATTACAGCCAGATCCTCCACTTTCCCCACTCTACTCAACACCTGGTTCATGTCTATCCTGACGTTGGCAATTTCAGTTTTAATAACATTTTCTAACTTGGCGAACATTTCTATTATTTCCATTTTTGTTGGAATGGGTGAAGTGGTTCTTTGCTCCCCAGAAAAACTGGCTTCCCGGGTCCCCTCCATTGTGGCGTCCCCTCTTTCCTGTTCCGCCTGCTCGGCCCGCTGTTTCTCAGCTTCGCGTTTTTTATCCTTTGGGGCCTGTTTCTTCTCCATCTCGGGGCTTTTAAGGCTGATGTCTTTTAAATACTTCTGAATGGTACTCGTGTTTAGATTTTCCTTAGGTGTTTTAGGCTCAGTTCCCCTCTGGGGTCGACCCTTCATATCTAGTATCACGGGACGGTGTATAAGGAACAGAGAAAAAAAAGAACAACAAAGCCCTAGCGAATGGCCCAGTGGCTAAGGAACCTTATACCATAAAAGTAGATAAGGGCAGGGCAATCCGCCCGGGAATGGTAGTCCAATGTAATCCAATGGTTATACCCCTAGAAGCCTTTCCTCCTACTTTCGTGAGTCCATGACCCTGTGTAACTCTTCTGGGCTCAAAAATAAGTTTGCAAATTTAAACTTTAAAGAGATATAGTAGGCAGGAAAAATAAAACAAGAGGGTAGTAGCATTGAGAGGGAAGGGAATAGTTCACGGGGGGACCTAGACCTTCGCAGGGGCTGGTCGCTTTCAGCGGGGGGGGGGGGGGGTGGAGGTCTGTATAGTGGACTGTATGATGGGGTCAGGGTTTCCCGGGGTCCTCAGTCAGACTCCGCTCCACAATCTCCACCGGCTTCTGGTGCCAAGGGTGGACGCCCATAAGCGTATGGCTCCTCTGTAACCCTCAGGGGTCTTAAGGGTGTAGACGGACCCCGAGGGTATAACGTCCCGGGATCACCCACATACCAGTACCGCTGGGGGTGGGGGATTACTTTAGCTGTTGAGCTGTTTATACTCATGCGGGTGGGTAGCAATCGAACAATGAAAAGTTAAAGCATTCAGTCCTGGGGAGAGCCCCCCCTTATGTACCCCAATCGACAGGTCAGAGGCCTGAGGCTGCCCCCGTTCCCCGCTGGCACCACTACTTCTTCTCTGGGCCAAAGTGGTTCAAGTTGAGCAGAGCTCTAGTATATAAAATGGTACCTGCGGGGGGCCCGTCACGACTGCGGCCGCCCCCCCTGAAGCGGAAGGTCCGGACAATGATATAGGCGGTGAAAGTTTAAACGGTGCAGGTGTAGGTCGAAGTGGGGTCTGCAGATATCCTTGGCCTCTCCCCCTCCCCCTCAGCGGTCTGGATAGGCTGAACGGCGTTGCTGTGTTGCGCTGAGGTACACCGTGGGGGGGACCAGCTGTGGTCTACAATCTCCCCGGGACTCGCCGGGGTAGGGGTCTTCCGCCAGGCGCCTCACCGCTCCATAGTCCGCCTGCTCGACTGCTCGGAAGGGGCGCGGACTTGCGGTATAGTGTAGTTGAGCGGCAGGGTGGTGAGAGGCTCCGGGTCTATTCTCGTAGTGCGGAGCGGCGTGGGGTTAAACATCCAGGCCGACTCCCGCTATCTCCAGGTGGAGGAACTCAGCGTCCCTCATGGTGCCGGCATTCGGCCCCTCCCCTAGCGCTGACGTCACGCGTCACGTCGCGTCAGCATCCCGTGAAGAGTCTGTACAAGAATTTTGGGGTACGACGATCCAAGGATCAACTGAGGAAACGCTGGTCAGATCTCAAATTAAGGGAGCAGGATCAGTACAGAAAGATCAAGAAAGTTCTTCGAAAAAGTAAGTATGTGTCATGTGTTCCTATTATTATTAATATTGCATGCTGCGCCATGTGTTTTTCCTTAATAAGGTGTTGTACATTCCAAAATGGCTACTTTCATGGTAATACGCACAGTAATCGGTCGTTGGAAACCTTGTTCGTTTTCAGAAATACAATGTTTTCCCAGATACCTGATTAAATACATTTGTTGCTGCAAATTTTTAAGTTAATCCAAGAGTTTTAGGACATTGTTGTCTAGATGTGTTTGAACCTAGAAGGAATAGCAAACTTTATTCAGTGTAATGTATGTAGAGGTGCACTAATGTATGGAGGTGCACTAGTGTGGGACACCAGAACAAACTTTTTAGGGTGTCAAACACAGGTACTCCAGTGGATACTTGGGGTGTCTCCAGGTGGGAAACTTGTCCAAAAAAGGTAAGTATTCCAGCTTTAGTAAGGAATAAATCATGTGTTCAGCTTGAAATTCTGCCCAAACAGACAATTGTCCCCCACTTCCAAGCAATGTTTATCATTCATATTTGTTGGCACAAATATCGGTGTGCTAAGTATACCTTTTGTTTTGTGTTTTTCTCATAGGGGAACAAAGAATCGGGAAATATGACGTCACCAGGGACCCCCCACCTCCTGAAGAAGGGGAACATAGGTCACCACAAGATGAGGATGTGGAGGAAGGAGAGGTGGTCGAGATTGAGACCACAACAGGTGAGTGTCTGACACCCCAGATTCAGGTAATAAGACATGTATGCCTGCATATTTATAATACATGGTGTGTTTTTTTGATTTTTAGATGATGTACAGGTTGTGGAAGAACAATCAGATCATTTCACCAGTGACAGTGCCCAAAGGCTAATCCAGGACATCATGTGGTGCAGTCAGGATTTAGACATTATTAAAAAAAAACTATGGATATTGAAGTTAAACTTAAGAACATGATTGATGTCCTTGGAAGAATATAATTTTATCAAAAATATAAACCATTTTTACAAATTTACAATTTGTAGAACATTTTAAAAAGCCTACTTTTGAAGATGCACACAGTATGTCAACATGTGCTATCTGCCATCACGGGATATCAATGTACGTGTTTTGTGCCTGCAACCCCTTCCTCAAAACTCAAGTCAGTGAGAGGAAGGTGTTGCACCCCCAAAACACATCCATTGATCCCCCATGATGGGAGATAGCACATGTTGACATTAGGCATGGTATTAGGATGTAAATCCCCAGTTTGACTCCCAATTTGTGTGCATCTTCAAAATTAGGCTTTTACAGGGGTGACTTCACCCCATCTGTTGAAGGCAAGATGCACACATTTTGGACAATATAATGTGTGATCTTGCCTTAAAAGTTTTTCTACGTTGAACTTTATTATGTTCCAGAGTTGTGTATGTTGTGTTTGGAAACATGGCTGATTATGTAACGTAAAACCCCCAAAAAATATTTAAAAAACCCAAAATTTGTATTTAAAAAAAACGCACATGTGAATGGGTACGGAGTAAAATGATTTTTACTCAACAATGTGTGGCTTCTTCTTTCAATGATCAATACCATTTTTTTGTGTTGAAATTGGTGTTTACAGTGACAATGGGTGTTTAGATAATAATGTACAAACCACTTGGCACTACAAGTGCACTAGGAGACACAAAAAAGAAACACAAGCAGGAAATTAAAATCAAGATTTTACCAGATTAATAATTGTAAATTTCATTCAAAAAGTGCTGGCAAAGCAATGGCCCCCCTCCCCGAAAAATATTCCAAATAATTTTGTCGCACTTCACGGGCACTTTGGGGAGGCAAGCCAGGACGGGCCGCTTCCAGGGACGTCATGGATTGCTAATGTCCGGCGTCAGGCCCAACTGTGACCACATCATTTGGGTTGTTTCTTTTTAAAAAGTTGTGCAGGATGCAACAAGATAACACAATGTTATTAAGTTTGTATTCCGCCATATTAATGGCAGTTTGAAACAGGCGGAACCGGCTGGCCAGAATCCCAAACGCGTTCTCCGCGACTCTTCTGGCTCTGGACAGCCGGTAATTAAAAACCCTCTTCTCCGGGGTGAGGGTCCTCTGGGGCAATGGCCTCATGAGATGGTTTCCCAAACCAAAAGCCTCATCTGCAATGGAGACAAATGGCAGTCCTTCGACATTCTCAATCCCAAGCCACCACTCTTGGGACATCGGTAAAACTCCGTCCGGGAAAAGACTCCTCCATCCGACATCCGGCCATTCCTCCCCACGTCCACATATAGAAACTCATATGTCGCCGACACCACCGCCATCAACACGATACTATGAAACCCCTTATAGTTAAAATAGTATGACCCCGAATGGGGTGGTGGGACGATGTGGATGTGCTTCCCATCGATTGCCCCTCCGCAGTTAGGAAAATCCCACCGCTGGGCAAACTGGGATGCCACAGTCTGCCATTCCTGTGGCGTGGAAGGAAACTGTGGAGTCAAACAAGAAAAATATAATTAGTAATTTTGATAATAAACAATAAAAGCAGATTATACACAAACATTGTTGGCAAACATCAGTATAACATTTCTTGTAGTATTTAAAGGCTAAACTATAAGGTCTACTTATCAGATTCCTCACCGCACTGATGGCCCCTTGTAAATATTTTAGGGGGGGGAGTTATGTTTTGGATAGGGAACCCTCTCCACTACGTAATGGAGTAACAAAGTAGTGTGTGATAGTTTGGCCAGCCCCTCCTTAATTACAGTATTGGCAGCCCACTGGACAAGTAAGAAGAAGTGGCCTCAAAAACAAAAAAATGGAAGCACATTTTTGGATTATGCAATTACCTATCACGATAATAATAGGAGAAGAAAAATTAAAACAGTAGCATTTGAAAGTATTGAGGCAGGCCCTTGCACTACATGCTTTGAAAAATTCATCCATAAATATGACCACTAAAGAGGTAGGTATAGTGTGTATTGGGTTTGGCAAAGTCAGCAGCAGATAGAGGATTGGTATCAGCTGACTGAGCAGTTGGGGGAGGGGGGGTTCCCAAAGATTTTGGGCACCACAAAACAAAGCCTCAGGCACTCTTTAAGGACAACTATAACATAAATATATAGGCCGCAAAGACAAACAAATGAAAACTGACTACACGCACTGATAAGCAGATACGCACCGACAAGCACAAACTGTAGAGCAGGAACAATCTGAAGCACAAATCTGAAAAGCCTGAATCGTCTCTGACCGTCTCTGAATTCTACTAACACGCGATAAACACGAGATCAGCAGAAGAAGCCCAAAGGCTGCCGGATGTGGTGCTGAACTTTCCTTTTCTTGTCTCGACGTACGTGGTGGACGTCACCGCGTTCTTGGTGGTCGGAATTTGGTGTGACCGTATGTAGGCAAGACAGCGTGAGCGGAATTCCGTCGGAATTCCGACGGAAAAACCATCAGAGCTTTTTCCGATGAGAATTCCGATCGTGTGTACGCGGCATAACAGGTTTTCTTCTAAGATTACTCTGTATTTGGCTCCATCCATCTTCCCATCAACCCTGACCAGCTTCCCTGTCCCTGCTGAAGAAAAGCATCCTGGTGTGTTTAGGGTTATGTGCAGTATTAGTTTTTCCACCACACCCAGCATTTTTCTTTAAGGCCAAAAAGTACAATTTTGGTCTCATCTGACCAGAGCAGCTCTCTGTCCCCTTTCCTGTAGCATACCTTTTAATTGAAAACACCTGAAAAAAATCATGACAAAAGCTTCAGAAACGTGCAATTCTGCTCAAAAAAATGCTTGAAAACGTGACGCTTAGGTGTGAATATCGCCTGAAGCTCCTTAACATCTTCAATCCAAATCCAGTTGACTCTGACTAACTACTGCTAGATATATTATGACCTGGATGATTGTGTGAGCATGCATGGTTATGTCATTGGAGGCAGAAGGGCAGCTAATACCTCAGTGGCTGGCTTAGCTTGGACAATCCAGTAGTGCCTGACCAAAAATATCTAACACAGCTGATTGCTGCTTCTCCTACAGCATCTACAGATGTCCACACACAATGTAACCTGAAAGATGGGCCTTGGAGTACCTTTAATCATGAAGTGCATGCTTCCTTCTAATTCCCCTGGCCTGCTGTCCTGTACACATCTAATCACTCACAAATGCCACATGAATCTCCCCAACATTATCTCCCTTTCTCAAGGTTAATTTAGCTAATGGCAGGACTTGGAGCAGACAAGAGGAGCAACACATACTGTATATACAAACACACCAGGTCCTAATGAGCTGTGACCCCTTTGATGCAGCAGCGTGCTATTCATTCCTCCTTCCTGTGGAGCTTGTGTTGTCTGCACATCACACAAAAGCAAACAGTGTCAGCACAGCCAGGACATGACTCCCTGGAAGAACCTGTCATTTATATCTATTTACTTTGCCTAGGACTGTTGCTACCCCTCAAGTGCTCTTCTTCCTATTTACCCTGATATACCCATAAGCAAGTTCATGCTTATGTATTCTTAGGCAGCCAATTGATATAAAAGGATAGTTGGACATGAAGGCCATTTTGACCATACACAGGTCGCAGAAGACACAGGACACACAGGCCAAAATATAGTTAAACTCAATGCAGAAGGGGTGGGGTAGCATTGCCTCATGTACCCTGCTGCTGGTAAACGGATGTTTAGGAGCAGTTGGGAATTGTTTTCAGCTTCCCCTGAACTCTCCTCTATGTTACCCATGTACACAGGGTCGTTTCTAGTCATTTCTAGTCAGTTGAGTCTAGAAGCATTTTTTGGAATGCAAAAAAATGCGTTCAGGACCGATGTTCAAAGGCATTTGAAACGTCAAATGCCCGTAACAGCTTGTAAACGCTACTAAATGCGGTAACTCGCATTTAGCAGCATTTCGTTTACAGACGTTTTTAATTTTTAACAAAAAAAAAACATATATTTTTTTAAAATTTAAACGTTTTAAATTTTTACTCCTAAACGCAAGCGCAGTAAAACGCAGCTAAATACGGCATGTAAATATGGCTAAACGGCCGTTTTGAAATGTCGGATTTTAGCTGTCAAGTTAAATCATTCAGGAGAGGTTAAACAACATCCCGTGTACATGAAGCCTAAATCGCCTCTTTAGCGGGGAAACAACAGCAATGTGTACAGCATGCTAACCAGCCTAATTGCTTGTTTTCCTGGGAAATAGCATGTTTAGCTTGTGGAACATCCATAGATATCAAGTTGTTGCTCAATGCCTCTGTAAATGGCCTAATTAGGCAACTGTCATCTATGGGTACCCTTAGGGCTAAAAAACATATACATGAGACATGCTTCTGAGTTGCCTATAATTTGCTTCTTAGCTGATTGACTGTGGGTGTGGTTATACTAATTCTGCTGGATTAGATGTAAAGTGGCTGACATACTCATCCTGGGTATAGATTCCCATATTGCCTCGACACCTATACATACTATGTATTCAGTAAAATATATAAAGACCCAAGTTAAAAGTCCAAAATTAGTGAGTACTGCAGTTCAGTAATATAGAGATATATATGTTGTCATTTGCATTATCAGGATCCTGCCTTATGCTGGGGTGCCAGCACTAACAAGCCTTAGGCCCGATTCACACTGGTGCGACATGCGCTCCGACTTTGAGAGCACATGTCGCATGACATTTCAAAATCAATGTTTCTCTATGAGAGCTGTCTTAACTGATCTGACTTGTGTCTCTCCGACTTCATGCACTACTTTGGTCTGACTTGGGTGCGATTTCAGCCCATAGAATATAATGGAATTCCCACCCAGGTCCGATCACCATCTTAACTGGTCTGATTTGTGACATGCGACATGTGCTCAGAGGTCAAATTTCCCCTGCTCCTGTAGCCCCTCCTGGTGTGTTGTGGTATGTGTAATGTTAGCAATTTAGGTTAAAATTTATTGAACAAAAAACAGCGTTGGGTTCCCCCCTAAAATCCATACCAGGCCCTTAAGTCTGGAATGGATTTTGATAGGAAACCCCACGCCAAGATAAAGAAAAAACTGCATAGGGTCCCCCCCAAAATCCATAATAGACCCTTTATCCAAGCACGCAGCCTAGCAGGCCAGGAGGGGGGGGAGCGAGCGCCCCCCGTCCTGAACCATACCAGGCCACATACGCTCAACCCGCGGGGTGCTTTGGGACAGGGGGAGCTCTACCCCTCCCCAAAGCACCTTGTCCCCATGTTGATGGTGACAAGGGTCTTTTCCCCAAAACCCTGGGCTGTGATTGTGGGGGTCTGCAGGCAGGGGGCTTATTGGAATCTGGCCCAGCCCCCCCATGTGAATGAGTATGGAGTATATAGTACCTCTACCCATTCACCCAAAAAAAACAATGTAGTGTAAGAAAAAAAGGAGGCAGTCCTTTATTATAAATTAATAATGCCTTCCCGTTGTAGCTTCAACATCAATTAGGTTGGCCATTGCCACCACCGCCGCCGGCGGCCCGATAATGATAAAAATGCTCTAACCCCCTATGAAGACTCCATCTGTTCTGATAGCTCCAGTGTCTGACAGTTCTTATATAACTACGGGATGTGACCCATGCGGTGACGTCACCCGAAGAACCCACCCTTTTTGGCGTCACTGCTCTGGACATGATGGGTCCATGAGGCCACAAGGGGGCGGGGCAGTGGTCTCTAAAAGTTGGCCAGAGGGCTTTGCTTGTCTTTATCCAGCCCTTGGGACATCATTCCTCTCATTGATATGATGCAATATTCCTCCTACTGACACCAACTATGAGGCACCATTCCATCAACTGACACCAGCTGTTGGGCATAATTCTTCCCACTCCCACTATTCAAAGGTGGGGCACTATTCCTTCCACTGACACCAACATCAGGGCATAATTTCTCCCAGTAACATGAATGATGGGGCACTTTCCTCACATTTATACCAATGGTGGGGTACTATTTTACCTCTTTTTTTACACCCACTGATGCTGGGACATTTTCTTCTTCCACTGGCCATAGTCCGCTCCTCCTAAAATCTCAAGAACAATAAATTGACCCTTTATTTAGAAAGTTTGGAGACCCCTGTGTTAAAGGATCTCACTACGGCTGCTTTCACACCGATCAGTTTGTCTTCTGTTTTTATGTGTTAAGGAAAAACGCATGATTATTAACTCCTATGGAACACTTCACACTGGTCAGTTGTGTTTTTCAAAGTCTTGCAAGCTGCATTTTTGGTGCATATTTGGTGTGGTAGAAAAACACACCTACCCATTGAAATGAATGGAAAACACATCAAAAATGCATCAAAAAGGCGCCCCCAGTTGTGTTCTTGGTGCGTTTTTTGAGTCACATTTTTTCACAGGAATCACACTGGAAACGTAGCAAAAAGCATAGTAAAAATGCAGCAAAAACACATATGCCTTTTTACCATGTATTTGCAATGGAGCAGTGTGAAAGTAGCCTTATGCCGCGTACACACGGTCGGAATTTTCGACAGAAAAAGTCAGATGGGAGCTTTTCATGATATATTCCGACCGTGTGTATGCCCCATCAGACTATCGGAAAAAATGCTCGTCTGTATGCTGTTCCAACGCACCAAAAACCATGCTCTGAAGCAAGTACGAGACGGAATTGCTTGGTCTGGTAAAACTAGCGTTCGTAATGGAAATAGCACATTCCCCACGCTGCATATTCTGTGATCTTTTAATGCAGCGCATTCTTTTTAGCTTTATAATGCTAGAATAATGAAGTTCTGACAAACATATTTCTTTATTATTTCTCGTGATCTCATGAATAATCAGTTATCCAGGCCTGGTGTGGTGAGAGGGCTGTTGCCCAGAAGTTATATACCGCACTTCACACAATTAGACCAATCTTACAGCATTGCTGGGACCCGTAGTCCCACTGAACAGTTCTTTTCAGTGGAATTGCACTCACATAGGCCTCAAAACCTCACTTCATTAATAATTGACTGACGTTGGGAGTACATTCCCAGGGAAGGAGTTCACAAGTGTATTGCACGATCGAAGTTACTGTTGTATACTATTCTACACTATATTACTGTTTGGAAATCCTGTGGACTACAAATACTACAGTATAATGGCTAGCTGAAGAAAAGAAGACAAGAGACTATATCCTTTACTGTAAGGCCTTACAGTGTTGTACTACATACCAGGAGCTGCAGGGGGAGCTTTGAGTAAATATACTGCATTATATCATCTTGTTAATATTGTGAAGGACAGGTTTTTTCTTATTGCCTGAGCATTAGTCCCACTTGGAGACACGCCTGTAGGGGTAGTCCAGGTAACCTTTGTGTGATAGCCATTCACAACTATTTGCCTCAGTATTGTGTCAGATTTGTATGGCATTACGGTTCTTGTGTTTAATGTTCGAACCTGTTCCAGTAAACTTATGTTCTGGTTTAAGGCTACTTTCACACTGGAGCGGTGGGGGCGCTGGCTGTTTCAGGTCGGTTTGCAGGCGCTATTTTTAGCGCAATAGCGCCTGCAAACCACCCCAGTGTGAAAGGGGCCTAATACAATCTGTTGTGAGGCTTGTGAAAACACAGGCAAAGTGCATGTAATCTGTGATTATTTAATTGTCCTTTTATTATTGGGTTTCACACCAACACTGTTACACAGCTGTGTCAAAAATTGTTTAGGCCAAATCATTGGGGGTTGGAAGAGCAGAGTACAGGCCCAATCAATTACCCGCAGCTTCTTCGGGGGTAAGTGCTACATTATATATATATATATATATATATATATTTATACGCTGCATCCAGTGTAGCCTATATCTACAGTGCATTCTGTGGTGTACTGTTTCTAATACACTTTAGGTCGGCTTATTAATATATATATATATATATATATATATATATATATATATATATATACAGTCTCGTGTGTGTGTGTGTGTATATATATATATATATATATATATATATTAGGGTTGTGGAAATTAAAGATTAAGTCCTCGATTAATCGTTCATTTTTTTGATCGATCAAACTTCTTTTGATCGGTACTCACCTCTCGGCCGGCTTCTGGGTCTTCAGGGAGTTCCGTCGGAGATCCGGTGACGTCACGGACATCGACGTCACCGGACTCCTCCCCCCTTCCCCAAGTGCCTCCTTCTGCTTACGAAGGGAAGATGGGAGAAGTCCAGTGACGTTGAAGTTCTGATTGAACTAACACGATTTTTGGCTTTACATGCTGTGTTTTTTATCATCTTTATGTGAGTAGTTTGTGTTTGAACACAAAAGTTTAATCTTATACTTAAGCATTAAGCACTTAGATCTTTTCTTTCTACCCATGACCTGACGTCCTTGCTGAGATCTAAGGAGACATGAGAGAAGTTTATAGTCCGTGTTAACCCTTTTACAACCCGCTTGCATGACCACCTCTTTGCACAGGGGTCCATGCCATAAGGTGAGAGTGATTAGTTAGATCGGAGGTGGAGAGATTATCACGCTGCTGTGGAAAAAAAAATTACTTAAGTCAGTGCTACAGTTTGAATTGAAAACGTATTTGTGTGAACTGTGAAGTTAAGTCATGGATTGTGGAAACTAACTAGTGTCGAGTGATTTTATATAGTGTATACCACATTTACCACTGACTAATGCAGAGTTGCAATGCAAGGAGATCAGCTAAAAGTAGTTGGATCTGTATGTGCGTTATAATTAATCGAAATTAGTCGATTAATCGATTTTAAAAAAAAATCGATTAATTGAACAGTGCCAATCGAAGCCTGAAAAAAAAAAAAATTAAACACCCACCATTTTAATCTGTAGGGCCTTTGCTTTAAAAAAAATATATAATGTTTGGGGGTTCAAAGTAATTTTCTTGCAAAAAAAATTGTTTCAGAAAGGGCTTTGTCTTCAAGTGGTCAGAAGAGTGGGTGATGTGTGACATAAGCTTCTAAATGTTGTGCATAAAATGCCAGGACAGTTCAAACCCCCCCCCCCCAAATGACCCCATTCTGGAAAAAAGACACCCCAAGCTATTTGCTGAGAGGTGTGTCGAGTCCATGGAATATTTTATATTTTGATACAAGTTGCGGGAAAAACACAATTTTTTTTTTTTTTGCACAAAGTTGTCACTAAATTATATATTGCTCAAACATGACATGGGCATATGTGAAATTACACCCCAAAATACATTCTGTTGCTTCTCCTGAGTACGGGGATACAACATGTGTGAGACTTTTTTGGAGCCTAGCCGCGTACGGGACCCCGAAAACAAAGCACCGCCTTCAGTCTTTCTAATGCCGTGTACACACGATCGGACTATCCGGCAGACTTAGAAGAAGTCTTGACTCAAAATTGGCTGCCGGATTCGGCAGTCCGGGGGACAATCCGCTCGTCTGTGTGCTAGTCCGCCGGATTTTTCAAATGCCCACACACGGAGTAAAGTCCGTTCATTTTGAACGTGACTCCAGGTAGACGGGACTAGCGAAGGAAGTCAATGTCGCCGCCTGACACCTTGCGTGCCCTGTCGCCTGGTATGGATTTAAAGGGGAACCCCTACGCAGAAAAAGTGGCGTGGGGGTCTCCCCAAAGTCCATACCAGACCCTTATCTGAGCACGCAGCCTGACCGTACATCGTACCCCTACCCATTCACCTGAGGGAAGAAGTGTCAATAAAGAAAACACAACACAGGTTTTTAAAGTAGTTTATTAGACAGCTCCGGGGGTCTTCTTCTGACTTCGGGGGTCTTCTCGCCAGACTCTTCTGCTATATTCTACTCTTTTACCGCTCTTTTACTAGCGGAGGAGCCAGGCTTTCTCCTTCGTCGTCCGGGAGTCTTCTTCCGACTTCTCCCGCTCTTCGGTTTTTCTGCCAGCTCTTTTACTAGCGTTGGCCCGGTCTTCTCGTTCGTCGCTGTTGCTGTCGCCACTGCTGCTGTCGCCACTGCCTTCTTCTACCTTCTTCTTCTCTTCTTCCGATGTTGAGACAATGCTCTCTCCGCCTGTACTGCCAGGGACGCGTTGCGTGGCGACTTATATAGGCATAAGGGGCGGGGTCACCGGGTGATGTTACATGGTGACCACGCCCCTTATGATGTCACAGTCCAGGGGGATGCTGGGACTGTGACATCACCCGGTGACCCTGCCCCTTATGCCTATATAAGTCGCCGCGCAACGCGTCCCTGGCATTACAGGCGGAGAGAACGTTGTGTCAACATCGGAAGAAGAGAAGAAGAAGGAAGATGAAGAAGAAGGTGGCGGCGACAGTGGCAGCGACGAACGAGAAGACCGAGTCAACGCTAGTAAAAGAGCTGGCAGAAGATAGCGGAGGAGCCCGGCAGAAAAACCGAGAGTGGTAGAGCGGTAGAAGTCGGAAGAAGACCCCCGAAGTCGGAAGAAGACCCCCGGACGACGAAGGAGAAAGCCGGGTTCCTCCACTAGTAAAAGAGCGGTAAAAGAGCAGAATATAGCGGAGGAGCCTGGCGAGAAGACCCCCCGAAGTCGGAAGAAGACCCCTGTAGCTGTCTTATAAACTACTTTAAAAACCTGTGTTGTGTTTTTTTTATTGACATTTTTTCCCCCAGGTGAATTCGCATAGGGTGGGGGCCAGGATCTGGGGGCCCCTTATTAAAGGTTCCGATAAGCCCCCCCCGCCCGCAGACCCCGACAACCAATGGCCAGGGTTGTCGGAAAGAGGCCCTTGTACTCATCAACATAGGGACGAGGTGCTTTGGGGTGGGGGGCCGTAGGGCCCCCCTTCCCCAAAAGACCCCCCCATGTCGAGGGCATGCGGCCTGGTATGGTTCAGGAGGGGGAGGGCGCTCGCTCGTCCCCACCCCCTTTCCTGACCAGCCGGGCTGCGTGCTCGGATAAGGGTCTGGTATGGACTTTGGGGGGACCCCCACGCCGTTTTTTCAAATACCATCAAAAGAAAGCTCTATTTGTGTGAACAAAAGGATGCAAATTTAGTTTGGGTACAGCATTGCATGACTGCGCAATTACCAGTTAAAGCAGCGCAGTGCCAAATTGTAAAAAGTCCTCTGGTCTTTAGGCAGCCAAATGGTCCGGGGCTTAAGTGGTTAAACAACCATAGATATGATGAAGCACATGATGAAGCACATGATGAAGCACTGCAATGCAGAAAACAATAATATATGCATTTTTGGTGGTATACCCAACCTAGCCTTTTTAAAGAGTAAAAAATATGAATCATGATGAAAATCACAATAAAAACTGCATTATCACACCCATAAAAAGCAAAATAATATCCCAAATCATTTCAGTACTAGAGCACCAAATCCTCTTCACACAAGATATTTAGGCTGGGCTTACCAATGGGTCAAAGAAGTGCAATTTGTTTTACACTTCTGTGACCCGTTTTCAGCGGAGAGCAGTCTGAAGTCCGCTCTCTGTTGACGCCATTGCAATTAGTCGAGGCACTGCGTCATCCCAGCTTCCCAAGTCTGGATCTGCCAGCTGCCTTGATTGATGGCAGTCTCAGCCTCTCAGCGAGCCGCTGAGACAGTCGCTCTCCATCCTTCCACAGCTCAGAGCTCCAATGAGTGTGGAGAAGCAGAGCAGGAGAGATGCTGACTGACAGGCAGCAGCTCTCTGCTTGGGGAGGTGAGAGAACCGAGTCATTGGCGGTGCTCGGTGGCTCGGGTTCTCAGTGAAGAGGCGGCAGGAGACAGATGCATCGGTCTGATGCTGCATCCACCTAGGTAAGTATGAATCTTACCTAGATTCAAAAAGAAAACATATTTCTCTTTTTTAAGAGCAAGGTGCAGGGTGGTGTGCACCTTGCTCTTAAAACACACAGCGGGTTGATTTACTAAAACTGGAGTGCAAAATTTGGAGCAGAACTGCATAGAAACCAATCAGCTTCCAGGTTTTTTTGGTAAAGCTTAATCGAACAAGCTGAAGTTAGAAGCCGATTGGCTACCATGCACAGCTGCACCAGATTTTGCACTCTCCAGTTTTAGTAAATCGACCCCACAGAGTCCAAGCTAGGCAATAGTAATATATTGAAGCAAGGTCCCACGCAACACATCTGTCCGGAGCCACTTATGAACTGTAACATCGGTCTGAAGACTTGAAAGATGCCAACAGTGTCTGCAACGAGGAGCAGAATGTGAAATGGCTGGTCCATACCCAAAGGCACTGTCCCTACTCCTCCGGACACTCTCTCTTTCTCTGCCAGACGGGAAACCCTTCCCTACACTAGCCACTCAAATAAAATTTGCCAAACCCAAGAACCAAAGCCTGACTGACCCAAGATGGCCACTAAAGTCACATAGGGTCCCAGCGTCCAATCATACAGCTGTCTACTTGTGACTTCCCCTTCTGCATTGCTGCTTTGGTCAAGTACCACTTGCAGTGGGGAAGACAGAATGCACCGGCCAAGATGCTGACCCTTCTGCATGCATGACAGACTGCCACAGAGACAACCATGAGTGGAGGACACATAGGAATCAAGGCTTTAAAGGAAGGACGGGACATCTGTAGAACGCATCTCCTCACACTTTACAGAACACATTCCTTTTTATACATGCTTTTTTTTCTTTGCCCTAAATATGGTTATTATTATTATTGATCATAATTATATAGGACAGACAAAAATCAGTGTATTAAATTTATATGAATACATTTATGGTTGTGATCATTCCAACTGCAGCAAAATAGGGCCTCTGACAAAATGATAGTAAAGTATAACTTTTTAATTTTGAATAAAGTGGAGAAGGATTAGAACCCCTGTCAGGTTTGTATTGCTGTTAGGGAAATTCACCTTTCGCTGTTTACATGGAGACTGACAGAAAAACTAAAATTGTGGGTTGTCACCAGAACAGGAATGGAGAGGAAATCTTCCAATAGGGTCACTAGTTCTGGTTAGGGATTCCTTCACTTTGAAAGGATTTTCTCTCAATACCTGTTTTGGCTATGAGACAGGGAGTAAACGGAAAGCTTACCAATGGGACAGAGATTGCAAGAAATAAACTGACAGGGGTTATAACCCTGTCATAATATTATAATCCTATAATACTGGGGCCGTGAAATGGCTCTGCAGCTTACACATGTATATGCAAACTAAACCCGTTTATTAAGCAAATGGTTAGACAGGTTAATTTGGTTGGTAGCAGGCTGGTTGGTGAGTTAAGCTGGGATTTTCCTTGGTTTTATTTGATATACCTCACCCTTCCATGTGCTCCTTGCTGCGAAGGCCAGATATAGGTGTGGGCAGTAGCCATTTGTTTGTACTGTTGGAATATTGGTGAGGGGATGCACTGGAGGCCTGTGCTGGCATTGTGCTCTACACTGGGTATCCAGTGTGCGTGCCTTTAACCACACCCCGGCTCCAGTACATATATGGCGGCAGTACATATATGGCGGCAGGATCTCCTGTGCGAATCGCTGTATATGTACAGTGGCTCCTTTAAGAGTGCGTGCGCCCACTGCACTGCAGGGACCCAATGCGCGTGTTCACCAGCGATTGTGGGCACGAGAGCCAGAACAGGGATTTGTGTGTGTAAACACACAAATCCCTGTTCTGACAGGGGAGTAGAAACAGATCGTCTGTTCCTACTAAATAGGAACAACAATCTGGCTCCTCCTCTAGTCAATGCAATCCACTCACAGTTAGAAACACACCCAGGGAACACACATAACCCCTTGATCGCCCCCTAGTGTTAACCCCTTCCCTGCCAGTGACATTTACACAGTAATCAGTGCATTTTTATAGCACTGATCGCTTTATGTCAATGGTCCCAAAAATGTGTAAAAAAAAAATGTCACAGTCCCGCTAAAAATTGCAAAAAAAAATGTAAAAAAAAATAAATATATCACCTATTTTGTAGATGCTATAACTTTTGCGCAAATCAATCAATATACGCTTATTGCAATTTCATTTACCAAAAATATGTGAAAGAATACTTATTGGCCTAAACTGATGAAGAAGTTAATTTTTTTGTTTTTGGGATATTTATAATAGCAAAAAATTACACCGCAAAAAATAAAAACCACAGAGATCAACAAATACCACCAAAAGAAAGCTCTATTTGTGGGGAATAAAAAAGATGTCAATTTTGTTTGGGTACAATGTCGCACGACCTCGCAATTGTCAGTTAAAGCAACGTGGTGCCGTATCGCAAAAAATTGCCTGGTCGTTAAGGGGGCAAATCCTTCCAGGGCTGAAGTAGTTAAGGAGGGGTGAGCTCCCACCAGGCTTACCTGCCCTCTATCTTTCCATTATCATGCATGTTCTTTTACTATGGAGGCTCAAAAATGTATAGAGTTAGGACTGTGGATAATACTGGGTGCTGTGAAGTGGCTCTGCAGCTTACGCGTGTTTTTGCAAGTGTGTCCAAAATATACCCCTAATTTTAATGCAAACGGTTAGATAGAATAATTTGGTTGGTTGCAGGCTGGTTGGTAAATTGAGCTGGGAATTTCTTTGGTTTTGTTTGACATGGGTTATAATCCTCCCTTACTCTATTCAAAATAAAAATAAAAATGTTTTGCCTTTAGTTCTCTTTTAATTCGTATTCAATAGACTTTGCAATCATAGCAGCCAGTAATTAAAATGTACAAGGGCTAGAATGTTTAGTAAAGTTTTCTATGGATAAATACTTCATTAGGTAAAGTCACAGTGTGCTTGGTTTCTAAGGACATTTTGCCAAAGTATAAAATATATAAGTTTATTTAAAAACCTCTTTGTAGCATACATTCCCTTCCCACTACACATTCTATGGCGCTAATAAGTAGAGAATGTTCATTAAGATTGCATTTTAAAAAAAAAAAATCAGTTTTGGATGTGAGGAAGCTGTCAGTTTATTTTGTGCTGTTTCTGTCCCATTAGGGAGACATTTTTTGCCTTCCTGTCTCATATACACAACAGACACCAAATTTGGCCAAACATTGGGTGGATTTTGGATGATTCCTAAGGAACCAGCTGAAATTTGCTTGGTGAATGACCCTGTTAGCGCCACTTTGATTGAAAAATCAAAGGAGCTGAGCGGAAAATTTCAAAATGAATACTGACTACATCTAATCAGATGTATTTCATCCATCCATTTTCGGATGAAATACAGACATACATGCATCCCTATGGGATAGCGGGTGTCATCGGATGAACATCCGCTAACACCCGATATCATGCGTCTCCACTAGGGTCCGATTCTGCAGACGGAGGAAAATCCTATTTTTCTATCCGTCTGCAGAGCGGATCGGATGAACACGGACAGACGGTCCGTGTTCATCCGATCCCCCACAGAGGAGAGCAGAGATCTGACAGGGTGGTCCCTGTACAGTGTGCAGGGACCGCCCGGTCATCGGCCAGCTCATCGGGGATTAACGGAGCGATCCCGCTGAGCAAGCGGATGTTTACGGGTCGGATCATTATGGATCCGTCCTGTGTAAAAGGGGCCTTAAAGTGTTACTAAACCCAGAACCTGCATTCACTTTATCTGGTCTCCCACAGTACACACAACATGGAAATGCAATTATTTTAGTAAATATAAAATGCTAAATACCTTTTCTCATCGGCAGTATATAGCAGCCTTGTGACTTCTATCAGTTCCTAGTAAAGCTTGTAAGAGGAGATTTCATTCTCCCCTGATCCTCTGTCTGGACATGTCTGGACAATGCTGATTGGCCCTATGCTGATCATATGTACCCTCCTAAGAAAACAAAAAAAAATAGTAATACACACCAAACTGAGCATGTGCAGCCCATCCCCTGGCTCTATAAATATCAGGTTATTTTTTGGAGACAGTGAAAGTAGAGAAGGATCAAGGACCAAATTAAACAGCCTTTATACACAATGCAAAAGATTTACCCCTTAGGTTTCACAGTGAGTATAACAAGCATACTTTACTGCATATACATGTGATTTTACTGTTGTGGGTTTAGCAACAAATTAAGCCTATTACACACAGGCCGAATGTCAGGTGGCATAGGCCGGTGCAATAGAAACTGGCGGGGGGCCATCCCCTGTCAGAACACAATAGAACAGCAGGGGATATCGCTGTTCTAACATTGGATTGTTAGTACAGCAACTCCAACCTGAGAGGTCAGTTTTTTGGGTTGAACGAAAAAAAAAAAACTAGTAGTGTATAGGAGGCTTTAGGCCACTTTCAGACATTTTACAGGCGTTTTGTGCTAAAAATAGCGCCTGAAAACGCATGTAAACTGCCTCTTCTGCAGCCCCAGTGTGCAAGCCGAAGTGCTTGCACACTGGGGCGGTGCGCTTGCAGGACGGGAAAAAAAAAGTCCTGCAAGCAGCATCTTTGGGGAGTTTGGCGCTCCTAAACCAGCCATGCCATTGAAATCAATGGGCAGCACTGTCGAAGCGCCTGCAAAGCGGTTCTATCTCTCACCGCTCTAGTCCTGAACTAAAGAGTAAGCCTTTACATTTACTTTAAAGTGAAGTAAACAGCTTCAGATGATACACAGAGATGAAACAAACATGTATATCTGCTGTCCTCAGCTTTCTATATTCTTGAGAAAGTGCACATTGTGTTATAAATTTTTCTTCCTCTTTCAGCAGTGGGAGGGGAGTCTGGGCATACAATGTGTGACAGCTGATTGGAGGAAAGACACACCCCCCCCCCCACTCCACATAGGCAGAGGAACGAAGAAATTTGCAGAGCTGTACTGTGAATAGACAAGCTCCCTGCTTATCAATCTCTAAGTTACCTCCTCAACACCAATTTCCAGCTGCTTTTATCTCATGTATTGGAAAGCTTGTCAGAAGTTATCATGCTGATAACAGAGGAACGGAGCAGCAGAAAGACACAGGACTTAGGGCTTTAGTGAAAGATAAGTAAACATTACAGATAAATGCGCCCAGGTAAGATTTTATGAATAGGGTTTACATCCACTTTAAGTAAGTGAATCTGTGTTCGCGTAATACCCAATCATATACAGGGGTATAATAAGGTGCAAAGAAAAAAACAGTTTTTCTTTGTGCATGGTTGGATGATTGATGTGAGCAGCCTTTGCCTTGTTTACTTTGTGCACATTCTCCTTTGACAGATCAACCCTTGGAAAAGCCCATTTATAAGCTGACCCTGGAAAGTAGATGGCCCGGAAGGGTGACCATTATAGTATTATAGTAATCCTGACAGAGAATTGTCAGGTCATATGATGGACAGGGATCTCTACAGCCCTGCAGAACATGGGCTAGGCACTGTATTCATTATAGATAGTGTCACATTAGGATATACATCAATATTGCACATCTTACAGACATGGCAGGACACTGCTTTGTTCCTGTGTTATACAGTATAAATAAAGAAGAGTATTCACTCTCATCAGCACTATAGTAGATTTTTAACACATAATCCTGGCAACATCAAAACCTCCATCTAATAGAAGTGGCCTCACTATAAAGATTTGAGCTGGGAGCAGCAATCATATCTCAAATGTGGGGTCAGTGTACAATGAGGGACATGTGCTCAGTCAGTGTTCTGCTGACACAGGTACAGGGATGCTGGTGAGACTCATCAGACACCATGCATGGACAGGTAAGTACTGGACAGCCACCAGTCTATCCACAGGTAAGTACTAGACAGCTAGGGAAACACTGACACATCTACCAGGCATCCTACAGTACAGGAGATTAACTAAAACTATGGGGGAGATTAACTAAAACTGGAGGGTGAAAATCTGGTGCTGCTCCCAATCAGCTTCAAGGTTTCTTTGTCAAATCTTAATTGATTAAGCTGAAGCTAGAAGCTGATTGGCTACCATGCACAGCTGCAGCAGATTCTGAATGCTCCACTTTTAGTAAACCCCATAGGATCATAGGGAAGGATGCACTGTACTACACAGAGATCCACTGATAGTGTGCGATCATGTACAGACACATCACTGTATATATACCATCATATGGGACAGTATGCTATACAGCACCAGCAATCACTATCTGTGATCATCCAGGATTCATTTTATAGCACTAACATCAACTAAAGAAAACATTAAAATTACCTGGTGACAGGGAATTAAAAATGAAAGTCATTATACAAGATTTTTATGGGAGTCTCTTCAATACAGTCCACACAAGGATTATTGGAAAAAAAATATCTATTGCATATTTATGTCATTATATAGTATGTATTTTATTAATATTATTTACTCGTTTTGAATAATAATAAAAAATAGTAAATATTATTATTCACTAATTGTACTGGTTATCTAAGTGAATTGTATAAACTCTCGTTATTTGGGTGAGAGCTCTGGTCCATCCGTATACAGAGGATCTCCCTGTTCCCCTCTATTAGTAGAACACACAATTATATATATATATATATATATATATATATATATATATATATATATATATATATATATATATATATATAAAATACTTAGCACATCTACTATCGACAGTGATAATGAAAACATATTGACGTTCATGTTGCAACCCTTGCAGTAGGAAACGACTTAACGTCCTCGCACACAGAAATCAGTCTAATGACATGATAATATCTGTCAAAGGATCAATAATGTTTATAAAACCATTTCCTAATAAGGATCCTGCCGTTATTTAGACGTCTTGAATAATAACCGATTCGAGTTTGCTGCTTTTTCATTAATTTAGTCTCGAAATAATAAAGTATCTATAGGAAACAAATATATAATAGAGTATGTCTAGAAAATAAATCGATATAACATAGTATCTAAATGTTTTTTTTTTAACATACATAACATGTATAGAATAAAAATCTATATAATATAATATTTATATGAAATAAATATATAGTATGTATCGAAAATAAATCTATATAATATAGTATCTATATGAAATAAATATATTGCATGTACAGAAAATAAATATAACAGAGTACCAATATGAAATAAATATATAGTATGCATAGAAAATGATCCTTTATACTATAGTATCGATATGAAATAAATATATAATATAGCATCTATAAAAATTATATATATCTATAAAAATTATATATATATAGTATTAATATAAAATAAATATATAGTATGTATAGAAAATAAATAAATCTATATATTAAAAGATCTATATGAAATAAATATATAGTATCTATAGGAAATGAATCAATATAACATAGTATTTATATGGAATAAATGTATAGTATGTGTAGAAAATAAATATATTTAATATAGTATCTATATGAAATAAATATATATATATTTTGATATCTATAAAAGAAACATATAGTATCTATAGAAAACAAATCTAGATTTTATAGTATCAATATGACATAAATATATTGTATCTATAGGAAATAGATCTATAATATAGTATCTTTAGAAATTTGTTCTATCCTTTACCCTTCATTATATTTGGCCGTGTGTGAAATACACAAGACACACAGTTACGGTACTTGATATGGTTATTGACAACAGATAATTGCAGAACCCATCAGTGGCAGTAGTCGGATGAAGTGAATATTGGGAATTCCTACTAGAAACAAAGAACAGTAAGAGTATTTATACAATTTTACCGTATATCAAGTGACAGAGATACAATTTAAATCCTGTAATTCGCAGCCGGTAAAAATATGTTTTAAAATGTTCATACTTTAACGGAAAAGTGTGAAGTTTTATACTACATTGTTTCAGATTCTATTAGTATGAATTCATATTATATATATATATATATATATATATATATATATATATATATATATATATATATATATATATATATATATATATATATATATAGTATGATTCCGTTATAAAGCATATACTGCACACATCACTATATAAAGGGTTATTATTTTTTTTTTTTTATTACTTTGCTATGTTTGTTATTTTGTTATTTAAATAGCATATAATATTACATGTTAGCTATTTATATAGTATATGACAGAGAAAGACTGGAGTTTACATTTTATTTGCTTACTTGGGTTAAGATGCAGCCTTTGGGACCATTGAGGTCTCTTTTTTTTGGTGCTTTATACAGTTGTATAAAGCTTTAGGAAAGGAACTGTCTTGAAAGCTTATATCTTTACTAACTTCAGTTAGCAGTTAGACAAGGGTATCCTAGACTCTAAACCCCCTGCATTAATCAACACATTATAAAAGGCTGCATAGAATAATTTACTTCTGCTTAACAGAAGACATGCTTCTTGTAGAGTAATATTGTAGTAAACAAGCATTGAGCTGATGTACCATTACAAGCATTCAGGACTTGATTCCAGCAGGGAAGAGGTTAAACAGCAGCAGGCAAATTCCCAGTGGGCTCCCAGTGTGGCTCATCCTGGACTCATGTTTATTATGGTAACCAGCACACAAGTTCCTGAGCTGGGGTAATACTGCCTCCTAGTGGTGTTCTTGAGCCAAGCCGCAGACCAGTGTTAATACTGATGGTCTATGACTCTATGTGATGAAGAATGATCTGACTATTAACAGACAACTTACCTCTTTTTTATATAGTGTTGGCAGGTTACAAAGTACAGAGTACATAAATCTATTCATATCTGTCTCTTTTTCCTGTAGGAACATACAATCTAATCTTCCTACCACACTCTGAGCAGTCTTGGATACCAATATGTTTTTGGATAGGGGGGAGGAACAAGAGCACCTAGCAGAGACCCCCACAAAAATCATGTGTAGCAGAATCTTTGACCACTTCCAGTCTAATGAGAATCTTCAAGACCAAAGATAGCTGACATCCTTCAATATGTGGTGGGTTGTGAGGCATAGTAGGTGCAAAGGTGGTAAAAGTCATTGGGCTCCAGACGCTTCTTGGATGTAAAAGAGGTTTTATTCCTTTGACAGTGCTTTTTATATTTTGCAAGGGAAAGTGTGTTAGGGCCTGAACACCCTTAAGTAGTTGCAATTTCAAATGGCGAACTCCGAGACTTCAACAGGAGGACAGCCGTACAGGGAAAGACCCCAGCAGGGTGCCCTTTCCGCACGTGCAGGACTGCTGTCTCCTATGGTAACAGTACTTAAACAGTTCATAACTCAAAGTAACATTTCTCTCAGCTGTACTACAACTTCTCCTTGTAGTTCTTCAGCCCCTTGAGCTCCTGGTCTCTCACTAGACCCAATGATTCACTGACTCTGAATCCGTGAGCTCCTCAAGGCCTTTGCAGTGGCATCTCCCTCAAGCTTCCCCATGCTTCCCTGTTGGGTCCCTAGCTTGGCCCTTCGGATACCTTCAAGCTTCCCCCCTGCTGACCGGTCGGCCCCTAGCTTGACACACAAGGCTGCTCTGCAAGCGTCACCTCCACTGGTTGGGTCCCTAAATTGCTCAACGCCTGAAGTTTCCTGATTCTCCACCGTGCCCCATTCAGTGAGAATACTGCTCCGGTACTTGCTTCAGTTACTCACTGTGGTCCTTGGTAAAGGTGATTGGTCCCTTATTGGCGACAGCTTCCCTTCTACCTCTGACCACGACAGGTTCTCCGGCTGGCAGAACTGTCACTTTTGGTTGGACTGCAAGCCGCAGTCCCAACCCTGTGCTGCCCTCTTACTCTGGATAGGCCCTCACATAGCTTGGCAGCCAGATTCCCCCAAATAGGCCCAATCTCCAGGCCTAGCAGCCCGGGGCAGACGATACCCATCCACCCAGACGACGGTCTGGGTGGCACACAAGGACCTGGATCACCTGGCCTCATCCGAATATATAGGCTCTCCCAGCAGGCCAAGGGATTCAACAAAATCCCTGCCCATTGGCTGAGATACCCCATATACCCATAACCTGACCTTGAGTTGTCCTTCTCAATCTAATACTTCAAAGTGCCCGGCCACCTGGTGGTAGAAGAGGAAAGTACAACCAGGCCAAACTTAGGGAGAAGTCAATGGATCCCTAATAATTAACTACAGTAGCTACGTCTGACAAGGAATTCGGCGAGGAGCTCCCTTACTAAGCTCCAGGGCGCTACACATGCAAACTCAGTGCATATAGGGGTTGATTTACTAAAACTGGAGAGTGCAAAATCTGGTACAGCTGTGCATGGTAGCCAATCAGCTTCTTCAATTACTGTAAGCTTTGACAACAAAACCTGGAAGCTGATTTGTTTCTATACACCAGATTTTGTACTCTCCAGTTTTAGTAAATCAGCCCCAATGTGTCTCAGGTGAAACATAAACCCAAGGCAAGTAGCTGTAAGGCAAGGGCGATAACCACATGGAAAAAAAATGAATGTTTTAGAAGGGATATACATTCATCTTGTATAATGGTCCTTTAGATTTATTAAAACCATAATATATGAAGTCAAACCTAAACACTTTTCATTTGCATGCAATCAGCCAGGCCCTTGCACTACATACAGTGGTGTGAAAAAGTGTTTGCCCCCTTCCTCATTTCCTGTTCCTTTGCATGTTTGTCACACTTAAGTGTTTCGGAACATCAAACCAATTTAAACAATAGTCAAGGACAACACAAGTAAACACAAAATGCAATTTATAAATGAAGGTGTTTATTATTAAAGGTGAAAAAAAAAATCCAAACCATCATGGCCCTGTGTGAAAAAGTGATTGCCTCCCTTGTTAAAACATACTATAACTGTGGTTGTCCACACCTGAGTTCAATTTCTCTAGCCACACCCAGGCCTGATTATTGCCACACCTGTTCACAATCAAGGCATCACTTAAGTAGGAGCTGCTTGACACAGTAAGGTCCACCAGAAGATCCTTAAAAGCTACACATCATGCCGAGACCCAAAGAAATTCAGGAACAATTGAGAAAGAAAGTAATTGAGATCTATCAGTCTGGAAAGGGTTATAAAGCCATTTCCAAAGCTTTGGGAATCCAGCGAACCACAGTGAGAGCCATTATCCACAAATGGCGAAGACATGGAACAGTGGTGAACCTTCCAAGGAGTGGCCGGCCGCCCAAAATTACCCCAAGAGCGCAGCGACGACTCATCCAAGAGGTCACAAAAGACCCCACAACAACGTCCAAGGAACTGCAGGCCTCACTTGCCTCAGTTAAGGTCAGCGTTCATGCCTCCACCATCAGGAAAGACTGGGCAAAAATGGCCTGCATGGCAGAGTTCCAAGGAGAAAACCACTGCTGAGCAAAAAGAACATCAAAGCTCGTCTCAATTTCTCCACAACACATCTTGATGATCCCCAAGACTTTTGGGACAACATTCTGTGGACCGATGAGACAAAAGTGGAACTCTTTGGAAGGTGTGTGTCCAAGTATATCTGGCGTAGAAGGAACACTGCATTTCAGAAAAAGAACATTATACCAACAGTAAAATGTTTTGCTGCTTCAGGACCTGGAAGACTTGCCGTGATAAAAGGAACTATGAATTCTGCTGTCTACCAAGAGATCCTGAAGGAGAATGTCCGACCATCTGTTCGTGTACTCAAGCTGAAACGAACTTGGGTTCTGCAGCAGGACAATGATCCTAAACACACCAGCAAGTCCACCACCGAATGGCTGAAGAAAAACAAAATGAAGACTTTGGAATGGCCTAGCCAAAGTCCTGACCTGAATCCTATTGAGATGTTGTGGTATGACCTTAAAAAGGCCGTTCATGCTCGAAAACCCTCTAATGTAACTGAATTAGGACAATTCTGCAAAGATGAGTGGGCCAAAATTCCTCCAGGACGCTGTAAAAGCCTCATTGCACGTTATCGCAAACGCTTGGTTGCAGTTGTTGCTGCTAAGGGTGGCCCAACCAGTTATTAGGTTTAGGGGGCAATCACTTTTTCACACAGGGCCATGATGGTTTGGATTTTTTTTCACCTTTAATAATAAACACCTTCATTTACAAATTGCATTTTGTGTTTACTTGTGTTGTCCTTGACTATTTTTTAAATTGGTTTGATGTTCCGAAACACTTAAGTGTGACAAACATGCAAAGGAACAGGAAATGAGGAAGGGGGTAAACACTTTTTCACACCACTGTACGTAAATCCAAAGAAAATTGAACAAGATAATGTATGGCCACCTTTAGTGTTTCATGGGTGATTTATTTTAGAGTTACTACTAGCTTGCTGCATAGAGGCTGTCATGCTACAATTATTTAAGAGAGGAATCGGAAAGTGCCAATAGACATTGATTGACAGTCTCCCAATCCAAAGTTTTTGGGCTAGATCAGGTAAGGGGACAGCCACTGGCCAAGACTCATGGGGGGAATAGGAATTAGACAGGTTAAAAAACCTTGTCCAATTACTCATTGTTTCCTGACAAAGTTTTGGACACAATTGTACTGTTGTATGGTCATCTGTACACATTTCATATAAGAACGATTTTAGTGAGGTAACTAATAGCTGACAAGAGGTGCCAGTGCTCCAGACCCTGTCCACATTGGTACCCATGGTATTGAAACACCTATTCAGCATTAGCGATGAGCTCAGTTGTGTTTGGACTAGGATGCAAACCCACATGTGCCAGTCATCTGCAGCCAGGGCATTCCCCACTCTGCAATCACAAGCAGTGCTAGGACAAGGTCATCCAGTGCCCAGGGCAAGGATGCCAAACCGTTCATGATGTGTAAACTTAGGGGATCCTACTCCCAGAAGTGTCTCACTTGTCAAAATCACTGCTGCTGTCATTACTCCTGAAAGCCTTGTAACAGAAGGAAGGCGCCCCCATGCCTACAGTAAACAATTGCACCCAGGGCAGCCAACCTCCCGCCCACCCATATCTAGGCCCTGGTCACAAGTATACAAGGGGAGTGTATACTTGCGATATCAGGGTGGAGAGTGCCCTAGCCTTAGATGATTGGCCCATACAGGTGACAGCTTCCTTGACCAAACAAGCTGAAGCTTACCACTCTTCATTATCAATTTGAGCAATGTAGATACTTTATAAATGATAAACTACTCTGCCAGAGGCTTCTCAGTCAGGAATGTGAAAAAATTATGCTTTACAGGAAACTGGTGCTGAAAGTGTAGAAAAGCTATTATTGCTGACTAAAAATGCTAGCTGCCTGGCTCCTATACCGAATCGATGGCTTAAGTTCTTTCTGAGGCACTGAACTGGAACAAGTCTGCATATCAAGAGTTCTGCCTTCACTCTGACTTTCTATATGTCTTGTGCTTGGTTAGGGATTCAGAAAGTTTGATGCCAGAGACAGCCAGGGAGCTAGCATTTTCAGAAGGATAGGTGAGCAATGAGAGCTGACCTATTTTTCTCAGTACAGATTAAAATTTCAACTTAAATGACTGTATGGTGTAATCAGAGAGAATTCTGCTCTACAAAAGAAAAAGGAAACTTTTACCTGTAACTCAAACACTTTCCAAGGTTTTCTTTCAGGGTATATTCTTCTTTTCCATAGGAATACAAGTCATTGCTAAAAATATGATTGAAAGTCATGCAATGGAAACTTGAAAAAAAATCCATCAGCTTTCTGAAGAATGTGTTTATCATGTTTAGTGGAAAGAGGGAGGAATTATAAAGTACATGTAGATTTAAAGGAATGATTGGTATCTTGTGCCGCGCACAGGGAAGAGCAGAAGTGATTGCCAAGATTATTTAATATACAAATATGTCATACCACACGCTTTCACACGCCAATTATTACAGAAGTACAATGAACAGTAGTGGATGTTAACATGTAGCGTGATTGATTGTGTATTTCAATTTGTTGATTGGAGCGAAATTACGTTTTAGTGTCATAACAAAGACTTTAAGTAAATGGCAACTCTACCCAAAAGTTATAATTTATTTTTGCTTGATTTAGCTGAATCACAAGCCTATCTCTTGGGTAATGCAGTGGTAGGCTATCATCATTATAATTCCCAGTTTTGTTAACCACTTGCTGGGCACTTAAACCCCCCCCCCCCCTCCTGCCCAGGCCAATTTTCAGCTTTCAGCACTCTCAAACTTTGAATGACAATTGCGCGGTTATGCTACACTGTACCGAAATTAAATTTGTATATTTTTTTCCCCTACAAATAGGGCTTTCTTTTGGTGGTATTTAATCTCTGCTGGGTTTTTTATTTAAAAAAAAAAAAACAACAAAAAAAGACCCAAAAAAAAGAACCAGTTTCAGTCTGTTATAAAATGTTAGGTAAGGTAATTGTTCTCCTTCATTGATGTGCACTGATGAGGCTGCACTGATGGGCACTGATGAACACTGATAGGCTGCACTTCAACAAAGGGGTATCTTTCCAGAGCGACCCACCCCCAACAAATAAATAGAATCAGTGCTGCGCTGCTAAATCCCAAAGTATCAATGTGAAACAAACAAATGCCTGCCAGAGGGTCTAGAACACAAATCTAATAAAAATAATGAATAAACGCAAAACAAGTGCATGAAACCAGTATCGAATAGATAAATAATAAATGTGTCTTGTGGTATTGCACGCGAGATCAACATTTTAAAAATGTATATGGAAACAGACATCTGGATGTATATACTTTTTCAGTATATTTAATGCTGTTCATTTTTTTATTTTTGTGATACATGTTTTATATACATTTATGTACAATTGTATGCTTATAGTGCTCTTTTTTTTTTATGTTTTGATATTTGCTGTCACCCCTTTTTTGGGTCTTGTGACCCTTGGGGTTGACCATGTGATTTCGTCTACACTATTTAAGCTGTTTTGTGTCACTTATTTGTTAGCCATAATTAAGGCCTGATGGCCGAAACGCGTTGGCTTTTTTGACTGTTGTTCACATGCTATAATAAAATGATGTTTTAGCCGACTTCCATGGAAACAGCCTTTCTACCTTTTTTACATGGTTTACATGGAGGTTTACAGAGACTTCAGAGGCTGAGTGCTGTGTTCTCGAGGCTCACCAGGCATTGCACAGGAGGTAGTAGCTTGAATGCACCTGTTCCTGAATATAAAGGGGAACTCCCTATTTAAAGTTCAGCTTAAATTTGTTCGTCAGGCCCATCTAAATGGATGCTAGTCTAAAGCTAGCCGGCCATGCATGGGTCCGTTTTTTTTTTTTGATCAACCTGCGGGTTGAACGAAAAAAAAAAAATAGATCCGATTCCCCCGTCCACACATTCGATGTGGATGTGGGAATCTCCCAGCTGTATCCAGCATGCAGATAAGCAAAACAAGCCTAAAAAAAAAGAAAACTAATACAGCCACCACACCTAATGATAGGTAAGCTGCAATATAATAATTTATTGGTTTTGGGTTTAATACCGCTTTAAATATTCCGACTGTGTAAATGTTGATTGCATAAAAAGAGCTAAAGGCTCACTAGATATGTCTCAATATGCCAATCTGATTGTGTAAATGCACACATACAGATATAACCGATTGTTGACAGTTGGTGGTTGTTGCTTTTCCTGTGCTACAGGAAGACAGAAGACATAAAATCACATCAATGGAACACCTTACAACCTTCAAACCCCTCATAGTCACCCAGGGACAAAGTGGCTATGTCTACTCAAATGGTCTTCAAGGGACTTGACCCTGTCACCCTTTAGGGCACATTTTATCTTAAATTATATGTTAAAATAGTGTGCCTTATTTACCTCTCCTTCACCTGAGCCATTCTGAGATTACATGTTACAAAGTGAGTATGGCAGTTATTAATGACAGGTTTATTATATTCTATATATATATAAAATACACACAAACACACACTCAAACATTTTAGAAATAAATGCAATATATATGTAAAAAATGTCAGGTCGAGCAATAACCTACCCTTTTTTCGCTGTGAAGTTTTCCTCTAGGAAAAAAAATGGCAACGTATTCACTTACCCCTCGGCTGCTCCTCTGACAGGGGGGGGGGATGTGCTGATCGATTATCAGTGCAGCCACCCCGAGGATGCCCACACTGGACCACCAGGGACGCCACTAGACCACCAGGGATACCCAGCACCAGGTATGCCACCCTAGACCACCAGGGATGCCAGTCAGTGCCCACAATGGATGCCAATCAGTGCCCACAATGGATGCCAATCAGTGCCCACAATGGGCATCACTGATTGGCATGCAATATTGTTTGGCACTGATTGGCATCCATCAGTAAAATACATTACACTACAATGCCGCCGATCAGTGCCCATCCATGCCGCCTATCAGTGCCCATCTGTGCCACCTATCAGTGCCAATCCATGCCGCCTATCAGTGCCCATCCATGCTCATCCGTGCTGCCTATCCATGCCCATCCATGCCGCCTATCCATGCCAATCCGTGCCAATTTGTGCCACCTATCAGTGCTCATGCGTGTCGCCCATCAGTGCCCATCCATGCTCATCCACGCTTCATATACATGTCCATCCGTGCCGCCTATCCATGCCCATTAATGGGCAAATAAAAAAAATCCCAGAGGTCATCAAATACCACCAAAAGAAAGCGCTCTATTTGTGGGAACAAATTTATAAAAAATTTTGTTTGGGTACAGTGCAGTATGACCACGCAATTGTCATTCAAAGTGCGACAGCGCTGAAAGCTGAAAATTGGTCTGGGCAGGTAGGTGTTTAAAGTGGTGTTTCCACCACAAAAAAAAAATTGCTTAAAAATCATGAAAAAATAAAAAATAAAATAATTGGAAAAAAAATAAAAAAATTTACTCACCTCGTAGTCTGCCCCCTTCAGTGCCCGGGCACTGACATCACTCCCCCTTGGTGCCACTCGCGCATGCGCAGTGGGTGCCCGGCTGTGAAGCCACAGCCGGGTGCCCACACTAAGAATGCTGGCGCCGCGAGCGGAGCGGGGAACGAGGGGGGGCTTCGTTCCCCCGCATCGCTGGACCCTGGGACAGGTAAGTGTCCAATTATTAAAAGTCAGCAGCTGCAGTATTTGTAGCTGCTGACTTTTCCATTTTTTTTTTAGGGGGCACCCTACTTTAAGTGCCCTGTATTGAAGTGGTAAAAAGTAAAAAAACATGCATTATTTACTGAACATGTTAAATATTTATGTTTTGCAATATTCATCACTTAAATTTAGTGTTATTTTTTACGTTTTTTCACAATTTTTTATTTTTTTATGCACTCTGCACCAGACGAAGATAGTTCTGTAAATAAAGGCACACAGAAACTGAAAATATTCTAGCATGCTTTCATTCCCAGAACCATCTCCCCCATTTATTTTCATTCCTGAGCTCAGGACAGAACATTTCCACACTGATACATTGTATACGTTTACCTTACTGGCCAGTGCAGAGTTCTCCTCATTGTAATTGTGTACCTTGCTAAAATACCAACTGCCTACTGCCAGGTGGTAAATAACGAATGTGTGTGTTCTTTAGTGAAGTGAATTTAATGAGTGTATTTATTTCACATTCAATATCTTACTTTGATGAATTGACTCTCTTCTTATCTCATTCAATATTTCTGAAAAATTAGTCACATGACCTTCATCGCATGCTGAATCTTTACAGGCTTTGCGGGCGGTTTTAACCCTTTTTTGGCTGCTAACGGGGGTTAAAAGCTCCCCACTAGTGGCCGAATAGCGCCGCTAAAACTATGCTTTACCGCCGATGCCCCCCAACGCCTCAGTGTGAAAGCAGCCTTCGTGAATCGACCACAATGCCTCAGTTTGGACATGCTATACCCTGAGCCAGAGACATAACTAGAACCTTCAAGCCCCCGGTGCAAGAAACTATGAAGGGCCTCCCTGATTGCGGGTCCCGGGGCCCTTCCCACTGATCCCTGGGTCCTTTTCTCCCATCGCGGGCCCTTTATTATGGTCCTGCATTGGGACCCCTTCCTGCCATCTTGGGTAGGTTTGCCCCCTTTTCTTCAAGCCAAACCCAAACACTTTAGCCGCACACAGAAAATTATTTTTTGTAGTATAATCTATACATATATTTTGTGATTAAATAACAAAGGAGCTTTTTATTTAAAAAAATTATAATTAAAAATGCAAACAATTTTTTTTTTAACAAATTAAATTAAAAAGAGAGAGGGAGGATGAAAGAGAGAGAAAAGGGGGATGAGAGAGGGGTGAGGGGTAAGGGAGGGAGGATGAGCGATAGAGAGGGGATTAGAGAGAGAGGATGCGGATGAGCATGCGTGGTAGTGACAGCAACACAGCCTGGCCACGGCATGTGACTGAAGGCACAGAACCCGGAAGGAAGACAGGGTGAAGATGGAACAAATGTGTGCCCATTCTAGAGCTGGTAACATTGAGGATATTCAATATCATTTTAAAGAACTGTTTTTGTGTGTAAGAGGCATAGGGGAGGAGCATAGGTGGTATAAAAGTTGGAAGTATGTGCAGGTGAGGGAGAGAAATGTGGAGGGTATAACAGTGGGCATTATGTACAGGAGAGGAGTGTGGAGGGTATGCCAGTGGGCAGTATGTACAGGAGAGGAGTGTGGAGGGTATGACAGTGGGCAGTATGTACAGGGAGGAGGAGTGTGGAGGGTAGTGTGGAGGGTATGATGGGGCAGTATGTACAGGAGAGGAGTGTGGAGATAAAGATAGTTGGCAGTATGTACAGGAGAGGAGTTTGGGTGGTATGACAGTGGGCAGTATGCACAGGAGAGGAGTGTGGATGGTATGACAGTGGGCAGTATGTACAGGAGAGGAGTGTGGAGAGTATGACAGTGGGCAGTATGTACAGGAGAGGAGTGTGGAGGGTATGACAGTGGGCACTATGTACAGGAGAGGAGTTTGGAGGGTATGACAGTGGTCACTATGTACAGGTGAGGATGATATAGGAATCTGGGAAGGAAAAATATAATGGTTTGTGGAAGGATGTTTAGGGACTGCGTCGTGGTTAAGCGGGCCATACATGAATTGAAATTAAGCCAATTAAGCAGAGACCAGGCATAGTCGATCTATATATGGGCTAGCTGGCTGTACACAAGTCAATCTATTAATCGACTTGAGTACAACCAGCCTGTCAGGTTTTTCCCAAATCAGTCAGTGCTGCCAGCTATAGTTAGCAACACTGATCATTGTATTGTGTGGGTTGGGAAGGCTCCCCATTGGCAGAACACAATAATATTGTGGGATTGATTCCCCCATCCACAGGTCAGCAGGTGAGAGGGTGTGTGGGGACAAGCTGGGGAGAGAGCTCTGTCAGCAGGGGGGTGTGAGGTGGTCATGAAGGGATATCAATCAGCGGGTGGGGGAGTAACTGGGAGTGATATCTTTTGAAGTAGGGTCTGTCATCTGCCGGTTGGGAAATGGTCACCTGTGATACAAGTTAAAGGGAGGTGGCTAAGATGGGAAGTGGCTGGGGAGTGACCTGGTTGGTGGGGAGTGTGAAATGAATGATGTGTTTTAAGTTTCTTTCACATTTGCAGTAATGCTTACTGCCCTCTGAAAAGTGATCTGTGGTGGATTGGTTTTCAACAAGTGGTTTAGCAGCAGCTGACAGGCGTTCATGAGGTGCTACTGCCGCTTCCTTTTTTTTTTTTACATTGCTGAATGGCAGTTTTACATTGTTGGACTATGCTGCTACTGCGAGCGAGTTTGACAGGCGGTGCTGCCTGTCAAACTCTGCAGGCTCCAAGCTGTCCATTGAGCTCAGTGCCTCTGACAAGAAGTGAGGAGAGGCTCTGTGAGCTCATCCTCTCAGTCTGCTGCAAACAGAGTGTGCCAGCTTGTATTTAAACTGGCAGCTCTGGATGTAGCTTCTGACAGGCTGCGCAAGGAGCCCTGTATCTCCAGGACAATAGGTGATAGAAGCCCCAAATTTTGATCAGTATTGGGGTAGACCTTCAGATACCTACCCACTAAATTTGGGCTCTATGTGACCCGAGCCATGAGGCTCAAAGTCAATCGTTTTTTTTTTTGTTTGTTTTTTTTGGTGATTTATTTTATTTTATTTTTAAATGGGCCTATCTTAAGGTAAGGGGCCTGGAGCTGCAGCTCCAATAGCCCTATGTTAATCTGGCCCTGGTCTACACTACAGACTTCCCCTTTACATCTGAACTTGCAGAGTTCCCTTTACATCTAAACTCACAGAGTTTCGTTACACTGCAGACTCTGATGTAAGGGAGAACTCTTTAAAAGAGATTTGAAGAGAAGTATGTGAATTTTTTTTTTAAACCATACCTACCTACTGCAGGTGGATGCAGCATCGGTTTGATTGCTGCATCTGTCCCCTGCCGGCTCTAACACTGAGAGCCAAGGGATCAAACACTGCAGATTGCTTAGTTCACACAGCTCCCTGCTCTGCCCCCCCCCCCCACACTGGAGCGCTGGGCTGTGGAGGGGGCAGGAGCAGCCGGCTCAGGCTCTCAGTGGCTTGCCTTTTTTGATGCCCATTAGAGCCTATGGCTCTAATCAGGTGCTTCAAACTCCCCCGCCGCTGTAATTCAGGTGCTCGGCACCCGAAAAGGGGCCGGGCGCCTGAATAGGGGGTGGCAACAGCGGCCGCGGATAGATTCATGCAATGCATGAATCTATCCATTGGTCACCCTTATGGACGCACCGCCACTGAACAGTATGGTAAGTGAGCATGGTCACCAGGGGGAGGGAAAGAATGTTACTGACAGGATAAGCAGGTGCAACTAAATTTAAAAAGTCTTATAAAGAAAACAAATTCAGCCACCACATCCAAGTACTGGTAAGTTGCAATATACTACATTTAGTTCTTGGGTGATATGCTTTAAAGCATGAGTTCACCTTTATTGAAAAAAATTATAAATGCACATCATTTTGCAGAAAACAAAAATGTGCATTTATTATTTTTTACAGCGGGAATCTGGAAAGCATTGTATCCACGATTAGTAGATCACAGGTGCAATGTGGGCTCCTGCAGACATGTCCTCCAGCTTTTATCCCATACATCTCTATGGGCTTTCTGTTTGCAAGCCGGAGAACATGTCAATGGACTACGAGAGCGCTCATCAGCGCCCCCCACAGCCCATTGAAACTACAAGTCAATCTGCCGCTGTGGCAGACGTTATTTGCAGTATATATAATCACAGGGAACTGTGAATAAATAATGCGGCTGTGTGGGGTTCTGCCCTCTTTTTATAAAGTGAGAGCAGGTGCAGGGAGAAGAACCCCTGCCTGCTGTCATGGGGAAGGGGGGGGGGGAGATGCCGCAGAAGCTGGAACATAAATAAGGGTGGAACATGTAACATGTTCCAAAGGTGAACCTATCCTTTACAGAACTTACTTCCTCCAGATAATGAAGAATTACAAGGTACCCAGTTAAAGTGGTATGTTTCCATCATGTAAAAAAGACAGAAAAAAATCCTGTTTACTGCATCTTTAGTGAGATACCCAACAAAAACGACCTTCCATCCACAACACCTGTAAAGTGAAAGTACAAGAAAAATGGCAGGGGTTATGACCCTCCCTTATTCTAGCCACAATGAAAAAATATGCTTTGTCTTTAGTTCTTCTTTAACCACTTGACCACTGGGCACTTAAACACCCTTAATAACCAGACCAATTTTCAGCTTTCGGTGCTTTCACATTTTGAATGACAATTACTCAGTCATACAACACTGTACCCAAATGAAATTTTTGTCCTTTTTTTTCACACAAATAGAGCTTTCTTTTGGTGGTATTTAATCACCGTTGGGTTTTTTATTTTTTGCGCTATAAAAGAAAAAAGACTGAAAATTCTGTAAAAAAATTTATTTTTCTTCGTTTCTGTTATAAAATTTAGCAAATTTTGACATTTTTCTTGATAAATTTTGGCCAAAATTTATACTGCTACATATCCTTGGTAAAAATAAGTACAAATTGGGGTATATTATTTGGTCTTTGTGAAAGTTATAGAGTCCACAAGCTATGGTGCCAATATCTGAAAATTGATCACACCTGAAGTACTGACGGCCGATCTCATTTCTTGAGACCCTAACATGCCAGAAAAGTACAAATACCCCCCAAATGACCCCTTTTTGGAAAGAAGACATTCCAATGTATTTAGAAAGAGGCATGGTGAGTTTTTGGAAGTTGTAATTTTTTCCCACAATTCTTTGCAAAATCAAGATTTTTTTTTCTTATTTTTTTTTTTTTTTTCACAAAATTGTCATATTAGCAGGTTATTTCTCACACACAGCATATGCATACCACATATTACACCCCAAAACACATTCTGCTATTACTCCCGAGTACGGCGATACCACATGTGTGAGACTTTTACACAGCGTGGCCACATACAGAGGCCCAACATGCAGGGAGCGCCATCAGGCGTTCTGGAGCACCAAGGCCAATTCTGACATTTCTCTCCTACATGTAAAAATCATCATTTATTTGCTAGAAAATTACATAGAACCCCAAAATATTATATATGTTTTTTTAGCAAAGACCCTAGAGAATACAATGGCGGTCGTTGCAATTTTTATCTAGCACGGTACTTGCGCAGCAATTTTTCTAACGCGTTTTTTTTGGGAAAAAAAAGTTTTGTGCTTTACAAAAAACAAAACTGTAAATTTAGCCCAATGTTTTTGCATAATGTGAAAGATGAAGTTACGCCGAGTAAATAGATACCTAACATGTCACCCTTCAAAATTGCACGCGCTCATGGAATGGCGCCAAACTTCGCTACTTAAAAATCCCCATAGGCGGCGCTTTAAAACTTTTTACTGGTTACATGTTTTGAGTTACAGAGGAGGTCTAGGGCCAAAATTATTGTTCTCGCTCCAACGTTCGCAGCGATACCTCACATGTGTGTTTGTGGTTTGAACACCGTTTTCATAGGTGGGGTTGGATGGGTTGGGATGGGGGCGGGAGGCGGCGGTGGGAGGGGCCCGTGGTGGGGAGGGGGGGTGGGGGGAGGGTGGGGTGGGGGGGCGGGGGAGGGTGGCGGTGGGTGGGGGGCGGTGGAGGAGATGGGAGGAGGAGGGGGGGGGGTAGGGAGATGCGGGGGGGCGGAGTTTGGGGCGCGGGGAGGGCTCCGTGGGGAAGAGGGGGCCGCGGTGGGGAGGGGGGATGGCTGTGGGTCGGGGGTGGTGGTAGTTTGAGTGGGTGGGGGGGGGAGGGGGGGGGGCGGTGTGGGGGGGGGGGGTAGTAGGCGTGGGGGTGGGGTTGGGGGGGAGGTATTGGGTGTCGGGGTTACGGGGGGAGAGGATGGGATTGGGTTGAGGTGGGGTGAGCGGGTGTGGGGGGGGGGGGCCGGCTGTGAGGGGGGGGGGGCCGGCTGAGGGGGGGGGCGGCGAGGGGAGGGGGTAGCTGGAGGGTGGGGTGCGCGGGGGGGGGTGGGCGGAGGGCGGATGGGGCGATGGGGGTGAGGGGGGGGGCGGCGGGGGTGGGAGGGTAGGGGGCGGTTGTGGAGGGGGGGGGGGTCGGGAGGGGGTGAGGGGCGGTCGGCGGGACTTACGTATGCGTTCGCTTCTGCATGCGAGCGCACAGGGACAGGGGCGCTTTACATTTTTTTTATCGTTCATTTTACTTTATTTATTTTAGTTTGACACTTTTTTCCCCCCAAAAATTTTTTTGATCACTTTTATTCCTATTACAAGGAATGTAAACATCCCTTGTAATAGGAATATGGCATGACAGGTCCTCTTTACAGTGAGATATGGGGTCAATAAGACCCCACATCTCACCTCTAGGGTGGAAAGCCTGAAAAAAAACAAAACGATCCTGGCTTTGATCGTAGCGAGCATTGCAGGGTATCACAGAATATCGCAGGGTATGGCTGGGTATGGCAGGGTATGGAAGAGTATCGCAGGTAATGGCAGGGTATGGCATGGCAGGGTATGGCAGAGTATGGCAGGGTAATGGCAGGGTAATGGTAGGGAATGGCAGGGTATGGCAGGGTATGGCAGAGTATCGCAGGTAATGGCAGAGTATGGCAGGGTATGGCAGAGTATCGCAGGGTATGGCAGAGTATCGCAGGGTAATGGCAGGGTAATGGCAGAGTATGGCAGGGTAATGGCAGAGTATGGCAGGGTAATGGCAGAGTATGGCAGGGTAATGGCAGAGTATGGCAGGGTAATGGCAGGGTAATGGCAGAGTATCGCAGGGTATGGCAGAGTATCGCAGGGTATGGCAGAGTATCGCAGGGTATGGCAGAGTATCGCAGGGTAATGGCAGAGTATCGCAGGGTAATGGCAGAGTATCGCAGGGTAATGGCAGGGTATCGCAGAGTATCGCAGGGTATGGCAGAGTATGGCATGGCAGGGTATGGCAGAGTATCGCAGGGTAATGGCAGAGTATCGCAGGGTAATGGCAGAGTATCGCAGGGTAATGGCAGAGTAGCGCAGGGTAATGGCAGAGTATCGCAGGGTATGGCAGAGTATCGCAGGGTATGGCAGAGTATCGCAGGGTATGGCAGAGTATCGCAGGGTATGGCAGAGTATCGCAGGGTAATGGCAGGGTATCGCAGAGTATCGCAGGGTATGGCAGAGTATGGCATCGCAGGGTAATGGCAGAGTATCGCAGGGTAATGGCAGAGTATCGCAGGGTAATGGCAGAGTATCGCAGGGTAATGGCAGAGTATCGCAGGGTATGGCAGAGTATCGCAGGGTATGGCAGAGTATCGCAGGGTAATGGCAGGGTATAGCAGAGTATCGCAGGGTATGGCAGAGTATCGCAGGGTATGGCAGAGTATCGCAGGGTATGGCAGAGTATCGCAGGGTATGGCAGAGTATCGCAGGGTAATGGCAGGGTATCGCAGAGTATCGCAGGGTATCGCAGAGTATCGCAGGGTAATGGCAGAGTATGGCAGGGTAATGGCAGAGTATGGCAGGGTAATGGCAGAGTATGGCAGGGTAATGGCAGAGTATGGCAGGGTAATGGCAGATTACTGCTGGGTATCCATCCATCCATGCTCAGCCATCCCTCCATACCCTGCAATACCCAGCAATACACTGCAGGCTATTGCTGTGTATTGCAGGGTATGGAGGGATGGCTGAGCATGGATGGATGGATCGGTGGTGGCAGAGCAGGCTGTGGGCACTACAGATCCCGCCCACAGCACTGCTGCCACCGATCCCTCCCCCTCTCCTCTCACACTGTACCGATCGGTACAGAGAGAGGAGGGGATAGGAACCGGCGTCATCAAATGACGCCGGTTTGCTTACATGTGATCGCTCCGTCTTTTGACGGAGCGATCACGTGGTAAACGGCCGCGATGAGCGGCCGTTTACCGTGATCCGTGATCCGCCGGGTCCTCTGGACCCGGCGATCACGGAAGTTCTCGAGTGCGCGCCCCAGGGGGCGCGCAAGAGGGGAATTCCGGGAGGACGTCATATGACGCCCTCCCAGAGTTAAGCAACCGCCCCGTAGCCGTCATTCGGCTATGGGCCGGTTGTAAAGTGGTTAAGGGTCACAGGAGAAAATGTATTTATCGGTTCATCTATGTGTAGCCACCCCTACCACTCCTCCTATCCAGCTTCTTTCCACTGCCCCCCTTGTGCTCTCTTGCCCCCTTGTGCTCTTTCCCGGCACCGCGTTGCTTTCTCTGGACCCCCCTAGTCCTACCCAGCTCTGCCAGCTTCCTCCCTCCCCTCTCCTGTTAGTTGCTGCAGGGGATCTGTCAGGATAGAGAGCGAGGAAGGGGCTAAGGAAGGTAAATGTGTCATTTATCGGCCCCTTCCTTGTGTGAATGAATAGAGTCAGTGATCCATACTGATCCATCACTGACTCTGTCCATTCATGGGAACTTGGCACAGGAACGGTGGGAACCCCTCATAATAGGCACATCAGGTGTACAGACCCGGGAACTCAGCACAGGGATGGTGGGAACCCCTCATAATGGGCACAGCAGGTTACAGACCTGGGAACTTGGCACAGGGATGGTGGGAACCCCTCATATTAGGCACATCAGGTTACAGACCTGGGAACTTGGCACAGGGATGGTGGGAACCCTTCATAATAGGCACATCAGGTTACAGACCCGGGAACTCAGCACAGAGATGGTGGGAACCCCTCATAATGGGCACAGCAGGTTACAGACCTGGGAAATATGCACAGGGATGGTGGGAACCCCTCATAATAGGCACATCAGGTTACATACCTGGGAACTTGGCACAAGGATGGTGGGAACCCTCATAATGGGCACAGTAGGTGTACAGACTCAGGAACTCAGTACAGGGATGGTGGGAACCCCTAGTAATGGGCATCACAGGTGTACAGACCCTGGAATTTGGCACAGGGATGGTGGGAACCCCTCATAATGAGCACAGCAGGTGTACAAACCCGGGAACACAGTACAGGAATGGTGGGGACTCCTCATAATGGGCACAGTGAGGCTGCAATTGATGGCCACAGTTTTACCTAGCAGTAATGATACCTAATCATCTGATAAATGGCTATTTACAGCCCTGCATTACTAAAAGTTAAATTTTTCAGTTTGCGCCCCCCCAAAAATTTTGAGCACCCGCTGCCACTGCTCTGTACATGTGCATGTGCACCCCCTGAACTCTACACTCTATATATAGCACATTCCTGAACTCTGCACTCTGTACATAACACACTTCTGAACTCTGCACTCTGTACATAGTACACCCCTGAACTCTGCACAAACCGCACACCTGAACTCTGCACTCTGTACGCACCGCACCCCTGAATCCTGAAGACTCTTTACCTAGTGCACTCCTGAACCCTGCAATCTGTACGTAGCACACTCCTGAACTCTGCACTCTGAATGTAACCCACTCCTGAACTCTGCATGTTGCACACCCCTAAACTCTGCCCTTTGTTCATAGCGCACCCCTGAACTCTGCACTCTGTATGTAATGCACTCCTGCACAACCGCAAGCCAAGTAGTCCCATTGACCTCAATGGACAAGTTTGACAGGCAGTGCCACCTGTGAAACTTGACAAATCAAGTTAAAATTGCCACATCATGAAGTAAAGCATTGAGGTCATAGCAATGTGTTCTCACCCAAGCAGCTTATATGATCATTTAGAGGTACAGTAGGTGGTTCTGTTTAATGTTCCTCTTTTAAGCCACTCCCACCATTAAACGCAGTCTGGTTAAGCCCATTGCTTTCCGTGGCATCATAGTTTTCATATTGTGTTTATATTGTTTAAATATCGATTGTCTTGGTTTCTACAAGGCGTTCTATCATTTTTTAGGTTGTCAGTAAAAAACGTGATCTGTAACTTCTCGTAAAAGTTATGGGAGGTTGACAACTCTGGTCACATTTCACATTTTTTTGACTCCACTGTTAGGCCCCTTTCACACGGATGGATAGAATTCAGCTTTAGCTGTGGATAGAAGAAGTTATCTACCACACCTAAACTCAGACAACCATACATTCATACACTGTGTTTAGCGACGGTTTCGTTACATTGGTTTTTGTGTGGTTAGAAAACATTAATTTGACTGTGTCCAGGACTGATTTAGCGCAGCTATCTGTTCATAACTGCAGGTAATTGCAGTGTACTATTTCACCTGTGGATAGCAGTGGCAACAAGGAAAGAAAAACAACAGGACGCACATCAGAAATGGCAAGAATGTTCCACCGCAGTTAAACACAGCCGCATGTAAATGCACGTAAACGCTGCTAATCGCAATGTACAACTGCAAGTGATCGCTGTGCCTGGAGTCTTGGAATTTCAAAATAACAAAACATACTTTTAACAGTGGCAGAACAGCCGCCCATGTGAAAGAGGACTTAGTATCTCACTCTCTACTACTTTGCTTTGGATTCATTCGTTTAGTTAATAATTATGTTTTATCATATATATGTTATGGTAGAATGATTCATTTTCAGAATTTGTTTTGTACATTCATTATTTTAACATTGATTTGAAATTTGAATTTCAGAAGACGGCTATTCATTCTATTCTTATTATTTTTTTCTATTCTTTTTTTTTTTTTAATCCAATGTTTCTGTTTTATTCTATTCTATTATTTACTATTCAATCCTGTTTTATTCTATTCTGCTTTATTCTATCTATTCTGTTTTATTTTCAATCCAATTTTTTCTGTTTTGTTCTATTCTACTATTTCCTATTCTATTCTGTTTGTTCTATTCTATTTTCTATTCTATTCTGTTTTATTCTATTCTTTTCTATTCTATTCTATAAAGTAGCCTAAGCAGGAATCATCATCTTATTTCACTTTTATACCTTACTATATTTATTACAATATGTTTGCATTTCAAATTCAAATACATTTTTAAATTAGAAATAATTTTCTAATTTGAATTCAGATAATTCATTTTGTTATAATTTGTTTCGGATTTGTTGAAATTCGTTACTATTGTGATTTGGAAATTCCGATACATCCGAATCTCTGAATAACTAACCTTTCATCCAAATTTTGATTTGTAACGGAACGAATTGCACAAGTTTAATGAGCCCTGATATCTGATGGGGAGGTAATTACCCATCCAAGAAATAACTTCAGTCCTCTGTTTCCACACTTTGAGGACATTTTTGTACATACTCTCTCCGTGCTTTTTGCAATGTTCATCCCAGAGGTTACCATCCCTGCTAAAATCACTTATTTTCCCAACTTCCAAATGGGAGTGTGTTCAGCATCTGTTGGTGTAACCTGGTTTACCAGTTATGAGGTTATTCCTCATGATATGTACTGAAAATGAATGATATGTATGAAATGTATTTATTGTAAGTGAAATTTTACATTGTAATTATACAGGTTTTATATAGCGTCAACAGTTTGTGCAGCGCTTAAAATGAAGGCAGACATTACAGCTACATTACAATTTGGTACAAGAGGAATCAGAGGGCCCTGCTCATTAGAGCTAACAATCTAAAAAGGGAGGGTCAATTGATACAAAAGGTAATAGCTTTTGCAGGGATTGTCTAAAGATGGATAGATTAGGGGACAGTCTGACAGATTGGGGTAGGGAGTTCCAAAAGATGGGAGAAGCCAGGGGCGGACTGACAACTGATGGGGCCCCCGGTCAATAGAAGATCATGGGGCCCCCTGCGTCCCAAGCCACACCTGCACAGGGGGATATTGGGGGGGGGGGGCACACATGGAGACACTGTGGAGGGGGAGGGGGAGAAGAGCACACAGGGGGACACTGTGGAGGGGGAGAGCATGCAGGGGACACTGTGGAGGGGGAGAGCACACAGGGGGACACTGTGGAGGGGGAGAGCACACAGGGGGACACTGTGGAGGGGGAGAGCACACAGGGGGACACTGTGGAGGGGAGAGCACACAGGGGGACACTGTGGAGGGGGAGAGCACACAGGGGGACACTGTGGAGGGGGAGAGCACACAGGGGGACACTGTGGAGGGGGAGAGCACACAGGGGGACACTGGGGAGGGGAGAGCACACAGGGGGACACTGGAGGGGGGACACAGAATGACACTGGGGGGGGTAGAGCACACAGGGGGGAAAGTGTGGGGAGGGGGAGAGCACAAAGGGGGGACAGTGTCGTTAGCGGTATTATTGCAGGCATGGAGTGAGTGACATTTTTTTTTTGAGTGAAGTGAAGCAGTGGTGTCGCTAAAGTTGGTGTCACCTGGTGCGGTAATACATGGTGTCACCCCCCACCACTAAGCAGGCTAGTGCATCAGTGCGGCTCTCCCCCTTTAACCTACCACAATGGATGGAGCTGGGATTGGGGGGAAGGATGGAGCCGGGATTGGGGTGGTGGATAGAGCTGGAATGGGATCAGGGAATGGATGGAGCCGGGATAGGATCAGGGGGATGGATGGAGCGGGGGTAGAATCAGGGGGGATGGATTAAGTGGGAATAGGATCATGGGGGTGGATGGAGCGGGAATACGATCAGGGGGATGGATGGAGCAGGCATAGGAACAGGGGGGATGGATGGAGCGGGGATAGGATCAGGGGGGATGGATGGAGCAAGGATAGGATCAGGGGGGGTGGATGGAGTGGGGATGGGATGAGGATCGGTGGGGATGGATGAGCGGGTATGGGATCGGGGAGTGGGTGGAGCTGGATGGGATTGGGGGAGTAGATGGAGCCGGGATGGGATCTTTGATTTGGGAGGGGGTTAAAGGATATATGCTAGGGGGTGCTTTGGGAGGGGATAGGAATTGCGCTGGGGGGGAGGGGGTAAAACTTCAAATCTGCCCCCCTCCTACTTCTAGTACAAGTCCTTTCTAACCCAAAACAAAAAGAGCACCCTCTAGCAGATATCCTCTAACCCCCCCCCCATAGCATAATTGTTACCTGACAATGCCCCCCCCCCCCAACCACTATGTCCCCCTCCTCTGCAATACCCCTGTTGCATACCTCAGGGCAGGTGCTGTAGCGTGGATGGTGTCTGTGACCCTCCTCATCCATGGCTCTTCCTCCCAGCCTGTGGACACATCAAAGCGGCAGCGAGTGCCTAGGGGGACAGAGATCTGCGGCCACGTGTGGAGTTATGTGTGGGGGCGGTCTGACCCCGGGCAACCAGTTTGTCTCTGCCTCTGCCTCACTCCCTCCTCCCCCACTCTCCCCGCACATCACACGGAGGAGAGGAGATCCCGAAGGGGAAGGAGGGAGCCGCGGCGCCCCTCTCAATGCAGCGCGGAGCCGGGTGCATAGCAACGCACCCCCCATAGCAACGCCACTGCACTGAAGAACCTGCGATAATACCGCTAATGGCGCGCTGCTCCCCGCCGGCCCCTCCTTCCCTCCCGTCCGACGGGAGGGAACGAGGGGCCAGCGGGGAGCAGCGCGCCGTTAGCGGTATTATTGCAGCCGCTTCAAGGGGCCTCTCGTTGGGCCCGACACGGGCCCCTAGTGGCTCCGGGCCCTCGGGCGGCGACCGAATCACCGATCGGTCAGTCCGCCCCTGGGAGAAGCTCTGGAGAAATCCCAGAGGCGAACATGGGAGGAGGTGAGAAGGGAGCTAGAGTGCAGGAGGTCTTGGGAGGACTGAAGAGAGAGGCTTGGTTGGTATTTTGGGACTAGGTTAGTGATGTAGCTGGGGGCAGAGTTATGGATGGCTTTGTAAATTATTGTTAGTACTTTGAAGTTTATTAGTTGGGTGAGTGGAAGCCAGTGGAGGGATTGGCAGAGAGGGGTGGAGGACACTGAATGATTGGTAAGGGGGATGAGTCTTGCAGTGGCATTCATTAGGGACTGAAGGGGGGATAGTCTATGTAAGGGTAATCTAATAAGAAGGGAGTTTACATTTTTTTTAAATTTATTAAAATGTGTTTTTCTCTTCCAAAATATTATTATATTTTGCATGCTTATATGGCTCTTGGATGTATGCAGAATTTGCAAGGGCAGATTTTGCTTGGTACCAGCGGGCGTGGTAAATTTTTAAGATTTTATTCAGCATAGTAGCTACTGGAACATCACAACAAATATTATGATCTCATACTGGTGTCCATTTATGAAGCAGTGAACAGCGGTGATCACGAGGATCTCCACTGATCACAGTTCATAAACGGTTTATGAAACAGATAATTGGGGGAGAACAAGTTTGAACATGTTCTCCCACCGATGATCTCCGCACTCTGAGAATCCTCATTGACTGACACAGAAACGGGCAGTTTATGAAGCTGCGATCTCAACGCTGCACTGGCGATCTGCGTCAGAATTCACACTCCCTGATTCACCAGCTCAGAGGTGGAGAATCGGGGAGTGAAGAGGGAATCCCAGGGGATCTGAGGAGGAAAGAGGAAGATTATTAACTTCCTTATACCACGTTCAGACCCCCCAAGACAGTAACCATGCCCCCCTGTCATATTTATATGTATACATTATATATGTGTGTATGTGTGTATGTGTATATATAATATATATATATTGGAAGGCCAGTATGAAGGAGGAGCCCGGAGGGTATTTAACCAGCCCACTTCCTGCCTGTCTTGGTCGGTTTCCTGTGTGAGATACAAACACAGGAACAACGAAATCCTCTTGTCGGGTTCCTTGCTGCTGCTTCCTTGTTTCTTGCTGCTGCTTAACCACTTCCCACCCGGCCAATGTAGATATACGGCCGGGTGGGAGCCGTCTACTTCTGATAGGACGTTCAGGAACGTCCTTCAGAAGTAGAGGGATCGCGCGCGCGCGTGCCCGCGCAGCGGCGCGATCCCGATGCGGCCGTGTCACCCGGACACGGCGCATCTCGAATCGGCAGGAGGGCACGGTGATTGGCCCTCCTGATCACATGACGGCCGTGACGAATCACGGCTGTCATGTGATGTAAACAAACAGCCGGTTGCTAGGCAATCGGCCCTCCTCTCTTCACACGGAAGTCGTCGGTGAGGAGAGGAGAGCGGATCGCTGCAGCCGGCTGGTGATCAGTGAGTATGAGATGTTTTTTTACTCACTGATCACCAGTCTAGGGTCCCCCATAGTAAAACACACGTCCCCACAGTAAAACACACATGTCCCCACAGTAAGACACACATGTCCCCACAGTAAAACACACATGTCCCCAAAACACACATGTCCCCAAAACACACATGTCCCTAAATAATAAAAACACATGTCCCTCACATATGTCCCACTAAAATCACATGTGCCAATGATTATCTGCACACACATGTCCGTGATCACCTGCACACCCCTTTTACATGATCATTTGCGTACATATGTCCGTGATCACGCGAACCAATTATTATACACTTAACGGAATTTTTTTTACAAAAAACATGTAGCAGAATACATTTTGGCTTAAATTTATGACAAAATTTGATTTTATTGGATTTCTTTTAAAAAAGAAAGAAGAAAATATTGTTTTTTTTCAAAATTTCCGCTATGTTTTCGCTTATATCGCAAAAAATAAAAAACGGAGTCGCGAATAAATACCACCAAACTAAAGCTCTATTTGTGCGAACAAAATGATAAAAAATTAATTTGGTTACAGCATTGCATGACCGCGCAATTGTCACTGAAAGTGCGCGAGCGCTGAAAGCTGAAAATTGGTCTGGGCAGGAAGGGTGTTTAAGTGCACAGTAGGCAAGTGGTTAAATTGCCTAATGGATTCTATAAGATTCAAGGGCCGACTAGTTTGAGACAAGCGCTGTTTGTGCCGGTTCCTGAGCTCTGTTTCGTTTGTCCATCTCCGTGCGTTTGTTGCAGTCCCGTTCCGTTTTTGTGAGTCGTGTTGTTCCCTTTGGGTCGCACTCGTGTTACCGAGTCGCAGGTTCCGTACAACGAGTCTGGTTCGGCTGTCGCAGGTAGGGCTTCGGCTCCCATGTTTTTGCATTTCATGCACCGTTTTTTCATGTCACTAACTGTGGTATACATAGCTCACGAACCACGCACAGCTTGTCTCGAAACACCAAACATTTCACCCGCACGTTTTCGGTCAGATACAAACGTAAGTTACCAGGTGTCACGCACAACTAGTAGTCACTCGCCATGACACTCCGACCGATGCTGCATCCGGCACTAGGGTGTTACCTCATGCGGTCGGGTTGCGCAGTCTTTGAATCGTTCAAACATTGGCGACTCATGGGTGCCGTTCGCACACGCCGAAGCATTTCTTTGGTTAGCCAGTTCGCATTATTTCTGTCATGTCGCATCGGTTAGAGTTATTTCTGTATCAGCATATCATGTTGAGTCACTGTTACTCCGAATCGCTGTTGGCATGTCGATTTTACGAATCACTTCGACCATGTCGAGTCATTTCAATCATTCTAGCATGACAATCATTTCACATCATTTCTAAACATGGCAGTCATTTCATCATTTCTAACATGCCAACATTCCAAGCCATCCAGTCATGCTAGTCATTTCGAGTCATTTCGGTCATGCTAAATCATTTCGCATCATTTCTAGCATGGCGATCATTTCATCATTTCATTTCTGTCACCAGCTCCGCTCCGATTCGAATCAAGCCGCATCCCCGATGCACTGATTTGTCTCGGGGTGCCCCAGACTACGGCCTCATTTCTATACATGCTCCAGAGACTGGCTCACCGTTCGTACGGATGCGGGCCCGAGTCTTGTCTTTGTCATGGTTTCGGTCACTTATTACGCTTCGGTCCGAATCCAGTCGCATCCGAGATGCTACGATTCGCACCGGTTCGCCCAGCTGCTCGGCCTCATGCTCCAGAGACGGATTAATTTAGAAGTTGCCTCGATCGTTTGATTCCAGTCTTTGTCATGGGTTTTGCTGTCACTTATTACATTTCAGTACATGCTCCAGAGACAGATTCACTTGTCGGTGGTAGCCTCAGTCGTTGTTTCTAGTCTTTGTCATGGCATCGTTCTGTCACCTATGACGTTCCGATTCGAATCCGGTGAGCCCAGCTGCTCGGTCTCATTTCAATACATGCGCCAGAGACAGATTCACTTCGAAGGTTCGGTCAGTTTTGATTCTTGTCTTTGTCATGGTATATCATTTCTGTGTCACCTTACCACGTTCCGACACGAATCTAGTCATCTCCCCGTACTAATTCGTCTCGGCGTGCCCTAGGCCGGCCTCATTTCAGTACATGCTCCAGAGTCCGATCGTGCTCAGTCGCTAGACAAGTGGCATGGCGATCTGGGCTCTGTCATGGGAGTGCAATCATTTCACCTCACGCAGTTGCGCTTGGATTCGAATTCTGTGGCGTCTATGATGTCACTATTCGGCCCAGCGTGCCCCAGGACCGGCCTCATTTCAGTACATGCTCCAGAGTCCATCGTGCTTAGTCGCTAAACAAGTGGCATGGCAATTCAGGCTCTGTCATGGGAGTTCATTCATTTCACCTCACCAGGTTGCGCTCTGGTTCGAATTCCATGGCATCTACGATGTTGTCAATTCGTCCCGGTGTGCCCCAGGTATTGGGCCTTATTTCACCGTTGTCTCATTTTAGTACATGCTCCAGAGTCCGGTTCGCAGTCACTCGCAATGCGATATGACCGGGCCAGGCCTCTGTCATGGGAGTTTCATGTAATCAAAGGCAACATGTCGTTTCATTTTTATTTGTTTTGATGTCTGTCATTTCATTCTATTTCATTTCAGTTCATTCCTTTCGTTACGGACTGGAATGTCATGGACACCAAGCTGTTCTGTCGGCGTTTTGCGGGCCTACGGCCACCACGGTGCGCCATGTACCACTCAGCGACCCACGCCGCCGTCCGGTGTCCCAACGCAGCCTCCGTCTACCAGCTTGACGACACGGCCACCACTAGCATGGGTCAGGGTCAGCAGGCCCCTGCACAAGGGCTGAAGATGTACAAACTAGGACGACTAGTGCGGACGGCCGGGGGCAGCAGCAGTTTGCAACATTTATAGTTATGGCTCCTACAGCTGTAGCCAGTGTCGTTTACTACGTGTATGTACCCTATGCTAGAGGGCGCACCCCAGGCTCCTATGTGAGGTCAAGCAGAGGAAGACATGACTAAGCCGGGTGAATCTCGTACGGCGCGGCATCTAGTTGACCCCACACCCCACGCCATCCCTGGCCGCCTGCCGCGTCCAGGCGTCTCAGACGAGTTCCACATCGAGCTCGTCTCCCTGCCCCACACCACCCATGAGTGCGGGTACTTACATTCAGCGCCCACAGAGGATCAAGCCATCGTCCAACTCCTCCAGATGGGATTAGACCGGGGAAGTTCTATTAAAAAAAAAAAAGGGGGGGAAGAGGACACGTCTAATTTACGACTTGTCAGCGCCTCACTCTTCCTCCAGGCTCGAACTCTCTTACTCAGACATATCAGATGCCTTCGAGTGGTGGCCATACGGCCCTCCCTTCGGTGCTGGCAGGGTATCAAAGGAGGCATATCATTTTCGCTACCGTATCGACCTCCGGGTCCAATAGTAGCCCCTGGCTTAAATACGTTCGCCGAGACCCTCACGTGGGTCCTTCTGCGAAAGCACAGTGCCAGGAGGTTGCCCACTATCTGGACGACTTCCTGCTGATAGAACCGCCCGGGACAACCCCAGGGCATCCTTACAGGCCAGGGTCGTTTTAAACAACCAGGACCCAGGTCGGGTCATCAGTCTTGATGCCACAGCAGTGGCAGACCTGGCCATGTGGGAGGAGTTCCGTCTAACTGGAAAAGCGTCGCACTCTTCATTCCCTCAGTGTCCCCCTGTCACCCCGGTTAGTGACAGAGGCGGCGGCTTCCACAGGGTGTCGCCATTTTTTGGCCATTTATGGTTTACTGCCCCTGGCCTGTACAGGCACTGGCCACACCCGGCTTCGTCACAACGTCTGCCTCTTTGAGCTCTACCCCATCGTGGCAGCTGCTCACTTGTGGGGCCACAGCCGCTCCGGACAGATCATAGCGTTACAACCGACAACCTAGCCATAGCAGAGATCATCAGCAGGCCGGTCCGAGTCCAGGCCCGTCAGGCCCCTCCTTCGTAGGCTTACAGGTAGAGTTGATCCAGGGTACATCCGATTGCCTCTCGGGGGATCAGGAAGGAATTTTTTCCCTGCTGTGGCAAATTGGATCATGCTTTGCTGGGTTTTTCGCCTTCCTCTGGATCAACTGTGGGCTTAGGATTGTGTATGGGATTGTATCAGGGGCGGATCCAGAGTCTAGTCGGGAGGGGGAACTGCCAGTTGTCCCTTCAGCATCAGTGCAACATCTACTGTTCTTCCATCCCGGGGAAGCGCAACTTAACAGCAGAGCCGCCTCCCCCGTTAGCTAGGCGTCCTTCTTCAGACAAATGCCTGGAGCCATTCCCCGGTCGGTCACTTCCCCGGACCGGTCACGGCTGGCCCGGGAGGAACTCAGCTCCTACCGTTAGCTACCAACCTCGTCAGCGCATCACTCTCCTACAATACCCGCAAGGCATATCAGACCGCCTGGAGGGCATTCAACAAGTTCTTGCCTCTATATCCCCGAGTACTGTCCAGCGTTAACGAATTCTCGCCTTATTTTCCTACTGCCACTCACTCCTGGCTTTTTTCACAATACCGCACGGCTGTACCTGGCTGGTGTGCGACACTACATGTCCCTCCAGGACTCCACGACACCTTTGTATTCTCGTGCCCTGCAGTGCGGGCCGTCCCGCGCGGAATTCGGATATGTCAGCCTGTAGTCGGCCCAAGCGACTTCCAATACTCGGAAAGGTCTTCAGGCACATGTCCACCATCCTGGCCATGTCCCCGTTCAGTCTTCTCCCAGTACGGTCCTGTCAGTCGCCAGACACTTGGCCTCTACGGATTTCTACGACTCAGAGAGTTTACCGGCAAACCGCCTGGCTAGTCCAGGGTTACGCAAGTAACTTAGTCCGGCTCCAGTATCGTTTCATCATATACCCCGACCGGGTCAGAGACTCAGCGGCTAGGGCGGGAACGGACACACACCTCCTCAAAACCACAGTAACTGGTGCCCAGTCGCCACACCAAACCGGTCGGCCACACTTGTGCCCGGTCAATCAGACATCAGCCCTCTTCTGCCTTCCCTGTGGAACCACTCAACGCGTCCCTGTTCATGGAACCTTCCCGGATTCTTCTCAGCAACCTACCCCTGAACCTCAGTCGGTATTCCGGACTTTTATTTGGATCGGGGCAGCCGCAACAGCGTCTCGACCGGGCATCCCGGACCACGTCATCTAGAGACTAAACCTAATCCACAACTGGAATGGCCCAGGCGTTGGCCAAGCTTACCCAGTAACTTTCCCCGCCAATTGAGCTATTCCCTACCTGAAGGTTTTGCCCCCTTATTTGGTGTACCGTACGATAGACCAGGGCACACTTTCAGGTCCATTTCATGTTGGTAAGTTTGTGTTAATCCTGTATGTCATCTTTACTTGTATCGTCCGTAGGGCTCTAGACCATAAATTGGAAGGCCAGTATGGTGGCCCGAAGTTATGGGAGGAGCCCGGAGGGTATTTAATCAGCCCACTTCCTGCATGTCTTGGTCGGTTTCCTGTGTGAGATACCCACCCTCCCTTCCCCTTCTTAGGGCATTTTTCAAGTGTTCTTACTCCAAACAGAATACTCATTTCACATCATTGCATAGCTAATCTCATTACATCACACCTTATCTAGGGTATGCCCCCTTATTTGGTGTACCGTACGATAGACCAAGGCACACTTTCAGGTCCATTTCATGTTGGTAAGTTTGTGTTAATCCTGTATGTCATCTTTACTCGTATCGTCCGTAGGGCTCTAGACCATAAATATATATATATATATATATATATATATATATATATATATATATATATATATAAAACGTGTGTGTGTGCATATATATATATATATATTATGTGGGGGGACTCTTTATTTTATTAGCATTAACCATGCCGTCTGTCCTTGTACTGAGCAGTGATAATTTATCACTGCTTAACCGCTTCCCGACCGCCTCATGTAGATATACGTCAACAGAATGGCACGGGCAGGCAAAAGCACGTACGGGTACGTCCCCTTTAATTTGCCTGCCCGGGGGGGCGCGGGACCAGCGGACCCGATCGCCGCTGGTATCCCGCGATCAGGTTACGGAGCTGAAGAACGGGGAGAGGTCTATGTAAACAAACCTCTCCCCGCGCTTCCTACACTGACTGTCAGTGATCGGCGGTTCCCTGTCATCGGGAACGCCGATCAATGACGTCAGACGTACAGCCACGCCCCCCTACTGTAAAAAAACACAACACGTCACACTGACTCCTCCCCGCCCCCTAGTGGTTAACCCCCTAACTACAACTGTCATTTACATAGGAATCAGTGCTATTTAAATAGCAGTGATTGCTGTATAAATGACAAATGTCCCAAAAATGTGTCAAAAATGTCCGATGTGTCCGCCAAAATGTCGCAGTCACAATAAAAATCGCTGATCGCCGCCATTACTAATAAAAAAAAAAAATATTAATAAAAATGCTATAAAACTATCCCCTATTTTGTAAACGCTATAACTTTTGCGCAAACTAATCAATAATCGCTAATTGCGTTTTTTTTTACCAAAAATATGTAGAAGAATACGTATCGGCCTAAACTGAGGAAAAAAAATGTTTTTTTTTATATATTTTTTTGGGGATATTTATTATAGCAAAAAGTAAAAAATATTGCATTTTTTTCAAAATTGTCGCTCTATTTTTGTTTATAGCGCAAAAAATAAAAACCGCAGGGGCGATCAAATACCACCAAAAGAAAGCTCTATTTGTGGGAAAAAAAGGACGCCAATTTTATTTTGGAGCCACGTCACATGACCACGCAATTGTTAGTTAAAGCGACGCAGTGCCGAATTGCAAAAAGGGGCCTGGTCCTTTGGCTGCCAATTGGTCCGGGGCTGAAGTGGTTAATAAATGGACATCTCTGTGTTTCGGTGAATTTCTGGTACTGTAATCTCGTAAAGTCTCACGACATTCCAGTATGGGGCCGTTCTCCACGGTTCGAAGTGTTTGTAGATCGCTTCATTCCTCCAAAGGAGAAGCGATCTACAAAGCTTCATAAACTGGCATCCAGAGGAGAACGATCTCCTCTGAGAATGCCGGAGAATGAAGCAGTGACATTTTTTCACTGCTTCATAAACGGACACCAATATGTCTTGCAATGTCACAAATTGTATTGCAATGTTATAATGCCAACACTTGTTGTGATATCACAATGAATATTATGAGGCAGGGCATGGCAGATGAGGCAGCTGTGTTTTGGAGCAGAGTATGTGAATGGAAAAAAATATAATGGAGGTGTCACATATGCAGTAGAAAGGCCAGTGAGAAGTAACTGTCCTACCAAGTATCCAAAGTGTGACGCTTTAATACTATATACTATACTCTAGAAAAAACTGTAGAAAAGATTCAAAAAACATAATTTTAAATACATAATAAATAGGCCCAAACTATTATTTTTTTTTTGTTTAACCGCTTCCCGACCGCCCACTGCATATATACGTCAGCAGAATGGCACGGGCAGGCAAAATCACGTACCTGTACGTGATCCTTTAAATGCCTGCCCGTGGGTCGCATGCGCGCCACCAGCGGCGCGCTCGCGACCCGGTTGGGAGCTCCGTGACCACGGCCGCGGGACCAGCGGACCCGATCGCCGCTGGTGTCCCGCGATCGGGTCACGGAGCTGAAGAACGGGGAGAGGTATGTGTAAACAAACCTCTCCCCGTGCTTCCTACTCTGCCTGTCATTGATTGGCTGTTCCCGGTCGTCGGGAAAGCCGATCAATGACGTCAGATGTCAGCCCCGCCCCCTAATGTAAAAAACACAACACACGTCACAGCCCATAACCCCTCCCCTCCCCCTAGTAGTTAACTCTTTCACTACAACTGTCATTTATACAGGAATCAATGCATTTAAATAGCATTGATTGCTGTATAAATGACAATGTTCCCAAAAATGTCCGATGTGTCCGCCATAATGTCGCAGTCACAATAAAAATCGCTGATCGCCACCGTTACTAGTAAAAAAAAAAATATTAATAAAAATGCTATAAAACTATCCCCTATTTTGTAAACGCTATAACTTTTGTGCAAACCAATCAATAATCGCTAATTGCGATTTTTTTTTATACCAAAAATAGGTAGAAGAATACGTATCGGCCTAAACTGAGGAAAAAAATGTTTTTTTATATATTTTTTGGGGATATTTATTATAGCAAAAAGCAAAAAATATTGCATTGTTTTCAAAACTGTCGCTCTATCTTTGTTTATAGCGCAAAAAATAAAAACCGCAGGGGCGATCAAATACCACCAAAAGAAAGCTCTATTTGTGGGAAAAAAAGGACGCCAATTTTGTTTGGGAGCCACGTCGCACGACCGCGCAATTGTCAGTTAAAGTGACGCAGTGCCGAATCGCAAAAAGGGGCCTGGTCCTTTGGCTGCCAATTGGTCCGGGGCTGAAGTGGTTAATAAAGTTAGCATTGGTGAGCAACATCTGGTAACATAACATTATGATCTGCCAGAGTTCATATATATATATTCTCTAGTGAAACAAACCATAATAGTAAGTGACAGCTGACAATAATCCTGGGAAGCCATTCTTTTTATTTTCATGTAGTTAAACTGATGTTTTCCATTTAGCATTTACATAATGCATCACTGTGAAGAAGTTTTATGCCTTGTACACACAATCTGAGTTTTCGTCTAAAAAATCTTGCATGTTTTTTCCGACGGAATTCCGCTCCAGCTTGGCTTGCATACACACGGTTACACAAAAGTTCTCTGAACTTTCGACTGTCAAGAATGCGGTGACGTACAACACTACGACGAGTCGAGAAAATTAAGTTCAATGCTTCCGAGCATGCATCGAATTGTTTCCGAGCATGCGTAGAAATTTCGCACTTTGGAATTGATACAGACGATCGGAATTTCCGATTGGAACTTTTTCTTTATAAAAATAGAGAACCTGCTCTCAAACTTTTGCTGGCGGGAATTCCGCCATCAAAAGTCCGATGGAGCATACACACGGTCGCAATTTCCGACCGAAACCTCACATCAGACTTTTGCTGGCGGAATTTCCGATCGTGTGTACGGGGCATTAGCCTGCATTTATCTTTCCCCATAGCAAAGGACCAACAAATCAAATACTCTATGTGACCGCATTTATATACCTTATCATAATAAACCTCATCATCTAAAATGTGATTTATTGGAGATAAAATCTTCTCTCAGAGTTCCTAAAAGAGAGTCATTCAGTATTTGCAGTAAGGCAGAGGACATAATGCATGTGAAGCAACATAGAGACACAGATGTATTCCCCAGCAAAAAAGGAAGTTCAGTTTTCCTGCCCAATACATATGTCATAGCCAGGGCTGGCCCTACCATGGTCCTATCGGTCCCGAGCAGCACTTTCAGGGGGCCAGCCCGTTTTGCCCACTCTGCTGCTTATCCCCCTGTGAGGAGCCCGGCACTGAGGTGACAGGAGCGTGCGGGCAGAACAGGGGAGCAGTCAGCGGGTAGGCTAGTCAGGGGCTGAGTGAGCAGACGGGCCATTTGGCAGGTGAGCAGGCTTGCTGGTGAATGGCCTCATCTCTCACCACCCGCCCTGCATCACTGCAGTTACACCCTCACCGTTCCGCCTCCCCCCATTACTGTAAGGGCAGTCTTCCTAAATCAGTCGGCACAGTGTCCACTGTGACTGGGGCTCACAAATAGCTTGGGGTGTCTACTTTCTAAAATGGGGTCATTTGGGGGGATTTTGTGTCATCTGGGCATTCCATGGCCTCCGAAACTGTGATAGGCAGTGAGGAGTGAAATCAAAAATTTACACCCTTCGAAATCCTGAAGGCAGTGCTTGAATTTTGGGGTCCCGTACACGGCTAGGCTCCCAAAAAGTCTCACACATGTGGTATCCCTGTACTCAGGAGAAGCAACAAAATGTATTTTTGGGTGTAATTCCACATATGCCCATGGCATGTTTGAGCAATATATCATTTAGTGACAACTTTGTGCAAAAAATAAATAAATAAATAAATAAATATTCCCTGGACTCAACATGCCTCTCAGCAAATAGCTTGGGGTGTCTACTTTCCAAAATGGGATCATTTGGGGGGGGGGGGACTGTCCTGGCATTTTATGCACAACATTTAGAAGCTTATGTCACACATCACCCACTCTTCTAACCACTTGAAGACAAAGGCCTTTCTGACACTTTTTGTTTACATGAAAAAATAATTTTTTTTGCAAGAAAATTACTTTGAACCCCCAAACATTATATATTTTTTTTTAACGCAAAGGCCCTACGGATTAAAATGGTGGGTGTTTCATTTTTTTTTTTCACACAGTATTTGCGCAGCGGTTTTTCAAACACATTTTTTGGGGAAAAAACTTACTTCTTTAAATTTCACACTTTCAATGCACTAAAACACTCTATATTGCCCAAATGTTTGATGAAATAAAAAAGATGATCTTAGGCGGAGTACATGGATACCAAACACGACATGCTTTAAAATTGCACAGAAACGTGCAGCGGCTACAAACTACATATATTTTTAAAAGCATTTACCGTAAACGCCGTTACAGGTTACCACTGTAGATTTACGGAGGAGGTCTACTGCTAAAATTACTGCCCTCGATCTGACCTTTGCGGTGATACCTCACATATATGGTGCAATTGCTGTTTACATATGACGCCAGACCGACGCAGGGGGGACATGGGTGCTTTTTTTTTTTTTTTTTAAACTGTTCCTTTCATTTATATCTTTTTTTTAATCATTTTTATTGTTATCTCAGGGAATGTAAATATCCCCTATGATAGCAATAGGTAGTGACAGGTACTCTTTTTAAAAATAATTGGGGTCTATTAGACCCTAGATCTCTCCTTTGCCCTCAAAGCATCTGACCACACCAAGATCAGTGTAATAAAATGCTTTCCCAATTTCCCAATGGCGCTGTTTATATCTAGCAAAATCGAAGTCATGAAATGCTCACAGCTTCCGGTTTCTTAGGCCATAGAGATGATTGGAGCCATTCTGGTCTCTGATCAGCTCTATGTTCAGCTGGCGGAACCACTGGCTGCATTCTCAGGTTTCCTGTTGGGACAGGAGAGCCAGAGAAAACCATGGAAGACAGTGGGGGGGGGGGACATTCCCTCCCACTGCTTGTAAAAGCAGTCTAGAGGCTAATTAGCCGCTAGGATTGCTTTTACATGAAAGCTGACCTCCGGCTGAACAGAATGATACCAAGATTATACCTAAACCCACCGGGATCTTTCTGGTATAACCACTCAAAGTCGAGCAAAAAATACCAGTACGTTGCTGGTCCTTGTTGGGCATATATTGAAATTTTTGCAGCCTGTGTGCTGAACGAAAAAAAAAGATTGATTGGTGGGTATGCCCACTATTAGAATACCTCCCTTCATCCACCCACTTCTAATGATGGGCATACATACACCATTTTGTTTTTAACTGTGGTGGTGAAATCACCTCCTACATCGCTGGAGTCACGGCTTTATGTATCGTGGGAGCAAGCGCTGTTGCTGTCAAGATAAATAAATCCGTGCTGCAGCTGAATGGCGTACCTGCTAAGCAAATGATGGTTAACAATAAAACAAAGTAACATTACAGTATAACAGTAAGAAATACCATACCTGCAAAGCAAATACAAAAAAATAACATAGTAAAAAATAAAACATTTTTTGACGCAACCTATGCCTAAAATAAATATATGCCGAAGCATGGGGGCATCCTCCTGCAACAGGTTGGAGCAAATCGCTCCTCCGCCCCTGCTGCCCCCATGCTTCTGCATATATGCTCATAGATCCACTCTGCAGCTGAATGGCGTACCTGAAAACAAAAAAAATGGTTAACAATAAAACACAATAAAACATTGCAGAATAGAATACAGTAAAAAAGAGCAGAACAATAGAGAGAACAATAAAACAACAACTATTTTTTTTTTTTACACTTTTATTTGCAACTTTAACGGTTCGGTTCCAGGTTCGGGTCTCTCAAAATGTGATGGCATCTTGGGAGACCTGTGATAGTGTGTCCTATTCTGTGCAGTGCTGTACCCTACGCTAAAACTCCACTAGTGTATGGTAGCGTTCAAAACATTCACCAATGCAAAGACCAGGATTGTCAGGACAGCAGGGACAATAATTACGGGTGTCACGCCTATATCTGCGCTTTCTGCAGACACAACATTTTCTTTGGGGGGGCTCGTTGGGTAGGGGTACTCGGGAGGACATAAGCAAAATGCCTCTCATGCAGCCAGCTTACTGCATTTGGTTGGGGATGGTGAGGTGTCGCACCATCCGGAAACAGAAGGGCTCTGACAATCTCTTTCTGGAATTTAAGGAAGGATCCAGTCTGTCCTGAAGCTCTGTATAGCACATGAGCATTCAGCAAGGCCAATTGAAACAAGTATACAGACACTTTCTTGTACCAGCGTCTGGCCTTATGGGCAATTAGGTACGGCACCAACAACTGGTCATTGAGGTCCACCCCTCCCATATTTTGGTTATATTCGTGGACACAGAGGGGTTTCTCCACAACACCAGTCGCCGTAGTAATTTGGTCCGTCGTGTCTGCATGAAGGGAGGTAAGAACGAAAACATTCTTATTATCCCTCCACTTCATAGCAAGCAAGTTATAACACTTCAAGCAGGCTCTCTCCCCCAGCCTAAGACAGGAATCTACAAGCCACTGGGGAAATCCCCGGTGATTAGATCGCACACATGCTCCAATCTGATGATCAAACAAGTGACTAAAAAGTGGCACGCTCGTGTAATAATTGTCCACGTACAAGTGGTACCCCTTTCCGAATAAGGATGACACCAAGCCCCAAACAGTCTTGCTAGCGCTTCCTATGTAGTCAGGGCAGTTTGTCGGCTCTACGTGACTATCTTTTCCATCGTAAACCATAAAACTACATGTATAGCCTGTGGCCCTGTCACAGAGCTTATACATCTTGACCCCGTATCTGGCACGCTTGCTGGGAAGGTATTGTTTGAATGACAAGCGGCCAGAAAACGTAATCAGGGACTCATCAACGCACACATTTTAATGGGGCTAAACAAGTCTGCAAAACGTTGGTGAAAGTGGTTTACAAGGGGCAGAATTTTGTAGAGCTGATCGTATTCAGGGTCTCCACGAGGATGACAGAGTTCATTGATGTTGAAATGCATGAACCGCAAAATCTGCTCGTATCGTGCCCTGGCCATGGAAGCAGAGAGCACGGGCATATGATACATTGGCTCAGTGGACCAATATGAATGCAACATACCCATTTTAACTATGCCCATGTCGAGGGATAGGCCCAGAAAGGTCTTAAATTCGGAGACTGTAAGTGGTCTCCAATCTCTGGCAAGGGAGGACTGGGTATTAGTGGCGATGTATTGACCAGCGTACAAATTGCTTTGGTCCACAATAGATCTATAGAGATCTTCGGTGAAAAACAGCGAATAAAAATCAAGTGATGTAAAAATCAACTGTTTCCACCTGAATGCCGGTTGGCCAGTGAATGGGGGAAGTACGGGTGCCGCAGAAGTGGTGGGTTCCCAATTAGGATTGGCGAATGCAGCAAGAAGGGCACTATGGGCACAACGGGCCTGTCTTGGTCTTCTTGGTGGCAGCGGACACTACTTGTGCTTGCCATCTCGCCAGCTCGAACTGCACTTATGGGACTCGCCACTTCAGTGCTGGATGTACGTCCAGGGTGTACTAGGCTGCTGGTGCTTGCCAGTTCACCAGAAGGAATAGCGGCACTAGTATTTCTCTGCTCCATATGAGAGACCTGCGGTTCTTGCACCTCAACAACAGAAGAAAAAGTTTGGGGTCTGGTATGCCTGACCTTGGCAGGGACCACAACTCTGTTGTCAGAGCTATCTGTCATGGAGCCGCTGTGGTCTACAGGATCGTATTCTGAGCCTGAATCTGACAGATGAATGACTTCCTCTTCACTATCTGTACCTTCGATTTGCCATTTTGGGCTCTAAATTTACTGGTACAGTAGTGAGACTCACAGGTAAAAAAGCTCCTGACTGTCAGCAAATGTAACAAACGCTACTAAAAAAACTGTTAGCGATCGCAGGGATCAGGCCTGACTCTGCGAACGCTGCAGTTATGTGTGTTTAGTGTTTTGTAAGTGACAGTGATCGACCGATACTGCACTTGGGTGGGCTGGGCAGAGGGGCAAAACGCAGGTGCTAGCAGGTATCTGCGCTGATCCCGCCAACCCCTGCATTTTTGGGAACACTAAAATGCTGGGGACGCTAGTATAGATCTGATCAGATATCGATCTGTTCAGATACTATACCACTAAGGAAGGTGTATGCTGCGTGCGTGGGTGTTAGCGGTACTGGCACTAACCTGGCGCTGCCTGGGGCGATGCAGACCCAATCTAACCCTAAAACCTAACTAACCAGCGTCACCCGTAACAGTTATACGATGATCACTGGTGAAAGGGTTAACTAGGGAGCAATCAGGGGGTTAAAACCTTTATTAGGTAGTATATGGATGTACCTGACGCTATGACAAGCTGACGGCGCACCTAAATACTTACCTGCCTAACTTGCATCACCTGTGACACTAATACAGCAATCAGAAAAACGATCGCTTAGTGACACTGGCGATGGGGGGTGATCAAGGGGTAAAACATGTATTAGGGGGGGTTAGGGGGTACCCTAGACCTAAAGGGGCCTAACACTAACTGCCCTAACACTTATTGCAGTCACAAATGACACCAATGCAATAATCAGTAAAAAAAAAAAAAAAAATGCTATTGGTGTCACTGTGACAGGGGGACAGGGGGTGCAAGGGGTTGTGCATTTGTATTCAGCCCCCCTGAGTCAATACTTTGTAGAACCACCTTTCACTGCAATTGCAGCTGCAGGTCTTTTTGGGTTGGTCTCTACCAGCTTTGTACATTTGGAAAGTGAAATCTTTGCCCATTCTACAATAGCTCAAGCTCTGTCAGATTGGATGGAGAGCAATTTTCAAGTCTACCACAGAATCTCAATTGAATTTAAGTCTGGACTTTGACCATTCCAACCCATGAATATGCTTTCATATAACCATTCCATTGTAGCTCTGGCTTTATGTTTACGGTCGTTGTCCTGCTGGAAGGTGAACCTTCGCCCCAGTCTCAAGTCTTTTGTAGATTCCAACAGGTTTTCTTCTAAGATTGTCCTGTATTTAGCTACATCCATCTTCCCATCAACTCTGACCAGCTTCCCTGTCCCTGCTGATGAAAATCATCCCACAACATGATGCTGCCACCACCATGTTTCACAATGAGGATGGTGTGTTCAGGGGGATGTGCAGTGTTAGTTTTCCGCCACACATAGATTTTGCTTTTAGGCCAAAAAGTAAAATTTTGGTCTCATCTGACCAGAGCACCTTCTTCCACATGTTTGCTGTGTCCCCCCACATGGCTTCTCGCAAACTGCAAATGGGACTTCTTATGGCTTTCTTTCAACAATGGCTGTCTTCTTGCCACTCCATAAAGGCCAGATTTGTGTAGTGCACAACTAATAGTTGTCCTGTGGAAAGAATCTCCTACTTGAGCTGTGGATCTCTGCAGCTCCTACAGAGTTACCATGGGCCTCTTGGCTGCTTCTCTGATTAATCCTCTCCTTGCCCAGCCTGTCACTTTAGGTAGATAGCCATGTCCTTCAAATTTCGGATGCTGGATTGAACAGTGCTCTGTGAGATGTTCAAAGCATGGGATATTTTTTTTATAACCCTGCTTTAAAACTTCTTCAGAACTTTATCCCTGACCTGTCTGGTTTGTTCCTTGGCCTTCATGATGCTGTTTGTTCACTAAGGTTCTCTAACAAACCTTGGTGGGCTTCACAGAACAGCTTTATTTATAGTAAGATTAAATTACACACAGGTGGACTATATTTATTAATTAGGTGACTTCTGAAGGCAATTGGTTCCACTAGATTTTAGTTAGGGGTATCAGAATAAAGGGGCTGAATACAAATGCACACCACACTTTTCACATACCGTATTTATCGGCGTATAACACGCACCGGCGTATAACACGCACCCCAAGTTTAGGAGGGAATTTTAAGGAAAAAAAAGTTTTAGGAGAGAAGTTTAGGGAAAAAAAAAAACTTACATTTAAGCGTCATTGCAGCCTTGCCCAGCGTCATTTGCAGCTTGCCCAGCGTCATTTGCAGCTTTGCCCAGCGTCATTTGCAGCTTGCCCAGCGTCATTTGCAGCCTTTCCCAGCGTCATTTGCAGCCTTTCCCAGCGTCATTTGCAGCCTTTCCCAGCGTCATTTGCAACCTGCCCAGCGGCATTTGCAGCCTTTCCCAGCGTCATTTGCAACCTGCCCAGCGTCATTTGCAACCTGCCCAGCGTCATTTGCAACCTGCCCAGCGTCATTTGCAACCTGCCCAGCGTCATTTGTAACTTGCCCAGCGTCATTTGCAGCTTGCCCGGCGTCATTTGCAGCTTGCTAGTGTCATTTGCAGCTTGCTATCGTTTAAATTTCCCGCCGCGAGAAATACCGCGCATGCGCGGCCGAAAAAGACCGAACCGCGGCCGAAAAAGGCCGAAGTGTGGCCGAAAAAGACCGAGCCGACTGTTTAGCTCCGCTCGGAGTCCCGCCTCCCTGCTGTTTCGGGAGCGAGCGCAGGGAGGCGGGACTACGAGCGGAGCTGAACAGCCGGCTTCGGTCTTTTTCGGCCGCGCTTCGGCTTTTTCCGGCCTTTTTCGGCCGCGGTTCGGCCTTTTTCGGCCGCGGTCGCCATTTTTCGGCGCCGCAACCGATTTTTGTCATTTTTTTTTTGGGTATCGGCGTATAACACGCACCCACGACTTTCCCCCGATTTTAAGGGGGAAACAGTGCGTGTTATACGCCGATAAATAGGGTATTTATTTGTAAAAAAATTTGAAAAACATTCATCATTTTCCTTCCATTTTACAATTATGTGAACACCGGAATGAGAGCAATGATTCTAGCACCATACCTCTTTTGTAATGCTAAACCGATGACCTATAGGGGGCTTTTAAAGCATTGCTTATGGAAAATATAGGGTACTGAAGTTTGTCTCCATTTCATGGGCGCATGCCAATTTAAAGAAATTAGGTATTTTATTGTGTTTTTTTACCCCTAAACTTCAATGCGGTGTGTTGCTGGAATGTATGCAAACACGCCTGCGTTCCCACAATGTACAAAAAAGCATACCCCTTTGGCAGGCATGCGCCAACCTACCTTGCTAATGTGTACACTTTCTCATGCGTCTAACAAAGTAACATGCATTTTGGTGTGGTGTGATTTTAAAGTGGAGTGCCCACAAAAAAAAAATAAATGTAAAAGTCAGCAGCTACAAATACTGCAGCTGCTGACTTTTAATAATCGAACACTTACCTGTCCCGCGGTCCAGCGATGCGGGGGAACGAGACCCCCCCCTCGTTCCCCGCTCCGCTCGCGGCGCCGGCATTCTTAATGTGGGAACCCGGCTGTGGCTTCACGGCCGGGCACCCACTGCGCATGCGCGAGCGGCGCCGTGCGCCGTGATTCGACGCTCACTCATCTGGGACACATGACAGGTCCCAGATGACTGTGCGGCGCCTACAGGAAGTGACGTTTAGCCCAGGCAATGAAGGTGGCAGACTACGAGGAACCCCCCAGCCATAGCGGGTGGGTGCACTACCCACACTGACTGCCAGTGCCCACGTGTCTGTCAGCCCGCCCCTCAGGCCTCGGCTGACATCACTGGTTTCTAGACGCGGGGCGGCCCCTAGCCTAGCAACCAGCCTGGTAGACAGCCAACCTATGATGTGTCATGTCATGTGTGAGAGTCTGAGATGTGTTAAACTTTATAAGGGTGGCGGCGGACGGGCGGAGTGAGTTGACGGAGTGGACTGGTCTGGTCACTGTGTTTTTTTTTTCATTCCGGGACATTGTATTGTCCCGGAATGAAGGTGCCCGGGACATGGGACAAAAATCTCAAATCAGGGACAATCCCAGGTAATCCGGGACACGTGGGTACCCTACAGCCGCCGCAGTTGTACTGCGGCAGGGCGGCTCTATTATCAGTATGGTGCTTCGTGTAACAGATACTGCGTGCGCATGAGGTGCCGGAGCGACCCCCGATCGCTCCACAGAGAAGCAGAATGGAGATCTGCCAATGTAAACAAAGCAGATCCCCATTCTGTCAGGTCCATACCGTTTGATCGTCTGTTCCTAGTCATTAGGAACAATGATCTCTCTGTACTCCCAGTCAGTCCCCTCCCCCCACAGTTAGAAAGCGCCTCCCTAAGACACACTTAACCCTTTGAGCGCCCCTGGTGTTAACCCCTTCCCTGCCAGTGTCATTTATACAGTTATCAGTGCATTTTTATAGCACTGATCAATGTATAAATGTTACTGGTCCCAAAAACTGCCTAAGTGTTCGATCTGTCCGCCGCAATGTTGCAGTCCTGCTAAAAATTGCTGCTCACCACCATTATTAGTAAAAATAAATAAATAAATATATATATATATATATATATATATATATATATATAAATGCCATAAATCTATCCCCTATTTTGTAGACACTATAACTTGTGCGCAAGTCAATCAACATACGCTTATTGCGAATACATATTGGCCTAAACTGATGAAGAAATTTGTTTTTTTTTTACATTTTTTGTGGGGATATTTATTATAGCAAAAAGTTAAAAATATATATATATTTTTTCAAATTGGTCGGTCTTTTTTTGTTTATAGCATCAAAAATAAAAAACCCAGAGGTGATAATGACAATCACATACTGGCCTCCAGTGGCCATTAGTGAATATTGCAGTTACCTGCATATTTACTTGATCTAACTGCTGTAAATGTCAAATTGTTTTCTATTACATTAGCTTAGTTACATAAATATTGCAGTTATTATGACTTGCATAACAGAATAAGATAAATATACATACAGAGAAAATGAAGTACACAATTTCACAAAGCCATCATTATTTATACTTGCAGTCTAATGTAAATGTATTTTTAAATCAACAAGATAAAATGTAGAACACAGACATAACTAGAAACTGCATCCCATGAGAAAAGTTTGGTTGGACCTTCCCACAAAAGTTAGAAGAAAATACGTAGTAAAATTTAAAATTTTCAGCTACATTCCCTTCTATCTACTGCCATACGTGTTTTTCCTCCTCCATCTGTAGATATTTTTGTTTTCATGCACATGCTCCTTCTCTATGTATAACTCAACTTTCTGAGATGACAGATGGACACCTTCCAGTACAAAGTATGTAGACCAAAGGACACAACCCTGCTACACCCCCTGTTGCAGGAATGATTAAGAATTATAATCATTCTCTTATGAGTACTAAAACCCACATGTGCCTTCTCCATTACTACTTTTTCTTCATTGACATAAAATAGCAAAAGCAATCATTTAGAGCAGGGGTCTCAAACTGGCAGCCCTCCAGCTGTTGTGAAACTACAAGTCCCATGAGGCATTGCATGGCTGACAGTTACAAGCATGACTCCCACAGGCAGAGGCATGATGGGACTTGTAGTTTCTCAACAGCTGGAGGGTTTGAGTTTGAGACCCCTGATTTAGGTTTTATGAACGTTTTGGGTAGAAGAACACTTTTGGTAAGTGATAGATGTTGCTAAGTATCATAGGAAATGATACCAGTGGCCAAATGCAGCATTTCCATTTTAAGTCAATGAAAAATCCAGCCTGATTATTATTATAAATTACAAATGTACATGCACTTTCATATAGATCTATCTGGGAGTTTGTGGTGGTCAGAAGAACCTGAGAGCAGGACTACATTAAAATCTGTTGTCACTATGTAGTGCTACCGCTGAATTGTTTTGTGATTTCTCTACGCACATGAAGGTGACCCACCCAGAACTTACTGACACACTTTGAGGTATTTCAAAGAATTTATTGCCAACCAACTTTATTTTTTTCTTTTAACAAAGTTGAAGATAGCACAATAGTTCCCAGCAGATTAACTTGTGCAGTGTTAGTCACTAGACCCAGGGAACCCTCTTCTGGGTCTTCGAACCTGTGCTCTGGCTCAGTTCAAATCCTCAGAGAGGGATAGGAGTTGCTGTGATGTCTCTCTTTCAATCCTGCTGAGACAGTCCCTATTTTCCTTCCTTACAAGCAGTGGGGGTGTTCTCCAGCACAGTCTGATCGAACCAGCATGGGTGTAGCATAAGGGGTTGCAGGGGTCACAATCGCAAACCCCGCCCCTAGCTCCTGGGGGCCTCTGCAGCCTCCCTGTCATATTATCATATCCTCCACAAAGTCCAGCTCTGATCTGCCCTAGGGCCCCACAGCCACGTTCCAATACTGGGCTTCCACTTTGCATTCCACAGTGCACACACCTCTGTTCTCATTGGCTGGGGAGAAGCTGTGAGCCATTTCCTGAACGGAGAGGAACATGAGGTGCGAACAGCCCAGGATGGGGAAGTGTCTGTGCTGTGTGCTGGCAACATGGAATGGTAACCAAGCTCAGCGAGTTAAGAGGAGAAGAGTGCCGTCCTGTAGCCATGATGGGACGGATGTTACTAGTGAGGTAAGTTCTGTCGTTCCGACCAGAGAATTTCACAGGTCAGAACGGCAACATAAAAGCCAGATACATCCTGTGCAGGCTGACAGACTGTGTGTAAGGCCCCATGTACACTGCTGCTGCTAAACGGACGTTCAGAGGCAGTTGTACACTATTTTCATCTGCCCCTGAACTCATTCAATGTTATCTTATGTGTACACAGGTTAGTTTACTGTCGTTTTTAGCCAGTTGCGTTAATAGGCCTATTTTTGAAGGCAACAAAATTAGTTCAGACGTCAAAGTTTCCGACGTTTTAGATGCCAACCGCATCTAAATGCAGCTAACCGTGGCTAAACGCGGTAACCCACGTTTATAGGCATGTCAACTATTGCATCGGGGCCCACAAGCTTCAAGCTATGCCTCTGCGCACCAGATATCCAAATCACACCTCATGCACTCCCAATGAAAAAGTTCCTGGTCTCTCTGTCAAGATTCTTTTCAGATTCGGAGAGTCTTTTCAGATGTCTCTCTTTCAACTGTAGTCAGCTATGGCAGGGTTCTGTTAAGCAAGAGGAAGTAGCTCTGTCTTTTCCCCACACACCTGCTTGCTTCCAGCCTCTCCTTTCTTCTTAGGAGCCTGAAGACCCCTTCTCCTTGCTTTATTTCATCAGCCAATCACCATCCTCAAGGATGGAATCAGAACCAGCCAAGATGGCTGCCTCCTGCACTGGAGACACTCCACAGATGAGCATTGTAATGTGGTTGCCTTAAAGATGGTTGCTGCACTACTGCAATAATCAATATTCGGTTTAATCCTGTCCAAACTGCAGAAGGATAATACAACAGCAGCAAAGTAAGATGTTACACAGCAGTTATGAGGTACAGTCCAGCAGGGACGTGCAGTCAGGGGAGGAAGGTGCCATAAACATGAAAAAAAACGAACAAAACAAAAGATTGAGCTTTGAGGGCCGTAGCTTTGCGAGGGTAGATAACTGAAGTCCTATCCCACCACTGGTCAACTGGTTCCGGAGATACGGGGCTCCTTGCGCAGCCTAGCAGAAGCTACATACAGAGCGGCCAGTTTAAATACAAGCTGGCACACTCTGGGGTTGATTTAGTAAAGGCAAATAGACTATGCACTCTGCAAGAGCAGTTGCTCCAGAGCTTTACTAATGAGCAGAAGCTCTGCTCACGTCCATCATCCAATCACATGCTAGGAAAAATGCTGTTTTTTTTTACATTTTCTTTGCACATGATTGAGTATTCTTTGCAAAGTGAAGCTTTACCTCATTTACTAAGCTCTAGAGCAACTGCACTTTACAAAGTGCACAAGTACACAGAGTCACAGTGCCTCTCCTCACTTCTTGTCAGAGGCACTGAGCTCAATGGACAGCTTGGAGTCTTGGACCAATGGTAAAGTACCATTGGCCCAAGCTATCCAATAAAAATTCTGCAGTGGAGGCATCCCTCTCACTGCAGTGTCATAGAAGGGGGCATGTGTCTAAAAGACAATTGCTCCCTTCCTGCCCAGCCCTCCTAACTACAAGGAAAAAACATGGGTTCATGGGTATAAGATTTACCCACAATCCTTTGTTTTTCTCACACAGTTAAGAGGGAGAATGAGAATCTTCTGCTGCTGAAAAGGTACTGTTTTAATCAAGCTAAATCATATATTTATATGCTGTATGTTATAACATAATAATTTATTATTTATCTATTTACTGTGAAATTACTGGTTGGAAGTAGGGATGCACCGATACCAATTTTTTAACACAGAGTACGAGTACCAATACTTTGTTTTAAGTACTCGCTGATACTAATTACCGATACCTATGGCCTAGGAAGAGTAGGTAGAGGGGTGGTTTAGGAGGTGGGGGGGGGGTGCAGGAGAGCTGATTGAGGCTGGGGTAAGAGCAGGGTGGGGGAGGGAGTAGGGTGTAAGTGAGGGCTGGGTGGGGGAGTAGGGGGTAAGTGAGGGATGGGTGGGGGGGAGTAGGGGGTAAGGATAGGATGGGGGAGTAGGGGATAAGTGAGGGCAGGGTGGGGGGATTGCAGATTGTCAGTGACTGCGGACATGGTGCATAGTAGCGGTCTTGTCCCGCTCTTCTGTTCTTCTTGCCGGGCCTCCGCTTTCTTCTTCCAGCTCTTTTACTAGCGGTGGCCCGGGCTTCTGTTGCCGTCGCCGCCGCCTTCTGCTTCTTGTTCTTCTTTCTTCATCTGATGTTGACACAACGCTGTCTCCACTTCTAATGGCCCAGATGCAAAAAAAAGGCGGCGGCGACAAAAAGCGCCCGTCAAGAAGAACAGAAGAGCGGGACAAGACCCCGAAGTCGGAACAAGACCCCCAGACGGAGGCGGCGGCGATGAAGGCTCGCCTGCTAGTAAAAGATCTAGCAGAAGACCCCCCAAGACAGAAGAAGACCCCCGGAGCTGTGTAATAAAGGCACCCCCCCATGTTGAGGGCACACGGCCTGGTACGGCTCAGGAGGGGGGGCTCGCTCATCTCCACCCTTTTCCTGACCGACCGGGCATGCGTGCTCGGATAAGGGTCTGATATGGAGTTGGGGGGGACCCCCACGCAGTTTTTTTGGCGTAGGGATACCCCTTTAAATCCATACTAGGTGACAGGGCTAGCGAGGTGTCAATCTCGGCGATCGAGGTGGCGGCATTGACTTCCTTCGCTAGTCCCGTCTACCTGGAGTCACAATCTAAATGAACGGACTTTACTCTGTGTAAAAGTCCGGCGGATCTCCTCCAAAATGCCGGCGGACAATCCGTGGCATGTCTGCACCTTCGGAAAGTCCGGCGGATTGTCCGCCGGATAGTCTGGCCGAAAAGTCTGATCGTGTGTACGTGGCATAACAGTTCTAACGGTTCCAGCGGTTTGGGTCGCTCAAAATGCGATGGCATCTTGGGAGACCCTGTGAACATGTGCCTTGTCTGTGCAATGCTGTACCCTACGCTAAAACTCAACTAGTGTATGGTAGCATTCAAAATATTCACCAATGCAAAGACCAGGATTGTCAGGACAGCGGGGACAATAATAACGGGTGTCACGCCTATATCCGCGCTTTCTGCAGGCACAACATTTTCTTTGGGGGGCTCGTTGGGTAGGGGTACGTAGGAGGGCATAAGGAAAATGCCTCTCATGCTCTGCATTTGGTTGGGGAAGGTGAGGTGGAGCACTGACTGGATGCAGAAGGGCTCTGATGATCTCTACCTGGAATTTAAGGAAGGATCCAGTCCATCCTGAAGCTCTGTATAGCACATGAGCGTTCAGCAAAGCCAATTGAAATAAATAAACAGACACTTTTTTGTACCAGCGTCTGGCCTTAGGGGCAATTAGGTACGGCGCCAACAACTGGTCGTTGAGGTCCACCCCTCCCATATTTTGGTTATTTTCGTGGACACAGAGGGGTTTCTCCACAACACCAGTCGCTGTAGTAATTTGGACCGTCGTGTCTGCATGAAGGGAGGTAAGAACAAAAACATTCTTATTATCCCTCCACTTCATAGCGAGCAAGTTATTACACTTCAAGCAGGCTCTCTCCCCCAGCCTAAGATGGGAATCTACAAGCCGCTGGGGAAAGCCCCGGCAATTAGATCGCACGGTGCCACATGCTCCAATCTGATGATCAAACAAGTGACTAAAAAGTGGCACGCTCGTGTAATAATTGTCCACGTACAAGTGGTACCCCTTTCCGAATAAGGGTGACACCCTATGTAGTCAGGGCAATTTGTTGGCTCTACGTGACTATCTTTGCCCTCCTAAACCATAAAACTAGATGTATAGCCTGTGGCCCTGTCACAGAGCTTATACATCTTGACCCCGTATCTGGCACACTTGCTGGGAAGGTACTGTTTGAATGACAAGCGGCCAGAAAACGTAATCAGGGACTCATCAACACAGACAACTTGATGGGGAGTAAACAAGTCTGCAAAAAGTTGATTGAAGTGGTTTATGAGGGGCCGAATTTTGTAGAGCCGATCGTATGCAGGGTCTCCACGAGGATGACAGAGTTCATTGTTGTTGAAATGCATGAACCGCAAAATCTGCTCGTCTCGTGCCCTGGCCATGGAAGCAGAGAACACGGGCATATGGTACATTGGCTCAGTGGACCAATATGAACGCAACGTACCAATTTTAACTACGCCCATGTCAAGGGAAAGGCCCAGAAAGATCTTAAATTCGGAGACCGTAATTGGTCTCCAATCTCTGGCAAGGGAGGACTGGGGAATAGCGGCGATGTATTGACCAGCGTACAAATTGCTTTGGTCCACAATAGATCTATAGAGATGTTCGGTGAAAAACAGAGAATAAAAATCAAGCGGCGCTAATACTTCTCTGCTCCATACGAGAGTCCTGCAGTTCTGGCACCTCAACAACAGAAGAAGAAGTTCAGGGTCTGGTACGCCTGACCTTGGCAGGGACCACAACTCCGTCGTCTGTGCTATCTGTCATGGAGCCGCTGTGGTCTACAGGATCGTATTCTGAGCCTGAATCTGACAGATGAGTGACTTCCTCTTCACTATCTGTCATGCTCAGAAACGTGTAGGCCTCTTCACTACTGAACCTTCGCTTTGCCATTTTGGGCTCTAAATTTAGTGGTACAGTAGTGAGACTCACAGGTAAAAAAGCTCCTGACTGTTAGCGACTGTATCAAAACGCTATCAAAAAAACTGTTAGCGATCGCAGGGATCAGGCCTGACTCTGCGAACGCTGCAGTTATGTGTGTTTAGTGTTTTGTAAGTGACAGTGATCGATCGATACTGCACTTGGGTGGGCTGGGCTGGGCGGGAAAGAGGGGCTAAACGCAGGTGCTAACAGGTATATGGGCTGATCCCGCTAACACTGCATTTTTGGGAACCCTAAACTGCTGGAGACGCTAGTATAGATTTGATCAGGTCAGATATCGATCTGTTCAGATACTATACCACTAAGGGAAGTGTATGCTGCGTGCGTGGGTGTTAGCGGTACTGGCACTAACCTGACACTGCCTGGGGCGACGCAGACCCTATGTGACCCTAAAACCTTACTTATATCACCCACCGGGCGATCAAGGGGTTAAACCTTTATTAGGTAATAAACGGCGGGTGCCCTGAAACTATAAAAAATAAACGAACTGACCAGCGTCACCCGTAACCATCATATGGTGATCACTGGTGAAAGGGTTAACTAGGGGGTTAAAACCTTTAGTAGGTAGTATATGGGGGGTCCCTGATGCTATAAAACGATGCGGCGAACCTAAATACCTACCTCCCTAACTAGCGTCAACTGTGACACTAATACAGCGATCAAAAAACGATTGCTTAGTGACACTGGTGACGGGGGGTGATCACAGGGTTAAACCTTTATTAGGGGGGTTCCTAGAATTAAAGGGGGCTAAATATAACTGCTCTAGCAGTTATTTCAGTCACAATGCACCAATGCAGTAAACAGTAACAGTGCGGGGGGGTGATCGGGGGGAGGGGGGGGGGCTGGGGGGTGATTTGTGTGCCTAGAGTGTTCTACTGTAAGTGCAGTGTTGGTGCAGACTTACTTGGATGTCTTCTCTCCTTGGCGCCGGAACGAAAAGACCGACACGAGGAGAGATGCCATCACTTCCTCTAGCTCTGTTTACTTCCTGCAAAAGAACAAAAAATTTAACATTGACATGTACATGGACAGACAGACAATGAGATAGACAGGCAGACATAACAGATGGGCAGTTACCTCATCTGTGCACTCAACACTTGCCGCACTCATTTCATGTGGTGATGCAGTGCTCTCCATGGGACTGGTGGGTCTGTCAACCTGGGCCTCCTCCACAGCCACCTCCCTTTGCGAAGCAATGTTAGAAGTTGTCCTGCAGACAATAAAAAATGTATAAAGTTAAACAATAGCCATGGAAAATACCGCCTGAAAAGCAATGTACATAAGGAAATATATGATGATAAAATAACAAAAAAAAAACCTTACTGTCATATTTTGGCGTAAGAAAGACAAATTGTTATGATATTCATGAGGTTTTTTTGGCAGGGGCTGGTGCTCCACTACGTGCTGCCTTATCCTCATCTGTCAGGTCCCTCCTGACTAGGGTTGCCACCTTTTCGTCATGCCAAAACCGAACGCTTAAGCAGCGCACGCCAACTTTGTTTTTTTTTGTAGTACATTAAATTCATTACCTATGTACAAAGCAATGCACAGCAATTTTGTTATGTAGTATACACTATACATATATTTTTGTAATTAAATAACATTTCTAATCATATGGAATTAATCACAAGAGTCTCCCTTTACATCAGAGTCAACAGAGTTTCCCCTCTGAATCCGCAGCATGTTTTTTTTTCCCAATAGCATTTTCTGTGTGTTCATAAACGCTTTAGACACTGTACGTGTATTCTGCTATATACAAAGACACCCATTTAGGGCGAGATCATACATTTTGAAAATATAAGGAGATCATCAAAAAGGGGACGTGGCCCGGGTCGTGGTGCTGCTGGTGGCGCTCCTGTTGCAGGGAGAGGACGTGGTCTATCTGTGCCAGCTACACGCACTAGTGAAACACCTTCCTCAGGTGCGAGTAGGCGACAGAGCCTGCAGCAGTATTTTGGCGCGCCTAATGAGGCTGTACAAATGTTGAGGCCAGGACAAGTACAGGCGATAGTAGATTGGGTTGCTGCTGACAGTGCCTCCGGTTCCTTCACATTGTCTCCCACCCAGTCTCCTGATGAAAGTTCAGAGTTGGCACCTGCAGCTGATGTCCATCAGTCTTTCACCTCACCCCCTTGCAAATCAGCCAATCAGTCTCAGCCCCAAATCATGCAGCAGTCTCTTCTGCTTTTTGATGACTGGTTAGAGGGGATGATGGGGGCAGTATGTACAGGAGAGGAGTGCGGAGGGGATGATGGGGGCAGTATGTACCGAAGAGGAGTGCGGAGGGGATGATGGGGGCAGAATGTACAGGAGAGGAGTGTGGAGGGGATGATGGTTAGGGATTTCCTTCAGTGTCTGTGGGGTGACCAGGGAGTGATGTTGGGAAGATAAGGAAAGGAATGTGACTATGGAATGATGTCCCTCAGCAGGATGTATAAAGTGGTCTGGGGGTGATATAAGCTGGGGGGGAGTTGGGGGCTGAGAAGTGATCAGATAGTAATTTTTATGATCAAAAAAAGCTTTTATACTCATCTACTAATATATACAGCAATAAATCATACAGCAGTACTATTCAATGAAAACAATCTGTTATAAACTGTAAGCACATTATATATATATATATATATATATATATATATATATATATATATATATATAATCCAGCACTCTGTATGTACTGTACAGATGATGTGAAGGTAATGTATGACAATTCATATATTATAACTAGGGTTGAGCGAACCCGAACTGTAAAGTTCGGGTCCGTACCGGACTTTTGGGTGTTCGGGACCCGAACTCGAACTATTGGCTGTAAGTTCGGGTTCGGGTCCGGTGTTCGGCGCTGTATTGGCGCCTTTTTAACAGCTGCAGGGCAGCCAATCGACGATCGTTTCACTAGTGTGCCCTTAGAAGCCATCACAGCCATGCCTACTAATGATTGGGCAGTGCAGCATGTGACCCAGGCTCTATATATAGTACACACACGTCATTCTGCTATAGACAGGGCTATAGACAGGTTCCTGTGCTGCTGAGAGGATTTTAGGAGTTAGTGTGAGTCAGTCAGTCAGCATTCCTTGAATTTTCTTCTAATTAGTTAGATCAGTGAGCGATCTAGATAGCTAGAGTAGGGAGTTTCTTTATTATTAAGCAAAAGAAAGAGGCAGAGAGAATTATTGAAGAGATTCCTAAATCAATTGTACCCTGGCTGGGGTGCAGTGCACAGTCACAGTAACAGTGCCATGAGGCCAGTGCCAGACAAAATATAAAAGTTTTACCTGCAAGCTCAGTGCACCATTAGGACCAACACTGCATATACTAAGAGATACACCATAGTCTGTGTGTATTCTGCTATTGGAAAAACATTGCATAAAAATTTAATTTTTTTTTGCCCAATAGCATTTTCTGCGTGTTCATACATACACGCTGTAGACAGTATCCGTGTATTCTGATATTGCAAAAACATTGCAAAAAAAATTTAATTTTGCGGTGTTTTTTTTTTTTCCCAATAGCATTTTCTGCGTTTTCATAAACGCTTTACATACTGTCCGTGTATTCTGATATTGCAAAAACATTGCAAAAAAAATTAATTTTGCAGTGTTTTTTTTCTTCCCAATAGCATTTTCTGCATTTTCATAAACGCTTTAGACACTGTACGTGTATTCTGCTATATACAAGAACACCCATTTAGGGCGAGATCATAAATTTTGAAAATATGAGGAGATCATCAAAAAGGGGACGTGGCCCGGGTCGTGGTGCTGCTGGTGGCGCTCCTGTTGCAGGGAGAGGACGTGGTCGATCTGTGCCAGCTACACGCACTAGTGAAACACCTTCCTCAGGACAAGTACAGGCGATAGTAGATTGGGTTGCTGCTGACAGTGCCTCCGGTTCCTTCACATTGTCTCCCACCCAGTCTCCTGATGAAAGTTCAGAGTTGGCACCTGCAGCTGATGTCCATCAGTCTTTCACCTCACCCCCTTGCAAATCAGCCAATCAGTCTGAGCCCCAAATCATGCAGCTGTCTCTTCTGCTTTTTGATGACTCTGTTAGCAGGGTTTCCCAGGGCCATCCACCTAGCCCTGCCCCAGAAGTGGAAGAGATTGTGTGCACCGATGCCCAACCACTTATGTTTCATGATGAGTACATGAGAGGACCAAAGCAGCACGTCTCGGATGATGACGAAACACAGGTGCCAACTGCTGCTGCTTTCGCCATTGTGCAGACCGACAAGGAGGGCAGGGGTGAATTTTGGGTGGAAGATGATGTGGAGGACGATGAGGTCCTTGACCCCACATGGAATCAACGTCATGCAGGTGACTAGTGTAGTTCAGAGGAAGAGGTGGTGGTCGCACAGAGCCACCAGCACAGCAGAAGAGGGAGCAGGGTGCAAAAGCGGAGCCTCCATCCGCTAGACAGTACGTCTGCTACTGCCAAACGCAGCAATGGACCGAGCACACCAAAGCCAGGTGCAAGGAGTTCCCTAGCGTGGCAGTTCTTCAGACAATGTCCTGATGACAAGACACGAGTGGTTTGCACTCTGTGCAATCAGAGCTTGAAGCGAGGCATAAACGTTCTCAACCTGAGCACAACCTACATGACCAGGCATCTAAGTGCAAAGCACGAGATGCAGTGGAGTAGACACCTCAAAAACCAAGAAAGGTCTCTGGCTCCTCCTGCTTCCTCTTCTGCTGCAGTCTCGGCCTCTTCATCCACCTCTGTAGTGACAGTGACACCTGCCAACCCGCAAACAGAGGATCTGCCAGCAACACTACCACCTGGGTCACCAACCATCTCCACAATGTCCCATGGAAGCGTTCAGCTCTCTATTTCCCAAACACTGGAGCGGAAGAGGAAGTACCCCCCTAGCCACCCGCGATCCCTGGCCCTGAATGCCAGCATTTCAAAATTCCTCGCCTTTGAAATGCTGTCATTCTGTCTGGTGGAGACGCAGAGTTTTAAAAGACTGATGTCATTGGCTGTCCCACAGTACGTCGTGCCCAGCTGCCACTACTTTTCCAGACGAGCTATCCCTTCCCTGCACAACCAAGTGGGGGACAAAATCAGGTGTGCACTGCGCAACGCCATCTGTGGCAAGGTCCACCTAACTACGGAGGCGTGGACCAGTAAGCACGGTCAGGGAAGTTATATCTCCCTAACAGCACACTGGGTAAATGTAGTGGCGGCTGGGCCTGAGGCGGATAGCAGTTTGGCGCATGTCCTTCCACCACCGAGGATTGCAGGGCACTTCAGTTTGCCTCCTGTTGCTAACTCCTCCTACTCCGCCTCCTCATCCTCTACCGCCTCCTCATCCGGTCAGCGTAACACCTTCACCACCAACTTCAGCACAGCCAGGGCTAAACGACAGCAGGCAGTTTTAAAACTTTCCTGTTTGGGGGAAAAACCCCACACCACGCAGGAGTTGTGGAGGGACATGGAACAACAGACCGATGAGTGGTTGGTGGCAGTGAGCCTCAAGCCCGGCCTGGTGGTGTGCGATAATGGCCAAAATCTCGTAGCAGCTCTGGGCCTTGCCGGTTTGACGCACATCCCTTGCCTGGCGCATGTGCTGAACTTGGTGGTCCAGAGGTTCCTGAAGAATTACCACGATATGCCAGAGCTGCTGCAGAAAGTGCGGGCCGTCTGTGCGCACTTTCAGCGTTCTCACCCTGCTGCTGCTCGCCTGTCATCGCTGCAGCGTAACTTCGGCCTTCCAGCTCACCGTCTCATATGTGACGTGCCCACAAGGTGGAACTCCACCTTGCACATGCTTGCCAGACTGTGCGAGCAGCAGCAGGCGATAGTGGAGTTTCAGCTGCAGCACGCACGCGTGAGTCGCTCTGCAGAACAGCACCACTTCACCGCCAATAACTGGGCCTCCATGCGAGACCTGTGTGCCTTGTTGCGCTGTTTCGAGTACTCCACCAACATGGCCAGTGCCGATGGCGCCGTTCTCAGCGTTACTATCCCAGTTCTATGCCTCCTTGAAAAAACTCTTCAGGCGATGATTGAAGAGGATGTGGCACAGGATGAGGAGGAGGAGGAGGAAGAGGGTTCATTTCCAAGGCTTTCAGGGCAGTCATTTACAAGTGGCTACGAGGGTGGGTTCCTGCACCAACAAGCGCCAGGTACACACTTGTCTGGCAGCACAGTTCTGGAGGATGACGAGAAGGAGATGGAGGAGGAGGAGGAACCATGTTCACAGCAGGGTGGCACCCAGACCAGCTCATGTCCATCACTGGTGCGTGGCTGGGGGGATACAGAGGACACAGACTATACACCTCCCACAAAGGACAGCTTTTCCTTGCCAGTGTCTCCACAACGACTGCCGAGTTGCCCACATTTTAACTGGTGCTGATTATTGGGTGGCCACCCTGCTGGATCCCCGTTACAAGGACAACGTGCCGTCCTTAATTACCTCACTGGAGCGTGATCGTAAGATGCACGAGTACAAGTGCACGCTGGTAGACACGCTGCTGGTGGCATTCCCACTTGGAAGCGGGGGTACGGTGGAAGCACAAGGCGAAGGCAGAGGAGGAAAAAAAGAGGTCGCCAACGCAGCCGGGGCACCGCCAGCACCTTGCAAGGCAGGGTTAGCATAGACAGAATGTGGAAAAGCTTTGTCAGCACGCCACAACCACCAGCACCACCACTGGACTTTTAAAAGTTCCTTGGTGTGGGCCTTTTTCGACACATGTGCAGCAGATCGAAACCGTTGCTGTTTGCAACCTATGTCTGAAGCGGATCAAGCGTGGCCAGGACAGCAGCCACTTGGGCACCACATGCTTGACCAGACATATGACTACCTGCCATGTAGTCCGTTGGCAACAGCACTTGAAAGACCCACATCATAAAAAAAGGCGGACTTATCCTTGCTCCTCATCTGGGATCTCCAACCCTACTATACCTCCAGTCCTCTCAAAAACCTGCACTGAGAGGAATGAAGGTATAGCAATAGGTGTCACAATAGGTGCAGCCAATCTGCTAGCAGTACACCACCAGTTGATTTCAGCAGGTAAATTTCCCTAGCCCAGTTGCTGAACCGTAAAAATAAATTCAGTCCCAGCCATCCACATGCTCAGCGTCTAAATGCTAGCTTGGCCAGATTGCTAGCACTGCAACTGCTGCCTTTTTAGCTGGTAGACTCTGCCCCCTTTTGTGAATTTGTGCAATGTGCTGTACCACAGTGGCAGGTTCCAAACCGGCATTTCTTTTCACGTAAGGCCATTTCAGCTCTTTACCGGCATGTGGAAGGCAATATTTTGGCCTCGTTGGACAGGGCGGTCAGCAGTAAGGTTCATATTGCCGCTGACTCATGGTCCAGCAGGCATGGGCAGGGACATTACCTTTCCTTCACGGCGCACTGGGTAACTTGGTTACTGCTGGCAGCTGGGAAGGATGCAGGACAGGGTTCAGTGTTGTTGGAGCTTGTTCCGCCACCACGCCTCCAAAAATCTAGTGGTGATTCTGCCACAGCTCTCTGCTCAACCCCCTCCTCTTTTTCCTCTATGGCCTCTTCTGCAGAATTGCCCTCTGAACCAGCAGTGCTCCGTAAGCGTTCAAGGGGCTACGCAAGCAGTCAGGCTAAAAGATGTTATGCCGTGCTTGAGTTGGTCTGCCTAGGGTACAGGAGCCACACTGGGGTAGAGATTCTGTCAGCTCTGCAGGGGCAGGCTCAGAGGTGGTTGATGCCACGCCAGCTTCAGCCAGGAATGGTTGTATGCGACAATGGCACCAACTTTCTCTCTGCCCTCTGACAGGGACACTTGACCCACGTTTCATGTTTGGCACACATCCTAAATTTGGTGGTGCAGCATTTCTTGACCAGGTACCCAGGCTTAAAAGATCTCCTGAGGCAGGCCTAAAAGTCTGTGGTTATTTCCGCCGGGCATACAATGCCAGTGCTCGGCTGGCTGACATTCAAAGGGAATGCAACCTGCCCACCAACCCCCTCATTTGTAACATGCCCACCAGGTGGAACTCAACGTTGGCAATGCTGCAGCAGCTGCACACACAGCAGAGGGCCATCAATGAGTACTTGTACGAGTTTGGCACCAGGACAGGGGGGAGGTTGGCTTCTTCTTGCCATGCCAGTGGCTACTGATCAAGGATGCATGCACTGTCCTGTCAAGCCAAGGAGTTGTACGTAGCTGGGAGGAGGTAGTTACGGATAATGTGATCCTTAGTGACCCAGAGGACTCAGAATCAAATGCCTCTGCAAACTTACGCTGCATGGCCTCCCTGATTCTGCAAAGCCTGTGAAAGGACCCTAGGATTCATGGTATCAAGGAGAGGGATCATTGCTGGCTGGCAACCCTTCTTGATCCACGTTACAAGGGTAAAGTTGCAGAACTCAGCAGAGGAGCAGAGGATGAAACATCTTCAGGAGGCCTTGAAGAAAAGTTTGTGTAACGCCTTTCCAGACCCTGGGAGGTTACCATTGCCTGAGGTTTTGTTTGGTCAGAGGAAGAGCGGTGGAGAGGGTGGCCGACTGGCCGATGCCTTTTAACAATTTTTCAGTCCTCAGGGCCAAGGTCTGATAGGTTCAAGCAACCATTGCCAGTGCCTGCATTATATGGTGCAGGAATATCTAGGGGCAAGAGCAGACTTTCCAACAGAACATCCACTGGGTTACTGGGTCTTGAGGATGGACCACTGGCCAGAACTTGCTCAATATGCATTCAATGCATTCAATCTACTGGCCTGTCCTGCATCCAGCGTGCTTTCTGAATGCACATTCAGTGCTGCTGGAGGGTTTGTAACAGATCCAAGAGTGCGCCTGTCCACAGACTCCGTTGATAGGCTCACATTTATAAAAAATGAATCAGTCCTGGATCAGCAGCTATCAAACACCTGATGCTGACGTACAGTGGCGTAACTACAACCTTCAGGGCCCCGGTGCAAGAAACCATGAAGGGCCCCCCCAACCTCTGGTCCCGAGGCCCTTTATTACGGTCCCTTCCTTCCTGCCATCTTGGGCCCACCCCTACCATGGCAGAACACCAGGGTCCAATCCCAAGTGCAACCTTTGTGACCCTGGTAGTTCCGTCACTGTGTTTTACCTGTATTTAGCTACTGCCATAAATGTTACTGGCATGTAAGACCTGCACTCCCAGCCTCTGAAAGACTTTTTAAAAAGGATGTTACTGACAGGCTCAGTAAGCGGACCTTGAGCAGATCACCCATGACAGGAGAACCAGCATATCCATTGCTGACCCCAGAAATAGGACCCCGCAGTGGTGCAGGAGGACAGCTCTGACAGCAAGTGGCTCACATTGGGGACATTGATGGAGGATGGAAGGTCAGAGTGGCAGCATTAGGCTAGCAGTGGTGGGAAGTGGCAGGGGGCAGTGGTTATCAGTACCAGCTGGGCCAATGGAAGAAATTTTGGTTACACAGGCGAAGGTACCCTCACTGTCTACAGCCACGCTGGAACCACCTTAACATTACGCCCGTATTTGTAATGGGGTGCAACGTGTAGGACGTCTCTACTAATCCACTCCCACCCAATCCCCCTCTCTGCAAAAATCCTCTTGCCATTTCTAGCACAGATCCTCTCCCTTAGGTCCCCCCTTCCAGTACAACCCCCCCCCCCCCATCCTGGGTCAACCCCCCCCAGCATGAATTCTTCCCCCATGCCAGCATAAGTATTCTCCCCAGTTCTGTTACAAATCCTACTACCCAAATCCCCTTTCCCAGTACAAACCCCCCAAAACACAAATCCTCTCCCCTTCTAATACAAATCTATACTTCTCAACTGTCCCAGTTTTGGTGAGACCTTCCTGAGATAAAAATTAAATCCTGTGTATCTGGACTAAGGGTCTGTTCACACCAGAATGCCTTGAGGGAAACATACGTTTTGTGTGCCTTTCCCAAACTGCATTCAAAATGCACTGCCAAAGAGATCTGCAGCAGGTGTCAACTTAATAACTCCCCAAATGCAGGTTGCAAATGCAGTGTTTGCCTGCACCAGATTGTATGATCAGCAGTACCATTCAATCCAGTTGCAGTGCATTTTGTAAAGTAGCAAATGTACAGCTTTTGGTGCAGACCAATACAATTTCAGCCCATTCAAATGAAAGGGCTGAAATCGCAAAGCACCTGGAAGGCATGTGTATCGCTTAAGAATGCACAGTGCGTTCCTTTGTGATTCATGGTGTGAACTGGCCTTGAGTCCTGGAGTGATTACACCAAATCTTTAGCGAGGTACCCGGGATCCCAGAAACCATGATTGTCCTCTCAATAGCAGCCAACCTCTCTTTGAAGGGGGGGGGGGGGAGCAAGTTGTCAGAGAAGGATACTTGCAGTGATTTGGGGGGATAGGAGGATGCTGTATGTGCAAGGGGACACTTTGGAAGCAGAGAGAACTTGTGCTGGGGGGGGGGGTCTCTCTGCTCCCAAAGTGCCCCCTTGCACATACAGCATCCCCCTATTCCCCCCCAAAAAAATCACTGCAGGTATCCTTCTCTGACAACTTGCACAAATCCAGAGCACACCGCACATTGCACTTTGCCCCACGAGTGCACATGGCATATCCACTGCACAAATCCAGTGCGCACTGCACATTACACGGCACCCATCAAGTGCACAGTGCACAGCACGCATCCAGTGCTCACTACATGGTGCACTATACCACTCCAGTGCACACTGAACTGATCCAATGTTCACTGCATGTCACACTGCACAAATCCAGTGCATGCTGCTTGTTGCACAGCAGTACCCATCCATTGCATATTGTACTGTACCCATCCAGTGCAAACTTCACAAAGCACCCAGCAACTATCCATCTTTGACAACTAGCTCCCTTCTCTGACCCCCCCCCCCTTCCCTGCAAGTGCCGAGCATTCAGAGTCAGTACAAACCTTAGCACGTCCCGTCGATACTGTGTCCATTCTCCTCCCCCTCCTTCTCTTGTCTGTGACATCTGAGCCGAGGTGGAGGGGGAAGGAGGTTTCAGTCCATGTGTGAGGCAGGACGAGGGAGAGATGCAGCTGTCATAGTAATCGTAGCATGTGGGACCTGAAACTTCTCACACAAGCTGGGAGCCATTTACTGGAGCCAAGTGCCGGAAGTCATTACCAGCGGTGTTAGAGCTCACCCTCCTTGCAGCCGTTACATCAGGCGCCGGACCGGAAGTCTTGTGTGCTTGTCTGGGGGCCCCCCCACAGTAACAGAACACCAGGGCCCAGTCGCAAGTGCGACTGTTGCGACCCTGGTAGTTTCGCCACTGCTGACGTAACTGATTGAATTTGCTATATATCTGGGATCCCTTGAAGACTGCTTATGCTGCCTATCCTATTCCTCCTGAATCTTGATGATGCTATCTTCCAACAATATTTTTGGTTTAGGGCACCACCACCACCCAAGGCCCAATTTTTCTGCCCTGTTTAACAGGGGCATGTAATTAACATTTTTGAAATAATATTTAACAGCAGGGCCCATTGCTGCAGCCAACAAGAGTAACTGTGAGGGGTTACAGTGTTATGGTACCACCAACACCTAAGGCCCAATTTTTCTGGAGAGTATATAGTGCAGTCCGTATAGCGTATATATACTGCAGTTCAGAGTATATAGTGCAGTCAGTGTAGTATATATATATAATACAGTGAAAGGTATATAATGCAGTGTATAATATATAATATAGTGTATTAAAGTGGTTAAGGGGAACCCTATGACAGAAGGGGGCTTCCAGATTCCGATAACCCCCTCGCAGCAGACCCCCACAACCACCGGGCAAGGGTTGTGGGGATGAGGCCCTTGTCACCATCAACATGGGGACAAGGTGCTTTGGGGGAGACCCTAAAGTACCCTCCCATGTTGAGGGCATATGGCCTGCTATGGTTCAGGAGGGGGGGTGCTCTCTCTTCCCCCACATTTTCCTCCAGCCTGTCAGGTTGCATGCTCAGATAAGGGTCTGGTATGGATTTTGGGGGGGACCCATGAAGTTCCCATTATTATTCATACCAGACCCTGGTATTGACTGGGGGGGGGGGGGCACGCTGGCTTTTTTAATGATTCTTTATGTATATTACCGGGATCTGGCAATACATTACAGCCGCAAGCAATTTTAAATAATTTTTTTTTTTCCTTTTATAAATGTCATTTTTTTGTGGTACTGTTATAAACATGGGAAGGAGGGCTACTTTACAGGCAGACTAAGGGGACCCCCCCCCCCCTCAGTCATGATATTTAAAGGAATATTTCATTTTTATTGTTTCACTTTAAGCATTATTAAAATCACTGCTCCTGAAAAAACTTTTTTTTGCATTGTTACCTGTCCCCTGGGGCAGTATCCAGGTCCCCAAACACGTTTTATGGCAATAACTTGCATATACCGTACATACTCGAGTATAGGCTGACCCGAATATAAGCCGAGGCATCTAATTTTACCACAAAAAAATGGGAAAGCGTATGGACTCGAGTATAAGCCTAGGATGGGAAATGCAGCAGCTACTGTAAGTGGAAAAGAGGGTCAACAATGCCCATTTGCAGCCTCACTGTGCCATCTCCATGCCCAACTGTGCCATCTGCATCCCTCACTGTGCCATATTCATGCAACACTGTGACATATTCATGCCCCACAGTGCCATCTGCATGTCCCACTGTGGCATCTGCATGCCTCACTGTGCCATCTTCAGGCCTCACTGTGCCATCTTTATGTCTCACTGTGCCATCTGCATGCCCCACTGTGCCATTTGCATGCCCCACTGTGCCATCTCCCTGCCTCACTGTGTCCTTTTGCAGCCTCATGTACCTGATCTCCCGGCACTGTGACATGAAGTCTAGTCGGTGGCCATTGTAACAAAGCCCCGCCTCCACCTCGTCCTCGTCCGTGACGGAACACTGATTCAGTTTTCCAGCAGTGAGTCAGTGTTCCGCTTATCACGGACGAGGACGAGGAGATGGTGGAGCTTATTACACTGCACGGCCGCCGACTAGACTGCATGTCACAGTGCTGGGAGATCAGGCGCATGAGGCTGCAGATGGGCACAGCGACTCGAGTATAAGCCGAGGGGGCTTTTTGAGCACAAATTCATTTCTTAAAAAACTTGGCTTATACTCGAGTTTATCCGGTAAGCCTTTAACCTGTAGCTGACCGCCCACTGTCAAATGACGGCGGGACGGTGCAGCTCTTGTGGCGGGCCGCCGTCATATGACGGCGCTCGCTTTTTGGCCACTAGGGGGCACGCGCGTGCCGCGGGAGGCGCGCACGCGTGCCCGCCGCGTAGCTGGGGACCCGGGGCGCGTGCCCGGCGGTCGCGATGACCGCCAGGCACCAGCGATTGCCCCGTAATTGCCTGTCAGAGGAGAGGAGACCGATGGTGTGTCCCTTGTACATAGGGACACCGATCGGTCCCCTCCCCCAGTCAGTCCCCTCCCCCCACAGTTAGAATCACTAAGATAGGGTACATATTAACCTCTGCAGCGCCCCCTAGTGTTAACCCCTTCCCTGCCAGTCACATTTATACAGTAATCAATGCATTTTTATAGCACGGATCGCTGTATAAATGTGAATGGTCCCAAAAATGTGTCAAAAGTGTCCGAAGTGTCCGCCGCAATGTCGCAGTCACGATAAAAATCGCAAATCGCCGCCATTACTAGTAAAAAAAAAATAATAATAAAAATGCTATAAATCTATCCCCTATTTTGTAAATGCTATAACTTTTGCGCAAACCAATCAATATACGCTTATTGCGATTTTTTTTTTACCAAAAATATGTAGAAGAATACGTATCGGCCTAAACTGAGGAAAAAATTTGTTTAAAAAAAAAAAAAAAAATGGATATTTATTATAATAAAAAGTAAAAAATATTATGTTTTTTCAAACTTGTCGCTCTTCTTTTGTTTATAGCGCAAGAAATAAAAAACGCAGAGGTGATCAAATACCACCAAAATAAAGCTCTATCTGTGGGGAAAAAATGATAAAAATTTTATTTGGGTACAGCGTTGCATGACTGCGCAATTGTCATTCAAAATGCGACAGCGCTGAAAGCTGAAAAATGGCCTGGTCAGGAAGGAGGTGTTCGTGCCTGGTAGGCAAGTGGTTAAAAAGAACACTTTTGGTTTTTCATGTTCGTGTCCTATAGACTTTAACGGTGTTCGCATGTTTGCACACATTTTTATTCTGTTCGCATGTTCTGGTGCAAACCGAATCGAGGGGGGGGGGGGGGGATGTTCAGCTCATCCCTACTCTTGGGTTTTAGCCACAATAATGATCCCCATTAGTTCCAAGGAAAAAGTGGTTAAGGTGTCAAGCCATCCTTTCTTTAAACTTTCATCCATAAACTCGAATGTCGGATACTTCTAAATTCTCAGCCCTCTGGGAATCATGTTGGTGGTTACATACTCTGTCAAAGCATGTTTATCTCAGGATCATTTAGGTCTAATCCCTGTAAAAGATTTTGTACCTTCATGTGTGGAGGATGTCCATATTGCAGATATATGAACATACAATCAAATACAATTTTACAGAATGGAAAGCCATACAGACCAAAACACTTCGCCAACTGCAAAACCTTTGGGGTAATTCACCTACTGACATGCCAATGCAAGAGTTTCTACATACTTAAAACTTAACTCGAGTTTTGGAAGAGGGCATCCAGACACATCACGAGCATGATCAATGCTAACCCTGACCTCCCCCTTGGGAGACATGTGAGAGATTGCTACCAGGGCATATTTCCCCATGTCGAGTTTACCATCTTGGATCGGGTGCATCCCGACAATAGAGGGGGTGATTTGAACAAACTCTAACTGCAATGTGAAGTATGATGGATTGCAGTATTAGGTGCCACTTTGCCACCGGGTCTCAACACCCAACTGAGTTATAGTCCCTTTTTGGAAGGATTTATCTCAGGGGGGTATGAAAAAGAATGACATCAGGCTTTAGGTAGAGTGTAATGCCAAGTATTCACCAGCTACATTTCATCTCATGTAGGCTTCAATAATTGGATAGACTCCTTTGTTATGTCTGTCCTTTCAAGGCAAGGGTTATCACCATTGACAATATGTTGATATATGCCATGTGAATCGACAGTGTGCTATACTTCTTGTTCTTAATAGGAATGTGCTGTTTTGGAATGCTTTGTTAATGCTGCCTGTGTCTCTTTTCCTTTTTTGTCTATGCTTTTGTCATGTAAATATCTAGATGACTGCCTTGCCATGAATTTTCAGGTGAAATATTGTGTCCTCCATAACCTGTACCTCCATAACCTCCATATTTTGTCCATTCTGTGCACCGTCCCAGCTGTGGTTTTCTGTATGTGCATACCAATTCACGACTTTGTTCCGTCTGCCTAAATTTTCACACAATGCTTTGCATACATATAACTATGTGATATTGTTATAATTTTTCTTTTTCTTTAAATATATTATGCAATTATTATTTCCATGTTTTTACATGGACCCTATTGGTGCTCAAGTCTTTGCTTGACGCTCATCCTTGAAGTCATAACATCAAGGATGAGCGGCCTTTTTACGAGGCATTGCAGGACATCGGGCATGTCCACATTGTGTGGCATTGCTCCTTCTCTGTGCATTTGCTGCATATAATTGTGCGCCGGTAGGCTGAGGGTGCATGGCGTCCTTCCACTCTTTGTGTGGGGGGGCACCGTGCACTTATGACTCTAGGGATTCTCATGTGGCCTCCTATGACAGCGATGAGTTAATCAAATGATATTATGTCCCTAATTGTGCGCTGCAGTGACCGCAATGAGGTAATTGTATGGGTACACACCCTCCACCTCCCCGCACCCTCCATCATCGCGGAGCAACGTGACGTGACAGGTAACAGCCACACAGTGCATGTGCGGGCCTTCATATAAAGTCCAAAGCAGCGCGTCTGCAAGATACGGATGCTGCTGTTTCGAGGCCCGTATGAACATGGGATTCTTTGTATCAAGGACAAAGAAATCAGGAAAGCCTTACTGAACCCCTTAAAGACATTCCTTTGTGGGCATATTTCATAGGCAGTATACATACCTACATGATGGACTATCTGTATATTATGACAGCTCTATCACGATTTGGCTTTCTGGCTAATCTCTAATATATCTCTGTGACCTCAGGTCGCTGAGCTATGACCCTCGAAGCCCTTCCTTTTTTTTTTTTGTTCATGGCAGGTGACAGGCTCTGCCTCACCTGCCTCCCCTGACTGCACGTCCCTGCTTTATAGGTTCTTTACTTGCATTTTGTTAGCACCAACAATTCACGTGGCACTTTACATATTGCACTTTTAAATCCCTGGGAGTATGGAGAGGAAACCCACACAAGTTCAGGGATATTATGCAAACTCCATGCAGATAGTGTCCTGGCTTGGATTCAAACCAGCGACCTTAGTGCTGGGAGGTAGAAAAGCTAACCACTAATCCACTGTGCTGTCCATTATTTATTATGAGTGTTTTGTATGTATGGCATAATTTTAGGAATATGGACCTGGTACCATATTCTAAGCACAAAAAGCAGCTACAAAGGATAGGACAACATAAGATGGCTAATAACTCATTTTATAGATTACCACAAATGCACTTTACTACATTGTTGCAATTAGAGAAGTATTTGGAAATAAAGTTCCTGGCTGTCAAATCTATCATAGGAAGTAATAGGTCGCCCCAGTGTAAACATGTCCCTGCATCAGTCAACCATGCAAATGTAAAAATTAATTCAGTGCAGCTCACTCTAATTGCCACAAGATGGCAGAATAAAACAAGTCACACAGCAGTACATAATATGTTACTTTCCAATTTTTACTTTTCATATTCTCAAGTCTGAAGTGGCCCAAAGATGAAGACTTTTCTGGCTCCCACCAATTATCCAAAGATTTATGTATTGAATATACATTCGTTCCTATGATTGCACCAGACAAAATCAGCCACTTAAGGTGGAAATTTGGTTATTTTGTAGCTTTGGAAAAGGTAGAGAAGGGTTTTGAAGTTGTTATTCTTGTTGGTTATTAGTTAAATTGATATGTGCAGCTGATATTTTTGCTTTGTTGGATTTGGTGCATATGCACATCGGGGGTCTATAGCTGCCTTGAGCTAGCTTGAGCCTTTGGTGTTTAGCTGTACCATTTAAAGTAGAACTGAAGGCAAACAATTTTTTTTCATTATGGATAAAGTAAAGCAGGGCTTTAACCGGTCAGATTTTTTTGCCATCTTTGTCCCATCAGGGAGTTCTCTCTTCAATTCCTGCTCGATAGTCAAACCAAAATGTGAGAGTAAATTCCTCCAATGTAAGAGAATCCCTGGTTGTGACCAGGGTGACCAGATCTGTTGTCCCCATGTAAGGATTTTCCCCACTATTCCTGTTCCATTTACAACCCAAAATTTGGGATTTTCTTTCACTTGATAAGAGTCACCAGGTAAAATACAGAGAGTGAATGGGGGCACAGGGGGCAATAGAAACATGGCAGGTGTTCTAATAACTTTCCACTCTATCCCAAAAAAAGTTTGCCTTTAAGAAGAATAGTCTACCTTCAGAGTATACCTGTATTCAGTTTATTGCTATATATGTCCAAAGTTGGAAGCTCGGATAGTCTTTAAAGTGGTATTAAACCCAAAACCCAAAACCCAAAACCCAAAATGTATTATATTGCAGCTCAGCAATCCTTATATGTGGTGGCTGCATCAGTTTTCTTTTCTTTAGCTTTTTTCCGCCAGTTTTTACCCAGTGATCTGGCCAGTAACACACCTCCTGTATTAGTGAGATACAACTTTGGAATAATTAGAAAAGGAGGCACAGCAAGCAGCAACATTTTCAGTCCTGGGGGAAGGTAGTTTATGTATTAGCAGATTTAAATACACTAAACAAATTTAAGACAAACTCCAGCTCACGCTTTATAATTAATTACAGCAAGTAGTTAAATGCATGACTGCTACTTGTGTTTGGTGGGCCATTAAGAAAAATGGCACCGCAAGTGTGATGCATGTTTTTCTCAGGTTTTTGTGTGTTTCACAATTTGGCCTTACTCAGCAGATCACCCTTGTGATGTCCCCCATGAGGACCTAGGACAGGGTTCCTCAAGGTATCAAGAGCGACCTACCCTGCATGATGATATTCTCCACACGTGTACCTCAAAGGTTGCGTCTACCATACCAATTGGTGTAAGTTGTTTTCTTGGTCTGATGTGTACATCTGTATACAAAATTTAATATTTAATATTTTACTACCAGATGTATTGTGCTGCACTAAACTTTTTATCCAACTATTATTGCATTTTTTTATTTAGATAAGTGTAGCCAGGTGCTTGGCTAAGAATGAAGAGTGAGAGAAACACTGGCTACAGGTGCTGTCTGTAGCTGCTGCCCTGCTTAACAGCTATATTAGGAGGAGGTTGCTTCTGAGCGGGTAGAGCTTAAAAAACTCAGTCAGGAGTCAGGCAGCACTGCACCATGGGATTTGTAGTCCAGAGGAGAGAGACTCTACAAAAATCAAGTGCTTTTGAACTGCATTCCCCAGAAGGAGATAAAAAAGAGAAGGTTCCCCCTAAAAGGGTGGGGTTTTTAGGCAGCAGAGGTTTTTACAGAGATTGTATCAAAAAATATTGAATATTTAGTGAGAGACACAGTCCATCCGAATCGGTTTAAAGTTTTTATTCATGTCAAAAAGCTATGACAAGTGGGGTATAAAACACAAGCCCATACAGAATATAAAAGAATAATACAATACACACATGGGTAAAACCAACAAATAGCATCTGACACCTCAACTGATATGACGGGGGGGGTCAATATGATACAACAAAAACTGACGCGTTTCGACCTGTAGTTTGTGTAGGCCTTCCTCAGAGTATTTTTGTCTATTGGAATAAAAGACAACGTAACAACTATTCAGTTAAATATCGAACGTGTCGCACTTGTGTCCATACGTGTAAAAAAAAAACACTGTCATACAATTTAAATGAGTGTAATTACCAGTATGTGTGTAGTACGTGAGATAGTCTTCTGCATGGGGATTTGTAAAACCCAGCCCAGAGGCTGCATATATGAAGTTTACGAAGCCCTTGACCGGATCAGGATTGACCCTCAAGGGGATCGGGGCAGGGTCTCTGGTGCAGTCTACAGATAATGGGAGAAGGGAGGGAACTTTAGAAATCATTCCAATGTCATGAATGACCAGCGTTCCCTAGGGGGAATGGATAGTACTCACTGTTTTTCCAAAGACGTGCAGGGAACATGCATAGCCTTCTGCGGAAGTGGAGTACTGTGCTCCACTCCGCATGGCTATAAATGCATGCTCTGGGTGGTGATTGGTCCAATCCTGCAGGTGGGCCGCGCCGTCCCCGCCCCCCCATGCTCTGCACCCACAGGTGCTGATCGGTCAAAAATGTCGGTCACGGCAGCCATACAGGTCCGCCCTGTGTGTCCCCCCCGGCGTCCTCTGGAGGCTAAGCCCCGCATCCACGTCATTCACCCCGCAATACGCGTGACGTCATTGCATTGCGCGCACACATGGGGCCCCGCGCATGCGCACTGCGTCCGTGAATGCCGGAGGACGCCGCCAGCAAAGGACCAATCTCCGGGGACGTACAGGACCTGCCTGGACGTCCATAAGGAGGGGATAGAGGGAGGGCCAAACTTAACCGCTTCCCGACCGCCTCATGTAAATATACGTCTACAGAATGGCACGGGCAGGCAAAAGCACGTACCTGTACGTCCCCTTAAATTGCCTGCCCATGGGTCGCGCGCGCGCCAGCAGCGCGCTCGCGACCCGGTCGGGAGCTCCGTGACCCCGGCCGCGGGACCAGCGGACCCGATCGCCGCTGGTGTCCCGCGATCGGGTTACGGAGCTGAAGAACGGGGAGAGGTATGTGTAAACAAACCTCTCCCCGCGCTTCCTACTCTGCCTGTCATTGATTGGCTGTTCCCGGTCATCGGGAAAGCCGATCAATGACGTCAGACGTCAGCCCCGCCCCCTAATGTAAAAAAAACACACACACGTCACAGCCCATAAACCCTCCCCTCCCCCTAGTGGTTAACTCTTTCACTACAACTGTCATTTATACAGGAATTAATGCATTTAAATAGCATTGATTGCTGTATAAATGACAATGGTCCCAAAAATGTGTCAAAAATGTCCGATGTGTCCGCCATAATGTCGCAGTTACAAAAAAAATCGCTGATCGCCGCCATTACTAGTAAAAAAAAAAATATTAATAAAAATGCTATAAAACTATCCCCTATTTTGTAAACGCTATAACTTTTGCGCAAACCAATCAATAATCGCTAATTGCGATTTTTTTACCAAAAATATGTCGAAGAATACGTATCGGCATAAACTGAGGAAAAAAAATTTTTTTTTATATATTTTTTGGGGATATTTCTTATAGCAAAAAGTAAAAAATATTGCATTTTTTTCAAAATTGTCGCTCTATTTTTGTTTATAGCGCAAAAAATAAAAACCGCAGGGGCGATCAAATACCACCAAAAGAAAGCTCTATTTGTGGGAAAAAAAGGACGCCAATTTTTTTTGGAGCCACGTCGCACGACCGCGCAATTGTCAGTTAAATCGAAGCAGTGCCGAATCGCAAAAAGGGGCCTGGTCCTTTGGCTGCCAATTGGTCCGGGGCTGAAGTGGTTAAAAGGCCGCTCCCTCCCCTTTGCTGGGAAGACACAAACGGCGAGGAAATGCCCAGCCAATGGTGCAAACAGGGGACACTAAATGGCGCCACCTAAAGGAAAAAAAGAAGATAATGGGAGAAAGACAAATAAAATAAAATAGATTAAAACAAAATTACATAGAGTTGGATAATACCATGTAATCCATTAGGACTGAAGCTATATATATCTCTCATATGATCTATAATGCTCATAACCTTGCAACTTTATTGCAAGAAAAGGTGTTTGTTGTATAGATTCACATAATGAAGGTACCATATTTGAAAATACCTTCATAATTCCACAAGCGTTAGTATATGCAAAAAAACCTGCATGTAAGGTATACTCCAAAAGAATGGGAGAGTGGAGATCTAGTGTTTATTATTACATACACTTGAAGGTTGTCATAGCAAAATTTATATATACATATATATTGAAATATCAAGGACTATATATGTACATGTGTATCGATGGAATACACCGTCAATTTTCCTCACTCACTCCTCTCACTCTTTTCCCCCACCCCCCCCCCCCTTTCTTTCTTTCCCCTTTCCCTCATGCACACAACACAATCTCACTTCCTTTTTTCCCCCCTGTATTATTTTCCGTTCCACTATTTCCTTAATCACTTCTCACTCGAACCCTTTCCCCCCCCCCCCCATCCCCTCCCCTCCCTTCACATTTTCCTTTCCATAGTACCCGTATCCTCACACAATTTAATATTTTTTTCACAGCATTTGCTCACATATTTTGCTTTACCCTTTCACTTACTCTTTTTCTTCGCATTTTTCCCCCTTCACACACCCCTCATATTCACACATACTTTTCACCCCTTACCCATATTCACCCACTTCTCACACCTCTCACCCTTTTCATCCACCACTTCTCCCTTTTCATTCCTCATTTTCAATTCACATCCACTATCACTTTATTCTTTTTTCCCTCCCTATACACTGCACTTTTTCCCTCTTTTCACCAATCCCTTTCTTTCCTTCTCTTTCCTTTACTTATCTTGTCATCCGTCTTATCTTTCCTCCTTTTCTTATATATGAAGCGTGCCATATATATACCACACCCCCCCTTTCTTTTCCAATTCTCTTCCTTTTTCTTTATCCTGTTCTCTTTTTCCTTCCCCCTTCCCTCCCCCCCCTTTCCTTCCCAATTTTCCCCTTCCCCCCTCCCCGTATCTTCTCTCATCCCCTCCGTGTTCCCTCCCACTCGTTCTTTACTCATCCCTCCTTTCTACTCTTTTCAGTCCCTGTCTGAACTTCCAATCCATAGCCCAATCACTTGGACTCTAATAACCAAGTATAACTATACAGGCCTCTCCCAGAGGACCTTACGCCCTGTAGACGAGAAATACAGCCATACCCTCCCTATTCACGATAGTTACTCCACCTTTGAATGTAACATTATCATTCTATACTTTGGATGGAGGTACATACACTCCCCCCTTTCCCTGTTTTTCCTCAGCATGCCCATAGTGATATCTTGGTTTATTCCAGGGGTCCCTTACTGCGGGTGTGCCGCTACCGACCTCCCCCTCCCTCTGTACCCTAGGGAGCTCCGGAGTTCCTCTTTGGCGTGTCAGCAACAAGTGTGACCCTTCGCAAGCCACACACGGCCTGGATGCTTGTTCTGCCTTGACCTGCCTGTAGGAGCCACATTTGGAGGCCACCTGGAAAAATTGATGAGAATTTTTACGAATCCCCATGCAGAAGACTATCTCACGTACTACACACATACTGGTAATTACACTCATTTAAATTGTATGACCGTGTTTTTTTTTACACGTATGGACACAAGTGTGACACATTCAATATTTAACTGAATATATTGTTTATTCCAACAGACAAAAATACTCTGAAGAAGGCCTACACAAACTACAGGTCGAAACGAGTCAGTTTTTGTTGTATCATATTGACACCCCCCCCCCCCCTGTCATATCAGTTGAGGTGTCAGATGCTATTTGTTGGTTTTACCCATGTGTGTATTGTATTATTCTTTTATATTCTGTATGGGCTTGTGTTTTATACCCCACTTGTCATAGCTTTTTGACATGAATAAATACTTTAAACCGATTCGGATGGACTGTGTCTCTCACTAAATATTCAATATTTTTTGATACAATCTCTGTAAAAACCTCTGCTGCCTAAAAACCCCACCCTTTTAGGGGGAACCTTCTCTTTTTTATTTAATCTCGGGGTGAGCGTCAACCCATTGCCTTCAAACGTGTCATTATTCCCTTTTCTTCCCCAGAGGGAGATTGCCAGAAGAGGGAGAAAGAGCCTTACTTCCTCAAGCTGTACAAGACACAGCTCCCTCTTGCCATGAGGGAGCCCAGAGAGTGAACGTCACTGTTCATTGTGCACCACCACTGCTGCATAACTGCTAACAGCAAGAGTCACCTGGATGCATAGAAGAGAGTGGATTAATCACTGTGTGTGACTAAAAAGTGATCTGCAATATCGCTGGGACTGTGAGCTACTGTTGTGGGGATTTACTATCTTTTGCTAGAGAGGCTGAGCCCCTTAGGAACTGACCATGCAGCTATCTTGTGGCCTTATTGCTGCCTGCAGGCTCAAATGGGACTATTCTCATGTGCATCAACAGTACAATTGAGCCCCAACGCAAGCCTGCTTAAGAGTTACTAAAGAGAGGCTCTTTACAGCAAAGTTTATAGAGAAACCTTTACTCACTGTTTATGCTAAGAGGGACCTCTCAGGGAATATTGCACCATATACTGGCCTTTTTCTAGAGTACACTCTAGGCAAGTTATAGTATTATTATTAACATTGCAGGTAATGCTTATATGCACTGTTTATTGCCAACTTTGCTGATTCATGAGTTAAACCCAGGCTAGTGGTACAGAACTCTAGGTTACCTTGGCATAATGATTATACTGTCTAGTGGACTGCATCTAACCCTACCTTCTGTGTGTTAATTTATGCCCAAACCACCATTTATTTTAACCTGTACCAATAGATTGAGTTAATTTACCACTAAATGGTCTTGTGTCTAATTCCTGGTACTAATTCACAACCAAGTTAAGGGTATCTATTCAATTGTTTTTATAAGTGCTTGCAGCAACTTTTACTCAGCCAGGGGTGTTCGAGGGGCTGAGGTTGTTCTTGGATTCAAACCGCAGAACGGAGAACCCAAAATACGAAGCAGCTTCTTTGGGGGTACATAAGCTAAAATATAAGAGCGAAATAGAGGTAAAAAAAAACGCTTGTGTGGCTTAGCCAATCATTTTCTACATAATAAATGGCAGGGACATGTTCTTTGTCTACTGTGCACTAAAAAGCATTCCTTTTAATCATTGCAGAAAGTTGGGAGGTATGCATTATTTAACAACAAATACAAAGTGATGAGAAATCTCTCCAAAGGGTACACATACAGGAAAAAAAACTAAAAGCTATATAAAATCTACCCTGTTGTACCCTTTTTTCAGGAAGAGAAGGGAAATTACCCACCAAGCCAAAAAGTGTTTTTAGCCCTTTGTCACTCTATACAAAATCAAAAAAATGACTATAGACGGTCCACAATAGACAGCCTTATTCACATTCACAAATACATAAAAAAAAAAAAAGATTCTTTTGTTTTGATTCCAAATGGCAATTTCAGTTCTGAAAACAAAAATCCAAAAGGAGGTGCCCTTGAAGAAGTCTTGCATACTAATTTCTCAGCTGCAGTTGTCTCCTACATTCACATGCTAATGTCCTTTCTGCAAGCTGTAGTTCCTTCTCCCAGGCTATTTGTCACAGTTCAGTCCTGTATGTTTAGCTTTTTAATGGAAAATGGATCAATGTGGCTGGATATTGTGAGTAAACAAAAGACCCCTCCCCTTTATATAGCTCTATACTACACATGGCCTCCTTTGCTTTATTGTCTAAAAACAATCCCCTTTGAGGCTAGTAGTATTCTGGTTCCTAGTTATCTGTCCATTTTTTTTTTTTTTTATTACACTTCAGTAATGATCTGATCTCTCATGCTCTCTCTTTCTATGGACCTTGGTGTCCCGCCAAAGTTTAGCTCTTTCCATTCCGCCCACTGTGTAGTCTCCACCTTCAGACTCCTACTGTAGATCTCTGCAGACCCTTGGCCTTATTTCACACCATTCATTTCTCCTTAGGTCTTCCTGCTGAATTTCCCTCAGAAATCCACTTTGCATTAGTTTTCCTGTGTTTATCACATGGCCAAGCCATTGAAGATGTTTTCTTCAAACTTCAAAAGCTTCAAAAGTTCTGCTTCTTAAATTTTGTGTTCACGGATATTATATTCAGTAATTCATTTGTTCTCATTTCATTTCTCCCCTCTCTATTAATTTCCCTTCAAAAATCACACTGAAATTGTTCTTCTCACCTATTAAATCCGTAAAGTGTATCTAAACCTGCATACAAAAAAATGATATTTCTTTCATTTACTTTAACCGCTTAAGGACTGCCTCACGCTGATATATGTCGGCAGAATGGCACGGCTGGGCACAATCACGTACCTGTACGTGGCCCTTTAAGAGCCCAGCCGTGGGTTGCGCGCGACCCGGTCCTGAGCCCTGTGACCGCGGGACCAGCGTACCCGATCGTCGCTGGTGTCCCGCGATCGGGTCACAGAGCTGAAGAATGGGGAGAGGTATGTGTAAACAAACCTCTCCCCGTGCTTCCTAGTGACGCTGTCACTGATCGGCTGTTCCCTGTCATCGCGAAAGCCGATCAGTGACGTCAGATGCAAAGCCACGCCCCCCTACAGTAAAAAAAAAACACTCACACACTTAACCCCTCCCCACCCCCCCCCTAGTGGTTAACTCCTTCACTGCCAGTGTCACATGGAATGCACAGGAATCAGTGCATTTAAATAGCACTGATTGCTGTATAAATGACAATGGTCCCAAAAATGTGTCAAAAATGTCAGATGTGTCCGCCATAATGTCGCAGTCACAATAAAAATCGCTGATCGCCGCCATTACTAGTAAAAAAAAATATTAATAAAAATGCTATAAAACTATCCCCAATTTTGTAAACGCTATAACTTTTGCGCAAACCAATCAATAATCGCTAATTGCGATTTTTTTACCAAAAATATGTAGAAGAATACATATCGGCCTAAACTGTGGAAAAAAAAATATTTTATATATTTTTTGGGGATATTTATTATAGCAAAAAGTAAAAAATATTTTTGTTTATAGCGCAAGAAATAAAAAACGCAGAGGTGATCAAATACCACCAAAAGAAAGCTCTATTTGTGGGAAAAAAAGGACACCAATTTTGTTTGGGAGCCACATCGCACGACGGCGCAATTGTCATTTAAAGCAACGCAAATTGCAAAAAGGTGCCTGGTCCTTTGGCTGCAAATTGGTCCGGGGCTTAAGTGGTTAATTTATTACTATGGTAGCAAGTACTATTTATTACTGTGGCATGATATCACAATATAATATGGTAGTATTAATACAACTAGCAGAACTGGCCACTTCCTTCCTCTGTTGGTAGTGAAGTGGAGAAGTGTGTAGAATGCATAGCGCAGTGGAACGCATGTTGGAACGCATAGCGCATGCACAGTAAGTATTTTTTGGTCTAAATAACACTTCCGTTACACAATTTGATGGGTAGCGGTAATCTGATAGAGCAACGTCACTTGCTCATTCCCAAAAGTCAATGGGCGGAGAGAAGACAGAGGGAGTCAGCGTCAACATTCAACAACACACTGGCAGCTGGCAGGTAAGCTGGCCGGAGGAGAATTCTGGCAGTTTTGGAGGCATTGAAGCAGAGGAAGACATACTGTATGTCAAACCTTAAGAGATGGTTTTCCATCCCCAGAACCCTTTTGAGCGTAGTACATGGCTGGGAAGGGGCAGTTCCAGATACTGTAATCCTCAGTGACCCAGTGAAGTCTGCTTTCATGCCTCCGCAAACTTGCGGTGCATGGGCTCCCTCATGCTTCAAAGCCTGCGAAAGGGCCCAAGAATATGTGGCATAAAGGAGAAGGATCACGATTGGTTGGCAACCCTCCTTGACCACCGTTACAAGGGGAAAGTCTCAGAACTCATCCCATCCCCACAGAGGGTGCAGAAAATAATATCCCTTGAGGACACCTTAAAGGGGAGTTTTGAGGCTTCTGTTGGTCAAGAGAGGAGCGGTGGAAAAGGGGGCCGCCTAAGTGATACATTTCACAATTTTTTTTAGTCCTCGTCACCCAGGGTTGTCAGTTTCCACATCCTATTGGCAGCGTCTGCATCATATGGTGGGCGATTATCTATGGGCGAAAACAGAGATGGAGAGCTTTCCAGTTGATGATCCACTGGGTTACTGGGTCATGAGAATAGACCACTGGCCGCAACTTGCTCAGTATGCAATTGAGCTTCTGGGCTGCCCTGCATCCAGCATGCTTTCCGAACAGGCATTCAGTGCTGCTGAAGATTTTGTTACTGATAATAGAACGTGTCTGTCAAGACTCCGTGGACCGTCTGACATTTATCAAAATGCATCAGTCCTGGATTACCAGCAGCTATGAAGCCCCTGATGCCGATGTCACTGATTAATTGTTTTTGGGTTGTGGAATCTCTGCAAGACTTCTAGGCTGCCTAGCATTGAGAGTGTAGATTTCATCTGGAAGAATGAGCATAGTTAACACCCAAAGACCAATTTTTCCGCACCTGTTTGACAGGTGCATATGATTTACATTTTTGACAGCAGGGCCAATTCTTGCTTTAATGAAGAGTACCTCTATAGTGGTGGCAGTTGGTGGAATTTTTTTGGGGGGGGTAAACAGTATGCCACCCCGCCAACCCCCCCGATCGGTAGCACTAACCCCATCACTGGCGACTTCCCCCTGCACGGCAGCAGCCTCTCGTTCTCCTGCTCTCCGTGTAAGGCAGCCTCCCGTTCTCCTGCTCTTCAAGGCGGCTGCTTCCTCCTGTTTGGCGGCCTCCCATTCTCCTGCTCTCCACGGCGGTGGCTTCCATTTCCTCCCTCCTTGGTGGCCAATTGGGAGTCTTCTCTTTTCGGCTAATCGGAAAATGTCTCTCACACCCGCTTCTGATTGGCCGGATTGAGGATCAGTGTTTCAACAGCGAATAATCATTTGCTGTTGTAACACACCTGGGTGGGCTCCAGGTCGCAAGCTCTGCAACCTGCGCTCATCCTATTTTGAAGCCTATTAGCCTATCAAGTCCAACCTGTGTGTGTGTGTGCTTTTTGTCAGTATTCCATTTTATATCTGTTTAGGTTATGGTCATTCAGGTGCCTATCTAATAGTTTTTTTTTAATTATCTATGCTCCCTGCTGAAACCACCACCTGTAGAAGAGAATTCCACATCCTTACCACTTTTACAGTAAAGAACCCTGTATGCAGTTTAAGGTTAAACTGCTTCTCTTCTAATTTGTCCGTGTGTCTTTTTTAATTCCCTTTCGTGGAAGAGTTTTATCCATATTGTGGGGTCACCAGTACGGTATTTGTACATTGAAATCATATTCCCTCTCAAGCGTCTCATCTCCAGAGAGAATAAGTTCAGTGCTTGCAGTCTTTCACCATAGCTGAGATCCACCAGTCCTTTAATTAGCTTTGGTGCTCTTCTCTGGACTCTCTCCAGTTCCAGCACATCCTTCCTGAGGACTGGTGCCCAGAACTGGATGGCATACTCCAGGTGCGGCCAGACCAGAGTCTTGTAGAGCGGGAGAATTATCATTTTGTCTCTGGCGTTAATCCCCTTTTTAATGCATGCCAAAATTCTGTTGGCTTTGCTTGTAGCAGCTTGGCATTGCATGCCATTGCTGAGCCTGTCATCTACTAGAACCCCCAGATCATTTTCCATCCTAGATTTCCCAAGAGGTTCACCCCCTAGTGAGTAGATTGCATTCATATTTTTGCCACCCATATGCATCATTTTACATTTTTCTACATTAAACCTCATTTGCCACCCCATTAATTTGTTCAGATCTTGCAAGGTTTCCACATCCTGTGGAGAAATTATTGCCCTGCTTAGCTTAGTATTGTCCGCAAATACTGAGATTGAGCTGTTTATATCATCTTCCAGGTCGCTTATGAATAAATTAAATAGGATTGGTCCCAGGACAGAACCCTGGGGGACCCCACTTTCCACACCAGACCATTCCGAGTACTCCCCATTAATCACTACCCTCTGAACTCGCCCTTGTAGCCAGTTTTCAATCCAAGTACTTACCCTTTGGTCCATGCTGACAGACCTTAGATTGTACAGTACAGTAAACGTTTATAGGTAACTGTATCAAATGCCTTTGCAAAACCAGATATACCACGTCTACGGGCCTTCCTTTATCTATATGGCAGCTCACCTCCTCATAGAAGGTTAATAGATTGGTTTGGCAAGAACGATTCTTCATGAATCCATGCTGATTACTGCTAACGATACCATTTTCATTACTAAAATCTTGTATATAGTCCCTTATCATCCCCTCCAAGAGCTTGAAAACTATTGACGTTAGGCGAACTGGTCTGTAATTCCCAGGGATATATCTTGGTCCTTGAAGGGATATTTTAGCTTATTGTTTGTTTTAGCTTATTGCCCGCCATCTTAGATATTGTAACCTATAATATGAGTATACATTTTAAGATAAATATATTCACATAGAGTATGTTAAGAGTTAAGTTAAGTTCCTCTTTTTTTTTTGAGAACAGTCTGTCAAGATTCTCGAGAACAAAATCTATTTTCTCTTTTCCTGTGGCAAGTTTCTATATAAATATGAGTAAAAAGTAGTGCTGAACCAAGCTTAAGGGGCTTTAAGCTCCTAAAGATAAATTGTTTGCCAACATCCCTGAGTAAATATTTGGAGAATGGAACCTCTAATAATAGAGGACCACTAGTACCCTCCGGTACAATTGGGACTTTTCAGGCGAAACATAACAAAAAGAATTGTTGATAATAGAATAGAATAGAATAGAAGAGAAGAGATGGATAAGAATGTATTTTAAATTATTTATTAAGAGAAAAAATATGTAGATAAATAAATATCAGAAAAAACAAAAGTAAACAATGAAAAGATATATATGTACATACAAAATTGTTAAAAACAATTGTGATACAACCTTTTAGTTTACAAATGTTACATATGGATATGACATATACAAATGGAAAAAGAAAACATCCCTCAACTGCCTAACATGTTTCGGGAAACTCAGGCGATCCCTTCTTCAGAGGCATTTAGGTGGAGATTGGATGTGGGAAGGGAAGTCTGGGAAAAAACGAAAAACAAAAGCAACAAACATAAGCATTGGAAGGGAAACTGAGGGGGAGAGAAAAAGCCATTCCACAGACACTTAGACAAATGCATCTATACATACCAATATCCAGGGGGATAAAAGATTAATGCAACGAAAGCCAAGGTAAATTTCTTCATGAGATGAAATTTGCAAAGGACAAGGAGCTATTGCAGGAGGCTCTAGGACCATGTAAAACAGGTTTTTCGCCTCTCAAAGAAAAGGGGGAAGGGGTTGAGGAAAAGGAAGGGTTATAGGCCCTCAAAATGGTGGTCTCCAGGGGTAAGGCTTACACAAGGATCAACCTGATGACCCGTCTCCACAGGGTGGAAGAAAATAAGCCCAGTGATTAAGATGTCTGAAAATATAAAGAAAACAAAATATATATGAAATGGGCAAAAATGTGTTTAGTCTAATGTTAATCAACCAAAAAGGGAGACGTTTGTTGCCAATTTGCAAAAATACAATAAGATTTATAAATATGTTTAATCTAATATTAGACAGCAAAAAGCTGTTTGTTGCATTATGGATGGATCCACATTAATGAATCACATACTATGTTTTGATAAACCATCACAAATCAAAGAAATATATATAAGAAAAGTTTTTTTTCCCTTTGCAACAAAAGTTATAATGATTGAAAAGGCAAAGATTATACATGAACTGAGCGAGCTGGACTTACAATGTTAGTGGAAACCCCAAGAATACTGCAATAGAAAAACGCCTGTTTCATCTCAGCAGGAGCAATCGCTGCTGACATGTTGTGAGGTCAAGGTATTTATAAGGCATGAAAAGTCCACTGCGCATATGCGTGCAAGATGAATGAGATGGAAAACAGCTGAGGCCGGGGCGTCCCGCCTGGGGCGCATCACGGCCTCATAATGCCAAAGGCAAGATCTATTGCCAATGGGCGGACGGGGGCAGGACTAACAAGGAGAAACGTCGCCTGTGCGTCAAGTCCATTGAGTCTATATAAATATGAGGGCGGTATATTGTTTTCTGTACGTATTCAGTAATGTATTTTATCATATATTAATGTAAGGAGGGTTGGGCTTTCTTTGTGAGGTCATTTTGCCCTTATAAGCTGGAGTTCAATATTGTGTGTGTGCGTGTCAATAATTTCTCATCAGAGTGGTCCCCAGGCCTGCTGGGTTTGAAGGATACTCTAGGCAGATACCTTAACCAAGGGTCCACTCACCCCTAGACCACTCTACACTACACCCCAACAGTCCTTTTTTAAATATTGTTGCTACATTGGCTTTTCTCCAATCTGCTGGTACCCTACCAATCAGTCAGTAGACTGTTCTTAAAAAGTAGGAAAAATGGTCTGGCAATTACTTGACTGAGTTCCTTAAGGACCCACGGGGGCAAGCTATCTGGTCCCGGTGACTTATTAATGTTACGTTTTTCAAGTCTATTCCTAATTCTATCCTCTGTTAGCTATCCAAAGTCTGTCAGAATGTATCCAAAAAATCTTGTTCTCAGTACACATTGTGGCCTCATCATACAGACTGGCTTTCCAGGCCATTGTTTACAAAATAATGAAAGCTTGCAGGGAATATTTCATTTTTTTGGCTTTGTAAATGCAATTATTGCTGCAGCAGCTTCTATACTCAGTACAGATGTGCCACTTTACAGGTAGACTGAGAGGACCCCACAGGCACTATATTAAAAGGAATTTTTCATTTTTTATTGTTATTTCAAATTTTTATGCTTTCACGTTAAGCATCAATTAATCACTGCTCATTTAAAAATTATGTTTTTTACAAACTTTTTTTTCATTTATACATGTACAGGGCACTACCCGGACCCCATAATCATTGTATGCCCAATTACTTGCATATAAGCCATCAAAATGGGCACTTTAGATTTTTACAGTTCATATAGACTTCCATGGGGTTCATTATTCGATTCCGAACTTTTGCGACGTTCGAAAGTTCTGGTGCGAACTGAACAGGGGGCCGTTCGGCCCATCCCTACCCGAGAGTGCAAAATCATGTATATATACCTGATTCTGTACAGAACCGCTGCCCTATAGCAGTAAACCTGGTATGGAGTGGTCGGGAAGTAGTTGTTAGTTGCTATAAATTATGGCACTTTGCATAATGCCACTACACTTTATACTACTATATTAGTAAACATATGATGGCTTTTAGTGTCATATTGTACCACACCCCTATAATTTGACTGGAATGCCATTGTACTGAATAAGCTTGAATTTGTCACACTCAGCTAAGTAATCAATATTATTATAGTGTTATGTTTATCAAGAATTACAAATTTTATGTAAATCTAATATGATTGTTTGATTTATATTTAAAGTATATGTAAACCATCACCTTGTAAAACACCTCATTCAGTTTAAATTTTAAATAAAAGGCAAAACATTTGTGTATAGAGATAAAAAAAACATAAAAAAATAATTTTTTTCCCCTTTTTATTAGTGATCACATACCCTCTGTTCCAAGCTGCATACGTAGGTCAGAGAGCAGCACAACAATCTTCCTAGTGAATAGGTGTGCAGGGGGGGGGGGGGGGGGGGGGGGGGCATGTCAGGACAAGTCTGATCATTGGAGGAGAGCAGGCTAAATCCTCAGCACAGCTAGAAACTGACCACTCTGTGCTATCATTCCTAGTGTGGTCAGAAAAGCAGAGGGACTGGCAGGTTCACCAGGGATTTGAAACAAAGGAAGCAATACAAAGAGAACAGAATACTTTTTCATACAAGTGCATGGTACAGAAGGCACATATCAGGAATATGAAATGTTGGTTTTACACACTGTATTCCTTAACATATGAGTATACTGACTCTGCTGTCAACCTAAAACATGCAGGTAAAAGCACAGAAGAACCAAGTATTTTAAATGCTTACCTGTAGCCCTTTTTTTATTCTTTGTTTTTTTTTTACTTGCTAAAGTACTAGAGACTAATTTCTTTAGCAAAGATCCCTCCCTTCTGCCATGTCATAGCCCTCTCCTTTTCTTAGAGTGTCCAATTACTGTTTGTGTTGGCCCAGCTCCTTCATTCTTTCACTCACCTCCTTACATAAAGGAATTGACAAATGTTTGCTTTTATGTAGCAGCTTGGGAGGTGCAAAGAGGAATACTATCAAGAGTTGCTTGAATGACAGCTCGGATCTTGCTGGGGCTCCGGACATCACATCGAAGATGGATGGAGGTCTTATGCGGCGTACACACGACCCGACTTTCCGGCAGACTAGGTCTGACGGCGATCGTGTGTGGGCTAGGCCGTTCGTTTTCAGGAACAAAAGTCTGGCAGACCTAGAAATAGAACAATGTTTCAAATCTATCCAACGGAATCAAGTCCAAGGGACTTAAATCGGGAAAACAGTTTGTCTGTGTGCTGGTCCGACGGACCAAATACGACGCAAGGGCAGCTATTGGCTACTGGCTATTGAACTTCCTTGTTTAGTCACGTTTACGTCATCGCGTCCAAAACTAACAGACTTTCGAACGGACTTAGTCCGTTCATGTGTGTGCAAGTCCGTTCATTCGTAAAGTCCGTCGGACTTCTGCCAAAAGTCCGTCGGGAAGATCATCAGACCTAGTCTGCCGGAAAGTCCAGTCGTGTGTATGCGGCATTACAGGTTACAAACATGCATTACATACATTAAGTCCAGATATAAGCTTATGGGAATATTGTTCTTGAAATGAATGGTCCTGTGACAGGGTCTCTTTGGGTACTCTAGTATGCAGCAATATTTTTTATGTGACTATTGGTAAAGCGTTTTGAAATATTTAAAAATATATTTAAATTATATTAACATTCAACATTTTGCTTTGCACAACAGAACAAATGCAACTATAACTTTCCAATATTCAATCATTTGATAACAAACCTTTATCACATTTATTATTCACATAGCCAAAAGATTTACTGTATGAAAAACAAGCAATTGCTGATTATACATAAAATGTTTATTATTAATAAAATAATTATAGCAATAAATAAAGTGTTAAGACATCAATTACCTTACACAATTATATTACGTTGCTTAACAAAATATACTACTAGTGGCATAAAATATGTACAACACAAGGTGAAAATAAATTGTTTAAATTAGCAAAAAAAATATAGAAAAAGTGTACATGTTTCTGCACATGTGTATAGTAAGGGAGGCGTGTGCCTAGTGTGCTGGTGTACAGATATGTGTATGTAATATCGTGTTCATAAAGGAAAACAATACAATAAATAGAGCATAACATATATACAATAACGGCAAATAGTAGATATACAGTACATGTAAACAAACATTAACTTCATTCGTCCCTTCACTCAGCCCTTAGTTAAAACAGTAACCATGTACACCTTGCTGGCAGTGGAGGCCGATACCAGTCAGGAATGCCACCATAGCAGCTCAGGTAGCTAGAAGCACTCTGCCAATGAAGGCTAATAATGTGGGCACTTGAGATTCTGCCTGCCCTGATGCAAATCTCCAGTATTCACAGGGGCAAGAGGCAGCTAGAGGCAAAGAAATATGAATCTTGTATCCATTGGAGGGTCCATATTGATACAGTATTTGTAGTAACTATCATAGGCAGACATATTTGTCAAAGGCATGATACAGTCTACTGGTCAGTGGTTCACTTGCTGTTTGTCAGCTGTATTGCTTTAGTGTAGCCTAGACCAGGCATGTCAACGTCAGAGGACTGTACCTGGTTGATAAACTTACATTCATCCTGCAAAGTTTTTAATAAATAAATGTGTAAGATACAGAGTTCTCATGCTTAACCTGTAAATGGTGGGATACTCATGAACCAGCTTTACTACAATATACTAGTCTTGCTAAAGAGAGGAACAGTCCTGTGTGTGGCATTATTTGGCCATGTAGGAGAAAAATGAGGAAGTCAACATGCATGGTGCCTTTTTGAATATTTTGAGTGGAAGCATGTTTCTTTTTTTATAATTAATATCCTTATTGTCTTTTCATTTAGAATAATACTGTCAGACTCGAAAGTCTAAAGCCCCATACACACGGTCGGAAAATCCGACCACCAAATCCATCGGATTTGGTCCGACGGATTTAGTCCGACACTGGTGTTGCATACACACGGTGGGACAAAGTTGTCAGAAAAACCGATCATTCTGAACGTGGTGACGTTTGTTGCCTACGACGGGACTACGTAGAGGCTAGTAGCCAATAGCTTTGGTCTTGTAATGTGATCTGAGCATGCGTGGCACTTTGTCCGTCGGAATTCGCTACACACGATCGGAATTGGTGTGATCGGACTTTGTTGTCGGAAAATCTATCCTGCAGGAGATAGAACTTTGTCCGTCGGACAATCAGATGGAAACTGTCCGATGGTGCCTACACATGGTCGGAATTTCCGAGAACATTGTCCGATAGGACAAAATCCATCGGAAAATCCGACCGTGTGTATGGGGCATAAGGCTAGCCATACAAATGTAGATTCTTCCATTCACGCTAAACAGTGTGGATGAAGTAATATCCTCCGCTGGCTGCTTAATCTCCAAACAGTGGCTACATCTGATTTGATGCTGACAATTTTTCACCCAGCTCATTTGAGAAAGGTTGACTAAACAATTTATGAATTTTGTCTGATTCAGTTGAAATCAAGCCCTATATGGTCAACTTTAGGACATTTGGACATTCGTTTTTCCCTGCTTTAGGGTATTTTATATTTGACAAGTATCACCATTAGCATACCCTGTGTTGTCGACCCAGCATGTTTAGACTCAAGGAGGTTGACAGCAGGGTAAGGGATCAGAACAAGGGGATCTGAACTATTCAAGAGCCCAAGAATTTGTAGTTCTTCTTCTCTGATAGACATTCTGCACAGGACATAATGACCACAGATTGCCTGCAAAGTATGCATTATGTAACTTTACAGGGTCTACTGGGTTGATGGCTCCTCAAATATTGCATGCTATCTTTTAGGTGTGTCTTGCCTTCATGATGATGTCTTCAGCCACGCTAGAGATCACTGATCTCACCGACTTTAAGCCACCACGGGCAGTGCATACATAGACTTACTGAGTGGGCAAACACAAACACAACACACATTTAAAGTAAACCTGTCAGGAGAGAAACATGGTGACTATCATTGCTGAATTCTGAATCATAATTCTAGTGTCCTGGCTGTTGTGATGATGCTCACTGACCTACAAAACTACAGACATAGGGAATTCTAACTTTGCTCTGACTTTTATTTACTGCATACTTTTTACTGGACTAAAGACAGCCATGCAACTGGCCAACAACAATGGTTGCCCATACATTATATTTCTCTCTTGACAAGTGTAGAGTAAATATGTCTACATTCACACACAGGCATACATACACAGATACCAACAAATTCTTATACACCCACACAAAAACACATAATGGCAGCAATGTTCATCACATAAAGATAAGGAAATCCATCCTTGTAATAAAGAAATAATAGCTATGTATTATGCATACTGAGGTGATCTGTTGAACAAGACATTCAATGCTTACTATGGACTTTTTTAGAACTATTCAAAATTTGTACAAAGCGTTGAAAGCACAACACTGACAAATTTCTGTACTGACTACTAAAGTGGATATGTCCAAGTTTTTTTTATATTCTAAACACCTTCAGTTGGGATTCATTGGATTAAAGAGGAGATTAAAAATCATTAAACATTCCTAGGATTGAAGCAGGGCACAAAATAACTTGAAAGCTCAACTCTGGGCAGAAATATTTTAAAGTAAAAGTCTCCCAGTAGGTCCATAAACTAAAAGACTGCTCAGGCTACAATACTCACCTTTAATCCAGAGTTGTCCCCTGCAGTAAAACCTTTTCACCGCAAGATGTCCCAAGTCCTCTGGGCTGAAAGACTGTAGGGAGCTGGTGAGTGAAGGGTTTCATGGACCCGCATCACTGTAGCAGCCATCACTCAGTGTGATGACGCTCCCTGCATTATTGAGGACCACACCTACCTCACTCTACAGAAGAGAGGAAGCGGTACATCATGTGACTAGAAAAAGAAAAGAGGGTGCACCAGCCTAGTGCATTATCCCAAGTGAATTTATTTTGTAAAAAAAGATAAAAACAACTCACAAGCATGTAGAAATAAATACACTTAAGCAGGCCACCACCCTGTGGCTATACAATCCTGGGACCAGTAATCTCCAGTACATAGGAGAGACCATGCAGGAGCCCCTGCTGGCTAACGTGTTTTGAAGGTCAACCTTCTTCCTCGGAGCCTCTGGGGAAGAAGGTTTACCTTCGAAGTGCGTTAGCCAGCAGGGGCTCTTGCGTGGTCTCCCCTACGTACTCAAGATTGCTGGTCTCAGGATTGTATAGCCACGGGATGGTGTCCTGCTTACGCGTATTTATTTCTACTTGCTTGTGAGTAGTTTTTAGTCTTTTAAAAAAAAAAAATTTCACTTGGGATAATGAACTAGGCTGGTGCGCCCTCTTTTCTTTTATCTATATAGTGTATAAAGGACATCCCCGCTCCTAGAGGACAGCAAAGCCTGAAACATTATCCATTAAGGAGTGTACCATTACTCATAACTGGGCTGGCCATTATACTTATGCACAAGAGTTTTTGTTTATCTACAGCATGTGACTAGCCTGATGACATTTAGAAAAGGTGTATATATATATATATATATATATATATATATATATATATATATATATATATATATATATATATATATATATATATATATATACACACATATACACATACATATACACACATATACATATACACTGTATATAAAGCATAACTTACTGCTATAGTGGACTCCGAGGGGGGATTGGGGGCTGAGCCCAGAGTTGGAGTATTTGGAGTAACTGCTATATGAATATGTTGAAAATTTATACTAAACACCTGAATTTAGCAAATGACATCTAACTTGCATAAATATGTAACCTTCCTCTTCTTGTAGGTAAAACTTCAGAGGCTTACAGTTAAAGTATTAATGGAATGGAGTGGTAGCTTATTATATGAATTAGAGTATTTATAGAGTATAACATTGTCTGACATCATTCAACATCAATTTTGCTTTAACTCAACAATTAAGTTTGCTTGTGTTTAAGCAGTTAATCACCACATAAGTACATCATAATATCAGTTTGATTTGAAAACCGATCTGTTCAATTACTATCTCATGCCAGCAATGTATATCAAGGAAATGCAATGTATATCAATGAAATGGCCTCAATGGGTTCTTAGATGATGTTGGATGTATGGTGCTCTGTCCTCTCCTTAGGAGCTCGAGATTAAGCAACTGAATCTGAGAATGCACTTCAGGCAAAGCATTGCCCTCTTTATGGTAAAGGCCTTGGAATGTCCACAGAAATGGTATGACAGGCTTCTCAATGGAAGGATGTTAGAGAATGCTTGTGGAGACACTTTTTCACCTTCGGATGTCTGCTGAACCGACCAGTTTTTCAGAACTTTCTGTAGCACTAAATGCTATTTTGTTGCTTACAGGTTTTCCACGTACATTTGACTGCACTTTGTTGCTTTTCTCATTTTTGTTGGATTTAGCACTTTCTCGTTCCAAGTCAGACTGCGAAGAAGAGTCACTGCGAATGATTTTACCTGTATCTCCTTTGACTGGGTCACCCTGCTTTTTTGCAGGAAGGGCACTAGACCCAGGTATACCATCTCCTTGCATAGCAGGTGTGCAGAAGCTTAGAATGTAACAAAGGCTTCCCCAGTTCTGTGCGCACTGAGCTTGTACACTGCGAGTTATTGCATCTTTCACCTCATCCCCACAAGTAAGCAAAATGTTTACCAGATCAACATAGGGCCTAAGGAAAGAACACATTATAACACATCAGGATAATTCTGAACCAGCAAAAACTGGGATTTTAACAATTTCGTATTTTAACTAAAACGTAAAACAAAAGTTTGGTTTTAGATATTCTTTAACAAACCCCTTGCCTTTTTACAGATAAATTATGTTTAAAAACTGTTTTTTTTTACCTGAATACTTAGCTTGCTTAAAGTGACAGTAAACTCTGCTATGAAAAAAAATAAAATTATTCAAGTACAGTATTATTCTTAACACAAAAAAGTAACTTCTATTGCTCCCAGCCTCCTACTAATCTCAAAATTCATATGTTTTGCTGCTGTAGTGATCTGACTTCCTGAGAGATGGTGTGGCTATTTTCATTCTCCATGGTCCTACTGTATGTAGGAACATAGTCATCCTCTCTTGCTCACTCTCCTTAAAAGTATATTGCAAGGTCATTTAGTAGTGGATGTGTATGGATTCTTTTTGGAGAATAAGGATATTGTTTAATGCCACTTTAATATCTGTGGGTCTCAAAAAAGGCTCATCTTTTCCCTAAAGGGTTGCACGTAACAGTATCTTAAATTTTGCCTAAATAATACATTGAAACAGTAAAGAAAGCCATTTCTATAATTAGTCCATTGGGGAGCTTTAAACACTTGTACAAAAAGAGATTTCAGTGGATTTAGGAATCTTCAATCATGCCAGATGATTTTATGCAGGACAAGTAAAATTAAACAATTAACTTCTCCCCACAGCATATACTCTGCTCCTGGACCATTCCACTGCTTGGAAGCCCCAAACTGACATGTCAGTATTTACACAGCGGTATAGACTTTTTCCCTGTCAAACGTGACATCTCTGGGCCAACCCACGAGATAAAATGTTGTTGCATGCAAGAGGGGGAGTGAGTCAAATGCTCTACAATATATGCCATGTATTTTAATTTATTAATGATGTCGCATGTCTGAATTCAAGAACAGTAAAACAGTGTGGGTTTGTCCAGAAACATAAAGCTTTTTTCTGGCCTACCATCTCTTAATAGTAAAATGCCTGGAACAGTAGCGTGCACACACACATACAAGCATGCAGTCTGGGTGTAGCCTATTATTGTGTACATTTCATAAAATCCTTAGATTTTCTAAAAACACTTTTAAGATTTCATCCAAGTAATGAAATTAGAAGAAAAGGCTGCACACCACTGTTGATCAAAATCCTCTATATTTGGACATCCCAAAAATTACAGGCAACAGAATGCTGGGTAGGTGCGTTTCGCACACTACACGTGCACTTAGTCATTAGGTAATGACTAAGCGCACGTGAAGTGTGCAAAACGCGTCTACCCTACATTCTGATGCCTGTAATTTTTGGGACATCCAAATATAGAGGATTTTGATCTACAGTGGTGTGCGGCCATTTCTTCTAATTTCATTGTGTGCGGAGGCGAGCTAAGGCAAGCACCTGCTGGATCATTAAGCATCCTTATCTCACCTGGATCGGCGGGTTTTCTTTTTTCCAAGAAAGGAAAGTACCAGGAGGATGGCAAATTGTTTTGTTCAAATAAAAGCTGAGAGAAGGGGGGATCCCTACATCACACTACAAGTATGATCCCAAATCAAATTCGAGACCTATTTTACTTGAAGTAACTCCTCCTCAAGGTTGAATGTACACTTTCCAAGCAAAGACAATAGTCTTTGTCTAATATGAAATAGTGTTACAGCTGTAATCTTCTTTCCATATTCACTGTCAACATTTGCCAGAAGCTCCACTATTCTGATAGTTAGTGTGCACCTTATTATTTATGAACCTTGCTTGGATAGTGCAGGCATTCTCCAGAATGCAGCACTGACTCCTATTACACATTTTGTAACACGGAGCAGCATCAGTTGTAAACCATGTTGTGGAAATTATAGTTAAAATAGAACCGAAGTCTGAAAATCAAAACCTGCTAAGAGGTAGTACATTTTTTTGGCCAAAGAGCTATGCAAAATCTTATCTGTCGAAAAACTTCTTTCCCTGACTCATGGCATTTTTTGTACAATGCCTCCTTCTTGGCATTTGCTAAAAAGGATGGAGCTGGGTCCTGGAAACGATGTACTGTAACTCCTGTAAGCATGCACATAAGTTACATCTTCACTGGCCACCCAATGGCTGAATAGGAGACATGCAGGTCCCAGAAGAAGCAACCAAGAACCTGGATCTGCCAGCACTCTTTTGTTAACAGTTATACTTAGCAAGTGGCAATATAAAGATGTCTGTGCTAATTGAACTAGGGATTAAAAACTTGCAAGCATTACTCAACCTCTTTTGTCACTTACGGAACTCTTACAATTCCAGTTTGTGATTTATTTTTATTTTTTTAACAGCAACCATGTATTAATCATGTTGCATGTGTAATTTGTCAGTATGTAAGCATTCCTCTTTGTTTTTTTTTCTACTTTATTATGGAAAGTAATTTTATAAAAAAGGGTAGTTGTGATAAATTGTGGATGACTTTATTCTATTCTAAATGTCAGTGTTGTGCTCCTGGCTACAATACCTTTCACACAAGGAATTTCAAAGCTAATGGCCGCAAAACACCCCTGGCAATGCTGCAACGCTCTGACCATCATCACTTACTCATGTAACAGGAGGTCTTTGAAGTGAATCATCTCCACAATCACTTGAACATTATCCTTGGCAGCAGAGCAGAGGTCGTGCTTGGCGTAGCATTCCTTCTGGAGCTGGTACACCATCTCCTTAATAGCTGGGCACTTGCGACTGATGCAACTGAACTTGTGTCTTAGTCCATGAGCTTTGCATTTCAGTGCATCCTTGATAAATGATTTCCCCTGGAAGGAAGAAAAAAGTATAGTATATTGTCAAATGTCACCTATGGCTAAGACCTGCCATTTACGCAAAACAATTATGTATTACTTTTTTTTTTTTTTTTAAAGGCAAAAAAAAGTGAGTGGTTTGTATCACTGTAAGGTTGGTGTCACACATTTGTGTTGTAGTACCATGGTATGCAGCATGCAGAAAGGCAATGGACCTGCTCAACCGTGCATTGTTAACTGCTTGTAGGCAGTTTGAATTGTGCTTAGTTGCGGTGAATCGGCGGCTGGCATGGCTGGGGAAAGGGTTATTTGTTACATGCTCAGTTCTCAGGCTTTTGGTCCCAGCCAGCCCACCTGTGCTATAAAAAAGGGGGCACAGCTGAGGTTCAAGAATTTCCGGGGTCCAGATTACCTGTGAGTTGAATCGTTTGACGCTGCTCTTTAGCACCAGGGTTTTTGAAAGACATTCAGTCATGGACAATGCCGTTATGGACTCACCTCACTGAGGTATGCCTGGGCTTGATGGGACCCCCATTCTATTACTGGGAGTGAGGTAACAGAGGTATGCTTTACTGGTGGAGAGGGCCCAGACACAGCACGTCCCTCATAATACAATGTCTTCTATATTACAGTGTAGTGACATGGAACAGCACTTTTCAGAGGTACTTTAATTGCTGCACACAATGAAGGCTCATTTCTAAGTAAAAATAATTGCCTTAATGTTAGATTCTTCACATGACCCAGTCTCTGCCTTGTCCCGGGCATTGATGAACACGTTCTAAGCAAAAGGTACACCCGCGTGCACGGGTCCGGATGACCCAGCTCCCAACACTCTATGTAGATAAAATGGGTCAGGTCTGGTTTTGGTGCACTGGGGTGCATTGGCCACCTATTCAAATTGAATGTGGTGCGTGCGGTAATGCAACACAAAGTCATATCTTTGTTTTACCAATAAACATTTATTATAGGAGATCCATGACACAGAAGCATTAGAAAAGATCCTAGAGCTTCACATGAAAATACAAAAATAGTTACATACAGTAATTCCTGTTAACTAAATAAAAAAAGAACCTTAAAAAAATATATATATATATATATTTCTGACCATAATAAAGAACAAAAATATATAGAAAACCACATGTTCTTATTACATTTACTAGATTAAGAGACAAAAGATATAGAAGAAAAAAAGGTTTACATAACTATTTTCACTTAACCATAGTTTGCTGCTCTTGTTTAAGTTACCCCATAGACAATTGCCAAATCACATCTACAAACTGACTTCGGCCAAACATTAAAGTTGCCAAAAATACCTCTGTGCTGAATATTTGTAAACATGTTTTCATATTTTCCTAAATTAATGTTTGTACGTGTAAATATCACACTCATACGGTTTAGAAAACAACTGTGTGAATACTGGAGATGAAGCTTAGCCGTGGGGGAGAGGCAACACTGAAACGACAGTCTCCGTTAGCATGAAAGGGGGATATGTCCTGTCCACATTCTTGCCACAGAATTGCACATTGGTCATAAAGGTAAAAATAAGTAAATGAATGGAATTCCACTGGTTTTAAGATGCTTACCCTAGTATGAATTACATACAAGGATATAGTGTATATTATATTAGCTCTTCCTTGGCTAAAGCTGCTTCTGGACTAGGGGTTGTAGTAATCATTTGATCACTCTCAAGCAAAATAAATAGCAGAGGCTTGGCTAAGCTAGAAGTGTAAGCTTAACAGAGAGGAGAGTGGAGTGGGAGTGCTTCCAGTTTGCCAAGGGGCAACAAGTGCAATTGGAACAGGTTTTCTAACTTGACTGTTGCCACAGAAGGCGGTGGCTGGCAATCCCAGGACCCAACCATAGGTATTTGACAAAAGATTGTCAGCCAATCCAGCATTTTTCATCAGCCTTTATCTATGGGTACTTCAAGTCTTTGCGAAGCATGAGAAATTCTGTGGTACTCTGGGATATCAAAATTTCTTGCCCGGTCAATTCTATTTATGTTAATAGGTGTAGGATTGTGATGACAATGACCTGATGAAACTCAAACAGAATGGGGAAATCATACCCAAAACAGTGCAATTCTAATTTTCCTCAAAATGTGCAAGTTGGTAACAGATTTAAAATGTAATGTCTGTGGTGGGCAGCCAGAGAAGGCAACACATTTAATAAGCCATAGACCAGCTTGTTGTACCTTTGATAAAACACAGCTTAGCTTAAGACATATTTGAAATTTGCTGGAGTTAACCCAAATTACACCTCAGTGCCTGGAACTTAGCTCATTGGCCTCTCCTGTCCTGCATCCTAATCAGCAATCCCCCCTTTTTTGTGTGTGTTAGTTTGCGATATCTTAAGGCCACTGCGGTTCCAGTGCATTACTACAGTAACACCGCAGATCCATATGTTACCGTGGTCTTGATTTTCTGATATTACTTACGTTAACTGTAATTCGGCTCAGTCTGGGCATCTATGTAATTCCCTCAGGATTAAGGCTTCTAATAACAACTAAAAGCATAATCTCTAGCCTTATATTTTACTCTTATGCCCTGTACACACGGCCGGAAATTACGACGGAAAAGGTCCGATCGGATTATGTTGTCGGAAAATCCGATTGTGTGTGGGCTCTATCAATCTTTTTCCGTCGGAACTTCCGACGGAAAAAATTTGAGAGCAGGACCTAAAATTTTCCGAAAACAAAATCTGAGCGGACTTCTTCTTGTAGAGAATTCTGACGTACAAAGTGCCACACATGCTTAGATCAAATTACGAGACCAAAGCTATTGGCTACTAGCCTCTACGTAGTTCCGTCGTATGTAACGAACGTCACCAGGTTCCAAACGATCGGATTTTGCGGTCGGAATGTCTGACCGTGTGTACAAGGCATAAATCTAGATCCCAGGGGTGACCCACCTACTGATCGATGTTGCTTGTAATGCCAAGCTATTGTTATAGTTGTGTTCAACTATTTTTTTGTGCACTCCGGTACTGTTCTCCCATTGGAACACCTGGCCCCCCCATTTACTACCCTTGGCTACCTGCCCTTATTTTGCAGGTCCCTGAGAGTAGCTTTGGAGCCTCTGCAGGACCGCTTGTTGCTCCTAAACCCTAATGTTAAGCTACTATTCAACACTTATGCTAGAAACCAACTGGGTTGTTCTATTGTTGTATATTCTCTCTGCTACTGTCTTTCTCTCTCTCTTTTCCTTTCTCCTCACGGCAGATGCAGTTCTGTACTCAGGATATGTTTTTACCACTGATAGATCTCATTTGCAAATGTTATGGCCCCCCTAAACATTCTCTCCTTGAATCTTCAAGGCTTTAATACCCCACAGAAACGCACTGAGGCATTACTAACCTTTGGAGCAGTTAAAGCCCATATAATCGGCCTGCAGAAAACCCATTTTATTGAAAAATCCACCCCCAAATTCCTTAGTACCTCTTATCCACAATTCTACACAGCTTCAGCCACAACAAAACAACGAGGAACCCTGGTTGGATTCCATCGTTCCTTACCTTTTAATCACAAATGAAGTTCCCTGAAGGCAGATATCTGACTCTTACTGGACATATATCAGACACTGCGGTCACCATTGTGTCGTATTACGCTCCAAAGCGGGCCCGACAGCATTTATCTCAGATCTTTCGGGTAGTGGATAAACACAAATGTGGTACGGTGGTCCTCTGCGGAGATTCGACCCAAGTAATTTTCCCATTCCTAGATAAATCCTCACCAACCCCGACCTCTAGCCCGGTCAAGCTGACATTCCAACACCTACTCTCCAAACACAACTTAGTTGACACTTGGCTTGAAGCCAATCCAGTTTGTAAATGTTACACATTATTCTTTTCCACACAAATCTTTCTCCCACATCGACCACATTTTTATAACAGGCATGATCCCAGAAATCATATCCTCTGTTATAACCCCATTTACGTGGACAGACCATTGTGCAGTTTGTACCACAATAACTTCCCCAATCCCCAGGACGCAGGATACCCCATGGTGTATTAATAATACCACCCTCTCCCATCCTTCTCACAGCTTAGACATTGAAATAGCTTTCAAAGAATATCTCTCTGATAACACTACTGACGATATATCGGCATTAACACTATGGGAATCCCACAAAAATGTTATGCAAGGTAGATTAATCCAACAGGCGACATCCCTTAAGCAAAAGAACACAAGATCCCATTCCAAAAATTGGAAGCAAACTTCACTGCATGTCACACAGCTTTCCAGACCGACCCCAACCCTAACACTAACTCACGTCTTGACAAGGCCCGACTAGATTTTGACCTATTTCTTACCTATTCTGCTGACAAACTCTCCCCTAAAAACGCCAACATACATCCTATCCTAAGGCCAATAAACCAGACACACCTATGGCACGTGCACTACAAGACAATCGTAATCGGCTCGCAACATCTGTGCGATTAAAAACAACCCGTAATGCTTATAAAAGTAACCCAGTCAAAATATTAGAAGTGTTCAGCTCAAACCTCACCAAACTCTATTCACCCTCACAAGACTTTGACCCCGCCAAAGCGGATGACCTGTTCTCCCATATCACCCTCCCTTCACAAGAGCTGCAAGATTTACTTGAGTGTCCTATCACAGACCTAGAAGTGACGGCAGCCATTAAAGTGTTGAAACCAAATAAAAGACCGGGACCCTGCAGATTCTCAGCAGCATGTTATAAAATATTTGCACCAATTCTAGCGCCTATGCTCTTAAATGCCTTCAACACACTGCTTAAGGGACACTCATTTAGATCTGAAACTCTGACATCTCTAATCTCTATGATAACCAAACGCCAATCGGTCGTGACCTATTGCTTGCCCAAGCAGCTAAAAATAGCACCAGGAAAGCATTTGACTCAGTTGACAGTTACCTGGCCATATCTCAATTACACGCTTCAATGTTGGGGTTTGGGAACCATTTCCTGGCTTGGGTCTCCTCCTTATGTGATAACCTGCGAGCGTACATAAAAGTATGCTGGCTATAAATCCGCAATGTTTGGAGAGGAGAGGTACTAGACAGGGCTGCCCCTTGTCCCCACTGTTTGCCTTACTTATCGAACCGCTGGCGCAACTGATCAGATTGGACCCTGATGTCAAAGGCATAGAATTGGGAGGCCACCAACACAAAATCTGTCTTTTTGCAGACAATATACTAATCTTCTTATCCCACCCGCATATTTTCACCCCAAACTACTCTCCCTATTAGAGAGTTTCGCCCATGTCTCCGGCCTCCATGTTAACTCTACCAAATGGCACGCCCTCAATATATCCCTGTCATTGTCAGAACTCAAACAAACCATGTCCTCTCTGCCATTTACATGAGTGCCACATCATCTCCCATACCTAGGGGTTCAACTTCCTGCCATTATAACGGATCTATTTGCAGTCAATTATTTACCACTACTAAAGAAGGTTACTAGCCTCATGTCTCAATGGTCCTCTCTCCCCTTCTCCTGGGTAGACAGTATTAACGCACCAAAATGTCCATACTGCCAAAGTTCCTATACCTTTTTAGAGTACTCCCCATTCCTATACCCTTGTATTTCCGACGCCTTACACAATGTAGAATGATGTCCTATATTTGGGGTAATATAAAACCCTGTATTCCCAAAACCACTCTATTTCTTCCCAAAGTCAGCGGGGGATTTGGAATTTCAAATTTTTCATCCTACTATTATGCTGTGCAACTCGCACAATTGCCTAAATATCATGCAGCAAAAGAAACACCACTCTGGGTAGCGGTCGAACCTGTTGACTGTGATCCCATATCTGTAGCTAACATGCTATGGCTCCATCCAAATGATAGAACCTTTATTCAAAATTTCATTACCACACATTCCCTATATATATATATATATATATATATATATATATATATATATATATATATATATATATATATATATATATATGGGATAAATTCAGGGCACGCATAACCTACAATCGCCTCATAATCCACTTCTCTCCTTCCTTAGGAACCTGGAATTTTACACAACATGGGAATCTCCCGCAGCATTCACCGCCTGGTCCAAAGCTAGCCTATTCAGACTTCACAAACTAATCTCTAATAATGCTATTCATTCTTTCCCAACTCTATGCGAGTCATACGGACTCCCTAGATCTGAACTGTTTCGCTATTTACAGATCAAAAATGTTCATATGCCATTCCCTAGAACGGGATCACTATTGAGTCAGATGACACAATTCAAACGGATCCGTAAAAGTGACCCACACGTTCAAGGTCTCATTTCAACATTGTATCAGCAATTGAACACCGTTACAGATAATGCACCACCATCATACACAGATAAATGGGCAAATGATTTGGAGCGCACTTTTGAGATCGCAGATGGGTCTAATATATGGATGGCCACTAAATCCTCTTCTCCTAATATCCTGGCAATCGAAACTAACTACAAGGTCCTAGCACGCTGGTACCTTGTACCAGCGAGGATTGTAAAATATGCCCCATCATATCCAGGGACATGTTTTCAGGGGTGCACAGCTCAGGGGAAACATTTACATATTTGGTGGCAATGCCCGTATTACCCAAGAATTCTGGAAGCGTTTCTTCGCATTGGCCTCTAAAGCCCTAGAAACAATTGTCCACATGGACCCGGCAACAGCTCCTTTAAACCTTAAATCACCTGAGCGCAAACATACACAGTTTCAATTACTTTTACAACTCACCACAACGGCCAAACAAACCATAGCCAAGGCATGGAAATCCTAGACTTTGGTCGTGGCTGAAGCTAAGCATAGAATGAATAAAGCCTTTATAAATGCTAAAAGAACCGCCATTGAAAGGGACAAGATCCAGAAATTTGAAAAGGTCTGGCAACCTTGGATCAAACACTGCTTACCCCCTGACTTTGACGAATCCTTATTACTGCCATAGTAACTGTAATTCGATGTTCAATTCTCTAACCATGTCCTGAGACAGAGCCGCACTCCCAGGATGGCAATCATTCACCCACCTGTAATTGCACTATACCTTTCCTCTCTCTGTCCCTTAGGGTGTGAATGCTCTACATTATATACACACCATTTATGTAGTGCTAAACGAAGCCGTATACACTCTCCCCCGTTTCTTCCCCCATCTCTCTTTTCACTCTTCCCCCTTCTTTTCTCTTCTCTTCCAGGTTACAGCTTCACTATTTAGAATCTCCTAACTGAGATCTCGTCTCTCTTCTTAACACACAAACTGATATTTGGTTCTATTAGTTACATATTGCACCAGTGTTGATTATTCATTTTCCTTTTTTACCAATGTTGTGGAACTACACTGATAGTTGCCTATATAGACGTTCTACGTATTGAGACTTCTGCTTACACTCATTCTATAGGAGGATGAGCAGGTTCCTGGTTTGTTACCTTAAATATCTGTTGTACAACGATTCTCATGTTCCTTTTTATGTACCTACTCAATAAAAACTTTTGACAAGTAAAAAAAAAAAAAAACAAAATAAATCAACAACACATTTGAAATAAAGCAGGGGTATTGTAAAACTGCACTAGCTAGGTCTGTAAAGGACCTCTAAATTAGACTCTGTTGTAAATGGTCAGGTTGCATAATACGTTGGGCAATATAGATCTGTGAGCCTGTTTTTTCATACTACCAAAGCCAATGCTATTTTTATTCCATAACTCCTGCTGTAATGGAGTTACCTTAAAAAAGGGTCACACTATGTATTGGAGGATGTCAATTAGTTAGTCACTAAACATGCCTATATTACAGGGTCCAGAGGCCAGATGGGACATATTCATCTTTCTTTGACATTTATAATATCCATATGATATCGGTGTCTTACAAACCGTAGTTTCAATCTGTTTAATATGTTTGTTGCTGGATTGTGAAACCTTGTCATCTGTAAATATGGATGTATTAAAGCTTAAAGTGCATGTAAACCCTCTCCTATACCCAGTGAAGTGAACAGCCTCAGATAATACACAGGGATGAAACAAATCTCCCTACATAAGTTTTACATGTATATCTGCTGTCTTCAGCTTGCTATATTCTTTAGAATTCTAACTTTGTGGTAGAATTTTTACTTCCTCATTTAGCAGTAGGAGTGGATTATTGGCATACACTATGTGACAGCTGATTGGAGGAAAGGCACACACTCCCACTTCACATACACAGAGGAACAAATATACTTTCAGAGCTGTGCTGTGACAAGACAAGATCTCTGCTAATCTATTATTAGCACCCACCCGACACAAATTTCACCCTGCTTTTATCTCACGTCTCTGAGAACTTGTCAGGAGTTATCATGTTGATAACAGAGGAACGAAACAGCAGAAAGACATGGGACTTAGGGCTTTGGAGAGAGATAAGTAAACACTACAGATATTTGTGCCTAGGTCAAATATCATGAATCGTGTTTACATCCACTTTAATAATCTAATAACAAACGCGTTGCGGTGGTGTGTGGGCACTATCCACTGAAAACAAAAGTTTTTGTCAGCACAACGCGAGGCAATCCAGCACCTCGCACTGCAATGGGCAATTGAACTTCATGAAATGTCTGTGAACCATTCCTTAATGCCCTAAATAGAAATTAAAAAATCATTGCCCCTGTGAAGGGCTACTGTATTTTATAACTCTGTTACATTCCTGTATTGGTGTTGCAGCAAGTGACAGACATTTCTTAAAGGCCAGAATTGCAGCAGAGCATGCTTTGAAAGGTACATGGTTTCTACTGTGTGTAGACCATAGGGTTCACGGTTCAGTTAACCTGCTGCAGTGACAATCACTCTAAAGCCCCATACACACGGTAGGATTTTCCGATGGGTTCTGTCCTATCGGACAATGTTGTCGGAAAATCAGACCGTGTGTAGGCACCATCGGACAGTTTCCATCAGATTGTCTGACGGACAAAGTCCTATCTCCTGCTGGATAGATTTTTTGACAACAAAGTCCAATCACACCAAATCCGATCGTGTGTAGCGAATTCCGACCGGACAAAGTGCTACGCATGCTCAGATCACATTACAAGACCAAAGCTATTGGCTACTAGCCTCTACGTAGTCCCGTCGTAGGCAACAAACGTCACCACGTTCAGAATGATCGGATTTTCCGACAACTTTGTCCGACCGTGTGTACGCAAAACCAACATCAGACAAAGTATGACGGACATGGTCTGACGGACCTGGTCCTCGGATAATCCGCGCGTGTGTATGGGGCTTTAGTCTGCTGGCACTTAGACAGCTATTCCAGGCTGGAAAATCCCTGCACAGGGTGGGATTTGTGAGTATAATCATCACAAGAACAACAGGAGATGGTTATTATTGTAAATGCTCTTGATAATTTTTCTCCTATTGGTCAGTCAATGAACTGCCTAGTGAAGTCTTAATTCTGGTTTCACATTAATATTGTGTATATACATACATATACTTTAGCTATCTTTCATCATTTACATACACATGCTGAATCGGATGTCAGCTGGTGTCTACATCTGAGTACTGTTAGATCTCGCTAAGGGCCTGTATGGTTTTTGGTGTAAATATATTCAGCATCATGTAATGTGAATATGGTCATTTAGGCATTTATTTTGTTTTAGGTATTATATCCAGAGTTCAGTTATGGCTAAACTTTAGGGGGGGCATTTTAATGTTATAGAAAAGTATACATTTTCAATAAACACATATTTTGAGTCATTGCAATGATTACCATAATATTTGACATGAGTCAGAATTCAACAAGCTCACATTCTCATTATTTTGTTATTCTATTATATATAGAGATTTGTTTATTGGTCACTAAAAGGAGCTCTCAGTGGCTCAGTGTACTTTATTTTAAAGCGGGATTTCACCCTAAAGTGGAACTCCCGCTTTTCGGTTCCCTCCCCCCCTCCGGTGTCACATTTGGCACCTTTCAGGGGGGAGGGGCGTGCAGATACCTGTCTAAGACAGGTATCTGCACCCACTTCCGGGCATAAACTGCCACGGGAGTTTACGCAGCTTCCTGTCCCGGCGCGCTGTCTGCCGGGACACACACGTGTCCCGGCAGACAGCGCTGAAGATTCTCATTGCTCCGCGCGACTCGCTCATGCGCACTAGGGAATCGGGAAGTGAAGCCACTTCCTGATTCCCTCACCGAGAATGGCGCCGGCTACAGCAGAGAGCCGAGCGATCGGTCGGCCTCTGCTGCCGACACCGCTGGACCCTGGAACAGGTAAGTGTCCATTTTTTAAAAGTAGTAGTATTTGTAGCTGCTGGCTTTAAAAAAAAAAAAAAATTCAGTACAGTCCCGCTTTAAGACCGACTGTTGGTTACACAGGAAGTTTACTGTTACCAGTTTGTTGGTCGACTCATAGGCTTGCTGGCCACAACATTTGGCAATTAAAACTGATCATCGCTAGATCCACAGATAGAGCCAGCTGAAGCTTTATGCAAATCTACACTTTTCCTGTGAACATTAAGCTTGCCCCCTCCCAACCTTCTATGCCTACCTATTGATCCTATAATGTGATAGGTTGTCTCCTGCATCAATAGAGTAGCTTGGTACATGACAAGGTGTAGAGACTGTTGGACTTGAAGTAACGCACACCCCACAATCTGTCTTTTCCATACCTATATTTTAAAGATGCTGATAAAACTTTTCTGAAAGAACTTGATTTTTGAGTCATGCAATTATTATACAGGTAGCGAAACTATAAAAAAGACTATGATAAACATTAATACTAGTATCATTATATTACCTGAGCATCAAATCGGCCAGCATTATGCAGGAAGGTCATGCAGATCTCATGAAGGCCGCGGATCTCACACGAGTTGTTCTCAAAGCATTCAAAGACTCCGCATCCCACGTCACCAGCGCTGACTAGGCAGTGTTGAATTTCAGCTGTTATGGTAGAGAATATATATATATATAAAAAAAAAAAAAAGGTTATGATTTATTTTATGCTCTTAAAAAATACATAACACAATGATGATAACTATCACCAGAGTAGCAAATGTATTTTTTTTTATCATAAACATTTCCATCACCATTATCATCTTCCTCCTGATGTCGGCATACATTTACTTTCCCCGTCCAATATAAATATACATTTTAGCACTAAGACCCATTTCACATGGAGGCGCTTTACAGGCGCTACAGCGCTAAAAATAGCGCCTGCATAGCGCCTGTAAAGAGCCTCTCCTGTCTCTCCAGTGTGAAAGCCCGAGGGCTTTCACACTGGAGCGGTGCGCTTGCAGGACGGTAAAAAAAGTCCTGCAAGCCGCATCTCTGCAGCGCTGTAGGAGCACAATGGGGCAGCGCCACCAAACCGCCGCTGCAGTGGCGCTTTGCGGGCGGTTTTAACTCTTTTTCAGTCACTAGCGGGGGTTAAAACTGCCCCGCTAGCGGCCAAATAGCGCTGCTAAAACAACGTTAAATTGGCGCTAAAAATAGTGCCACTTTACAGCCGACACCTGCCCGCCCCATTGTGAAAGGGCTCTTAAGCCCGCAAGCAAGTTACCAAGATATCAAGAACAGTTTGGACCCATGTGCCATTATGAAATCAGAATTTCCTCCCCATAAATCCTGCTATTCTGAATTTCCTCTTCCTCTTTAAACTCTCTTCCTGTACAGCGGAGAATGGTTTTGGAAATATTTTTTTGGAGGGACATACACTTTAAAATCTAAAACATGGATCCTGCTTACTGCTTAAAGTGGTTCTAAAGTCTAAATATTTTTAGCTTAAAGGGTCACTAAAGGAAATATATTTTTTTTTTAAATAACAAACATGCTATACTTACCTCCACTGTGCAGCTTGTTTTGCACAGAGTGGCCCCAAACCTGGTCTTCTGGGGTCCCTCGGAGTCTGTCTCGGCTCCCTCCCACAAGGACTCCACAACATCATGCGAGCTACCTCGCATGCTATGGAGTGCTTGCAGGCGCACTCCAGTGATACAGCTGGCGGCCGTAGCCGCTCACTGTATCACTCGGCCCGCCGCATCATTGGATGTGATTGACAGCAGCTTTCAATCCATCCACTCTAGCCAATCAACGGCCAGGCAAAGTGAGTGGCAAAGAGGACCTCGGGGGCGAGCGCGGGACTTTGAGGGATCAGGTAAGTATAACGGGGGGCCTGGGGGGGCCGGCATTGTCAGATGTTTTTTCACCTTAATGCATAGAATGCATTAAGGTGAAAAAACTTTTACCTTTACAATCCCTTTAATGCATTCTCTGCACTAAAGAAGAAGTATAGCCAAAGCTATTTTGGCTATACTTCTCCCAGGGATCACAGAAGTACGTTCGCTCTGCACTTCTGTGACCCAGTTTCAGCTAAAGCCTGCTGTCGGCTAAGGTCACAGAGCCGGCCCAGGCTCTGAAAAAAGATCCCACCACCATATGGTTGGAATCTGTCCAGATGCCTGGACTGCCAGCTGGCTCAGCATAAGCTAGCCGCTCCAGTCCCCTTTACAGCTCAGTGCTCCAGTGAGCGCTTGAGGGGCAGAGCAGAGAGCTGATAACTGACATTCACAGGCTCTCTGCTTACTGAAGGCTGAGAATAAAGCAATCAGCGGTCTTTGATCGCTTAGTTCTCAGTCTTAGTGCTGGTGAGGAACAGATGCAGCATCGAATCGATGCTGTGTCCATCTAGGTGAATATATGTTTTTTTTTTCTTTAGAAGCCCGTACTTCTCTTTTAAGTTAAACATTTAGGTAGCAGTATGCCCTCCTGTTTACTTACCTAAGACCTCACTGAATCCAGCGCTGTGCCAGTCTGTAGCAGCACTCCTCACAGTCACAGGCTTTGCAGAGGCAATGGGAGCCAAAAGCTTTCAGTCAAATCCTGTGATGAGAGAATGGGGACTATGGATTCAGGCAGTGTGGCTCGGGATAAAGCCTGCAAGTGTGCCACAATAGGCTTCCTATAGTAGCACACTGAGAAGAGGAGGAGCCAGGAGCAGATCGCCAGTGGGGGACCCAGCAAGAGGAGGATTGGGGCCGCTCTAGCAGGTAAGTATATCATGTTTGTTATATATTTAAAATATATATTTACTACATGGTTCCTCCCATGAACCCTGCCTTTTGCCTCTGTCTCTTATTTCATGCTGATGGATCTTGTCTACTGCTTCAGCCCCATAATTCACCCCAATAAATCTAGCTCGCTGTTTCAGTAATTCCCCCAGATGGATCCTGCTTGTTGCTTCAGTCACATATTTTATCCTGATAAACCCTGCCTATTGCTTGAGTCCTCATATTTCACCTGATGGATGCTGCCTAATCCTTCAGTCCCATAAGTCATGCTTTAAGATGCTTGTGCCCATCCAACATGAAACTTTCACAATCTTTCATTGACTGCATTTAGGTACATATTTGGATTACTTTAAATTTTTTTTTTCTAATAATTGTTATTGGGAAAAAGATGATGTTTTTACAAAGTTCAGAAGGACAAAAACAAAAAGGTGAAGACAAGTCATCCCCATCATATGAAGATGAACATCTTTCATAAGAGCAAGTGAAATATAACATCATCATAACTATCACTATACGCAAAGATTTGTAAAAGGACATGCAATTGAGTAGCAGGGGCACCGCTTCTTTAGAAAGAGGTGGTGTCCAAGGAGAGGGGGAAGATGGGTGAAACAAGAGATAAAGTATAGAGAGAATCAGGAAGCATATAAGTACACCATAACGTGATATAATTGTGCGAATTTGTTAAAGAGAAATTGGTAGCTCAATCTGGTCAAGGGTTAGAGAAATGATAGCAATCACAGGGGAATCAGGCCAGCAGCACCTAAATAAAAGTAAATCGAAGGGGAATTGATATGCTTCTGGCGTCTGACAGCCAGGGAAGCCAAAATTTGGTAAATTTGTCAATCAATAAGTGTGTTTTAGCGAAAAGAATTTCCATATGGCAATGTTCTTTAATTGAAGAGATGACAACAGAATATGGGGGGTGGGGGTAGCGTTTTTCCAAGCACGCTCTATGGCTAAATAAGCTGCTATCAGAACATGTGTAAACAATAGTGCGAAATTTAAGAGGCCAAAAGGATAAACCCAGACCAAAATGAGACACTTGAGGGTTAAGCACACATGAAATACCAGTGATCTCATAAAGAAGGGAGGAAGCATTCCTGCAGAAGAGGGCAATATGTCACTCCCACCAAAGATGGAAGATAGTACCGTCAACATCATATTTCCTCCAGCATTTCAAGGAATGAGATGGATTTACAATATGAGCCAATCGGACTGGTGTGTAGTACCACTGATAGTATATTTTCATCACTGTTTAGCATAGAATGAGAGCAGGACTTTCGTCATTGTATTAGTGGTTAGGGATACGGTAGAGAGAATGTGACGAGTTTGTAGATAAATGTAGAAGTCTTTGTTGGGTATATGATAGGTTTCTGAGAGTTGTTGGAAGTATTTGAGACCCTGAGAGAAGAAAAGGTCCCCAATCCCCAATGCTTGCTGTTGTCCAGCGTTTTAGGGGAAGCTCCGGAGATAGAGTTTTAAAGAGAGAAGTGGTAGCTGTTTCAGGGCCTGTTGGATTACTTTTTTAAACCTTTAAATGATATATGCTGCTTCAAATATAAGTGCAGGAAAGATTCTGAATGTTGTACCTCCAGCTCTTTTACACACAGCAGGTTTACACATATGACCCTTACAGAAAATAGACTTACATGTTATTGTCTTACTCCATCACTACAGGTATAACTTTTGCCTGGACACCAACAGTCATCATCACTAGAACCTTGCCAAGATAATTTAATCATCATATGTGTGTAGAATTATTTGTGGAACTGCGTCATCAGTGTAATGATGCATTCATGGTTTCTGAAGCCTGGTGATAACAAATTCCTCTGCCCTTGAAAGCCTGAGGTAACTTGAAACACATTCAAATTCTCATGTTACTTTTAAACACTTTCACCGTCCAACTGCATCACTGCTTGTTTCTGTGATGCCAGTCATCATCTGATCTATTATTTAGGATGTAACTGAAGCACTTTCTATGGGCTTATTACATTTCTCTTCTTAGTTTAAATCAAATTATTAGCAATGTGTGTATTAGTGTGGAAGTAAAGAAAATTACAAGTAACATGGCTTGGTACTTTAACAGGATAGGTAATCAGCCCAGTGATCAGGCAGAGAGTAAAGCTGGCCATACACCATAACATTTTCTTATACAATTTCCTTTAGATTTACCTTCAACTGTGTAGTACAAGGGCCTGACTGATTGCATACAAATTGAAAGTGTTTAGATTTGACCTCATATTATATGGTTTTGGTAAATCTAAAGGAAATCTATAGACAAAAGTTGTAAAATGTCAGGCCAGCCTAATCGTAACTAGCAGTTTACTAAACAGGTGAAAAGTTAGAAGCAATAATGCAAAACAAAGGTCAGTTTGGCAAAACACATGCATACAATGCAGAATACGGGCTTGTTTAGACTTGCAGTTGGGGGTGGGGGGCTTTAAAAAAAAAAATGCACGTTTGAGCAATGTTTTTATCACCCCCAAACTGCCACCTCTTAAGCTGCAAAGGACAGGGGTGTTTACATGTCACGTTAGCAATGCTTTGAATTTGTGGCAATAATTCTCAGCGGTACTACTATTGAACATGACCCATTCAAGTAAATGGTGATGCGCCTTAAATGCCTTGCAAGTGTGTGCAATGCATGTGGTTATGGTGCATTGGTATGGCTTTTATGAGGTTAAAACAGGGAGGTAAGGAGGCATCATATACCCTTCTCAATGCCTGTCAAATGTCTCTGAAAAGAGATCCAAGAGGCATAGCAGTTTAGATGCAAGTCTAAAACTTAGCTTAATAGAAAAACGTATTTAGAAAGCTGCTCAAACATGGACTCTTCACAGCAATGTCCCTGTGGCTTAATCAGGGTAATGTGGTTGCAAAGTAGAGCCTCTACAATACTCTATAGAGAGTTGAGCTGAGTATCACTACTTAAAGTGGTTGTAAAGGCTTTAATTCTTTTTTTCTAAAATGACAAACATGTTATACTTACCTGCTCTGTGCAGTAGTATTGCAGACAGCAGCCCCGATCCTTCTTTTTTGGGGTCCCCGCTGGCGCACTAGGCTCCTTTTCTGCATGTGCCACCATAGCAAGTCTATAGACACACACACAGTGCAGCTCGGCCATGCCCCTCACTCCCTCCTCACATGACTTGATTGACATTAGCAGTAGCCAATTGGTCTCACTGCTGCCTCTGTGTCCTGTGAAGATAGAGGGAGAGACTAGTGCTACCCATCTTGTTGCTGTTCCTTATTGTGATGTCATCATACCATTTCAGTCTTCTGGAGAGAACCCTGCCACTTAATAGCCAATGGGAAGTGGTCATGTCACCCAAGCAGCGACATGAGCAGCAGAAGAAGGAACCTCCCACTCAGCAGTTCAGAAGGGTGAAGACTTGGGACCTATGGACCACCTTATTACAGTTTTAGGTTAGTACAGTTTTAGGTAAGTATAAGGTAATATTTATATTAAACTTTGAGATTAGTCAGTGGAGAATGTAATTAAAAGGTAGTGGGAGGAGGGTTTCAGTCATGCACTTTAAGTCTTAGAAGGAGATTATGCGATTGATTTACTAAAAACTAGAGCGTCAAATATCTGGTGCAGCTCTGCATAGAAACCAATCTGCTTCCAGGTTTTTTTTTTTTTTGGCAAAGCTTAATTGAACAAGCTGAAGTTAGCAACTGATTGGCTACCATGCACAATTTTGCACTTTCCGTAAATCAACCTCTATGTGTTAGGAATAAGAACGCCTGTCTCCAATACCTAATTTACCACTAATTCATTTGCATTTGCACCCTTTTAGGATGTCCACCTGACAAGAGCCTTTAATTTTTTGAACTTGATAATGCTGGTAAATGAGCCATATAACTATGTACTGCGATACGTAGGTACACTCTGCTGGCAATACACTTTGAGGTTGGGATTTGCAGGCTGGATCACCAATGTCGATTGAAATAACAAATGATCAATCCATGTCACTTTTTCTTAAACAGAGTGTTGGTACCTATGCCACCCATGTTATCATGTGACTAGGTCACTGAATGACTATACCAAAGACCCCTGGGAGTATCCACATAATATTAGGATACAGGTGGAAGGACTACTTGGCCTGTGATTGGAAAAGGGGTCTAAAAGGTATAAGCTGGGTTCAGTCTGAACTCAGTCAAATCCCTGTTCGGCAGAACTCACGGGATGAGGTGACCCCGTTGGACAAATCAGCTGCAGCTGGGGCATTCCCTGCCCTGAAAATTTATATACACAAAGGGGTGCGGATACTCATGACATGTGGCCATATTAGGTCAATGACACAAGCATTCCTTTTTCTTTGCGTTTGTGTAGCTGCAGGGTTGGGAATGCCCCAGCCTCATTTGATTGGGAAAATGGGGAAGCAAACATATGATAGATTCCCACAGGTTCTGCTGAATTATGTTCAGATAGAACCCAGCGCATTCCTGTTTATCTGCTAACAAGCTAACCTGATCAGCTAGATTCACTGCCAGTCCGTGTTTAGATGAACTGTCTTACTTATCATTACTCCTGTGTGTAATTTTCATGCTTAAGCGCATGTATGCTAAGTAATGTGGAATTGCAACAAGTACCTGTATCTACTGTAATACCCAACGCAGAGATCACAGTACTTCCTCCGACAATGCCTTTATCTGAAACAATGCCCTTAGCCGATTGTCTGGCATTATCTTTGTTCGGGCATCGTCGGGTTTTATATTTACTTCCTAAACAGAGATGCTGTCTTAGAGATTATGCAGTCTTGTAAATTATGATGCCTGTGCAGCTTTCAACTGTGTTAACAAATGTCTGACATAGATTAGCCACAGCTACAATGGCCATGGGAGTAGAGGAGATAGAGGGTATGCTTCTTCCTGCCTGCAGTAGCTTCACAACAACATCTAAGCAAGGGCACATATCTGGAGCTCAATGACTGCTTCATAATGATAAATGGTAGGTTGTTTTTGAAAAAGTTCACTGGTGCTTACTATTGTGACGTGTTGGGAATTTATTCAGGCAGATTTATAAAATTACAGAAAGGTCTACTTTAGATAGGTCTAGGTAGGTTTAAGAATAGGCTCCCACAAGGCCATGAGAGGTTTTCCTGTTATGTTGTATAAACTGTGCTGTCAATCAGCAGGACACAATGAGCAGAAGCTCTGCTGACTTCCATCATCGAATCACGTGCAAGCAAAAATGCTGTTCTCTTTATTTTCCTTGCACGTAACTGGGTACCCTTTGTAAAGTGAAGCTTTACCTCATTTACTAATCTCTGTAGCAACTGCACTTTGCAAAGTGCACAGTCTATTTGCCTATAGTAACTCAACATCATTGAACATATAAAGGGCTATTGAGCGTGTCTGGTATTGGGGTTGATTTACTAAAGGCTAAAGTGCACTTGGAAGTGCAGTCGCTGTAGATTTGAGGGGAAGATCTGAAATGAGGGGAAGCTCAGCTGATTTTATCATCCAATCATGTGCAAGCTAAAATGCTGTTTTTTATTTTCCTTGCATGTCCCCCTCAGATCTACAGTGACTGCACTTCCAAGTGCAAATTCTTAAGTGCACTTGTAGTGTGTGACGGGTGTCCCTTTGGGCGGGGGGCTTGTGGAACACAGCTTACCTTGGAGAGCTCTGGAAACTCTGTGTCCAGTTCCCCCGACCTTCCTATGTGTAAATAACCCTGTGTCTATTAGGAGCACAGGGTGACCAAGAACCCCAGTCTGATCTGTGCTAGTTGGACTCGCTTTACAGCCACACTGGAATGTTGTATATATGTATATATTGTGTGTTGTCTCATGCTGTTGGACTCTTTGCTGGGATCGTTTGGGGTCTGGCTGTGTTCCATTGTTCTGTTGTGTCTGTCTGCCTTGGGTATTATTGAATGTCTATGTAGATTAGCTGTGAGAGGGGAGGGGGAGAATTCCTCCAACAGCTCTCCCAGCTGATTGAACAGTCTACCCCACCCTGAATTCAAAGGGAGCATTACCTCTGTGTACCTGTGTTTCAATAAACAGTTCACGTTCTAGCTTGCAGCCAAACGAGTACTGTCTAGTTTGTGGTTGCAAGTGGTAGGGAAGATCTGATTTCTATATTCAGACAGGAAGGACGTGGTATATGACGAAAGCACTCAAGCGGAGTGTGGGACGTTTCGTTACATTGGTAGTAAGCAGTGGGACGCTTCCTGCAGTCTGGGACATCAAAACCTCCACCTGGATCCAAGATCAGGATAGCAGACTTCAGTCAACCCAGCGGAGATATGGATCTGCTGCGGATCGTCCTTTCAGCATACTCCAGGACTGTGTCTGCAAATGAATACCTGGAGCTCGGGCAGCAGATTCAGGTAGGACTCTGGATTGGAGCCCTCCAGGTTGCCGGTATGCAACAGGGCAAGTGCTTTCCAACCCCAGAGCAATATGCCAGTGACCAGCGGGCATTGCGGATGGCATTCCTGGGAGAGCAGCCCCAGGAATAATGGGTGACTGAGTTGGACAGGCTGGTCCAGCAGGAGATAGAGCTGGACAATTGGTATCGGACTCTACAATGGCATGCAGAATAGGGATATTTAGGGGAGACAACAGGATGCTCTCCGGAGGGATATGTCTTTGGTGGCCCTGGATTGCTGAGGGAAAGCCTTACAGATTGTTTGTGTTTGGTGATTAAGGGGAACCTACCCTTGAGGACCTGCAAGAATACAGAGATGCTATGCTCAGTCTTGCAGGGGTCTCAGAGCTTAAAACTGATCTTGACTATTTGCTAAGGAAAGAACAGCATCTGGAAAGGGCATACAGGAAACTGCTTGAACACGTTCAGCAGCATGCCAGAGAATCAGCAGCAGAAACTCTAGAGACTGCCATCTCCAAAGCTAAAGTGCTGACAACAGAGCAGAGCTCTGCTAACCACTGCCCAGCACCAATAACATCTTCTGGGTTCTACGGACAGGAGATGGTGAACCTCTATCCCCAGACACCAGTTCCAGAGACTGGGGATTTAATATACTTCTCTGCTGAGGAAGGATAACCTGGTGAGCCTCCAGCAGAAGGGCTGGCAGCAGGGCCAAACATCACTGATCTCTGCCCAGCTACAACTGCAGCATCTGTGGAGTTACCAGAAACTTCTACAGCTGAAGTGCTGACAACAGGACAGAGGACCAAGACCTCTGCCCCACACCTGCGGCAGTTCCAGAGGCCCAGGGTGAGAAGGAGATGGTCACTTCCCAGAAAAAGTATAAGATCCAGGGGGAGAAGGGAGAGGAGGTGTTCATCCTCCCTTCCTAACAGTTGGCCAGGGTGGCGAAAGCAACCTTTCCTCCCCAGCAAGGATCTGTGCAGTTGGGAGACAGTACCAGAGACATATTGTCCCAGCAGCCAGATGAGGGTAAGGCCATCAACCCTTCACAGCAGTAGATGCCCCCCTAGAATGATGCCACCAACCCAGCAGAAGAGCTGGCAACAGGGCAGAGTGCTGCTGGCCTCTGCACTCAACTGATGTCAGCCATGCTTTGCAAGCACTGGGGGGATTTTCATTTACCAAAATTGGATGAGTTTTCAGTCTCCACCTGTATACTCCAGGGATGCTGGGCAGTCGGCCCAGGTCCCGAACAGCATGATGAAGTGAGCCCAGTCACCCTGTCTTCTCTCCAGTGGCTGAAAGGACTCCAGGGCGAAGGGCCAGTCCATGCTTCTCCCCAGCGGTGGGTATGTTCTCTGAGAGAGGCAGAGGTTGGCTGGGTGAGTAGTGCTATGTTTGGGACAATTTATTTGGGGTACTGTGTGGATACCGGCATTGGGGGACTGAAAACTACTGACTAACTTTGGAGTCAACCCGTCTGGGGTCTCCTCCTGTGTTAGTCCCCTGCTGAAAGGGGAGATTTGGACGGGGGCTTGTGGAACACAGCTTACCTTAGAGAGCTCTGGAAACTCCGTGTTTAGTTCCCCCGGCCCCTCCTATGTGTAAATAACCCTGTGTCTATTAGGGGCACAGGGTGACCAAGAACCCCAGTCTGATCTGTGCTAGTTGGACTCGCTGTACAGCCACACTGAAATGTTGTATATATGTATATATTGTGTGTTGTCTCATGCTGTTGGACTCTTTGCTGGGATCGTTTGGGGTGTGGCTGTGTTCCATTGTGTCTGTCTGCCTTGGGTATTATGGGATGTCTATGTAGATTAGCTGTGAGAGGGGAGGGGGAGAATTCTTCCAACGGCTCTCCCTGCAGAGTGGACAGTTTACCCTGCCCTGAATGCAAAGGGAGTCTTACCTGTTTCAATAAACAGTTCATGTTCCAGCTTGCAGCCAAACAAGTCCTGTCTAGTTTGTGGTTGCAAGTGGTAGGGAAGATCTGATGTCTATATTCAGACAGGAAGGAAGCGGTATATGACAAAAGCACTCAAGCGGAGTGTGGGACATTTTGTTACATAGTGCAAAGTGGATTTGCCTTTAGTAAATAACCCCCATAGTGTTTGATTATTAGCTGCTCTCTCATCACTAGGAAAGTTATAATTGTAATTTTCAACAAATCTTTTTAAATCTTAATTTAACTGCAGTGCATTTCTTCATGGTTTTAAAAGTATTCTTATGCTTAGTTGCCCATGGCCATACATGGCCTATTTCTCAAAAGTAATGTGACTGAACTGAGCATCATTTGCAAAAACCTGAAGCAGTCCACTCCATAATGATACAAGCATTCTCTGCATGGGAAGAGCTTGCTTAATTACACACACACTTTCCAAGATATTAAACAGTGGACTTTAAATGCTCAATCAATTTTCTCACCAGAAAACTTCCCATCACTGCATACATTCTGCATTTAAACTACGACTAAGCTGGAAAGAAGAATGGGCTGCTTGCAATCAAATGTAATCAGAAGATCACTGCCTGTTTTTCTCAGAAAATGTGTCAAAGCAACAATGGTCCAAAGGCATGTGACCTTAATAGCACCCCAGGCAAGAAAGCCTGACAAAAGCCAAGTCATACAAGCTGGTCAGATATCACCAAGATCAGTACAGAATCAACAGACAGGATTGGATGTAAAATACATGCCAAGATCAAAACCAGATGTCACGAGAGACAGATGCTGAATCTGATACCAAAGATGCAACTAGCAAAGAGTCCAAAATCCAAATTGGTTCCATGTCAGGGTACACTTTAAAAACAACCAATCATAAATATACCCCAGTATCAGCTGTGCAAGAGTACCTTCAGTCAGGGCTCGACAAACCCCAGGCGCCAGGGCACCATGGTGGCAAGAAATGTTATCCTGGTGCCAGGGCTGCTGTCTGAATGCTCCACACACTTCTTGCGTGCGCCCACCCCCACTTGCTCACTTTGTATCCTGAGCTCTGCTTGCCCATTTGTGGGTCCGGGGCTGGCATAGCAGGTGCCGCTGGGTAGAGGGGAGGGAGGAGAGCGGACACACATCCGATTTCCTCCCCTTCTTGTTGTAGATTCAGGAGTGACGCGTGACGTCACTTCCGAGTCCCGGTTGACATAAACACATGTGACATAAACACCTGAAAACGTCAATTGCAATACACAGGTTACATATCGCTGTGCATGCCAGAATAAGAGCAATAATTCTAGCACCATACCTCCTCCGTAACGCTAAACTAATAACTTTTTTTTTTTCGCCTTTGGAAAATGTAGGGGACCTAAGTTTGTCGCCATTTCACGGGCGCACACAAATTTAAGGTTTGACATGTTGGGTATCTATTTACTCGGTGCAACCTCAGCTTTTATATATTTTACCAATCAATTGGGTAATTTAATGCATTTTTGTGCCCTAAAATTACCTTTGCTGTAATATCGTGTGACATATAAAATTGGAACTACAATGCCACTATTTTATTGTCTATGGTGTCTGCTTTCAGAAAATATATAATGTTTGGGGTTTATGTAATCTTTAGGCCTAAAATGATTTTTTAAATGTGTGCACAAAACACAAAAATGGCTCTGGCAGCAAAAGGGTTAAAGGATAAATTCATCTTCGGGAACATGCTACATGTTCCACCTGTAAGCTTTGTTAAAAAAAACTGGCTCCTAGATTCAAAGCAATGTCAAGCCCTGCCTTCAGTCATGCATGTGTAGAAGGATGGCTACTCATACCCTCTGTCTCTGAACATGTCAAGTAAATAGGGACACCCAAGAAATCAACAGGGACATCGGACTTTGTAAAAGCTATGACATGATGTCATGAAAAAAAATTCCAAATAAACACATTTTATCCCTATAATATAAACACATTTTCACCTAAAATACCCAGTTTACAAAATAAACTCAGAATTTCCTCGTTCTAGTATGACGATGAGGTCGCCTCTAGCTGTCCTAAGTCACGTCATACAACTGAAGAAGTATCTAAGTAACATAAATGTTTTGAAAACATCCCTCTTGTCCCTCACGCTTGGCTCTTCAGTTCACTATGAGTTGTAAATTGAGGATATCAAATAAGCTACAAAATGCTGACCCTGTGACCCATGGAAGCAGTGTATGTTTTAAACATCTGCTGGAGCAGCCAGGAAGTGTGACCCTACTTGTACTGAGGTTGGCTGATGTACTTCGTAAATATTTTTGCACTAAGAAAAAGTGAAGGAGAATTCCCTGTTCTCACCAGATACCAGGCCACGTTCTATTATGCCATTTCCCAAACATGAATTTGTCTATTCTAGTCTGGGACTCGAACCATGGGATTTAATGAACTAACCACAAAGTGCTCAGTGGTCAAAATGAAATGTGTGCAATCTTTTGCAAGAATATCTGAGTATTAGCGACTAGAGGGATTAGAGGAAACACTTTATAGAATTTATGAATAAAACTTTTGATTAGGTAACTGTTAGGAAAAGAAAATGTGTAGCATGTATTAGTGTGCTATTACTGGGAAATGTACCAGTTCTGGAATTGGGTTTGTCATCATTATGTATACAAAACATTAATTCTGAGGTATCAAACATTCTTTAGGAATTTTACTATTGTTGATTTGTAATTTTTGAAAACTAGATTTTAACTCTCATATCATCTCGCACATAAATAAAGTTACAATTTCCTGATATAACAGAATGTTGACTTCTGCATGAAGGCAGATAGGTATTCTTGTGAGGTTACCCCCATCACTGGACATGATCATTAGGTGTCTAAGAACCATGGTGGCCAAACCAGGAATTTCCCAGTATACCGAATTGTAAAACCCAATTAAAATCACACATGCTGTAATTCTTTTTATAGTCCTCTAGCATCATATGTTATGAGTTTCATTTGTAAGTGCCTTAAAATGGTTGTAAACCTCAGACATGAAATTATTATTATATAGGATTTATATAGCGCCAACAGTTTGCGCAGCGCTTTACAACATTAGGGCAAACAGTACAGTTACAACACGATTCAATACAGGAGGAATAAGAGGGCCCTGCTCGTTAGAGCTTACAATCTAAAATATGAAGCATATCCCTCTATAGTGTGTACTTTTCTCAATTAGAGTGTTTGTTACTCCATTTCATATTTCTGATATGTGCCTGCTGTACCATGTACTTGTATGAGAAACTATACTCTTCTTGTATTGCTTCCTCAGTGTGCTGCAGCTTCTCCTCTCCCCATCTCTTATAAAAAAGGGAAAACATATTTATAACTTTTTTTTTTTTTTAAACCGATCCCATATTCATGGACATTATTGACATCAAGATATCGGGTTGGATTTCTATTCCTGTCATTAAAGTGTATGTTTTATATATCTGTTCCCAGAAACTATATACTCTGGGACAGTCAAAACCATATATGTGACATTGTCCCGACGGCTTGAGAACATCTCCAACATATATTACTATTTTCAGGATTGATTTTGTTCATATCTGTTGGACACCGATACCATCTTGTCAACATTTTATAGTTCCTTTCCTGATCTCTACTAGATTTAGATAGTCTATGAATAATCTTAAAAGCTTCCTTCCATTTTTCTTTAGGAATATCCCTTTCTAATTCTTCTTCCCACCTTTTTATGTATGTCATCTCTTTTACCTCATTATTATTCATTAAGTATCTATATACAGTGGACAGGTTATGAGTCGGTTTCTTCTTCTACCTCTCTCTTACTAGATCCTTCCATCCTGGGTGTAATATTTTATGTCTTTTTGTTATACAAGAAATATATTTATATAATTGCCAGTACTGAATCCAATTATTTTTTATATTCTATACCCATCGCCTCATCTGGTATTATCCTACCTTGCTCTATTGTGTCTCTAATTCTGGTATCTTGTTTTTTGTTCCATTTTAGGAAGGTTCCTACTTTCATTGCCTGTGGAAATTCCGGGTTGTCAAATATGGGGGTCATTGGCCCTATATATGTTGAACCTTTGCCTTGTTTTACTAATCCGTCCCAGACTCTCAAAACCCGGGCCGCAAAATACGGCATTGTCCCGTCTAAAATGGACGTCTTTCCTTTCTAATCCAGGGCAGGGACTTTAGGCTAACAGTTGAGATCTCTTTCTTCCAATCTGACCCATTCTTTGGAGTCCTTATTATGAAACCAATCTATAATTCTGGTTATTAAGGCCGCTTTTAAATATATGTCGATATATCCGGGAGTGCCAGTCCTCCTTCCTCCTTGGAACGGATCAGTATTGACCTGCTAATTATAGCAGGTTTCTTCTCCTCTCCCCATCTCTTATAAAAAAAGGGAAAACATGTATTTATAACTTATAGAAATTTCTATTAATTGCCAGTACTGAATCCAATTATTTTTATATTCTATACCCAAGCCTCAAATGGTATTATCCTACCTTGCTCTATTGTGTCTCTAATTCTGGTATCTTGTTTTTTGTTCCATTTTAGGAAGGTTCCTACTTTCATTGCCTGTGGAAATTCCGGGTTGTCAAATATGGGGGTCATTGGCCCTATATATGAATGAACCTTTGCCTTGTTTTACTAATCCGTCCCATACTCTCAAAACCCGGGCCGCAAAATACGGCATGTCCCCGTCTAATGGACGTCTTTCCTTTCTCTTCCAGGGCAGGGACTTTAGGCTAACAGTTGAGATCTCTTCTTCCAATCTGACCCATTCTTTGGAGTCCTTATTATGAAACCAATCTATAATTCTGGTTATTAAGGCCGCTTTTAAATATGTCAATTTCAGTTTTAATTTTTATAATTGAGGTTAATTTCCCCATCTCTTATAAAAAAAGGGAAAACATGTTTTATTTCTTGGATATTTTCCGTATTTTATCTCGCTTTGTAGGGTTTTATCTTCGTCTAGTAAATGTTTTTAAGCTCGTTTTTTTTAGTAGTTAATGTTTTTAATGCCTCCTGTCCCATCGTTTGCTTATGTTCTTTTCCTAATTTCTCTCTGATAGTTGGATTATTTTATTTCCTTTCGTTTTTTTTTAATCTAGACCCATGTTTGATAAATAGACCTCTAATAATGCATTTTAGTGTTTCCCACTCCCAGATCTACCGAAAAATTCGTTATTGCTTCCCTAATCTCTATTAAGGGAATAGCAAATAATCATTAAGTCTCCAGGAATTCCCATGTTTTTTTCTCTTTATCTATAGTCAGTGTAATATAGATAGGTGAATGGTCTGACCATATAGCACAATCTCCGGGGAAGAGAGCTCCGGCAATCCTTGTTGGTTTACTAGGAGGTAGTCTCGGTGTTTTCCATGTACCTTTGATAGCCCTTTTTATATCTATACATAAATGTTTGGCCTTTTATTTCTCTTTTAAACTTAATGGATTGTTTTACAAGGTGATCGTTTACAATCACTTTAAGAGCACTAAGTGTCATTTCTGTCTGCTGCTTCCTTCCTCTGCTATCATCATGAATCACCTCTGATGAATTTTCCTGACACTAAGAGAAAAATGGTGACAGGGGAGGGAGCTCTAGCAGATCGACAGCCTCAGCTCTGTTTCTGTGAGCTGTGTGAAGGGGGTGTGTCACATCCCTCCAATCATCTCTCAGAGCTTTTCTCAATGATGTAACTTTATCTCTTCACCCCCTACTTTTAAGAGTGGAGATATCCTGTGTAAATTCAGCACTTTGAATGGCTGTAGAGAAGAAAGAGCTGCTATGTAGGAGGATTTGTTTCATCTCTGTGTATCACCTGAAGCCAGTCACTTCACTGGTATATATGTGAGGGTTTACAACCACTTTAACCACCTCAATACGGTGCATTTTCACCCCCTTCCTGCCCAAGCCATTTTTCAGCTTTCAGCGCTGTCACATTTTGAATGACAATTGCGTGGTCATACAACACTGTACCCAACTGAAAATGTTATCATTTTTTCCCCACAAATAGAGCTTTCTTTTGGTGGTATTTTATCACCTCTGCGGTTTTTATTTTTTGCGCTATAAACAAAAGAAGAGGGACAAGTTTGAAAAAAAAAAAACAATATTTTTTACTTTTTGCTATAATAAATATCCAATTTAAAAAAAAAAAAAAAAAATTTTCCTCAGTTTAGACCGATGCATATTCTTCTACATATTTTTGGGGAAAAAAAAAAAAAATAGTAATAAGCGTATATTGATTGGTTTGCGCAAAAGTTATAGCGTCTACAAAATAGGGGATATATTTATAGCATTTTTATTTATTTTTTTACTAGTAATGGCGGCGATCTGCGATTTTTATCGTGACTGCGATATTGCGGCGGACACATCGGACACTTTTGACACATTTTTGGGAACATTCACATTTATACAGCGATCCATGCTATAAAAATGCACTGATTACTGTATAAATGTGACTGGCAGGGAAGGGGTTAACACCAGGGGGCGCTGCAGGGGTTAATATGTTCCCTGGGAGTGATTCTAACTGTAGGGGGAGGGGATTCACAAGGGGAGGCGACCGATAAGTGTTTCTCTATACTGAGAACACACCATCGGTCTCCTCTCCTCTGACAGGACCGTGGATCTGTGTGTTTACACACATAGATCCACGGTCCTGCCGATTTACCGGGCAATCGCAGGTGCCTAGCGGACATCGCGGGCGCGCGCACGGAGTCCCTGGCGACACGACGGCACGGCGCCAGCGGCGCACCCCCTGGTGGGCCAGGAAGGGGGAGGACTTCAAATGACGCCCTCCCGCCACGAGAGCTGCGCCGCCTGGCCGTCAATTGACAGCCGGCGGTCACAAAGCAGTTAAAGTAGCCTTGTTTGCTAGGAGAATTCCTGCTTCCTGCTCTCCTACTTCAGTGTTCTATGCTGGTGTTTCGTCTGATTAGGCGACCCATTCGAATTTGAAATGGAAGTGACGTTCCGTGCCTGACCAAGTCTGTTAGATCAGTGGTTCTAAACCTCAGTCCTCAAGTACCCCCAACGGTCCATGTTTTTAGGTTTTCCTTTACTTTGCTTTAAATCAATATCAAATGACATGGTATTGATAAGAGCCATTTTACCTATGGCTACTTTCACACTGGGGCGAGGAGCGTTAGCGGGAAAGTGCTGCTAGTTTTCCCACTGTTATAGCGATGCTTTTCGGCCGCAGTGGGGCGATTTTAACCCCCCCGCTAGTGGCTAAATAAAGGGTTAAAAGCGCCAAATCGCTTTGCAGGCGCTTCAGCAGTGCTGCCCATTGATTTCAATGGCAGGGGCGGTGGAGGAGCAGTGTATACACCGCTCCCCCACCGCCCCAAAGATGCTGCTTGCAGGACTTTTTTTCCTGTCCTGCAAGCGCACCGCCCCAGTGTGAAAGCACTTGGGCTTTCACACTGGGGTGGCTTGAGAGGCGCTTTTCAGGCACTTTACAGGCGCTATTTTTAGCGCAAAAAAGCCTGAAAAGCGCCCCAATGTGAAGTTCCCAAAACATAGCCCGTTGGGAGTACTTGAGGACTGTGTTAAATAAAAGTGGTTAAATAAGTTTCCTTGTCTCGTATGGTATACTGAGTGTAGCACCCTCCTAGGTAGATGCTTGAGTGAGTGTATATCGTTTTTGGTTTCTTTGCCTAACAGAGAGACAGCTAGGTAAATGTAAGTGCTGTCTGCTTAACAGAGATGCTGTGATTGCTTAGTATGGTATGCTCAAAATGCTCTGGTGCTGCTCATGCTGTCTGGAATTTCACACTGGTTTAGTAGCTATGGGAGCAGTGTTGCTAACCTACCAGATTGAAATTTACTGACATGACACCCAAAATTTACTGGCACAGCCATGTTTTTACTGGCAGTTCCAAAATTACAGTTTTAAGGACAAATTCCAGTATTTAGGCTACAGATAAGTACAATATGCCATTAGCAATGTGATTTAAGGCAAAAAGCATTTTTCTAATTTTATTTTTGATATAGTAAGTAAGTAGCTCAGGGACAGGACTCAGGAGGGCAATAAATTAAAATGGGTGACATGACATCACACGACATGCTCAGACACTGCCTCTACCAGACCCGCCTCCTGCCGGCACCCCGAACACACTGTAGCAGGTACTTGGATGGTCTTGGACATCTCCAGGCCCGAGCTGCACATGCGCAGTTCCGTGCTGAGCATTACAGACATATTTTTTACTGGCAACCTTTTCCTCTTACTGGCATTTACTGGCAGGAGAAAAGTGACCATTTTTTACTGCCTGCCAGTAAAAATACTGACGGTTGGCAACACTGTATGGGAGGTATTAGACAGTGGGTGAAAAACATTCAGATGAGAGCATGAATATTCATACAGCCCTGGCCAATTAGAAGGATATGTGCCCCAATTCATGCTGGATGACTATTTATATCTGAAGTGCACATGGGCTCTGGGTCTTCCTCTACAGAGGGAGGTCCGCTGCCCCTCCCCAGCACAGGCTGCCATGTGGCCTCAGGTGGGTGATCTGAGGCCCTGAAACAATGAAGCTGAAACCCATGGTTCTCTTGCAAGCTGACTGAGGCAGGATATCCATGGATCCTGTCTGGTATCACTGAGAAAGGTGACCTGCATCCAGGGCCTTGTGAGTACAGACCCCCCTAAAGGGATCCTAGAGACTGTTGTTGCTAAAATCCCCCTCTTGGTGCTAAAAGTCTGTATACTGGGTATAAGCTAAAGGGGACACTGGCTAATGTCTTGAAGAAGCAAAGTCCACTAAATTCCTTCTGCTACAAAAGGGACTTGCTCTATTCTATACAGCCTGCGGCATAGTTCTACTGATAGTCTGCTATGCAGCTCTACTGACCTCGCTTGTGAATAGTTAATTTGGAGTATCCTACAAAATCCCTTCTCCTATCCAAGTTCTCCAAATAAAATACAAAAACAAATCCCCTAAACTGGTTATAGGAGACCCGGGCACAAATATTTCAAGCGGCTCCTGCGGGGGTAGCGCTACATGAGTATTGTTTGTCTATACTGTAGATATCTGCCTACAAAAGGTATCCAAACTGGAAGTAAATTTGGATTGGGTCTCTCTACTGAAAATACTCTGATTGGTAACTATTTTATAAAGAGCAAAGTAGATAAATGTAATGTGGGTGAACAATGATGCCTCCTTACTTGTACAGTAAAATATTAGAGGCATTCTGGAGGTAAGCATGCCCCATCCTCAGCTCCCAACCATCACGTGGATCTCTCTTTTATGGACTGATCCCTGATTCTATCACCACACACAGGAGTGACGTACACAGGAGAACCTGTTACTTGGAAATGACTTTGAGGATATGGTCCCACACAGTGACGGCACTGCCAGACCCTGTGTGACTTTCTAAAGCTTTTAACATCACAGAACCTTCATATATTCCAATTTAGATGCCTGTACCTTTTCATCCTTCTTTATATAACAATTTAACATGGACTCTTACTCATAACTCTCACTTGGCACACTGCTAGCCAGTGGCTTGTAAACAAAATAAATCATTATAAAGCCTAGCTTGCTTGGAATGTACCTACGTATGTCTGACACAAGCACATAGAGACAGGGTTCTATAGACCACAAAGCTAATTAAATATTCCCTAGGGGGAAATGAAAAAGAAATGCTTAGTGCTAAGTTGGCATAGGCAATCTATGGCTCTCCAACTGATGTAGAACTACAAATTCCAGGTCACTCTGTTAACAATCAGGCCCATGGTCACAGCATGCTGGGACTTATAGTTACACAAGAACTGGTAACCCACAGGTAGAGGAGAACTTTGAACCTTTTCCCTGCAGGGGGTGGTGGGGTACTGGCAAACATAAAGACCTTTCATTGGTCAGGACAGATTTCTACGCTATGGTAGTGCACTGATTGGTGGGCATGGTTAAGGGTGGGGGATCCTAAAGGACAAGGCACAAGTTTGTTTTTCACATCTTCAGGCATCGGCTTCCTTGGGTGCTCTTGGCATTCGTTCACATAAAACCTCCTAGCCACAACAGAAGTTGGTGCTGGATGACTTTCTGCGGTCCAGTGCTGTGATCATAGATCTGAACGTGGAGCAGATAGTGGAATATTGCCCAAGACGTGCTATCAACAGTAGACCCTGCTCTGATCAATGTCTGAACGGTGAAGTATCTACACTCAGGGCCACCATTTTGACATACTGTACCTGATTAGCACTGGCCTAGAGGACAAATGCCCACCGCCCCTCCAAGTCTAGTTCTCCCCTGTCCACTGGTTGCCAGCATCTGCTGTAAAGCTAGATTTAAAAAAAAAAAAAAATCTCATGCTTAAAAGTCTGTTTTTATACTGAAAAACTTGGCTATGTAAATATTCCAAATATATTTTTACAAATCAGCACATACCATGACTCTAAAAAAAAAACCCAGCCTTTACAGTGCAACCTTTCTGTGCAAAAATGCTTTCTTGGGCACTGACCAAACACCTCAAAGTACTATTGTTACCTGAACTGGCAAACTGGATCTCGCTGACATGTTTGCTAAACACAAGACAGGACATTTCTTGTAAAAGATCCCAGCCTTGGTCCAGTCAGACAAAACACCATCCTATTTACTACAGCAGCCTGTCTGGGGATGAGTGTATTTTTCTTTCAGTCTCAGACTTGCAGATATTAACTCTGCAATCCCCATGTGACTGGACTATTCCTCCCCTAGCAGGCACACTTAGCACGTGCTTTAATACAAGCACTGGTTAGTAGCAAGCATTCACACACTACAAATCTCACCGCCTGTCATCGGCCTTCATTTTATTGCTCAAAGCAACTTCTCCCATCGTGTATTTTGCCATATTCCCAAAATATTTGTCACCACATGAGAACTGTGTTTAATCAGGTCGTGGTCACTTTGCAACACAATGAAATAGGATTTCTACGGGTATTAAAATCAGTAATAGCACTAAATGATAGGTTTACTCCTGGGGGGGGGGGGGGGGGGGGTACAATATATTCCTTGTCATCATTTTAGCTACACCTCTGTCTATGCATCTGTGTACGTCTATGCAAATCTGGCTAGGTTTGTTACCCATGTACAGGTTAGGCTTGATAAAAAGTAGATGGATGGGTGGGTAGATAGATAGACAGATAGATAACTGCAAGAGATCGGTCTAATGTGTAGATAGACATGCACAAAAAATAACACAAGTATAGATAACTGCAAAGGTCAAAGTTTCAAAAAGATGATAGATGGATAGATAGAAGGATGGATAGAAGGATAGATGGCTGCAAGAGATAGGTCAAAGGGATAGATAGATATATAGATAGATAGATAGATAGATAGATAGATAGATAGATAGATAGATAGAAAGAAAGATAGACAGAGAGATAGAAAGATAGACAGAGAGATAGATAGAGGATGAATAGATAGATATGTTAAAATAGAAGATTGATTACTGCAAGAGATTGGTCCAATGTGTAGGTAGATATGCATAAAAATAACACAAGTATAGATAACTGCAAGAGATAGGTCAACGTTTCAAAAAGATGATAGATAGATAGATAGATAGATAGATAGATAGATAGATAGATAGATAGATAGATTAGATAGATAGATAGATAGAAGGAAGGGTAGATAGAAGGAAGGGTAGATATATGGCTGCAAGAGATAGGTCAAAGGGATAGATAGATAGATAGATAGATAGATAGATAGATAGATAGATAGATAGATAGATAGATAGAAGGAAGGATAGACAGAAGGAAGGATAGATAGAAGGATAGATAGAAGTAAGGGTAGATAGAAGGAATGAAAGATAGATGGAAGGAAGGAAAGATAGATAGATAGATGGAAGGAAGGATAGATAGATAGATAGATAGATAGATAGATAGATAGATAGATAGATAGATAGATGGAAGGATAGACAGAAGGAAGGATAGATAGAAGGAAGGATAGATAGAAGTAAGGGATAGATAGATAGAAGTAAGGATAGATAGAAGTAAGGAAAGATAGAAGGAATGAAAGATAGATAGATGGAAGGAAAGATAGATAGATAGATAGATAGATAGATAGATAGATAGATAGATAGATAGATAGATATGTTAATATAGAAGATTGATCAAATGTGTAGATAGATATGCATTAAAATAACACAAGTATAGATAACTGCAAGAGATAGGTCAAAGGGATAGATAGAGAGGTAGATAGAGAGCTAGATAGATAGACAGATGATAGATGATGGATAGATGGATGGATAGATAGATAGATAGGTCAAAGGGATAGATAGAGAGGTAGATAGAGTGGTAGATAGATGGACAGATGATAGATGATGGATAGATAGATAGGTCAAAGGGATAGATAGAGGATGAATAGATAGATAGATATTCATGTTAAAATAGAAGATTGATTAATACAAGAGATTGGTCAAATGTGTAGGTAGATATGCATTAAAATAACACAAGTATTGATAACTGCAAGAGATAGGTCAACGTTTCAAACAGATGATAGATAGAAAGATAGATAGAGAAACTAAAGGCTAGACAGTCACTTTTGTACCAAAAACTTCAGAATACAAACTATGCACGATGCCTGCCTCGCATGTACTGTAACCTATCTATGTATGTATATATGACGTATATTGTAGGTGAGCCATGTCCCAGGCAGGCTCTTAGAAGGTACCTGTGTTCTGTAGGGAGAGCCTCCCTTTCTGATTGGCCAGTTTGTCCGCTCTGTCCTGGCTGCTCTCAGGCAGGTCTGTGGATTCTGTGCCGAACACGGCATGAATGCTGGCGAGTAGCAGTCCCAGAGTGACGAGTGTGTGGAGAAGTTGTGCGCACATGGTCCCGTGCTCACACTAGGCTGTAATACGGAGAGGCTGACAGATCAGCCTGTACTTGTAGCACTGTCCAGCCCCCTTCAGCGTGAGTGCAACTTGATCTGCCCACCAAATACTGGGAATGATGAGAATCGGGGAGGGGGTGGAGCCTCAAATATCCCCTGCGAGCTCTGCTGTCACTTGAATGAAGGAGTCAAGCAGGTGTTGTCTTAGGCGTGCACCAATCGCAGCTCCTCGGCGCTTTGACAGCTTTCGAAGTGGGCGGGGCGCCCCAGCCTACTCACTACTACGGCGAGGTAGATGATGATGGATGGATTTGTGTCGGCTCTGCAGGGCTTCCCTTCTTTCCGATGTCACAGCTAAGGCATGCAGAACAATAGAGCTCACATAGGCAGTGTGGTCGCATAAAGTGCATCATCCTGTCTGCTCAGATTTCAAGTAAGGTTCATCTGTAGACAAGAGGTGCTGGTTACCTTTGTAGATGATCACCACAAAATAAATAATACTTTAAAGGGAATCTGTCACGTGTGAGGCAAGATAGCAGTGCTATAGAGCAACATATATCAGTTTTACTTTTAAAAGAATAAGTTCACCTTAAAAAAAAAAAATTAAAATAAGTGCACATTTTTTGCAGGTATAAAATATAATTTTTTTTTGTTGGGAACCTGTAAAGCTTTAGGAGATGATGGGTGGAATGCCAGGCTCCTGCAATCTGTCTGTGTAGCTGTCTGCCCAGTGGCAGTGCGTCCATTAAGGGCGCACGGGCGCCGCTCCCTGTCTCCAGTCACCCCCTCTGTGTATCATGGATAGATTCATGCAAAGCATTAAACTATCCATGGCCACCCCTGCCACCCCCTATTCAAGCGTCTTATCGGACGCTGGGCGCCTGAATTACAGCAGCAGTTTTTTTTTATAAGCACCTGATTAGAGCCATAGGCTCTAATAGTCTTCAAAAAAGGTGGACCCATGGTGCAGAGCATTGCGCTCAGAGTCCACCCAGATGTGTTAGAAAAGTGAGTGAATATTCGCTTTTCTAACACTGAACTGCCTCTCAGCCAATCAGAAGACGTGGGTCTAATACGCGTCACCTGATTGCCTGAAGGCACAAGCGATCCCATTGGCCACCTAGCATAAGGCAAGAAGAGATCCACGGAGGACACAGGAGCTGCCGCCTGACTTGCGCTACCCATCCCATAGCTCTCCACCGCCACCTGCTGCCTGACCCGCCACCACGATGGGGTAAGTGCCGGGCAGACAGCAAGCGAGCGGCTGGGCAGGTGTCACAGTGGCTGCATATGATGGGGCACAGTAGCTGTATATGATGGGCAGAGTGGCTGCATATGATGGGACACAGTGGCTGCATATGATGGGCACAGTTTGCTGTATATGATGGGCACAGTTTGCTGTATATGATGGGCACAGTTGGCTGTATATGATGGGAACAGTGGCAGTATATGATGGGCACAGTGGCTGCATATGATGGACACAGTGGCTGCATTTGCTGGGCACAGGTGGCTGCATATGATGGGCACATTGGCAGCATTTGCTGGGCACAGTGGCTGCATATGATGGGCACAGTGGCTGCATTTGCTGGGCACAGTTGGCTGCATATGATGGGCACAGTGGCTGCCTATGATGGGCACAGTGGCTGCCTATGATAGGCACAGTTGGCTGCCTATGATGGGCGCAGTTGGCTGCATATGATGGGCACAGTGGCTGCCTCTGATGGGCACAGTGGCTTCCTATGATGGGCACAGTGGGCTGCCTATGATGGGCACAGTTGGCTGCATATGATGGGTAAAGTGGCTGCATATGATGGCACAGTGAGGCTGCATTTGATGTTCTTGTTTCAGTATTTTTCAGAATTTTTCAGTTCATTTGAGCACCAGCCACCACTGTGTCTGCCCATACCGCCTATGCAGGCAGGAAGTTAACCAATGACAGGAGGCTCAATGAACTACCTAGAGCGATTAACACAGCACCCTGGTAGTTCATTGTGATCTACAAGCTGGCAGCCGTAAAGGCTGTGGGAACTTGTAGTTTATTGATGCACAGGGATCTGCAAATCAATGACACGGACGTGTGGATGGAGCTCTGCACAGCTGCGCTCTCTTTGAAATGTGATAGCCAGTGCAGGGAGAGGATCCCCAGCTTTATGTCTCAAGGAGGGGGGGGGGGGGGGGGGGGGGTCAGATGCTGAACATGTTACTTGTTACAACCTAAATATGGATGTAATATGTTCAGAAAGATGAACTTATCCTTTAAATTGAGGCTGCAATTGATGAGCAATCTACTGTGGAATATTAAGGCTCATGAACACAGCTATACATCACCTAGATCAGTGTTTTTCTTTATCAGGTACAGCAAGGGATTTTAGACCAGCCTCAGATAGGAAGCTTGTTCAATCTATGATAGGCTGACAGTATCCACCGAGCACATGAAATTATTACCTGCAATTAGGGATGGATGTGCCCTCTTGGATGCAGACAGATTGCATCCAGGGGCGCACATCTATCCCTAATTGCAGGTAATAATTTCATGTGCTTGCTGGACAGTGTCAGCCTGTCATTGATTTGTAGAGGTTTATGGTTCATGGCTAATCAGAAACATATGGCTGTTCCAGCCAGAAATATACTGAACTGGGCGCTGTATGGCCCTAATCGGTCATTTGTAGGAACCCTTACCTGTGTGTAAAAAGAAGAAGTCCTTACATTCCTGTAAGTACAGTGGGTCAGAATACAGCTTGCCAGATGCCCTATTGGCCCTAATTGCTGAGGCCCAGACCATACTTGATGGTAGAGCATCAGGGACATCAATTAAGAGGAAGATTCCAAAATTCTTACCTGGGGCCATCAGATGACCAAGCCCAAGAAATTACCAACTTCTGACAGCAGGGGACCCCTCTGCACAGACATGCAAAAGAAATATATGTAATAAACCAGAGACTAGGGGGGGGGGGGCTATTAGAACAGTTGATTATGGTCTCTGTCTTTAAATGTCCCACTGTATAGCAGAAAGCTGGGTAGAGGATGGGTGCCTGATGCAATACGTGATCTCACATGCTGTGGCCAGGGAACACATAAAATGAAGTTTTTCCAGCATCACTAGAACTGTGTGATGAATACATGCAAATATATGCACATTCCCAGGTCAAGTCCATGCATGCACTAATGTGTTACAATCAAGCATCTATTTCCAGCATGAATACTCTCATCTTAGGAGCAGACAAGCAGGGGTTAATTATTATAATGTCATCCTAAAGTTGGATGATGCCATGCTTCGGATGCATGTATGTACATGAATATGTGCTGGGAGGAGCTGCATAACATGGAAGTGTTCTGTTTGCACCCAGTCTTCTTGTAAAAGCTAAGTGTATGAACTTGCTGGTCATCCCTGGCAGATATTTTTATGAAAAATATCAGGAAATGGTAGCTGTTGCAATGTACATATAGCTTAAGAGCAGTAAGAATGTGCACATGAAAAAAAAAAAGCAGATGGGCAGCACAAAGTCAATTTAGTTATTTATTACAAAAATAAAGACTGATTTTATTTAATTTATTTAAAATATACTTTTTTTTTTTTTTTTCCAAGGCTACATTCGCACTAGCCTCCTATGTTTAAACAAACCAGATTATCTGGTACACATAAAAAATAAAAAAAAAAACTTCCTGCTCGAGTTTTCCTGTATTTAAATGTACCACTTACGTTTAAGTACGTTTACATGCATTCACATGCATTTAGAGTATCCAGCTAAACGGAATGCACCTAAACACAGATAATCAGGTAATTGCACAGTGTGAATTATACCTTTTAAAATCATTACATGAATTTATATATATGCATTTGGAAATGTCCTATAAATGCATGTGTGTCATTGCCCATGTGAATGATGCCTAAATTTACTAGCTTGCACTCTTTAAAAAAAAAAAAAAAAAGATTTAGATGTTTAAAGCTGATGTTTAGCTAAAGAAAATTCCTACAGCTTTGGTCATATCACCTACCTGTAATGAAGTAAGTCCCACGTTGTGTAGACAGCTGGATCCTGAGAAAATATTCACTGCAGGGATGTCTATCTGCTTCTTGTCTCTGAATTTTTGGCGCTGTAGTAGTTAACAGCTTAGGGTCTTCTTTAAGAAAAGCAGATGGTTGGATGGAGACCCCCCTCCCCTTCACCCTACATTGATAAAAGCGTACGGGGCACAGGGGCGCGCCCCCCTGATCCACCCGCCCAGCCCTTAATCTACATGCAAGGTGGCGGACTGGATTCCGATAGGATTTTTTTCTGACGCACATGATTAGAGCCTAAGGCTCTAATTGGCTTCAAAAAAAAGGGGAGGCTCAGGGGGCAGAGCACTGCCCCCCGAGCCCACCCAGTTGTGTGACAATAGCGAATTAATATTCGCTAATGTCTTCCTGCTTCTCCTCCTGCACAATCAGGAAGTGGGAGGAGCGTGATAGGCCGAGAGTAGAAGCGATCATATTGGCCGGGCAGGGGGGAGGATGTACAGGAAGATTTGGGACTCGGGATATGGCCGTCCAGGGCGATCTCTCAGTGCTCTGTATCAGCACCGATTGAGAGCCCATCTGTGTGAGTACCACCCGCGGGTGTTGTTTATATTATACTTTATACTGCTTTTCTTTATCAAGACCCAAAGCTATTAACCATCTCCAAAGGTTCAGCGATGCAGTGAAGATTTTTCCAGGATCAAGTGCACAGGCTGGTTTGTGAGGAAGCCTAGGCACTCATAACTGTATATCTGCAGTGTGAGATCACAGGCACTGCTGTCTCTGACTGGTAGCCTCAGGAGATGTGGTGCTGTCACTACTATATTGCTCACAAATTAGAAATTCCCCTTAAAGTGGATGTAAACCCTCCATATACCCAGTGAAGTAAACAGCCTCAGATGATACACAGGGATGAAACAAATCTCTGTACAAAGGCTTTACATGTATATCTGTTGTCTTCAGCTTTTTATACCATTTAGTAAGTGCACGTCCTGTTAGAATTTTCTCTTCCTGATTCACTGTGAGTGTGGATTCTTGCTATACACTGTGAGACAGCTGATTGGAGGAAAGGCACACACCCCCTGCCCACACAGGCAAAGCTTGCCTGTGACTAGTTCAGCTTTGTGTTAATCTAGTTATAGCTCCCTCCCTGACACAAATTTCAGGCTGGTTTTATCATATGTGTCAGAGAACTTATCAGGCTGAGAACAGACAAATGGAGCAGGAGACAGCTACGGACATAGTGCTTTGAAGAGAGATAAGAAAACTCTGCAGATATATGTGCCCAGCTCCAATTTCATGAATCAGGGTTACATCCACTTTAATGCATTGATCTCTGTTCATCCCTGGGTTCATCATAGGGGGCACTCACAGATACATTTAAACTTGTCTTTAATCAGTTATGCAAGGATAGTGGAACCAGCAGGCCTTAAAGTGGCAGGCATTGCAGAAGGGCACAGAAAGGTTTTTGCCACTTGAAAGGACATACAGCAAACTGAAACTGTACTTCAGTTTGCTATGTATCTATTCAAGTGTCAATAAAGTTTTTTTGGAGCTGAAAAGAAAAAATGTAACTGAGGTACTGTTTTCTTTGATTGATGTTGCCGGGGACATTGCAAGGGATGTTTGTTTCCTGAGGACAGATACCTCAAAATGCTCAAAATCTATGGTCAGAGCATACACTTTCATTTTATGACATCACCATAGTAATAACAATACAAACAATAGTTATTTTTGACAATCCAATAAAAGCTTAATTGAAAAATCTCCTCTCAAATTGTGAGTTCCATCTATCTGTTGGTCATCTCTTTCCACAACTTCCTGGATTCCCTGCATGCTATGCAGCTTCTCCTCTGCTGTTTACTTACAATTTCTAAGGACTACATATCCCATGGTACATTGTTGCCTACAAGCATTGATTCCTGTACTGACTCTGCCTCCTGAAACTCTTCCTGTTAGCACCTCTGTAGTTCAGAAGGCAGGCTCTGTGAAATATGTGACACAGCAGTACCTACCCACAGGGCATAAAGAATATGTAGTAGAAGTTTATCCGCAAATCCATACATGCTCTTAAATATTTACAAATTTATTGATACTCCATAAAAAACAAATAGATAAAGCAGATGTTAATGCGTTTCAGCCATGACAGCCTTGTTCACAACCAACATAGTGAATATGTGTCACAGAATTTAAAGCGGAGTTCTACCCTAAAGTGGAACTTCCGCTCATCGGAACCCTCCCCCCCTCCGGTGCCACAGTTGGCACCTTTCAGGGGGGAGAGGCTGCGGATACCTGTATAATACAGGTATCTGCACCCACTTCCGGGAATAGACTCCCGCAGGAGTCATGCCCCTTCGCGTCTCCTGGGAAACACACAGGTCCCAGGAGATAGCGGGCCACTAACGACGCGCACTAGGGAACCGGGAAACGCTTCACTTCCTGATTCCCTCAATGAGAATGGTGGCAGCGAACCGAGCGATTGCTTGGCTTCGGCTGCCGACATCGCTGGACTCTGGGACAGGTAAGTATCCATTTATTAAAAGTTAGCAGCTGCAGTATTTGTAGCTGCTGGCTTTTAATAATAATTTTTTAGGTGGAATCCCTCTTTAACCACTTGCCGACCGCCCCCTGTATATATACGTCGGCAGAATGGCACGTACAGGCAGAACCACGTACCTGTACGTGCCATTCTTCCGGCGGGTGGGGGGTCCGATCGGACCCCCCCCGGCCGGCGGGGACGGTCGGGATCGCTTCAGGAGCGATCCGGGATGAGGGGACGGCCAGTGGTTTCTGGCCACCCCCTCGCGATCGCTCCTGGCGAATCAGATGCTTCCTCTGTCTGTGTCAATCAAAACACAGGCAGAGGAAGTGATGTCACGCTCGGTGCGCCGGTCTATGTGACCGGAACGCCGAGCTGTGAACATCTAAAGGTTAGTGCACCAACAGTACACTGACACCAGTACACATAGGCACACAAAACACCCCCCTGTCACCCCCAGATCACCCCCCAGATCACCCCCTCCCCCCCCCAGTCACAGTGTCACTAATTGCAGTGATCATTTTTTTACTGATCACTGCATTTAGTGTCAGTGTGACTGTAATAACTGTCAGTGCAGTTAGTTTTAGGTCCAAGGTAGCCCCCCACCCCCCCCCCCCTAATAAAGGTTTAACCCCTTGATTGCCCCCCAGGTAACCCTTTCACCCCCTTTTGCCAGTGTCACTAAGCGATCGTTTTTCTGATCGCTGTATTAGTGTCACTGCTGTCGCTAGGTAACCATTTTTTTTTTTTTAGGTAACCGCCATGTTTATATAGGTTCATAAATAGGTTTATAGGTCAGGTACCCCCATATTACAACCTAAATAAAGGTTTTAACCCCTTGATTGCCCCTAGAGTTAACCCTTTCACCAGTGATCACTGTATAACTGTCACTGGTGACGCTGGTTAGCCAGTTAGTTATTTCGTTATTTAGGTTCCCCGTCAGGTTTTTATATAGCGTCAGGTACCCCCATATATTACCTAATAAAGGTTTTAACCCCCTGATTGCCCCTAGTTAACCCTTTCACCCCCTTTTGCCAGTGTCACTAAGCGATCGTTTTTCTGATCGCTGCATTAGTGTCGCTAGGTAACCATTTTTTTTTTTTTTTAGGTAACCGCCATGTTTATATAGGTTCATAAATAGGTTTATAGGTCAGGTACCCCCATATTACAACCTAAATAAAGGTTTTAACCCCCTGATTGCCCCTAGAGTTAACCCTTTCACCAGTGATCACTGTATAACTGTCACTGGTGACGCTGGTTAGCCAGTTAGTTATTTCGTTATTTAGGTTCCCCGTCAGGTTTTTATATAGCGTCAGGTACCCCCATATATTACCTAATAAAGGTTTTAACCCCCTGATTGCCCCTAGTTAACCCTTTCACCCCCTTTTGCCAGTGTCACTAAGCGATCGTTTTTCTGATCGCTGCATTAGTGTCGCTAGGTAACCAGTTTTTTTTTGTATTACTGTTACGGGTGACGCTGGTTAGTTAGCTTGTTTTTTATACTGTCAGGGCACCCGCCATTTATTACCCAATAACGGTTTAACCCCCTGATCGCCCGGCGGGTGATATCAATTAGGTTTTAGGGTCAAATAAGGTCTGCGTCGCCCCAGGTTAGTGCCAGTACCGCAAACACCCACGCGCAAAGCATACACCTCCCTTAGTGGCACAGTATCTGAACAGATCAATATCTGATCTGATCAGATCTATACTAGCGTCCCAGCAGTTTAGGGTTCCAAAAAAAAAACGCATTGTTAGCGGGATCAGCCCAGATACCTGCTAGCACCTGCGTTTTCCCCCTCCGCCCAGCCCAGCCCAGCCCACCCAAGTGCAGTATCGATCGATCACTGTCACTTACAAAACACTAAGCACACATAACTGCAGCGTTCGCAGAGTCAGGCCTGATCCCTGCGATCGCTAACAGTTTTTTTGTGGTAGCGTTTTGATTCAGTCGCTTCAGTCAGGAGCTTTTTTACCTGTGAATCTCAAAAAAATAAAAAAAAATAAAATAGTTGTCGTTTTATTGTTCTCTCTCTCACTCTATTCTCTCTCTATTGTTGCTCTTTTTTTACTCCATTCTATTCTGCAATGTTTTATTATGTTTTATTATGTTTTATTATGTTTTATCATGCTTGCTTTTCAGGTATGTAATTTTGTTTACTGTGTGTTTTAGTGTTGAGCATTTTTTTTTTTTCAGGTGCGCCATTCAGTTGCAACGCGGATTTATTTATCTTGACAGCAACAGCGTTTGCTCCCACGATACATAAAGCCGCGACTCCAACGCTGTAGGAGGTGATTTCACCACCACAGTTAAAAAAAAGAGCATATATGCCGAAGCATGGGGGCAGCAGGGGGGGGGGAGGAGCGATTGGCTCCTAATGCCACGTACATACGGTCGAAATTCCGACCGTGTGTACACGGCATAACTTTTGCGGGAGGATGCCCCCATGCATCGGCATATATAAATGGTGCATGTATGCCCATCATTAGAAGTGGGTGGATGAAGGGAGGTATTCTAATGGTGGGCATACCCACCAATCAATCTCTTTTTTTCGTTCAGCCAAGAGGCTGCATGAAAAAAAAAAGATTACAATATATGTCCAGTATGTTGCTGGACTTTGAATGGTTATACCAGAATGATGCCTGCAGGTTTAGGTATCATCTTGGTATCATTCTTTTCAGCCAGTGATCGGCTTTCATGTAAAAGCAATTCTAGCGGGTAATTAGCCTCTAGACTGCTTTTACAAGCAGTGGGAGGGAATGTCCCCCCTCCCGGATATAAACCGCGCCATTGGGAAATTGGGAAAGCATTTTATCACACCAATCTTGGTGTGGTCAGATGCTTTGAGGGCAGAGGAAAGATCTAGGGTCTAATAGACCCCAATTTTTTCAAAAAAAGAGTACCTGTCACTGCCTATTGCTATCATAGGGGATATTTACATTCCCTGAGATAACAATAAAAATCATAACAAAGAAAAAAAATGGAAGGAACAGTTTAAAAATAAAATAAAAAAGCTAAATAAATAAAAAAAAAAAACAAAAAAAAAAAAAAAAAGCACCCCTGCTGCCCCCCCTTCTCTTGCGCAAAGGCGTACACAAGCGTTGGTCTGGCGTCATATGTAAACAGCAATTGCACCATGCATGTGAGGTATCACCGCGAAGGTCAGATCGAGGGCAGTAATTTTAGCAGTAGACCTCCTCCGTGAATCTAATGTGGTATCATGTAAAGGCTTTTAAAGGCTTTTAAAAATGTATGTAGTTTGTCGCCACTGCGTGTTTGTGCGCAATTTTAAAGCATGTCGTGTTTGGTATCCATGTACTCGGCCTAAGATCATATTTTTTATTTCATCAAAAATTTGAGCAATATAGTGTGTTTTAGTGCATTAAAATAAAAAAAAGTGTATTTTTTCCACAAAAAAATGCGTTTGAAAAATCGCTGCGCAAATACTGTGTGGAAAAAAAAAATGCAACACCCACCATTTTAATCTGTAGGGCCTTTGCTTTAACAATATATATAGTGTTTGGGGGTTCAACGTAATTTTCTTGCAAAAAAAAAAAAAAATATGTTTTCATGTAAACAAAAAGTGTCAGAAAGGGCTTTGTCTACAAGTGGTTAGAAGAGTGGGTGACGTGTGACATAGGCTTCTAAATGTTGTGCATAAAATGCCAGGACAGTTCAAACCCCCCCCAAATGACCCCATTTTGGAAAGTAGACACCCCAAGCTATTTGATGAGAGCAATGTTGAGCCCATTAAATATTTTTTTTTTTTGTCCCAAGAGATTGAATAATGAAAAAAAAAAAATATATATATTTTTTTTACAAAAAGTTGTCACTAAATGATATATTGCTCAAACATGTCATGGGCATATGTGGAAATACACCCCAAAATACATTCTGTTGCTTCTCCTGAGTACGGGGATACCACATGTGTGGGACTTTTTGGGAGCCTAGCTGCGTACGGAACCCCAAAAACCAATCACCGCCTTCAGGCTTTCTAAGGGTGTAATTTTTTTATTTCACTTCTCACTGCCAATCACAGTTTCGGAGGCCATGGAATGCCCAGATGGCATAAAACCCCCCAAAATGACCCCATTTTGGAAAGTAGACACCCCAAGCTATTTGCTGAGAGGTATTGTGAGTATTTTGCAGATCTCGCTTTTTGTCACAAAGTTTTGAAAATTGAAAAAAGAAAAAAATTTTTTTTTTTTTTCTTTACTTTCTTCATTTTCAAAAACAAATGAGAGCTGTAAAATACTCACCATGCCTCTCAACAAATAGCTTGGGGTGTCTACTTTCCAAAATGGGGTCATTTGGGGGGGTTTTGTGCTATTTTGGCATTTTATGGCCTTCGAAACGGTGATAGGTAGTGAGGAGTGAAATCAAAAATTTGCACCCTTAGAAATCCTGAAGGCGGTGCTTGGGTTTCGGGGCCCCGTACGCGGCTAGGCTCCCAAAAAGTCCCACACATGTGGTATCCCCATACTCAGGAGAAGCAGCAAAATGTATTTTGGGGTGCAATTCCACATATAACTATGGCATGTGTGAGCAATATATCATTTAGTGACAACTTTTTGAAAAAAAAAAAAAATCTTTTTTATTTTTGTCTTTATTCAATCACTTGGGACTAAAAAAAAAAATATTCAATGGGCTCAACATGCCTCTCAGCAAATAGCTTGGGGTGTCTACTTTCCAAAATGGGGTCATTTGGGGGGGTTTTGTACTTCTCTGCCATTTTAGCACCTCAAGAAATGAAATAGGCAGTCATAAATTAAAAGCGGTGTAAATTCCAGAAAATGTACTCTAGTTTGTAGACGCTATAACTTTTGCGCAAACCAATAAATATACGCTTATTGGCATTTTTTTTACTAAAGACATGTGGCTGAATACATTTTGGCCCAAATGTTTGACTAAAATTGAGTTTATTAGATTTTTTTTATAACAAAAAGTAGAAAATCTCTTTTTTTTTCAAAATTTTCGCTCCTTTTCCGTTTATATCGCAAAAAATAAAAATCACAGAGGCAATCAAATACCATCAAAAGAAAGCTCTATTTGTGGGAAGAAAAGGACGCAAATTTCGTTTGGTTACAAAATTGCATGACCGCGCAATTACCAGTTAAAGTAGTGCAGTGCGAAATTGAAAAAAGACCTCTGGTCCTTAAGCTGACAATTGGTCCGGGGCTAAAGTGGTTAAAGATGAAAATGTGTGGGGATCTTCACAAGGTAAGTTTACAAACTTCAAGAGCATTCACATTAATAGGAGTAGGCTAGAAATATTTTAAATACAATGTGCAAATTAATATACAAGTTCACATTTTGACTGCAGATAGAAAAACTGAATCCTGGGAGCAGTGTCCGAAAAATGAAATGCAGAGAGCAAACTGTGTACCAGTATTGTCTCTGATCTCTGAAGCTGATCTTTCCCCCATTACTGACTTATCATGCCTTTTTCTGCATGAACCCTGCATTACTTACTACTAACCTCTGAACTCTGCATTGCATACTACTGACCTCTGCATTCTCTTACTTACTACTGACCCCTGCTCTCTGATTTACTTACAACCCCTGGACGTTATGATGCTTACTACTGACCTCTGCACTCTGCATTACTTACTGCTGACCCCTGAGCTCTGCATTACTTACTACTGGCCTCTGCTCTGTGCTGCTTACTACTGATTCCTGCAATCAGCATACATACTACTGACCTCTTGACCTCTGTGTTACTTACTTCCTACCCCTAAACTCTGTGTTACATACTACTGACCCTTGCATCCTGCAATACTTACTACTGACCCCTGGACTCTGTTACTTACTACTTACCTCTGTTCTTAGCTACTTACTATTGATCCATTCACTCTGTGTTACATACCACTGACCTCCACACTCTGTTTTACTACTGACTCCTGAACTCTGTGTTACTACTGACCCCTGAACCTTGGAATACTTGCTACTGACCTAATAATGATCCCTGCACTCAGCATTCCATACTATTGACCACTGCATTCTGCATTATTTACTACTGACCTCAGCTCTGCACTAATTACTAATGATCCTGGCACTTTGCGTTACATACTACTGATCTCTGCACTCTCTGTTCCTTACTCCTGACCCTTGAACTTACATAGTTACATAGTTAGTCAGGTTGAAAAAAGACACAAGTCCATGTAGTTCAACCATAAAAAAATTAAAATAAATAAAATATAAAATATCATACAATCCCATATACCCAATCCTATACCCACAGTTGATCAAGAGGAAGGCGGAAAAAAACCCCAGCAAAGCATTATCCAATTTGCTGCAGCAGGGTAAAAAAATCCTTCCCGATCCCAGAGAGGCAATCGGATTTTCCCTGGATCAACTTTACCTATAAATGTTAGTACCCAGTTATATTGTGTACATTTAGGAAAGAATCCAGGCCTTTCTTAAAGCAATCTACTGAGCTGGCCAGAACCATCTTTGGAGGGAGTCTATTCCACATTTTCACAGCTCTTACTGTGAAGAAACCTTTCCGTATTTGGAGATGAAATCTATTTTCCTCTAGACGTAGAGAATGCCCCCTTGTCTCAGTGTTGACCGTAAAGTGAATAACTCAACGCCAAGTTCACTATATGGACCCCTTATATATTTATACATGTTGATCATATCCCCCCTTAACCACTTCAGCCCCGGACCATTTGGCAGCCAAAGGACCAGAGGTCTTTTTTCAATTTCGCACTGCACTGCTTTAACCACTTGCCGACCGGCGCACGACGATATACGTCGACAGAATGGCACGTACAGGCAGGAGGGCGTATATATACGTCCCTCCTTTAGCCTGTCCGTGCCATCGGGAGCGCGCCGGGAGCGGCGCGCTCCCGCGCCGGTCGGGACCCCCGTGAGTCCGGCCGCGGTCCCCGCGGACTCGATCGCCGCGGGGACTCCCGCGATCGTCTCACGGAGCGGCTAAACGGGGAGATGCCGAGATAAACAGCATCTCCCCGTTCTGCCTAGCAACTAGTGACGCCGATCTCTGCTCCCTGTGATTGGAGCAGAGATCAGCATTCACTAGCTGACAGCCACGCCCCCCCCCACAGTAAAAAAAACACCCCTAGGCCTACTTAACCCCTACACTGCCACCTTGTGGTTAACTCCTAAACTGCCAGTGTCATTTATACAGAAATCAATGCATTTAAATGCATTAATTGCTGTAAAAATGACAATGGTCCCAAAAATGTGTCAAAAATGTCCGATGTGTCCGCCATAATGTCGCAGTCACAAAAAAAATCGCAGATCTCCGCCATTAATAATAAAAAAAAATTATTAATAAAAATGCTATAAAAAACTATCCCCTATCTTGTAAACGCTATAACTTCTGCGCAAACCGATCAATAATCGCTTATTGCGATTTTTTTTTACCAAAAATATGTAGAAGAATACGTATCGGCCTAAACTGAGGAAAAAAAAATGTTTTTTTATATATTTTTGGGGGATATTTATTATAGCAAAAAATAAAAAATAATGCATTTTTTTCAAAATTGTCGCTCTATTTTTGTTTATAGCGCAAAAAATAAAAACCGCAGGGGCGATCAAATACCACCAAAATAAAGCTCTATTTGTGGGAAAAAAAGGACGTCAATTTTGTTTGGGAGCCACGTCGCACGACCGCGCAATTGTCAGTTAAAGCGACGCAGTGCCGAATCGCAAAAAGGGGCCTGGTCCTTTGGCTGCAAATTGGTCCGGTCTGAAAGTGGTTAACTGGTAATTGTGCGGTCATGCAATGTTGTACCCAAACGAAATTGGCGTCCTTTTCTTCCCACAAATAGAGCTTTATTTTGATGGTATTTGATTGCCTCTGTGATTTTTATTTTTTGCGCTATAAACAAAAATAGAGCGACAATTTTGAAAAAAATGCATTATTTTTTATTTTTTGCTATAATAAATATCCCCCAAAAATTTTTGATGAAATAAAAAATATGATCTTAGGCCGAGTACATGGATACCAAACAGGACATGCTTTGAAATTGCGCACAAACACGCAGTGGCGACAAACTACATACATTTTTAAAAGCCTTTAAAAGCCTTTACATGATACCACATTAGATTCACGGAGGAGGTCTACTGCTAAAATTACTGCCCTCGATCTGACCTTCACGGTGATACCTCACATGCATGGTGCAATTGCTGTTTACGTATGACGCCAGACCAACGCTTGTGTTCGCCTTTGCGCAAGAGAAGGGGGGGCAGGGGTGCTTTTTTTTTTTTTTTTTTTAATTTATTTAGCTTTTTTATTTTATTTTAAAACTGTTCCCTCCATTTTTTTCTTTTGTTATCATTTTTATTGTTATCTCACGGAATGTAAATATCCCCTATGATAGCAATAGGCAGTGACAGGTACTCTTTTTTTGAAAAAATTGGGGTCTGTTAGACCCTAGATCTTTCCTCTGCCCTCAAAGCATCTGACCACACCAAGATCGGTGTGATAAAACGCTTTCCCAATTTCCCAATGGCGCGGTTTATATCCGGGAGGGGGGACATTCCCTCCCACTGCTTGTAAAAGCAGTCTAGAGGCTAATTACCCACTAGAATTGCTTTTACATGAAAGCCGATCACTGGCTGAAAAGAATGATACCAAGATGATACCTAAACCTGCAGGCATCATTCTGGTATAACCATTCAAAGTCCAGCAACATACTGGACATATATTGTAATCTTTATTTTTCATGCAGCCTCTTGGCTGAACGAAAAAAAGAGATTGATTGGTGGGTATGCCCACCATTAGAATACCACCCTTCATCCACCCACTTCTAATGATGGGCATACATGCACCATTTATATATGCCGAAGCATGGGGGCATCCTCCCACAAAAGTTATGCCATGTACACACGGTTGCACTTTTCCACGGGGCAAGGCTCCGTCGGAATTTCGACCCTATGTACGCAGCATTAGGAGCCAATCGCTCCCCCCCCCCCCCTGCTGCCCCCATGCTTCGGCATATATGCTCTTTTTTTTAACTGTGGTGGTGAAATCACCTCCTACAGTGTTGGAGTCGCGTCTTTATGTATCGTGGGAGCAAACACTGTTGCTGTCAAGATAAATAAATCCGCACTGCAACTGAATGGCGCACCTGAAAACAAAAAAATGGTTAACACTAAAACACAGTAAACAAAATTACATACCTGAAAAGCAAGCATGATAAAACATAATAAAACATTGCAGAATAGAATGGAGTAAAAAAAGAGCAACAATAGAGAGAGAACAATAAAACGACAACTATTTTTTTATTTTTTTGAGATTTACAGGTAAAAAAGCTCCTGACTGTTAGCGACTGAATCAAAACGCTACCACAAAAAAACTGTTAGCGATCGCAGGGATCGGGCCTGACTCTGCGAACGCTGCAGTTATGTGTGCTTAGTGTTTTGTAAGTGACAGTGATCGATCGATACTGCACTTGGGTGGGCTGGGCTGGGCTGGGCGGAGGGGGAAAACGCAGGTGCTAGCAGGTATCTGGGCTGATGCCGCTAACAATGCATTTTTTTGGAACCCTAAACTGCTGGGCGCTAGTATAGATCTGATCAGATCAGATATTGATCTGTTCAGATACTGTACCACTAAGGGAGGTGTATGCTTTGTGCGTGGGTGTTTGCGGTGCTGGCACTAACCTGGGGCGACGCAGACCTTATTTGACCCTAAAACCTAATTGATATCACCCGCCGGGCCATCAGGGGGTTAAACCGTTATTGGGTAATAAATGGCGGGTGCCCTGACAGTATAAAAAACAAACTATCTAACCAGCGTCACCCGTAACAGTTATACGGTGATCACTGGTGAAAGGGTTAACTAGGGGCAATCAGGGGGTTAAAACCTTTATTGGGTATTATATGGGGGTACCTGACGCTATATAAAAACCTGACGGGGAACCTAAATAACTAACTGGCTAACCAGCGTCACCAGTGACAGTTATACTGTGATCACTGGTGAAAGAGTTAACTCTAGGGGCAATCAGGGGGTTAAAACCTTTATTTAGGTTGTAATATGGGGGTACCTGGCCTATAAACCTATTTATGAACCTATATAAACCTGGCGGTTACCTAAAAAAAAAACTGGCTACCTAGCGGCACCAGTGACACTAATGCAGCGATTAGAAAAACGATCGCTTAGTGACACTGGCAAAAGGGGGTGAAAGGGTTAACTAGGGGCAATCAGGGGGTTAAAACCTTTATTTAGGTTGTAATATGGGGGTATCTGACCTATAAACCTATTTATGAACCTATATAAACATGGCGGTTAACCTAAAAAAAAACTGGTTACCTAGCGACACTAATGCAGCGATCAGAAAAACGATCGCTTAGTGACACTGGCAAAAGGGGGTGAAAGGGTTAACTAGGGGCAATCAGGGGGTTAAAACCTTTATTAGGTAATATATGGGGGTACCTGACACTATATAAAAACCTGACGGGGAACCTAAATAACGAAATAACTAACTGGCTAACCAGCGTCACCAGTGACAGTTATACTGTGATCACTGGTGAAAGGGTTAACTCTAGGGGCAATCAGGGGGTTAAAACCTTTATTTAGGTTGTAATATGGGGGTACCTGACCTATAAACCTATTTATGAACCTATATAAACATGGCGGTTACCTAAAAAAAAAAAATGGTTACCTAGCGACACCAGTGACACATACAGCGATCAGAAAAACGATCGCTTAGTGACACTGGCAAAAGGGGGTGAAAGGGTTACCTGGGGGGCAATCAAGGGGTTAAACCTTTATTAGGGGGGGGTGGGGGGCTACCTTGGACCTAAAACTAACTGCACTGACAGTTATTACAGTCACACTGACACTAAATGCAGTGATCAGTAAATAAATGATCACTGCAATTAGTGACACTGTGACTGGGGGGGGGGGGATCTGGGGGTGATCTGGGGGGTGATCTGGGGGTGACAGGGGGTGGAATATGTGCCTATGTGTACTGGTGTCAGTGTACTGTTGGTGCACTAACCTTTACATGTTGTCTCCTCGGCGTTCCGGTCACATAGACCGGCGCACCGAGTGTGACATCACTTCCTCTGCCTGTGTTTTGATTGACACAGACAGAGGAAGCATCTGATTCGCCAGGAGCGATCGCGAGGGGGTGGCCAGAAACCACTGGCCGTCCCCTCATCCCGGATCGCTCCTGAAGCGATCCCGACCGTCCCCGCCGGCCGGGGGGGGGTCCGATCGGACCCCCCACGCGCCTGAAGAATGGCACGTACAGGTACGTGATTCTGCCTGTACGTGCCATTCTGCTGACGTATATCTACATGGGGCGGTCGGGAAGTGGTTAATCTCTTCTTCTCAAGAGTGAATAAATTCAGTTTCTCTAATCTTTCCTCATAGCTGAGCTCCTCCATGCCTGTTATCAGTTTGGTCACCCTTCTTTGCACTTTCTTCAGTTCCCCGATATCCTTTTTGAGAACTGGTGCCCAAAACTGAACTGCATATTCCAGATGAGGTCTTACTAATGATTTGTACAAAGGGCAAAATTATATCTCTCTCGCTGGAGTCCATACCTCTCTTAATACAAGAAAGGACTTTGCTTGCTTTGGAAACCGCAGCTTGGCATTGCATGCTATTATTGATCTTATGATCTACCAAAACCCCCAGATCCTTCTCCGCCATTAATTCCCCCAGTTGTACTCCCCATAGTATGTATGATACATGCATATTCTTAGCCCCCAAGTGCATAACTTTACATTTATCAACATTAAACCTCATCTGCCACAGTCGCCCAATTAGACAGTGCATTGAGATCGGCTTGTAAATTGGAGACCTCCTGTAAGGACATTATTCCACTGCATAGCTTAGTGTCATCTGCAAAGACAGAAATGTTACTTTTAATCCCAGACCATATATCATTTATAAAGGTATTAAAAAGTAAGGGTCCCAGCACTGAACCTTGGGGTACACCACTGATAACCTTAGACCATTCAGAGTAAGAATCATTAACCACTAATCTCTGAATTATGTATTTTAGCCAGTTTTCTATTAATTTACAAACTGATATTTCCAAGCCTGTAGACCTTACCTTACACATGAGCCGTGTGTGGGGAACTATGTCAAACACTTTTGCAAAATCCAAGTATACCACGTCCACCGCCACCCCTCTGTCCAAGGTTTTGCTTATTTCCTCATAAAAAGAAATCAGGTTTGTTTGACAACTTCTGTCTTTCATGAATCCATGCTGTCTGTTGCTTAAAATATTTTTTTCCAGGAAAAACTAACAGGTCTATAGTTACTTGGTAAAGACTTTGTTCCCTTTTTAAATATAGGCACCACATTGGCCCTACATCAATCCAGTGGTACTATTCCCGTCATTAATGAGTCCTTAAAAATTAGATACAATGGCTTTGAAATTACAGAGCTCAATTCTTTTAAGATCCGTGGGTGGATGCCATCAGGTCCAGGTGCTTTATCCACCTTTATTCTGTCTAAATATTTCTGGACCATATCCCTTTATAGCCGTTGTGGATCATTTGGGGCTGTGTCACTACCACCCCCATTATGAACATGAGCTCCCCATGCTCCTTGGCTCCCTGTAAAGGACCTACATGCTCAGACCTGACCTGTTTACTATTAATATATTTGAAGAATTCTTTGGGGTTTGTCCTACTACCTTTTGCAATCTGTCGTTCGTTTTGAGTTTTTGCGTCCTTGATTTCCTTTTTACATATTCTGTTATATTCTTTGTAACATTTAAACGACACTAGTGTTCCTTCATTTTTATATTTTTTAAAAGCTCTTTTCTTATTGTTTATAGATTTTTTAACTTTGGCCCGTGAGCCACATAGGTTTTATTTTTAGCCTTCTAAACGTATTGCTCATGGGAATATACTTTGCAGTGAGTTCACAAACAGTCACTTTGAAGAATTCCCATTTCTGTTCTATGCCCATTGATGCCAATATTTCCTCCCAGTCCAAGTCTTGGAGCGCAGCCCTCATCCTTGGAAAATGTACTCTCTTGAAGTTAAGTGTTTTTATCTTCCCCGTATGTGTTTTTTGCTTACAGTTAACATCAAATGAAATCATGTTATGGTCACTGCTACCAAAATGTTCCTTTATATGAACATTAGTAATAAGCTCTGCATGGTTTGAGATTACCAGGTCCAACAGAGCATCATTCCTAGTTGGAGCCTCAATAAACTGGACCATTAAATTGTCCTGTAATAGTTTTATACATTCTTGCCCTTTAACTGTCCCAGCAGTGCCATTACTCCAGTCAATTTCTGGGTAGTTAAAATCCCCCATTATTATCACCATCCCAGCCCTTGCAGCCCTTTCCACCTGTGCAAGGAGCTGAGTCTCCACCTTCTCATTAACATTGGGTGGTCTTTAACAAACCCCAATGATTAACTTTGAACTACGCACATCTATATGCAGTTCCACCCATAATGCTTCAGACCCATCACACTCTCCATCAACCAGGTCCTCATTCACACTCGCTTTGAGAACACTTCTTACATACAGACAGACCCTGCCACCTTTCCTTTTTGCCCTGTCTCTCTGAAAGAATGCATAGCCAGGAATATTAATAGCCCAGTCATGTGAGGAATAAAGCCAAGTTGCAGCAATACCGATTACATCATAGATCTCCTTGTGCACCAGAGCTTCCAACTCACCTATTTTCCTTGGCAGACTTCTGGCATTGGTGAACAAACACTTTAATGCATTATAACATTTTGCTCTGGTGTTTTTCATATATTGTTTAGTAGTACAAATGGCACTATAATTTCCAATGGTTGATTGCAACAGGGAAACTTTCTTGTCACCTGCCATAACCCTCCCCCCATCTATCCCCATTCCACCCTCCATTAATGTCTGACCCTTAACTGACCTGTCTGCCCGATGGAATTCTAGTTCACCCTCCCCATTAATCCTAGTTTAAACACTCCTCCAGCCTTCCCATAAACTTCTCCCCCAGCACAGCAGACCCCCTTCCATTCAGGGGCAAACCATCTTTAGCATATAGGTTGCACCCCAATGAAAAGTCAGTCCAGTGCTCTAGAAACCCAAATCCCTCCTCCCTACACCAGGTCTTAAGCCATGCATTCAACTCTAATCTCCCCCTGCCTTTCCTGTGTTGCGCATGGCACAGGCAATATTTCAGAGAATATCACCTTGGAGGCCCATCCACTTGCAGTCTAGTTCATTAAATTGATTCATAAGGAGCCTCCACCTTCCATGTATTCTGTCATTGGTTCCAACGTGAACCAAGACAGCTGGGTCATGCCCAGCCCCTCCCAGTAATTTATCGACCAGGCCCACCACATGCCGAACCCTGGCACCAGGGAGACAGCAAACCATTTGGTTGAGGCGATCCTGGTGACAAATTATTTTATCAGTCCTGATTATAGAATCTCTTATTACCACCAACTGTCTAGGCCTACCTGCACTCCCCTCATCATCTCTACTAGATGGGCTACTCTCCCAGCTGTTAGGGGTAGCAATGACATTTAGGGCTGCCGCCCCTGTGTTTGCCACCTCCATAACTTCACCCAACTTGGAAAATTTGTTTTGATGCACAAATACAGGACTGGCCTTTCTTTTTCTGTGAGCCCCTTCCACTCCCTCTAACTACATTAACCCATCTTCCTATCTGATAATCCTGACTTGCCCCTCTACCCTCCACATCAACCCTAATGACCCCCTGCTCAGTGACCCCTTTCAAAGTTGTCCTTTCTGTCCAGTGTTGCAACTTGCCCCTCCAGATCTCTAATGCGAGCTTCCAGAAGGGCAACCCGCTCACATCTGTCACAGTGGTATCCATCCTGGAGCTGTTGCACCAATTTTGCATACATGTGGCACACATGAACCTTGGGGTACACCACACAAAACTGGCGTAGGGGTCCCCCCAAAATTCATACCTTCAGGTCTGGTATGTATTTTAAGGGGAACCCTGCACCAAATTGTTTTTAAAAATGGCGTAGGGATCCCTTATCCGAGCACGCAACCTGGCAGGCTGCAGGAAAAGAGGGGGGGCGAGAGGGTGCCCCCCCTCCTGAACCGTACCAGGCCACATGCCCTCAACATGGGGAGGGTGCTTTGGGGTAGCCCCCCAAAGCACCTTGTCCCCATGTTAATGGGGACAAGGGCCTCCTCCCCACAACCCTTGCCCGGTGGTTGTGGGGGTCTGCGGGCAGGGGGATTATCAGAATCTGGAAGCCTCCTTTAACAAGCGGACCCACAGATCCCGGTCTCCCCCTATGTGAATTGGTAACGGGGTACAAATGTACCCCTACCATTTCACCAAAAAAGTCTCAAAATGGTAAGAAAGACAAGACACAGCTTGAGACAAGTCCTTTATTAAAAATTAAAAAAATGAAAATGCCCCCCGAAGTTAGTTCCCCCCGCCCGACGGACCGAAAAAATTAAATTTAAAAAAAGCCGCGACTGACCCCGTTGCATCAGAGGGGGTGGGGTCACCTGGTTACGTTACGTTACTCTTACGTCACCCGCCCTCAGTTATATAAGAGCTGCCAAAGCGAAGATGCGTCAGACAGCGGGAGCGGCTTTTTTTTTTCTTTTTCGGTCCGTCGGGCGCCGTGAACTTACTTCGTGGGACATTTTTATTCTTTTTATTTTTTAATAAAGGACTTGTCCCAAGCTATGTCTTGTCTTTTATCATTTTGACACTTTTTTGGTGAAATGGTAGGGGTATATTTGTACCCCGTTACCAATTCACACAGAGGGGAGGCCAGGATCTGGGGGTCCCCTTGTTATAGGGGGCTTCCAGATTCCGATAAGCCCCCCACCTGCAGACCCCCACAACCACCGGGCAAGGGTTGTGGGAATGAGGCCCTTGTCACCATCAACATGGGAACAAGGTGCTTTGGGGGGCTACCCCAAAGCACCCTCCCCATGTTGAGGGCATGTGGCCTGGTACGGTTCAGAAGGGAGGGTGCTCTCTTGCCCCCCCTCTTTTCCTGCGGCCTGCCAGGTTGCATGTTCGGATAAGGGTCTGGTATGGATTTTGGGGGGGACCCATACGCCATTTTTTAAAAAAATTTGATTCGGGGTTCCCCTTATAACCCAAAGGGCCTTGTAATGGGGGGGGGGGGGGGTCCCATGCTCTTTTTTCAATTATCTGTATCTATATTGCCGAGACAAATCATTACAGCCGCGATCAGTTTTAAATGACAATTTTTAGAAATGTAATTTTGCTGTGATACTGTTCTAAACACGAGAAAAATGTGCCACTTTACAGGCATACTAAGGACACCCCCTAGGCACGATATTTAAAGGAATATTTCAGTTTTATTGTTTCACTTTAAGCATTAAAAAAATCACTGCTCCCGAAAACACATAGTTTTTTAAAATAAAATTTGCATTGATACTTGTCCCCTGGGAAAGGACCCGGGTCCCCAAACACTTTTTCTGACAATAACTTGCATATAAGCCTTTAAAATTAGCACTTTTGATTATTCACGTTCGTGTCCCATAGACTTAACAGTGTTCGTGTATTCTACCAAATTTTTTGCCTGTTCGCATGTTCTGCTGCGAACCAAACCAGGGGTTGTTCGGCTCATCCTTAATATCAATGTATACATATATCATCACAAATAAACATAGACAAGTGCAAATTTAAGAGGCTACAACTTTTAAGACAACACAAACCTAAAACCATGACTGGCAATCAAGGGCTTGTGGCTCATGAATGACTGCAGGTTGGATATGAGTGGGCTCAGAGGAACATATTTTTATATTTAAACTGGGTCCTTAGGGGGATGGTGTTTATTCCCATTATGGAATTCCTTGTGTGGCCTGCCCTGTCTGTGATTGGATGATTTCCACAGTCAATATTGGCATAGGTGCCTTGGTGTCGGGTAGGACTTTGGAGAGCTGGAGAGAGGAAGCTGGTGTTTTCAGTCTCTCTTGGTTATTCTGTGGATGAGAGGAATCTATGTCGTTGAGTTCTGGGTTCCTTCAGCATGAGGGAGTATGACACCATTGGCTGTGCTTTCATGGAATGATTTGGAATAGAACTGACCCTAAAAGGGTTCTGGTCTGCTGCTCAGTCGGGTGCACCCAGTACCAAGCCACCTCTACCTACTGAACCCCTTTCACAGGCCCCCACCATTCCCTCTCCCGAGCTGGCTGCTCTTCCTTCTTGTAATTTCTCACGATATAACCTCAAGGGCTAATTGGTATTGTACACTTTGTCACCCAGTTCTTTAATACACTGTGAATGCACAATCTCTCTCTCTTCAATAAATCCACCAGGCGTTGCTCCTAAAGTGATTCTAAAGCTTGTAATTTAAAACAAAACAAACACATTATACTTACCTGCTCTGTGCAAAGCTTTTCACAGAGCAGCCCAATCCTCTTCTTATAGGGTCCCCTGCTGGTGGTCCTGGCTCCTCCCCCCTGCCAGGTGCCCCCAATAGAAAGCTTCTTGCTATTGGGGGACTCAAGCAGGCTCACTCCTGAGCCATACTCCTGTGAATGGACATTGGCTCCCGCTGCTGTGTGAGCCCATGCACAACGCTGGATTGAGATGGGGCTCAGGGCTTAAGTATAAGGGGGCTGGAGGGGGAGCATGCAAAACAGAAGTTTTTTTTTACCTTAATGCATAGTATAACCACTTTAACCATAACCTCTTTTATTGAATTAACTTATTTAGCATGCAGTCCTTCAACAGTTTCCATAGGGATACATTTGGTGCAACATAGCAGATAATCATCACATTTCCATTCTCTCATTATAAATGCTTTACAGGGCTGTGGCTGTACTGCACTGGGTCGGTTTAAGTATTTCCAGCAGAACAGGTGTTAAATTCAATGCAGCATCAAGTTAAACACTCTTCCATCTTCCCTACCTTATGTAAGTGTGCTGTGCTGTGGTGCTTATACCTTCCAATTAATTAATGCCCCCACAATATGAAATATAGCAACTCAAGCAACCCATGCCAGGGTCCCACTGTGGGGTAACACCACGATACACTCCCAATCACATTTTACATGTACTGTATGGTCCTTACTGCTCACTCCCAATGCTTGTCTGGCCACAAGGTCTGTCCTCCTCCTGCATTTATCATCTCCCAGAAAGACAAGGGAAGGTACACCACAGCAATATCCTCCTCTGCTCTTAAGATTCCTATCCCGGTATGCTGTATCGAACGCCGTCTCTGGAATCACTGTCCCTCAGGCTACCAGGCTCCGGATGGGTAGATGTGGGCGCTCTCCAAGCGCATACACCGCCAAACCGATACAGGTGGGAAAAAGTAAAAGCAGAAAAGGAGTGCCTCCAATGGTGAAGTAGGTTTAAACAAGGCGACTTTATTGATCAAGAAAAGGATAAAATATATAGCTAAAATGGACTCTTACAATCTTAAAAACAGATCAAGCAAAAAATCAAGCACAATGGCGTCTGAACGCCGATCTCACGTCACTTCCGGTTCAAAGGGTGACTGTTTCCGATCCCTCCCTACGCGTTACGTCATGTGACTTCATCAGGGGAACCGGATTGGTTAACCCTCATTGTTTATATATCAAAAAACCGGAAATTGTATGGCGGCCATTTTGTTGTAGTCCGTTATACAGGACGGGCTCTGCCAATCTTTAGTTCCATGGAGATGTTCTGACAACGTGAGAGAGTTGTCATTCTATTTATCCATAAATAGATTATTTATGTTCTACTGCATGGATGCATCTTTCTTTTCCTTCTAATATTAGGAATGAGACAATGTCCATGTATATTATATTACAATTTGAGATAGTGTAACCGAGCTTGAATAATGTGTTGCAGCAAGCCAATATGTCTTATTCGCTTGTGTGCAATGTGGGTGCTAAGATATAAGTCTTAGCGCAGCTTTCCAAAAATTCAACTATACAGTCTATTTAATGTATATAACACCCCACGGCCATTTTCTGGTGGCCTGTTGTGTTATTGTAGCCATTCCGTGCAGATAGTGCAATGAAGACTAGATAATATTATACATTGTATAGGAGGCACCCCCGCGGCCATTTTTTAGTGGCCCGTTGTGTCAGTTCAAATCGTCCATTTTGGAATAGACCGCTGTGTGTGACAGCATATTGGTTACTCATCTAGACATGCTTTGCTGACAGTTTTAATTCAGTCCGTCTAAATGAAGGAAGCCAGCTTCAGTCACATGACTCAAAGCTTGTATAAAATTCTAAAATCAAAACAACGTCATATAAATATCATTAAAAACCTCTCAGAGACTGATTTTTAAAAAACCCTTATATTATAATAAATAAATAACTAGATAAATACTTTTAAGACTCAAGAACGCGTATATAATGAACAATAGAGGGGACTAGTGTGTATGTCCCCATCAATACGCTAAAAAAATGTTAAAAAAATATGTTTTTAACTAATGAAAGTTTGGGTTTCAGAAAATCCCAGAAATTCCGTGGTAGACAAATAAATAATCATGTTCCAAGTATTAAAAATAGAGAAAATTTATATATTTAAAAACAGATTAAATATATATATTAAAGTCACCTACGATAATAAAATAGATCAATTGGGACATAAAAAATTTTCCTGTAATAATTAATGGCCCAATTGGGAAAATATTATAAAAAATGATAATGCATATTATAACCACAATATATATTGCTATTAAAAGAGGAAACGTCAGATGAAAAGGATGTACCGGAAATGACCTGATATCTCATATATGGATTTCTTTTATACAGTTCAGGGAAAGATTAAAAATTACTCAAAAAACAATTTAAGTCAAATTCCACATTTAACCCTTCAGGAACTAAAGTCCTCATGGTAAAAATCCACATGGATTCTTTTTGACTAATTGTGCGTATCTTATGGCTGCCCCTCCATGACGGTTTATACTTTTCTATTCCCCAAAACTGCAGCTGAGAAGGGTCCCTGTTGTGTACTAGGTCAAAATGTTTAGATAAGTTGTGCTTAGGGAATCCATTAATAATGTTTTTGACATGTTCTTTGATCCTAACCTTCAGTTGTCTTTTTGTCCTCCCTATATACTGCAAATTGCAGCTGCACTGTATACAGTAGACAACCCCCTCTGTGTGACACCCTATAAAGTCACGTATTTTATGGGTTTGTCCCGTGCTGGTTGATGTGAATTCGGTCCTTTTTCCTTGAAATTTCCTTGCTTTGCAACACGCAAAGCAATTTTTACAAGGATAGAATCCTATACCTGAAAAAAATGTATAGCCTGGTTTAGTAGGTGGCTCTATGACCGATTTCACTACTAGATCTCTCAGAGTGGGTGCCCTTTTAAAAATGATGTTAGGATTCATCGGTAAAATAGTTTTAAGATCTTTATCGTTTGTTAGTATATGCCAATGTCGTTTAATCAATTTGGTAACCTCTTTGTGTTGGATATTATAGTCAAGTATAAGGCATGGTGCTTGATTATGGATTCTATTTGTATCCTTTGGTTTAGTTTGCAGCATTGTTGTTCTATCCATGTCTTTTACTTGCATTATTTGTCTCTTTATCCACACATCTTTATATCCTTTTTCTTTAAACCTATTTCCTATGAGGTCTGCTTGTTTTATAAAATCATCCGGTTTAGTGCAATTTCTTCGTATCCTTACCAGCTGGCCTTTGGGTATATTAAAGAGCCAGGGTTTAAAATGGCAGCTGTTGATAGACAGGTAACTGTTAGCATCCACATTTTTAAAATGCGTTTTCGTGATTATCTTATTGCCCTCAATCGATATATTCAAGTCGAGGAAATCTATAGCTTTCTCATCAATCTTCCACACCAAATTTATGTTTTTATCATTAATGTTTAGATTTCTCAAGAACTCCTCCAAAGATAGTTTGCTACCGTTCCATAAAATAATTAAATCATCAATATATCTTCTATATAACGTTAGCTCTGCTGGCATGTTCCGATATACTGCTTCCTCCTCCCAGTGGGCCATGAACGCGTTAGCCACACTTGGGGCAAATTTGGCCCCCATTGCAATACCAATGGCTTGTCTGTAATAACATTGATTGTGCCAGAAATAGCTGTGTTTCAAACAAAAGTCCAGGCATTTAATCAGAAATTTTCTCTGTTTACAACCCAAAGTGCTATGTGCCCTCAGCAACCATTTTGTAGCTGTACATGCTTCGTGATGTGCAACTATCGTATATAGAGAAGACACATCAGCAGTCGCCAATAATGTGCGACCTTCCAAGACTGGTACTGTATTTAATAATTGTAACACATGCTTGGTGTCTTTCAAATAAGCCTTTGTGTTTTGGACTGCTGGCTGTATGAAATGATCTATATATTCTCCTGTTCTTGAAGTGAGAGAGTCAATGCCATTTACTATCGGTCTACCTGGAGGTAATTCTTTATCCTTGTGTATCTTTGGGATAGTATAAATTATTGGAGTTCTACAAGCCTCTGGGATTAAATACTTGGCTTCTTTCTTGTTTAGAATATCTTTTTTTATTCCTAAATTGACTACTAATTCAAGCTCCTTCTTATAGGCATTAGTGGGATTTCCTAACAGTTTAATGTAAGTCTTCTCATCATTTAATTGTCTTTCTAGTTCGTGTAGGTATTGCTCCTTTGATTGTATGACTACTGCTCCTCCCTTATCCGCTGGTCTTATGACGATGTCCTTCCGTTGTTTTAGTGACTTTATGCCATTCTTTATGTGGATAGGGTCAGAGACTTTCTTAATCTCGAGAGATTGTAAGTCTTCCATCACTAATCTTTTAAATACCTCAACATGTTGGTTGTTAGTGACTTTTGGATTATATATAGAATTGTTCCGCAAAGTACTTTGTATAGGTGATTCAGCATTCCTTTCAGTGATGGTTCTAGATTTAAATGGGTTACTCATGATATACTTCTTGATATTTAATTTTCTAATATACTTTTGAATCCCAATATATGCATCAAATTTATTTAGGTTTTTGGTAGGGGCATGTTTAAGCCCTTTATCTAGTACAGCTAATTCATCTGTCGAAATGGGTTTGCCACTTATATTGATAACTCCTTCTCCAACTACTCTCTTTTTCTCTTGGACTCTCTTTCCCGCTCTGCAGCCTCTCTTGTTTCTGGACTGTCTGCAGACCTGTCCTCTTCTGGTTTCCTCCTCGGCGAGCGATGTAATTCCCGCGGAGATCTTCTGGGGGAGTTGTGTCTCCTCTCCCTGTCTAAAAAAGCCCCTCATCACTAAAGACTTAGAAGCGCAACAACGGAAGATAAAAAAGTACCAGAGAGATGTTGCAGATTATAAAGCCAACCGTGCCTTTAAGTGGCAAAATAAACCAGAACCATCAACGCAGCCATCCAATTATACAACCCCAATGAGGGAGGTACGGATACAAGACCCCACATCTCTATACCCACCCAATGGATCTAGGTGGGAAAATGTGGATTCATCTATGGCCAGACCAAACTACGACCAAAGAAATCAACATCAATATGATAATGGTGATTCATCTATGGCTAGATCAAATTATGACCAAAGAAGCCTACATCAGTATGAGACACCAAGACCGCACCAAGACCCACGGAATATGGGCCAATATGGACAACAAACACCAAAGAAATTTTGGAAAAAACCTTTTAAGAAACCTTTTAAAAAACCATTCAACAACTGGCAACACAACCAGAAGGACTCCAGAGGACCGCCAGTACAACAACAACAGTACTATCAACAAGCAAGATCGGACAGAAGTCCAGTACACACCTATAACAGGTTTGAACCCCTTAGACAACACCAGGACTACCATCATTATGAGAATGCAAACCAACAGTATCAATATGATAGGAACCAATATCAATATGACAGGAACCAACAAGGGGCTTTTTTAGACAGGGAGAGGAGACACAACTCCCCCAGAAGATCTCCGCGGGAATTACATCGCTCGCCGAGGAGGAAACCAGAAGAGGACAGGTCTGCAGACAGTCCAGAAACAAGAGAGGCTGCAGAGCGGGAAAGAGAGTCCAAGAGAAAAAGAGAGTAGTTGGAGAAGGAGTTATCAATATAAGTGGCAAACCCATTTCGACAGATGAATTAGCTGTACTAGATAAAGGGCTTAAACATGCCCCTACCAAAAACCTAAATAAATTTGATGCATATATTGGGATTCAAAAGTATATTAGAAAATTAAATATCAAGAAGTATATCATGAGTAACCCATTTAAATCTAGAACCATCACTGAAAGGAATGCTGAATCACCTATACAAAGTACTTTGCGGAACAATTCTATATATAATCCAAAAGTCACTAACAACCAACATGTTGAGGTATTTAAAAGATTAGTGATGGAAGACTTACAATCTCTCGAGATTAAGAAAGTCTCTGACCCTATCCACATAAAGAATGGCATAAAGTCACTAAAACAACGGAAGGACATCGTCATAAGACCAGCGGATAAGGGAGGAGCAGTAGTCATACAATCAAAGGAGCAATACCTACACGAACTAGAAAGACAATTAAATGATGAGAAGACTTACATTAAACTGTTAGGAAATCCCACTAATGCCTATAAGAAGGAGCTTGAATTAGTAGTCAATTTAGGAATAAAAAAAGATATTCTAAACAAGAAAGAAGCCAAGTATTTAATCCCAGAGGCTTGTAGAACTCCAATAATTTATACTATCCCAAAGATACACAAGGATAAAGAATTACCTCCAGGTAGACCGATAGTAAATGGCATTGACTCTCTCACTTCAAGAACAGGAGAATATATAGATCATTTCATACAGCCAGCAGTCCAAAACACAAAGGCTTATTTGAAAGACACCAAGCATGTGTTACAATTATTAAATACAGTACCAGTCTTGGAAGGTCGCACATTATTGGCGACTGCTGATGTGTCTTCTCTATATACGATAGTTGCACATCACGAAGCATGTACAGCTACAAAATGGTTGCTGAGGGCACATAGCACTTTGGGTTGTAAACAGAGAAAATTTCTGATTAAATGCCTGGACTTTTGTTTGAAACACAGCTATTTCTGGCACAATCAATGTTATTACAGACAAGCCATTGGTATTGCAATGGGGGCCAAATTTGCCCCAAGTGTGGCTAACGCGTTCATGGCCCACTGGGAGGAGGAAGCAGTATATCGGAACATGCCAGCAGAGCTAACGTTATATAGAAGATATATTGATGATTTAATTATTTTATGGAACGGTAGCAAACTATCTTTGGAGGAGTTCTTGAGAAATCTAAACATTAATGATAAAAACATAAATTTGGTGTGGAAGATTGATGAGAAAGCTATAGATTTCCTCGACTTGAATATATCGATTGAGGGCAATAAGATAATCACGAAAACGCATTTTAAAAATGTGGATGCTAACAGTTACCTGTCTATCAACAGCTGCCATTTTAAACCCTGGCTCTTTAATATACCCAAAGGCCAGCTGGTAAGGATACGAAGAAATTGCACTAAACCGGATGATTTTATAAAACAAGCAGACCTCATAGGAAATAGGTTTAAAGAAAAAGGATATAAAGATGTGTGGATAAAGAGACAAATAATGCAAGTAAAAGACATGGATAGAACAACAATGCTGCAAACTAAACCAAAGGATACAAATAGAATCCATAATCAAGCACCATGCCTTATACTTGACTATAATATCCAACACAAAGAGGTTACCAAATTGATTAAACGACATTGGCATATACTAACAAACGATAAAGATCTTAAAACTATTTTACCGATGAATCCTAACATCATTTTTAAAAGGGCACCCACTCTGAGAGATCTAGTAGTGAAATCGGTCATAGAGCCACCTACTAAACCAGGCTATACATTTTTTTCAGGTATAGGATTCTATCCTTGTAAAAATTGCTTTGCGTGTTGCAAAGCAAGGAAATTTCAAGGAAAAAGGACCGAATTCACATCAACCAGCACGGGACAAACCCATAAAATACGTGACTTTATAGGGTGTCACACAGAGGGGGTTGTCTACTGTATACAGTGCAGCTGCAATTTGCAGTATATAGGGAGGACAAAAAGACAACTGAAGGTTAGGATCAAAGAACATGTCAAAAACATTATTAATGGATTCCCTAAGCACAACTTATCTAAACATTTTGACCTAGTACACAACAGGGACCCTTCTCAGCTGCAGTTTTGGGGAATAGAAAAGTATAAACCGTCATGGAGGGGCAGCCATAAGATACGCACAATTAGTCAAAAAGAATCCATGTGGATTTTTACCATGAGGACTTTAGTTCCTGAAGGGTTAAATGTGGAATTTGACTTAAATTGTTTTTTGAGTAATTTTTAATCTTTCCCTGAACTGTATAAAAGAAATCCATATATGAGATATCAGGTCATTTCCGGTACATCCTTTTCATCTGACGTTTCCTCTTTTAATAGCAATATATATTGTGGTTATAATATGCATTATCATTTTTTATAATATTTTCCCAATTGGGCCATTAATTATTACAGGAAAATTTTTTATGTCCCAATTGATCTATTTTATTATCGTAGGTGACTTTAATATATATATTTAATCTGTTTTTAAATATATAAATTTTCTCTATTTTTAATACTTGGAACATGATTATTTATTTGTCTACCACGGAATTTCTGGGATTTTCTGAAACCCAAACTTTCATTAGTTAAAAACATATTTTTTTAACATTTTTTTAGCGTATTGATGGGGACATACACACTAGTCCCCTCTATTGTTCATTATATACGCGTTCTTGAGTCTTAAAAGTATTTATCTAGTTATTTATTTATTATAATATAAGGGTTTTTTAAAAATCAGTCTCTGAGAGGTTTTTAATGATATTTATATGACGTTGTTTTGATTTTAGAATTTTATACAAGCTTTGAGTCATGTGACTGAAGCTGGCTTCCTTCATTTAGACGGACTGAATTAAAACTGTCAGCAAAGCATGTCTAGATGAGTAACCAATATGCTGTCACACACAGCGGTCTATTCCAAAATGGACGATTTGAACTGACACAACGGGCCACTAAAAAATGGCCGCGGGGGTGCCTCCTATACAATGTATAATATTATCTAGTCTTCATTGCACTATCTGCACGGAATGGCTACAATAACACAACAGGCCACCAGAAAATGGCCGTGGGGTGTTATATACATTAAATAGACTGTATAGTTGAATTTTTGGAAAGCTGCGCTAAGACTTATATCTTAGCACCCACATTGCACACAAGCGAATAAGACATATTGGCTTGCTGCAACACATTATTCAAGCTCGGTTACACTATCTCAAATTGTAATATAATATACATGGACATTGTCTCATTCCTAATATTAGAAGGAAAAGAAAGATGCATCCATGCAGTAGAACATAAATAATCTATTTATGGATAAATAGAATGACAACTCTCTCACGTTGTCAGAACATCTCCATGGAACTAAAGATTGGCAGAGCCCGTCCTGTATAACGGACTACAACAAAATGGCCGCCATACAATTTCCGGTTTTTTGATATATAAACAATGAGGGTTAACCAATCCGGTTCCCCTGATGAAGTCACATGACGTAACGCGTAGGGAGGGATCGGAAACAGTCACCCTTTGAACCGGAAGTGACGTGAGATCGGCGTTCAGACGCCATTGTGCTTGATTTTTTGCTTGATCTGTTTTTAAGATTGTAAGAGTCCATTTTAGCTATATATTTTATCCTTTTCTTGATCAATAAAGTCGCCTTGTTTAAACCTACTTCACCATTGGAGGCACTCCTTTTCTGCTTTTACTTTTTCCCACCTGTATCGGTTTGGCGGTGTATGCGCTTGGAGAGCGCCCACATCTACCCATCCGGAGCCTGGTAGCCTGAGGGACAGTGATTCCAGAGACGGCGTTCGATACAGCATACCGGGATAGGAATCTTAAGAGCAGAGGAGGATCGGAGTTGGTTTGATTACACGCTGAATAAAGAACCTATGAGGTGAGAGGCTAGATAGCCCATTGTTGGATTTTCACACACCACGTTTGCTGATAGTTGTTTATCCATTGGATAACACATAGTATTAAAAACTTAAGAGAAACAACCCCATTTGTAGTACAAAGCAAAATTATGTAGTATCATGTAGGCGCCCGCTGCTTCACTGCCACCAGTTAATTCCAATTTTTGTTCGGCAACTGTTTGTTTTTTTTCCAATTTAAGGTTTGAATCTGATAAGGGATTGCTAGTATTGGGCAGTACTTCTTCAAATAAGGCATATATTGTAAATGTAAATATTCATTATCTGGATTTTACAATATTGCACTTGTATCTTTACAAAAAACAGACAGTGTGGTAAGCACCAATGGGTGAGCAGAGCACCAATAGTGTGTAAGGTCTGAAAGGTTTGTCATAATATTACCATAGGGAGAAAAGATATCCTAATTGTACAATGACCCTTAAAGCCACATCCCAATTGCTTTAGGTAACTTAGTAATGCCCTTGCATACAAACATGCAAGACGCACAAACAAGTTAAAGTAGAACAAAAGGCAAAACCTGTTTTCTTTTCTTTATGGATAGAGCAAGAGAGGGTGAGATTTTTTGTCGCCATCTGTGTCCCATTGCAGAGATTTCTCTTCACTTCCTGTCCCATAGCCAAACAGGAAGTGAGAGGAAATCCTGGAGAATTAAAGTGGTTGTAAACCCTCACATATACCCAATGAGACTAAACAAATCCTTCTACATAATTTGCATCTGTTTATCTTCAGAATCTATCCCCTACAGCCTTTCAAAGTGCAGAATTTACACAGGTTCTCTCAGCTCTGAAAAGCAGGGGGCAGAGAGGTGAAACATTTTACTCTTAGTGTCAGAAAAACTTGTCTCAAGTAATTCATGCTTATAGCAGAGGAAGGAAGCAGCAGACAGAAATTACACTTAGTGCTCTTAAAGTGATTGTATAGGCAGTAGGCAGAAGGTTTTTTATCTTAATGCTTTCTATGCATTAAGATAAAAAACCTTCAGTGTGTTGCAGCCCCCCTCATACTTACCTGAGCTCCATCTCTATCCAGGGATGTGCTTGGGTGCTCGGCCATCCAGGACTCTCCCTCGTGATTGGCTGAGACACAGCAGCAGCGCCATTGGCTCCTGCTGCTGTCCCTCAAAGTCAGCTAGCCAATCAGGAGAGAGAGAGGGCAGGGCCAAATCCCGGAACCCCGGTTTCCATGTCTGAATGGACTCACGGAGCTGCGGCTCGACTCGGGTGCCCTCATAGCAAGCTGCAGGAGGGAGGGGCCGGGAATGCTGGCGAGGGACCCGAGAAGAGGAGAATCCAGGCTGCTCTGTGCAAAATCACTGCAAAGGGCAGTTAAGCATAACATGTTTATCATTTTTAACCACTTCCCGCCTGGCCTATAGCAGAACGACTGCCGGGCGGTGGTTCCGTTATCCTGACTGGACGTGATACAGTTTGTGGGGGCGCACATCGCAGCGATTGCTGTTGCGGTGTGTCAGTCTGACACACCGCAACTCCGATCTAGGTAAGGAGTCTCTGACAGGGGCTCCTTACCAAGTGATCAGCTGTGACAAATCACAGCGGATCACAGCGTGAACCAGAAAGTGCCGGTAAATGGCTTTCCTCAGTTCGCGCTGACAGGGAGAGCCGATCAACGGCTCAGAGGGGGGTGTGCATTGATAATCAGCACACTGATTATCAGCGCAGCCCCCATCAGAGGTGCCACCACAATGGCAATCAGTGTCCATCATCTGCCAGTCAGTGCCCTATCAGTAATGCCTGTCAGTGCCCATAAAAGTGCCAATCATTGCCCATAAATGTGCCAATCAGTGCCCCATCAGTTACGCCTGTCAGGGCCATTCAGATGCCCATCAGTAATGCCTGTCAGTACCTCCTAATCCGTGCTGCTTATCAGTGCCCATCAGTGCCGCCTATCAGTGCCACCTATCAGTGCCCATCAGTGCCGCCTATCAGTGCTGCCTATCAGTGCCACCTATTAGTGCCCATCAGTGCTGCTTCTCAGTGCCCATCAGTGCACATCAGTGCTGCCTATCAGTGCCCATCAGTGCGGCATATCAGTGCCGCCTATCAGTGCCCATCAGTGCTGCATATCAGTGCCGCCTATCAGTGCCCATCAATTCTACATATTAGTGCCTCCTCACCAGTGCCCATCAGTGCCACCTAATCAGTGCCAATTGGTGCAGCCTCATCAGTGCCTGTCAGTGAAGGAGAAAACAACATTTTATAACAGAAATTAAGAAAAACATTCGGTATTTTTTAGTTTGTTTAGCAAAAAATAAAAACCCCAGTGGTGATCAAATACCACCAAAAGTAAGCTCTATTTTTGGGAAGAAAATTATAAAAATGTATGTAGCACTGCCCCCTAGGGGACTGTTTGGAATTACCTGCTCATCTGCACTGCTATGGCCTGGTGAACATTCCAACCCGCACTCTGGGTTCAGACATCCTGATACCGCTGCAAAGTAATGAATCAGAAAACTCAAGGTATTATGATTCTGATAGTATTTACTTGAATCAACTGGAAAGAGTGGTACACAACTAGAAGGGAATAAATCTGCTGAACTGTAGGGCTTACAGCACCAGCTCAGTGTTGCCTTATGAGTGTATTTGAAATCTCCATTAATATCTGTGAAATATTGTAATTATGAATATATCTCTTTTTGCTTGCAGCTATGAAAGCTGGGCAAAAGCCTTCCTCCAAATACTTGTTAAGAGCAGACAATGCGGGGCCGAGACTTGTATACACAAACAATGGAGAGCCAATTTCATTGTTTGTCACCTATGCACTACAAAACACCCCATGCTGGTTTATATAATCAAGTGAGTCCCACCCCGGAATCGATTCTTAACTTCCCAGCTACATTCTCTTGCTCAGAATAATCACTAGGAGTTGCATTAAAGGAGGCTGGCTTAGACTAAGTATAGGGAAGATAACCAATCAGAAGTCACCCTATGGCAACCAATGAGACATGAGCATTAAGGGATATACTCAGAGGAAAAAGGCGGCATTTTATGCCTTGATGTAAGACCATAGCTAGAGATGTGTGTATTAGCTAGACGTTTAACTACCTGTAATAAATGCTATTATATTTAAAGCTTTTCCTCCTGTCCAATAGAACTCTTATTTAACCCATATCATATTTTGTAATTACTAAATCAGAAATAGAGATTTTAGAGGTTAACATCAGCAAAAGAATTCCTCTGAAAGTCAAGAAACATCGTAATAACAAATATGCAGCACGTTATAAATACTTCCTTTAAGAGGTAATACTTTCCCCCTAGAGATAAACACAACTAAACAGAATGGACTGGCACACTAAAAGAGGTAACCTGGCTGAGCAAAAATGGCTTTAGTAATGGGAGCTTAGGCCTGGAGAGGATGGTACAAAGGCCCTTGTGTAATTCTAATATTAATGTCCTCATTGCAGATCTGATGTTCTTCACCGGTACGTTGGAGCTCGTTATTTGTAATCCAATTAGGTGTAATAGGGTGTATTAAGTTCCTTGTAGAGAGTGAGGTTAAAGCGCTTAAGCACTGCATTACGCTAAATTCAGGACAATGTTCATAGGGTGGATGTGTCTGATGCAAAGTGTACCAGTGATAGCGTGACAAGAGTGCAGATAAAAGAGATGGGCGATTAGCTCTCTCACTGACAACCAGGTAGATGTGATTGAGAAAAAATATATTTTTGTTGTGTTGAGACTTTATATGAGGCAATGGCCTTAACCACTTGACCACTGGGCACTTAAACCCCCTTAATAACCAGACCAATTTTCAGCTTTGAGTGCTCTCACAATTTGAACGACAATTACTCAGTCATGCAACACTGTACCCACATGACATTTCCGTCCTTTTTTTCCACACAAATAGAGCTTTCTTTTGGTGGCATTTGATCACCCCTGGGTTTTTTATTTTTTGTGCTATAAATGAAAAAAGACCGAAAAATTTTGTGAAAAAATGCATTTTTCTTAATTTCTATAAATTTTGTTTGCAAATAAGTAATTTTTCTTCATAAATTTGACCAAAAATGTATACTGCTAAATATCTTTGGTAAAAATAACCCAAATTAGTGGATATTATTTAGTCTGTGTGAAAGTTATAGGGTCTACAAGCTATGGTGCCAATCACTGAAAATGTATCAATTTGATCACACCTGATGTACTGACAGCCTATCTCATTTCTTGAGACCCTAACAAGCCAGTTAAGTACAAATACCCCCCAAATGACCCCTTTTTGGAAAGTAGACATTCCAAAGTAGTTAGTACGAGGCACAGTTAGTTTTTTGAAATTGTCATTTTTTCCCACAATTCTTTGCAAAATTAAGATTTTTTTTTTTCACACCAAATTGTAATTATAACAGGTTATTTCTCTCACATGGCATGTACACAATTGAAACCCCAAATATATATATTCTGCTGCTCCTCCTGAGTATGGCGATACCACATGTGTGAGACTTTTACACAGCCTGGCCACATACACAGGCCCAACATTGAAGTAGCTTAACATCTAATCTCTCAACCACGTATTACACTTTTGAAGGCCCTGGGGCACCAGGACAATGGAAACGCCCATAAAGTGACCCCATTTTGGAAAGCAAACACCCGAACGTATAATCCATGAGGCATAATGAGTCTTTTGAACAGTTCATTTTTTTCCCGAAGTTTTTGGAAAATGTGGAAAAAAAAATGAAAACGCATTTTTTTTTACACAAAGTTGTCCATTTTTAAGATATTTCCAACACATAGCATGTACATAGCAAAAATGACACCCCAAAATATATTCTGCTACTCCTCCTGAGTATGGCGATACCACATGTATGAGGCTTTTACACAGCCTGGCCACATACACAGGCCCAACATCCAAGAAACAACATCAGGTGTTCTAGGGACATACATTACCCATCCAATTTCCTTACAATCTATCACATTTTTGAAGTCCCTTCATATTTCTAACACAGCATGTACATACCAAGAATTACACCCTAAAATACATTCTGCTGAGTAAAGGGTAAACAAAAGATTACCTATGGTTGTAGTAGGGCAATTGTCCACAGGAGGAGAGCCCTGATCCGTTAGTACGAGGCACAGTTCGTTTTTTGAAGTTGTCATTTTTTCCCACAGTTCTTTGCAAAATTAAGATTTTTTTAATTTTATTTTTTTTCACACCAAATTGTCATTATAACAGGTTATTTCCAACACATAGCATGTACATAGCAAAAATGACACCCCAAAATATATTCTGCTACTCCTCCTGAGTATGGCAATACCACATGTGTGAGACTTTTACACAGCCTGGCACATACACAGGCCCAACATTGAAGTAGCAACTTCAGGCGTTCTAGGAGCATAAATTACACATCTAATCTCTCAACCACCTATTACACTTTTGAAGGCCCTGGAGCACCAGGACAATGGAAACGCCCACAAAGTGACCCCATTTTGGAAAGCAAACACCCCAATGTATAATCTATGAGGCATAATGAGTCTTTTGAACAGTTCATTTTTTTCCAGAAGTTTTTGGAAAATGTGGAAAAAAAATTAAAACGCATTTTTTTTTACACAAAGTTGTCCATTTATAATATATTTCCAACACATAGCATGTACATAGCAAAAATGACACCCCAAAATATATTCTGCTGCTCTTCCTGAGTATGGCGATACCACATGTGTGAGACTTTTACACAGCCTGGCTACATACACAGGCCCAACATTGAAGTAGCAACTTCAGGCGTTCTAGGAGCATAAATTACACATCTAATCTCTCAACCACCTATTACACTTTTGAAGGCCCTGGAGCACCAAGACAATGGAAATGCCCACAAAGTGCCCCCATTTTGGAAAGAAAACACCCCAACGTATAATCTATGAGGCATAATGAGTCTTTTGAACGGTTCATTTTTTTTCCATACGTTTTTGGAAAATTTGGAAAAAAAAATAAAACGCAAATTTTTTTTACACAAAGTTGTCCATTTATAAGATATTTCCAACACATAGCATGTACATAGCAAAAATGACACCCCAAACATATTCTACTACTCCTCCTGAGTATGGCGATACCACATGTGTGAGACTTTTACACAGCCTGGCCACATACAGAAGCCCAACATCCAAGAAGCACCATTAGGTGTTCTAGGGACATAAATTACGCATCCAATTTCCTTACAATCTATCACATTTTTGAAGGCCCTTCATATTTTTAACACAGCATGTACATACCAAGAATTACACCCTAAAATACATTCTGCTGAGTAAAGGGTAAACAAAATATTTCCTGTGGTTTTAGTAGGGCAATTGTCCACAGGAGGAGAGCCCTGATTCGGGAATGAGAAAACTAAAAAATAATTTTTCTTCATCCAGAAAAACAATTCTGGAGCCCCTCACATATGTGAGACCCCTGTCCACTAGCATAGCAGGGCAAAAGATCAATCCAAGAGGCAGGCAAAAAACGTGGTCAAACAGTCCAGGGTCAGTTCCAGAGCAGGCAGAGGTGTGTACAGTTTAGCATTAGGCAGAAGCAAGGTCGTATAACAGGCCAGGGTCAGTTCCGGAGAAGGCAGAGGTATGTTTAGCGTTAGGCAGAAGCTTGGTCATATAACAGGCCAGGGTCGGTTCCGGAGAAGGCAGATGTATGTACAGTTCAGTGCAGTGGCATAAGGGGTGTGGAGGAAAATGACAGGGAATGAGAATTACGTTTACAATACTTCCCTAATAATGTAGAGAAGTATGGTAACGGCGGAAACATTCACCTATACAGAGGCCTGGTTGGGAAGAACATTGGGGACAATAAAATGTGGTGTCTCTTCTAATTCCTCCTCTGGAGCACACCCGGAATTTCTTCTGACTTCTGTGGCCTGTTTCACGGGGGGGGGGTTTGTCCGGAAAGTGGGGCTCACGGAGTCTGCTCACGGAATCAGAGTGAATAGTTGCTGGTGGGCTTTCAGGGTACAAAAGGGCAGAAATAACTTCTTCTTGGTAGTGCAGATAGGATACGGGGTTCTCTGTAGATTTTTGGTAAATAACATAAGGCGTTATACATGGCCAAACTGAAAAAATAAATGGACACTTTTTTATACCAGTGGCGGGATTTTCTTGTGGGAAGGTAGGGTTCAATCATCTGATCGTTGAAGTCCACTCCCCCCATAAACAAATTATAATCATAGATGCAAGCTGGTTTCTGGATTGGGTTACTTCTCTGGGATATGTGGTCCAGATGCATAGACAGACAGAACAGTTATCAGTCTGATGAACTACTCATCCCATAGTTCCTTTAACCGGACTCTCAAATATGTAATTTAATAGCCCTGGGTACTATGGGTCATGCAATGCATAAAGACACCGGAGAATTGTCTTACTTTGCAATTGTAGTCCACATTGCTACATTTGGTATGGGTACAGTGTTGCATGACATTCAAAGTGCGACAGCGCTGAAAGCTGAAAATTGTCCTGGGCAGGAAGGGGGGAAAGTGCCCAGTATTGAAGTGGTTAAAGAAAAAAAAAAACGAGACTTTAGTGTCACTATAATACTTTTCTGGGGACAACACAAAATTTGGTATTTTCTATTCGATGTTGTACCTGGGTGCTGGAGCAAATTTTAAAATTTTTGGATTAGATTGATTTTATGTAGTTTTGTATGCTGCATGGACTCAATTTTCAATGTAGAATTGGAACAAAGATATGTTGTGCTTTGCATTTCTATTATAAGCTCTGTAGTCTTCTCAAACAGCCAGGTGCCCTTTCATCTGATGTGAAAGAGGCATGGGAGCACACTGCTGAAATGTGTTGTTTCAGCTGTCAGCTGTGGTGCTGAACACGCTCATGTGACCTCAGCCATAGACACATTCATGCGTGGGACTAGACTTTTTATAATTCAGGGGCCCCATTTTTTTTTCTAGCCACCCTGCCCTGGGCAAATGTGAGTAAATAAAGTTGTCTGGCTTTTAAACAGCAAAAGCTGATTTGCAGTGCTGTACTCATTTGGTCTTCCCCTAAGCTCAGTTGCTTCTGCTGTTGCTTTTGCCAGAACTCCACATCAAGGCGGAGCCCCGCACTTAGAAGTGAGCTGTACCCCCCAGTGTCTCTGTACACCTTCTTCCGTGGATTGTAGCATTTAGAAGGGGACATCACTGAACCTGCGTCTAGTTCCACCAGTCCAGTCTTCCTATCCAGGGCTGGTGCAAGAATTTTTGCCACCCTAGGCGAAAACTAATTTTGCCACCCCCATTGGCTCCACCCCTGACTCCACCCCCAATGTGAATGGACAAGAAAGATACCTTGTATCTTTCTCTGTCCTTGTAGAGATAGAAAAAATGTGTAGAAAAAAATAAATAAAATAAAAAATATACCTAGATCAAGGTTTGATCTAGGCCAGCCCCAGGGTTAGTGTTTGGGTCAAGGTCGGGGTCAAAGGTCAAGATCAGGGTCAAAGGTCGGGTTTAGTATCAGTATTTTTTAGACAGAATTTTTTTAAAAATTTGTATCAGTGTCAGTTAGTGTCAGTGTGTTTTAGGTAGGATAAAAAAAAAGAAGCAAAATGTGCATTATTGTTTCTGAGCTGTAGTACAGGTACAAACAGCAACTAACATACACATATGTGGTATCGCTGCGATCGTCCTGCGAGCAGGAGAATTTATTTTGGGTTGTTCTTTGGTGGTAGGTTATGATAGTAGCAAGAGATATACAGTTACATTAAAAGAAAAAGTTCTTTGTTTTTTTTTTTTTTTAACAGTTGGCCAGTTTTCCTTAGATCACAAAAAACATATTAGGCAATATCCATAACTATTTACCACCAAATGAAAGCCCAATTTGTCCTGAAAAAAAAAAAACAATGTATAATCCACCTGGATGTACTGTGGATCTGCCACTGGGGAGGGATCTGCCACCTCCTCTCCCAGACTGTGGATCCACCCCCCTATCTTCCCCCACTCCTTTCTTTCACCCTTTTTCCTCTGTAAACATGAGAAATTGACTTCTTCACAATCTTCTGAACTTCTTCACCCTGATGTGTCTCACTCACTTTTCCTCTTCTATGACCTCTTAGGCTAGGTACATAGGATACCCTGTGCAGTAATGTCGGTCCCCGTGTGTGGGGCACCAATAGCTAAGGACCCAAGCTCACATGCCCTCTCTCTACCAGGGTCCCCTGTCCTCTTGCCAAGTCAGCACAACTACCTACTGGCTGGTTGCTTTAGCACCCAACATTACTCCGGTTACCCTTAGCAAACAAAATATAGCCTCTCCTCCTTCCACTACAGGTTATACCTTTGTAATGCATCTTCACACTGAATCCTCTTTATCTCCCTTCAAGCCATATTCTTTGATACGCCATTCATACACCCCTCTCTATGGAATTCAGACCAGGCACATTTGGGACTCCAGAACATTTACTTGAGAACTTTTCCAATCACAAATTAATGTAAAATGGTCTATCATAGATTTCCTTCATTCATTCTCTAGTTCATCCTAACTCCAGGCTGCCCAGCATCATACCTTATAAGTTAGTGCGAATTCCAATGAATAAAGTCCATGACTCTGTCTTTGGTACCCCGATTGGGTACCCACAATGGGGGAGCCCCAAAAGTGAGAGCTGAGTTACATGTGGCAGCAGTCCTCCTTACAACTTCCTATCCAAGGACCCAGCTAAGTTTTCTCCCCTTGTATTTATAGCCCGTCACAAGGGGGCAGAGCTATGAACACTCAGGAGCCGACACGTTAACCCCTTATTAACTTCTGGATGGCTTGTAGCATAGTACATAATGAACCCATAAAATGCAGTACAAAAATCAACACATGAGGTAGAACATGGTCAAGCATTATACCACCCTTTCTACCTCTTGCACATTCCTATTAGCTAGAGAGGCTGGCCAATGTAATGATGAGCCATTAGGAATGTGTGGGGCTGGGTCCTAAAGGTGAGCACTGGCTTCAGTCAGATTTATTGGAGCTTTGCCTGTCAGAACAGTCCAAAATTAATCTGTGTAAATGTGTATATCCAAGTACACACCAAATGGCTTGAAGGCCTTAAAGTAAAACTATAGGCAAAACTTTTTCCTGGTGCTTCCATGGCAGCATACGTATGATAGTAGCCCCGCCTACTTCCACCCACAGGACCAGTGCATAGCTATAACAATTTATCACCCACACAACAGCCCATTTCCCTTTTTTGTCCTCATGGAACTCACAGACAGTGTGAAGAGAAGAAACCCTTACCTGACAACTTTGGTGGTTTTCTGCACAGGTTAACCTCCCTGGCGGTAATCCCGAGTCTGGCTCGGGGCAGGAACTTCAGTACCAGAAGCGGTAACCCCGAGCCAGACTCGGGCTCGCATTGCAGGATACAGGGGGGGGGGTACTTACCGTATCCCCTGGATCCTGCGATGTCTCCCCGCTGTGTGAGCGAGCTGTCTGCTCGCTCGATTCACACAGTGCAGAGTGCCGCTGATCTCTGTTCCCTGCGACGTTACGATGCACGGGAGCGGAGATCGGCGCCAAATTCAAAAAAGTTTAAAAACACAGTACACATACAGTACTGTAATCTTACAGATTACAGTACTGTATACAAAAAATACACACCCCCTTTGTCCCTAGTGGTCTGCCCAGTGCCCTGCATGTCATTTTATATAATAAAAATATTTTTTTCTGCCTGGAAACTGGAGATTGACCATAGCAACCAAAAAGTGTCCCTTTATGTCAAAAGTGGTTTTAGACCAGCTAGAAAACACCGATAATAAATTAGAATCACAATTTATCATCAAACACTAAATTCAATGACAGCGACTATTCTGCAACTGAGCAAATTTCAGTGTTTTTGATTTGATTACATTATTGAATCATTTTTATATATATTTTTATTTTATTATAATTTATGATTTTGTGTTTCAAACTTTATCATACCCGGGATGTCTACTAGACTCTGGTTCGGACAGATTTAAGTGAGTTATTCATAAGAATTGCATGCCTACAATATAAAAACGCCAAATTTCCATGCAAAATAATTGTACTGCTTTCAGCACAAAATTCCAGACAGAATCATACTGCCAGGGAGGCTACGCCTCTTCTGTAGCGCAGTCCCTGTCCTTGGGGCGCTAAATGATCTGATAAGGCAGGGAACCCCTTCTGTGGATCTTTTGGGGTAAAAATTGCGTGCTAACTAGCCCCACATACAGCAGTGCAGCCAGGGCTTTGTTCCTCAGAAGAGCTGTCCATGTCTGGAGCCTGCCTCCCAGAAGTGAATGGATCCATTGAACTGTGACACCGCATTTCTAAGATAAGTATGTTTTCTCATTTTTTGGAATTGATCTGTGAATGGCATAAGTGGTGTTACATCTCCTCTCGGATGGGCTGCAGCTGCACCGTGTTCCAGTATGCATTCTAGCGGCAATTTTGGAAGAGAAAGCTAAGTGTCTAAATTCAAAGGAATGATGCAATATGCTGAACAGGTGACGTGGATAGAGCTCACATGGGGGCCATCTTTGGTTTGGGTAAGTACACCCCCAATAGCCATCTTGGAGTTAGGCAAGACTATCTGGAAGCCATCTTGGAAGTGGGCAAGGTGAGAAGTTTGCCAGGAGTGGGAGGCAGGCAGAAGAGTTGAGGACCATGGGGTTAAAGACCCAGCAGCTTACAGATAGGGCAATCACATTAAGGGGTGCATGCCAGCATGCCCATAGCTGCAAAACCTGCATCAGTGGCCATTTCCTGCTACCTAGCAAATAGATATTTCCTTACTCATGTCTCAGCGTGGCATTATTATTATACCTGACTAAATGTCAGTGTTCCAGCTTTCCTGCACTATAAGCTCACTGCATAACAAAGATCCATACGGTTCTATAGGTAAGGGTCATCAGACCAGGTAGGTATTTTGCTACTAAAAGAGTGCATTCAGGTGCTAACTGATCTCTCTCTTGGCTAAGGAGCCAAAGCCTGTCCCACTGACAGGAATGTGCATGAGAGGAGCACCAGAAATCCAGTTTAAGGTAGAGAAAATCCTCTTCCATACTGCAAATGCTAACACTATGGCCTCCAAAATGCGTAAGGACAACCTTAAAGAGGCAGACAGAAGCTCTCCGGCCCATTATGCTTAGCTACAAAGAATTGCTGTGAAACCTGGGTGAAGCTGCATTTACAAAGTAAATAATGTGTCAAGATTGCCTTAAAGAGGGTGACAGAAGGTCTAACACCCCAATATTCATAGCTGCAAAGGGATTGCTATGAGCCCAGATGAAATTGCCTTTTAAAGATAAAGAGTGTGTCAAGGTTGCCTTAAAGGGGTAGACAGAAGTTCTCCTGCCCACTATTTATAGCCACAAAGGATTGATGTGGGCCTGTGTGAAGTTACCTTATCCAAGTTATTGAGAATACCTCAAGCTGCATTCCAATACTGTTAATACCAACTGCATAAAGCCTCCTTCAACAGAGAGCAGGCCAACTGCTGGCAAGGAAGAACAGAGAACAGCTGGTACTTTATGTTCAGCCTAAGGCTTTCCCCCTGCTGGCCATTCTCTTTAAGGTAGGTAAGTTTACCATGAGTGGAGAATAACCAGAGGAGCCAGGTAAGAAACCAAAGCAGGCTCTAGGTAAGAGCCTGCTACAGCCTTTCCTTAGTTGTAAGAAGTATCCTGCATGGCCTTCCAGAGACAGGTTCTCTTTGAGACAGTCCAGGTCAACAGCATTAGATATGCGGCTGAAGTTGAACACTTGTCATTACTAGCTGAAGAAGGCTAGAGTACAGATTGCAAGGTCTTTTTCTCCTTCTAATTGTTAAGCGTCTTTTCTCCATTTGTGGTCTCTGCATATCCTCTGACAGAGGCCTAGAACTGAAGGTAGCCTTATGTAAGGCAATTCCTTTGGCCTGGTTTCACCCCAGGCTTTTACAGGCCTCTGTTCAACGAGGGACAAGTTGACTCAGCCTTTGGTCAGGTGATTGATTTCCCTAATGCTGAGGCTCAGGGGTCTAGCTCTCGAGCAAGGAAGACTTCTCTTCCTGTTTTAAGGAATCCCCATGGAAAGACACCTCATACTGTGGAACATTCTGGGGAACAGACCTAGACACCCTTCATATCAAGGGGCTTGGTTGTCTTTGGCATCTTGTTTTCCAAGGAAACATCCAAAAATTTGGGTCTGTTTTATATAATCTGGATCCAAGCAGACAATGCCATAAAGGTGGCGTACTTCAATTCATGCAAAAGACTAGATTGGTATCCTTGGCAAAACGTCAGGCTCCAGTCTTGTCAGGCATGAGCATTCCAGGTATACATCTTGGCAGGATAGCAACTTCAGAGATTGACTACCGGGCCCCTGAGGTCATACTAAAGACTGAGTTTTGGCTCAGGTGCAGTGGTCCTCTGGTAGGATGCTCCTGTGACTTTTGGTACTTTCTTCCCTCATTTGTCTTGCATGTTTGGAATGTTCCGGTGTTCCAGGCTGATCCAGGCAGATGTGGTACCGGTGGTGCCGGACAGTTGCTCCAAGGGATCTACTGGTTCAGGATCATCTGTTCCCAAGGAATGTGTTTTGCCATCCAGGTTCAAGCTGCCTTTGACAGCTTGATAATTGAAGCTCAAATTTGGAGGCATCATGGAGTCTAGGAATCCCTTAATGCTAAGCAGGGAGGTTTACTTCTTCATGTTAAATCTATCGATGGACATGTGGTGATTACTTATGTTGGTATAAGCCTCAGGACTTTCTCCCCAAACGTTTCTTTGCTGGACAAGTCCTCTCCTGCAGCTAGGCCTAGGTCAGCATTCTGCTCTTAATATTGCTGCCCATGTGACTTGGTGGGATCTTAAGCAGTTCACTTGTAGCCTTCACTTGGGGAGGTGACTGTTCAAGACTGGTGACCTTGTCTGGCATGGAACCTTTCACAGGTTTAACATAAGACAAGGTTGTTAGAACCCAGTTCTCCATCTTGCTCTGGTTTGTTTATATCTGTCTCCTCAAACAGGACATCCTTATTCATTCTTATTCCGTCTCTTGGTTGGATGTGGTCAAGTTGAAAATTTTGATCTCTTAGCCTTTACTTTCCTCTTGTATTTCAAGATGGATCCTGTACTGATGCTCTGTTTTTTTTTTTCTTGCTCCATCATGTCAAAATGACTCAGCAGGCCATCAACCAACTCCATGGTCTATGGTTCAGGTTTCATCCTGTCCTGACAAGATGCACTTGGGGTGATTGTAGCCAGATTAACGCACTTGCTGCAGGAGTATTTGGGTGATGTCCGTTTTTTTTTTTTCCATCTGCGCTGTTGTTTTTGGGGCAGGCTCTGGGGGTGTGTCCCCTTAAGGGGGTGCACTCTGTGGCCTGTCTTTTGGATTTTAGCGGTTCCTAAAGTTAATTCTAAGGTCCCGCTATATGGCTGGGCTGCAACCACTGAAAGTAATTGCTGTACATTCCTCCAGCAGCATCTGAACATTGTGGGCACCTTATGCAGAGATGTCAGCCAACATGACAGGCAGAGGAGTCAATCTGGTTCTATTATGGCGCATTCTTTCAACACTACTGATAGGCTTAGTGGTCCTCACTACACCTGTCTTTGGCAGGAAGCCAGTAGCTTACTCACTATCTTATAATAGAATTTGCTGATGCTTCCCACCCTGATAGCTAGTTATTGATCTATCATACGTACGCTGCCATGGTGGCACCAGGAAAACAGAAAATTGTATCATACTAATTTTCTTTTCCTGCTGCCTATCCATGGCAGCATATGGAACCCATACAGTTCATTCCTAGCACTGTACAGGAAATGGGCTGTTGTGTGGGTTTTAACTTTTTATAGCTATGCACTGGTCGTGTGGGCGGAAGTGGGTGGGGCTACTATCGTACATATGCTGCCATGGATAGGCACCAGGAAAAGAAAATTATATAATACCATTTTCATTTTTTTTCCATTTTAGGTAGAGGAAGGGAGGGTCATAATCCCTGTCAGTCTATATTCTGCCAGCTGTGTCCCATTGGGGAGATTTCACTTCACTTCCTGTCCCATAGCCAAAACAGGAAGAGAGAGGAAATCCCTGCAAATTAAAGGAATCCCTTGGGGACCCCCAGGTATCCAGAACTAGTGTCTGCAATAGAACATTTCCCCTCTATTACTTTTCTGGAGACAACTAAAAATTTGTGATTTTCTATTACTTTGATCTTCAATGATAACGGCAAACAAGACAAATAGAGAGGGTGAATCTCCCTATCAACGGCACAGACAGCAAAAAAAACTAACAGGGGTTCTAACTTATCTCCACTATATCTAAAACTTAAAAAAAGTTTGCTTTTAGTTGTACTTTAAGGACGGGCACTTAGAAAACTGATGGTGAATGGCTACCTCAGTATGTGCTACTTAGTTGCTCATAATAAGCACATTTAATAATTAAATGTAATAATAATTATTATTATTATTATTATACACGATTTATATAGCGCCAACAGTTTGCGCATCTTTTACAATGTATAGGGGGACAACACAATTACAGTACATTTCAATACAAAAGGTACAGGAGGGCCCTGCTCGTAGAGCTTACATTCTAAAGGGAGGGGGTGGTGGTACAAAAGGTAATAGCTGCAGAGAATGATTTGATGGATTTGATGATTTGATGCTCATAATGAGCACATTTAATAATAACATGTAATAAAGTCATGTTTTAAAGCCTCAAAGGTATCCTTCATCGGACAAAAGTGACTGAAGCATGTCCATGAGGCTCCAAAACATTACTTTTTTACATGTTATTATTAAATGTGCTCATTATGAGCAACTTAATCTGTTGGTGAATATACTCAAGATTCATCTGTGACAGGAAGATATTGGAGGGTGCTGTATGCATGTACAGTGTATACCAAACTAATAATTTGAGTATATATCGAATTTGGTGGCCTGAGTCACTTACTGGGGTTAATTTACTAAAGACAGTTATACTGTTCACCTTGAAAGGGAATTTTCCCCACAGTGCATGAGGTGAAGCTCTACTGACCTCAATCTATTCTTTGCAAAGTGAGATTTCTGTACATTCACTAAGCTCTAGGGAAAATTCCTTTGCAAAGCAAACAACCTATTTGTCTTTAGTAAATCAACCCCACTGTCTCCATAATCCTTTGGGGCACCAATGATAAAATCTCCCCAATGGAGTCCCAGAGAGATCTAAGAAACCATCAAGCAGCTTAACTTTCAAGTGCAGTGCATCCAGGAAGTATTTACAGCGCTTCACTTTTTCCACACTTTGCTATGTTACAGCCTTATTCCAAAATGAATTACATTCATTATTTTCCTCAAAATTCTACAAAAAATACCCCATAATTACAACGTGAAAGAAATTTGTTTGAAATCTTTGCAAATTTATTTAAAAAAAATATGAAAAAAAAAATCACACCCTTTGCTTAATACTTTGTTGAAGCACCTTTGGCACCAATTACAGCCTCACGTCTTTTTGAGTGTGATGCTACCTTTGTTATTTTGGCTATGTGCTTAGGGACGTGGTTGTCCTGGAAGATGAACCTTCACCCCAGTCTGAGGTCCAGAGCGCTCTGGACCCGGTCTGGAGCAGATTGTCTCTGTAGGATGTCTCTGTACATTGCTGCATTCATCTTTCCATTGATCCTGACTAGTCTTCCAGTTAATGCCACTGAAAAACATTCCCACAGCATGATACTGCCACCACCATGCTTCACTGTAGGGATGGTATTGGCCAGGTGATGAGTGGTGCCTGGTTTCCTTCAGAATGACGCTTGCCATTCAGGCCAAAGAGTTTAATCTCTATTTCATAAGACCAGAGAATTTTTTTTCTCTTGGTCTGAGAGTCCTTCAGGTGCCTTTTGGCAAACTCCAGGCTGTCATGGCCACTCTACCATACAGGCCTGATTGATAGAGTGCTGCAGAGATGGTTGTTCTTCTGGAAGGTTCTCCTCTCTCCACAGAGAAACACCGGAGCTCTCTCAGAGTGACCACTGGGTTCTTTATCACCTCCCTGACTAATGTCCTTCTCCCCGATTACTCAGTTTGGCCGGGCGGCCCACACTAGGAAGTCCTGGTGGGTCCAAACTTCTTCCATTTACGGATGATGGAGTCCACTATGCTCATTGGGACCTTCAATGCTGCAGACATTATTCTGTACCCTTCCCCAGATCTGTGGCTCGATACAATCCTGTCTCAGAGGTCTGCAGACAATTCCTTGTACTTCATGGCTCGGTTTTTGCTCTGACATGCACTGTTAACTGTGGAACCTTATATAGACATGTGTGTGCCTTTCCAAATCCAATCAACTGAATTTACCACAAGTGGACTCCAATCAAGTTGTAGAAACATCTCAAGGATGATCAACGGAACCATGATGTACCTGAGCTCAATTTTTAGTGTCATGGCAAAGGCTGTGAATACCTATGTACAGGCATACCCCACTTTTAAGTACACAATGGGGTTTATTTACTAAAGCTAAAAAGTGCAAAATCAGGCTCACTTCTGCATAAAAACCAATGAGCTTCCAGGTTTTATTACCAAAGCTTAATTGAACAAGCTGGGGTTAGAAGCTCATTGGTCTCTATGCAGAAGTGAGCCTGATTTTGCACTTGGTAGCTTTAGTAAATAAACCCCATTGTGTACTTAAAAGTGGGGTATGCCTGTACTGTACATGTGATTTTTCGTTTTTTATTTTTAATAAATTTGCAAAGATTTCAAACAAACTTCTTTCACATTGTCATTAGTATTGTTTGTAGAATTTTGAGGAAAATTATGAATTTAATTAATTTTGGAATAAGGCTGTAACAAAACGAAATGTGGAAAAAGTGAAGCGTTGTGAATACTTTCCAGATGCACTGTATCTAACAAACATTGAAACATCACTGTTAGGTCTTCTAACCCTTAAAGAGCTGTTTCAGATAATAATAGTAATTATAAATTAATACTCTGCCGCACGGATTTAGGAAGAATCTGGTGTTGCTGAACTTTGTGCAGGGCATTGCAAAAATCAGCTAGGATGAGAAAGTCTCTGATGCTGAAGAAGAAAGAAATAACTTGGTGGGGCGACCAGTTCTGATAAAGCTGTAAAAATATTATAATAAAAAAAAAATGCTTATTGTATTAGGTTGGTAAAATAATAATAATGTAATAGGTACAGTCACACCTAAAACCTTCAGCTACTAGCTTGGGTTTTGAAGGGACTATGTTTAGCTTTCACTGGGCCATAACCTTTGAATTATTTATGCTCTTCTAATTACAAGACAAGAAGGGCTTGTTTTTATTTTACAAAATTGGAATGTACATTTGCTATATAGGAATTGCCAGAACAACAAGTGTGTGTAATACAACTCAATGGCCCTATGAAAAAGAAACAGAAGTTGTGTTTTTATGCTCTTTTTTTAGTTCTATGAACTGTTTGGCTTTGTATTCAGCTTCAGATGGATAACTATCCAAATATTTGGGATATGGCAAAAAAAGTAAATCGAAATATTCACAACACCTTTATTTCCTATATTTTCAAGTGAAGCTTTGACCTTAAATGTTCTCCATGCATCCTTCTTTTCTGCTGCCCACACTTTAGCCAACTTCACCTTACATTTTTGGCCTGTTTTCTATTTATATTCAGCAAATTTCCACAACAAGTAGAGCCCTGTGAGGCTTATCCTGGTAGATACCTACAGACAGTGACTGGTTGATCCCGTATTGGTTTTGGCAAAGAGCAGATGGCTCATTTCAACAGATGAGAAGGAAACACAAACAGACTATACTACTATGTGAACAGCATTTTTTTTATTGGTGAGGCTGTGCTGTTCCCATCTGAGTTCATAGTGAGGACCAGGGACCATAGACATTGAGATACATTTGACACTGGCTGCTAAAAAGCAAGAATTTTATTTCTTTTTTTGTTGATAATCATTTCTAATAAATTTCAAGATTGTCAGAAATGAAAGGAAACATTGCATACATCTATTCAGGACTACACATACTTTCTCATAAACATGCAAATGTGCATACACATATGCTCAACATTGTCTTAAAGGACTTTTAAAAATATATTGCCTTCCATGGAGGAAGTATGGTTAGAAATAAAATAAAAATAACTTCACTTCAAATAATGCACTTATTTTTATTTTGTACATCTGCTAACAGGACCATGTTAAACTTTTGCCATTGGGACAGCAATGTAATAGCTCAATAGAATACTCACCTGCTTCTACTGTGCCACTCAATCACTGGCTGAAATGCTACAGAATCATGCTTGACAGCAAGCGAGCGGTAGCAGAACAGTGCCTCCCTGGACTGGCTAGCAAGGTAGAGACACCATGGAAACAGGTGAGTGCTTTCTTAACAATCCTGAGAGATTGCTAGCGTGAAATGGGCCCTAAAAAGACTAAGGGTGGGCAAAGTGCCTTCAGGACAAAGTGACAGAGTCTCTTTAAAAGTACCTTCCCTGAGCCACTTTTACTTACTATTTTCTACCATTGTTCTTTTGGAAACGCTAATAAATACATACTTTTGAGTATGGGGTATGTGACCATAATGAGGTCTGATAATCCAAAAATGTGTGGAGAGAATGAGAAAGTCATATTGCACAACCCTTATTTTCCCAAAAGTCACTAGATGATAACAAAAATGGTCAGATTTAAAGCTCATGTTTGTGCTGCTATGCAATTTTGGTAGATAAAGAGAAAACAACCAAAACAAGACACTTTGGGGGTTATTTACGAAAGGCAACTCCACTTTGCACTGCAAGTGCACTTGAAAGTGCACTGAAAGTGCACTTGGAAGTGCAGTTGCTCTAAATCTAAGGGGTAGATCTGAAATGAGTGGAAGCTCTGCTGATTTTATCATCCAATCATGTGCAAGCTAAAATGCTGTTTTTTTATTTTCCTTGCATGTCCCCCTTGAATCTACAGTGACTTTACTTCCAAGTGCACTTTCAGTGCACTTGAAATAACCCCCATTGACACAGAGCAGATCAAATAGAAAGGAATGCAGAAACATCTTATGCCCCGTACACACGAGCGGAATTTCCGTTGGAAAAATCTTGGATGGTTTTTCCGACGGAATTCCACTCAAGCTTGGCTTGCATACACACGGTCACACAAAAGTTCTCTGAACGCGTTGATGTAAAACACTACGACAAGCAGAGAAAATTAAGTTCAATGCTTCTGAGCATGCGTTGAATTGTTTCCGAGCATGCATAGGAATTTTGCATGTCGGAATTGGTACAGGCGAATGGAATTTCCGATCGGAACTTTTTCAGACCGAAAAATAGAGAACCTGCTCTCAATCTTTTGCTGGCTGGAATTCCGCCAGCAAAAGTCCGATGGAGCATACACACGGTCAGAATTTCCAACCAAAAGCTCACATCGGACTTTTGCTGGCGGAATTTCCGATCGTGTGTACGGGGCATTAGCCAGGATCTGCAAAGATGCCTCCTAATGCAGCACGGTCCTACTGTAAATGGTTGTCATAAACGGGTTGTAATACATTCTGATGAATGATTTCAGCAAATAGATATCCTGGTCTCCATTTTTTAACTATAAAAACACAACTCTGTTTCATATTCCATAATGAAACATGGTTACACTAATGTATAAAAAAATAATAATCAGTTTGTCTATTTTACCAGGCACAGAGGGCTAATGGGACACATGACTCCTCCTAAGAAAAACATACATAGGATTTGTGTCATAGTTGGTATCTATCAAATCGTAATGTCATTCTTTTGGATTGTGAAGCCCAGTCATTTGTAAAAATAGATATAGTTAGAATAGTTGGCATTAGGAAGTGTCTGCTGGAGCATAATAAAACACTACATGCCCCCAGCACACCCCCAGATCTTTTTTATTGATTGTGTTATGTCTGTTTTTTATTGATTGTGTTATGTCTGTAAATGCCCTCTCCAGGGACCAGAAAAACTGAACTATGAAGATAATAAATTTATGATGATGATATATGAGATTGAACTTTGATGCAAGGGAATTGGACTTGCATGAAATCAAAGACTTGCATGGAGATACCGTCATGAAACATGGTTACACTAATGTATGAAAAAATAATAATCAGTTTGTCTATTTTACCAGGCACAGAGGGCTAATGGGACACATGACTCCTCCTAAGAGAAACATACATAGGATTTGTGTCATAGTTGGTATCTATCAAATCGTAATGTCATTCTTTTGGATTGTGAAGTCCAGTCATCTGCAAAAATAGGTATAGTTAGAATAGTTGGCATTAGGAAGTGTCTGCTGGAGCATAATAAAACACTACATGCCCCCAGCACACCCCCAGATCTTTTTTATTGGTTGTGTTATGTCTGTAAATGCCCTCTTCAGGGACCAGAAAAACTGAACTATGAAGAAAATAAATTTATGATGATGATATATGAGATTGAACTTTGATGCAAGGGAATTGGACTTGCATGAAATCAAAGACTAGGCAAACTGAGGTTGACTTAGTAAAACTGGAGAGTGCAAAATCTGGGGCAGCTCTGCATAGAAATCATTTTTTTGTCAAAGCTTAATTGAACAAGCCCAATTTAGAAGCTGATTGGCTACCATGCACTGCTGTACCAGATTTTGCACTCTCCAGTTTAAGTAAATCAACCCATCTGTGTTCACTTTTAATCCAGTGTTATTTTACTGTTGCTAATTGTCTGTTTTGTGATATCCTTTTTCTGTAAATATTTTCTTACATCATTCTTTCTTCTTTTCTTTCATTTAATACTAAACATGAGTGTAATGATTAAACACACTTGGAGTGTGTGAAATGCATCTACCAGCTTTCTGTCAACACTTTGGAATGACTAAAATAATTTTGATTGAGTACAGAGTGCGGCCATTTCTTCTTTTGATTATATGTGGAGGTGAGCCGAGGCGGGCACCTGTCCAGATCATCAGGCTTTCAAAACCTCACCTGGAGCAGCGAGTCTTCTTGTTTGTTTAAACCTGCTCTCTGACACATTTTAAACCCAATCTATCTAACCCTGTAAAGCAAAAATCGATATACTTACCTATCCTGCAGCCGATCCGGTCCCAGCATCAGCTGTCAGCAGCAGCTTCAGTGTGTAGGCATGTGCAGGAGAGACAGCCGACAAAAGAAGCCCCATAGTAACTCTATGGGTGATATCACTTCCCAGCCATTTCACAGCCGTTGTCGGTCCTCTCCTACACACAGCTTCCTCTGCTGGAAACCAGACCAGATCGGCTGCAGGATAGGTAAGTACAGCTTTACAGGGTTAGATAAATTAGGTTTAGAATGTGTCAGAAAGCAGGTTTAGCGTTAGTTTTGGCCTGGACTTATGCCCCATACACACGGTTGGATTTTCCGATGGAAAATGTCCCATCGGACAATGTTGTCGGACATGTGTAGGCTCCATCGGACCTATTTCCGTCGGATTTTCCGACGGACAAAGTTTTATCTCCTGCTCTCAAATTTTCCAACAACAAAGTCCTATCGGACTTTTTCCGATCGTGTGTAGCGAATTCCGACGGACAAAGTGCCACGCATGCTCAGATCACATTACAAGACCAAAGCTATTGGCTACTAGCCTCTACGTAGTCCCGTCGTACGCAACAAACGTCACCACGTTCAGGATGATCGGATTTTCCAACAACTTTGTCCGACCGTGTGTATGCAACACCAGTGTCGGAGAAAATCCGTCGGAAAAAATCCGACGGATTTTGTGGTCGGAATTTCTGACCGTGTGTACGTGGCATAACACTTACACTTTAACCTGTTCAGATCTGTGCTATAGCCGAATAATGGCTACATCGCGGATCTGCTTTGCCGGTAGGCGGTCTATTGACGTCCTCCCCTTTCAAAGATGGCTACACCCCCCCCCCTGAAAGGGGCGTGCGGCGTGCGATGTGATCACCCAAATCAATGCGACTCGGGTGATCACAGATCCGAGTAAGGGGGCGATCCCAGCACCTTACCACGTGATCAGCTGTCAGCCGATGACAGCTGATCACGTGATGAATGAATGAATGAATAATTTGTATAGCACTACAATGCGAACTGAATCGCCTCAAGGCACTGTATTCATGCTTTTTTGTCAAGCTTCTTAGAAGAGGTAGGTCTTGAGGTTTTTCCTGAAGGCCTGATGGTTTTCTTCCATGCGGATGTAGGTTGGTAGAGCATTCCATAGCCGTGGTCCTTGGACAGCGAATCTCCGTTCCCCCTTTGATTTGTAGTGGGATTTGGGAATGAGGAGGAGGTTTTGGTTAGCCGATCGAAGACTGCAATTGGGTGTGTAGTGTTTTATTTTCTCGAGAAGGTATTGAGGAGCGTCTCCATGGGTACATTTGTGGGTGAGGCAGAGGGTCTTGAATGTGACCCGATTCTTCACGGTTAGCCAATGTAGGCTCCTCAGGGAAGGGGAGATGGATTCCCAGTTTTTTTTCCTGTTATCAGCCTTGCCGCCGTGTTTTGGATAAGCGCACAAGTTGATATTGGGGTAATCCTATGTAAAGGGAGTTTGCGTAGTCAAGTCGTGAATTAATGACTGTTCCAACTACCACTGCTTTGTCCTCCTTTGGAATGAAGGGGATGAGTCTGTGTAGCAGGCGGAGCAGATGGTGAGAACCACTAACTACAGCTCCTATTTGTGCATCCATAGACATTTCTGAGTCAAAAATGACTCAGAGACTCTTGGCCTTGGTCCTTGGGGGGATGGTCTGTCCAAAGATGGTGGGTGGTATCCAAGGGATCTTGGTTCGGGAGTTTTGGTTTGCATGTAGAATAAGAAGTTCTTTTTTTGATTCGTTAAGTTTGAGGGAGCTAGTGGTCATCCAGTTGTCTATCAGAGTGAGGCATTTTTCTAATTGCTGATGATGGTCTTTTTGTCCGGTGATACGAAAATATAATTGCGCGTCGTCAGCTTATGAGTGGAAGCAGAGGTCTGATCTTCTGATGATTTTGAGGAGTGGGCGGATGTATATGTTGAAGAGCACTGGCGACAAGGGTGATCCTTGAGGGACTCCACAAGAGATTGCCCGGGTTTCAGAGGTGAAAGCTCCTAGTTTCACTGTCTGAGAACGATTTCCTAAGAAGGATGCAGAGTGATGTAAACAGAGGCTGACAGCGGAAGAAGAAAAAAAGCTGATCGCCAGCTTCTGTTTGCAGGGACATCGGTCCCGAAGAGGAAGAGCCTCTGTGCCCACCAGTACTGCCTGGCAATGCCTGCAATCAGTGCCACGAATCAGTGCCCACAGTGCCCACCACTCAGTGCCCACAGTACATCAGTGCCACCTATCAGTGCCCACAAGTGCCACTTATCAATGCCCACCAGTGGAGCCAATCAGTGCCTCATCAGTGGCACTTCGCAGTACTGCCTATCAATGTCACCTACCAGTGCCGATCAGTGCCCATCACTGCCACCCATCAGTGCCCATCAGTGCCAGCTATCAGTGCCAGCTATTAGTGCCCTTCAGTGCCACCTATAAATGCCCTTCAGTGCCGCCCATCAGTGCCACCCATCAGTGCCCACCAATGCCACCCACCAGTGCCCACCAGTGCCACCTATCTGTACCCACCAGTGCCGCCTATTCGTGCCCATCAGTGCCGCCTTATCAGTGCCCATCAGTGCAGCCTTATCAGTGCCAATCAGTGCAGCTATCGGTGCCCATCAGTGCAGCCTATCAATGCCTATCAGTGTAGCCGCATCAGCGTACATCAATGAAGAAGAAAAATTACCTGTTTGCAAAATGTATTAACAAAATATATGTATATATTTTAAATAGTTTTTATTTTTTATTTTTTTTTAACAAAAAATTTCAAAAACCCAGAGGTGATCAAATACCACCAAAAGAAAGCTCTATTTGTGGGAAAAAATATATAAAAATGTAATTTGGGTACAGTGTTGCATGACCGCGCATTTGTTGTTCAAAGAGTGACAGTGCTAAAAGCTGAACATTGGTCTGGGCAGGAGGGGGGTTTAAGTGCCCACTATCAAGTGGTTAAGCTGAATCTCTGAATACTCTAACCAGAAAAAGGATGTTATTGCGTCTTTGCTCCAAAGTAGCACTACTACAGAATAAAAGTTGGCCTGGACTGCTTCTTAAAGTGGTCTTTCCCCTTCTATAAAACTAAAAATAATGTATAAGGGAAAATAAACAATCACACTTACCTATATCCCCTTGTGACTTTTTCTTCATATTTGCCTATTTTCATCCTACCTCTAGGCTGCCTAAGTTCTTTTTTTTACCAGCAAATGAACATAATTAAGTAAAATGCCTGCAGAAAGTTCATTTCGAGCATATGCAGTACGCAATTTCCCGAAAGGTAATAGTGAAATTGCCTTCCCAGGGAGTAACTGTGCTAGGGCTACATCAAGTGTTAAAGTGTTTGGTACCCCAACAGCGGCTAGGATGTGGAATTCCCTTCCACAGGCGGTGGTCTCAACGGGGGCATCGATAGTTTCAAAAAAACGATTAGATAAGTATCTGAACAACTGCAACATACAGGGATATACAATGTAATACTGAAATATAATCACACACATAGGTTGGACTTGATGGACTTTTTTCAACCTCACCTACTATGTAACTATTTACTATGTAACTATATATTCCTGATATGTGCCTGCTGTACCATATACTATGAATAGGTATCCTGTTCTTTTTGTACTGCTTCCTTCATGTGAAATTCTTGGCCAGTCCCTCTGCTTTCCTATTAAAAACTGACCACACTAAGCGTGGGAACACACCGTGGTCAGTTCTATAGCTGTGCTGGGAAATTAGTCTGCTCTCCTCCAATGATCAGACTTGTCCTGACACGTCCCCCTCGCACAGCCTTTTACTTGAAAGATTAGTGTGCTGTTGCATTTTCCTCCCCCCTAGCTCTTTTGCAGCTGAGAACAGAGAGAGAATGTGACCTGGTATAATTATGTGATATAAAAAAGAGAAAAAAGGTATTTATAATGTTTTTATTTTTTTTTACATCTATACACACGTTTTGCCTTTCATTTCTATTTTAAACTGAATGGGTTGTTTTACAAGGTGATCGTTTACAATCACTTTAAAGGAAACCAAAAAGTGGAAAACAAAAGAGGTAAGTAAGGCACAAAAAACAACTTAAAAAAAAAAAAGTGTAAGACAATTTCACATCAGCATGCATCTCTTTAGTGAATGTGGGGAAAGGTCCCCTTTAATCAGGTGATTGGACACTGGCAACTCTAATTACAAAGGCGAGTTCCTCCCTTATATAACCCCTCCCATATGGAGAGTACCTCAGTTTCGTAGCAAAGCAATAAGTATCCCAATGTATAGAGCTCTGTGTCCCATGATGTACTCCCAAGAAAAGGATTTTACAGGTAAGCTGTTTTAAAAATCCTATTTTCTTGTTCTTACATCACGGGACACATGGCCTTTGATAATTACTAAGTGGGATGTCCCAGAGCAATACCCAAATTTGAGGGAAGGGAGACACAGATCAGAAACACAGACCGCCATCGGACGTGAGGACCTATACTGCTGCCTGCAACACACTGATGCCCTCTTACATCCTCCTGATAGAATCTAGTGAATGTATGGACCGAAGATCAAGTTGCAGCCTTGCAGATCTGAGCCACAGAAGCCTGGTGATGCGCTGCCCAAGAAGCACTAACTGCTCTAGTCGAGGGCGCTTTAACCTGAAAAGGAGGAATTTTCTTCTTCAAACCATAAGCCTGAATAATAACCTAGAATCCATCTAGAGATAGTGGACTTCAACGCTACCTGGCCTTTTTTGGGGCCTTCTGGCAGTATAAATAGACAATCAGTCTTTCATATCTGAGCCGTTGCCTGCAGATAGATTTTGACTGCTCTTACAACATCTAAAGGAGTATAACAACTTCTCCTCCGTGGACTGCGGATCTGGAAAAAGGACGGTAGGACCACATCTTGATTCAGATGGAAACCTGAAACCACTTTAGGCACAAAGGTCGGGTGAGGACACAACACCACCCTGTCTTCCTGAAAAATCAAATATGGCTCCTTACGTGAAAGAGTTGCTAATTCCGATACCCTGCTAGCTGAGGATATGGCTACAAGAAAAAACAATTTCTTTGTCAAAAGAACCAAAGGAGCATGGTGCAATGGTTCAAAAAGTTTGTTTCTGTAAAACAGACAAAACCAAATTTAAATCCCACGGGCACAAGGGAGGCTTAACTGGCGGATTAAAGCGCAGTGCCCCTTGAACAAAGGCCCGGATCAAGGAATGAGAGACAAACAGTCTTTGAAAAAATACCGACAAGGCCGAGATCTGGCCCTTGATAGTGCTCAAGGCCAGCCTCATTTCTACGCCTAACTGAAGAAAGGCAAGATTCCTGCTAATGGCATACCTTCTAGAACCTTCTCAACCTTGTAACCTGTAAGAACCTGTAAGTCCAGGCCCTGAGGGCCAGACGAATTGCCCGAATCTCCAGAATGTTGATGGGCAACAGCCCTTCAGCTCTGGACCATCTTCCCTGGAAAGAGGCTTTTTCCAGAACTGCTCCCCAGCCTACAAGGCTGGCATCTGTGGTTACGACCTTCCAAGTAACTGGAACAAAGGATTTTCCTTTCAGTAGATTCTCGGTTAGTAACCACCAATTGAGGCTCTGGCGTACCCATGGTTACAGGCACATTGGAAGATCCAAGGCTTGAACTCTCTTGTTCCAGGCAGATAGGATGCTGCTCTGTAAAGGTCTTCAGTGACTTCAACTGGGCGTAAGGAACAGCCTCGAATGAGGCTGACATTTTCCCTAATAACCTCATACATAGTCGAATGGATTTTTCCTTTTGTTGACTACTCAGACCAAATCCGTTATGGCTTTGGCTTTTGACTTGGGTAAGAATACTCTGCTTTGGACTGTGTCTATAACCATGCTCAAATATTCCAGCCTTTTTAGGGGCTGTAAGGAGGACTTTTCTATATTGAGGACCAGGCCTAGGTACTCTAAATACTTCACTGTGCTGAGCACATTGCGGTCTAAGCATGCTACGGACTGTTCTACGAGTAGCAAATCGTCCAGATAAGCTTTTACTGCTATGCCTTGAGCCCTTAGCTTTGCCAGGGGCGGGGCTAGAACCTTCGTAAACACCCAAGGTGCGGTAGCAAGACCGAAAGGTAGGGCCACAAACTGAAAGTGGCGCTGCTCCACCGCAAACCTTAGAAACCTTTGGTGAGTGGGGAAAATTGGCACATGTAGATATGCATCTTTGATGTCTATCAATGCCAGAAATTCTCCTCCCTGAAGGGTGGAAACCACTGAGTGGATTGACTCCATGCGGAAAGAACGAAGGTTTAGGAACTGATTCAGGTCTTTTAGATCTAGAATCGGTCTGACATCCCCTTTTGGTTATGGAACCGTAAAGAGGTTTGAGTAGAACCCAGAGCCTTGCTCTTCTGGGGCTACTTCTCTAATCACCCTTTGGGATAACAGGAGTTCTAAGGCCAGAAGCAAGGGCCTCCTTTTTTCTGGATCTTTGGAGACTCTTGACCTTAGAAAGTGGGATGGCGGAAGCCTCCGAAACTTCAGCTTGTAGCCCAGAGACACCGTGGAGGTTACCCATATGTCCTGAACCTCTTCCCGACAGGCGTCTACAAACCGTAGCAGCCTTCCCCCCACTCGGCCAAGCGGGGCGCCTCTTCATGAGGAGGCTTTGGGGTTCTGCTTAACAGATCTTGGACCCCAAGACTTTTTCTGCCCTTGGGCCTGACCTTGGACCTTTCCCCTAGTATTGGACTGGGGAGGCCGTTGCCACTGCCTGGAGGTCGAGGCTCCAGGGGCTAGAGAAAGAGAACGTCTAAATGAGGGACGTTTACTCTTCTTCTTAACCGGCAACAAAGTGGTCTTGCCCCCGGTAATTCTCTGGATTTATTCATCCAAATCATCCCCAAACAAGCGTTCCCCATGAAACGGGAACCCAGTCAAAAATCTTTTGCATGAAGCCTCAGCTTCCCAATGCTTAAGCCAAAGGGACCTGCGCATGTGTACCAGCAGGAGAGTAAGGCGAGATGCTTGCTGAACAGAATCCATAATGATATCACCATTGGCTATTTCACCACAGCATTCTTTTTTAATAGGCTCTGATAATTTTTTGTATTTATGTCTTGCTTCCGAGAGTTTCAATTGTTACATAGACTTTGGTAACTGACAGGCATTTGCATCAGAATTTTCCTCTAATTTGCTTGATAAAGGTATTAGCCGAGTATTGAATCATGCACTAGAAGCTTCTTGTATACAGCAGAATACTTTACTTTCATGGAGAATGTCTTTATCATGTCTTACAGGAAACAGGACAATACAAGTACAGTACATATATTGAGGAAAGACAAGCACTTCCTCTGGTTAGCTTACCATAGAATACACATTATAACATTGCAGTGCCACCTGCTGGATAGAAAGGTATAATGCATATATATATATATATATAGTTTATAGTACTTTACACTACATGCTGTTGCTCTTCCAACACCCCTTCTCAACAGCATGTGCTTTGTCAAATTATATTCAGCTTCTTCTGGAAATAACTATGAACAAAAGCTTGGTGAGGGAATCAGCAGTCAACTCCTCTGACGGGCAGTATTAAATGTCAATAACACCTTGCTCTTGATTGTCCCTCAGTAGGTGATACTTGGCGTCGATGTGTTTGGTTCTAGGATTGACCCTTTCTGATTGCATGAGCTTTATACATCCCTGGTTGTCTTCAAAAATGGGAATTGTTTTTTAAATGTCTATCCCAATGTCCACAAAAAGTTGACAAATCCATATTGCTTCCTGACATGCGTGTGCTGCTGCAATGTATTCTGCTTCAGTTGAAGATAGAGCGACAGTTGCTTGCTTTCAACTAGACCAACTTATGGTTCCTTCCCCATACTGGAAGATGAATCCGCTTGTGGATTTGTGGTCTGTGCAGTTCCCGGCCCAATCAGTATCCACATATCCGACCAGTTTTGTATTGGATGTTCCTGGTAACCTTAACTTCATCTGAATTGTTCCTTTGAGGTATTGCATCACTCTCTTCACTGGGTTCCAGTCACGCTGACAGGGAGCTGAAACTTCCCTGCATAGTATTTAGACTGATGTCTGGTCTTGTCACATTGGCAACATATAGCAGGTAACCGATTGCTCTGCGATACATGTCATTGTTGGGTAGCAAGTTTTCTACTTCATTGCTCTTTTGATAGCCTGGTTCCATAGGAGTTTTCACTTCCTTTGCATCTTGCATATGGAATTGTTCCAAGATTTTCTGAGATTGGTTGAGAAGATAACTTCCATCTTCTTCTCTCTCTATTTTGATTCCCAGATAGTAGCTAATGTTCCCAAGTTCTTTGATTTCAACATTTTCTTTCAGCTTGTGAACTATCTGATTATAATCTCCTTCTTGTTTAACCACTTGCTTACTGGGCACTTAAACACCCTTCCTGCCCAGACCAATTTTCAGCTTTCGGTGCTCTCACACTTTGAATGACAATTACTCAGTCATGCAACACTGTACCCAAATGAATTTTTTGTCCTTTTTTTCCCACAAATAGAGCTTTCTTTTGGTGGTATTTGATCACCTCTGGGTTTTTTATTTTTTGCGCTATAAATGAAAAAAGACCGAAAATTTTGAAAAAAAAGCATTTTTCTTTGTTTCTGTGATAAAATTTTGCAAATTATTAATTTTTCTTCATAAATTTTGGCCACAGTTTATACTGCCACATATCTTTGGTAAAAATAACCCAAATTAGTGGATATTATTTAGTCTTTGTGAAAGTTACAGACTCTACAAACTGTGGTGCGAATTATACAAAATTGATCACATCTGATGCACTGGTGACCGATCTCATTTCTTGTTACCCGAACAAGCCAGGAAAGTACAAATACCCCCCAAATGACCCCTTTTTTGAAAGTAGACATTCCAATGTATTTAGTAAGAGGCGTGGTGAGCTTTTTGATGTTGTCATTTTTTTCCCACAATTCTTTGCAAAATGAATTTATTTTTTATTTTTTATTTTTTTCCACAAAATTGTCATTGTAATAGGTTATTTCTCTCACATGGCATGTGTATACCACAAATGACACCCCAAAATAAATTCTGCTACTCCTCCTGAGTATTACGATACCACATGTGTGGGACTTTTACACAGCCTGGCCACATAGAGAGGCCCAACATGCAGGGAGCGCCATCACGTGTTCTAGGAGCATAAATTACACATCTAAATTGTTGACTACCTAGTACACTTTTGAAGGCCCTGGAGCACCAGGACAATGACACGTGACACTGACGTGGCACTGATGACAGATGGCACTGATACGTGGCACTGATGACACGCGACACTGATGTGGCACTGATGACAGATGGCACTAGTACGGGGCACTGATGACACGTGACACTGACAGATGGCACTAATATGTGGCACTGGTGACAGATGGCACTTATATGTGGCACTGATATCATGTGGCACTAATACGTGGCACTGATGAGAGATGGCACTAATATGTGACACTGATGACAGATGGCACTGATACGTGGCACCGATGACACGTGACACTGATGACAGATGGCACTGATACGTGGCATTGATGACACGTGACACTGATGACAGATGGCACTGATACGTGGCACTGATGACACGTGGCGCTTATACATGGCACTGGGGACAGGTGCACTGGGGACAGATGGCAGCGGGCAGGGGGGACAGATGAGGACAGATGTCAGCGGGGACAGATGAGGACAGATGGCAGCGGGCAGGGGGGGACAGATGAAGACAGATGGCAGCGGGCAGGGGGGGACAGATGGCAGCGGACAGGGGGGGGGGCAGATGGCAGCGGGGGGGACAGATGGCAGCGGGCGGGGGGGACAGATGGCAGCGGGCAGGGGGGGGACAGATGGCAGCGGGGGGACAGATGGGGGCAGCAGGCAGCGGGCAGGGGGGGGGACAGATGGGGGCAGCAGGCAGGGGGGGGGGGACAGATGGCAGCAGGCAGGGGGGGGGCAGATGGCAGCAGGGTGACAGATGGCAGCGGGGTGACAGATGGGGACAGATGGCAGCGGGGTGACAGATGGGGACAGATGGCAGCGGGGGGACAGATGGGGGCAGCAGGCAGCGGGCAGGGGGGTACAGATGGGGACAGATGGGGGCAGCAGGCAGCGGGCACAGATCGCACATTTTTTTTTATTTTTATTTTTTTTACTTACGGCCGCTCGGCCGTTCATCTCTCTCTCTTCTCACACGCTGTCAGTGTGAGGAGAGAGAGCGGCGCTGACAGATGATCTCATATGTTTCCATATGAGATCATCTCTCATTGGACACGCCGATCTCGCTGTAAACGGCCGCTGTGATTGGCCGTTTACAGCGAGATGTGACCTACGGACACGGCCAGCACAGAACTTCCCCGATGCGCGCTCTCAGGAGCGCGCATTAGGGAAGTAAACAGGAGGACGTCCAGGGACGTCCTCCCGGCAGGGAGCGTCCGCGCTGCAGCCGTCTTTCGGCTATAGCGCGGGCGCGTAGTGGTTAAAACAGGCTACAATGTCAACAGCCTAGATAGATGTATATCCATCTGTCTTCTTGATTCTTGGAGTAGAGACGGGTCTGCTTTACTTCTTGAGAATCCCTCTCTGGTAAGTACTTTTTTCACTTTCTCATTCCACATCTTTGCAGATTGCTTAAGACCGTAGATGCTCTTCTGAAGTTTAAACACAAGGTTATCTCCTTGCTCAAACCCTGGTGATTGCTCCATGTAGAGATCTTCCTTAATGTCTCGATATAGGAAAGCAGTTTTAATGTCTATGTGTTTGACTTGCATGCCCTTCCCAGCTGCAACACTAAGAAGCACTCAGATGGTGGAGTGTTTTACGGTGGGAGCAAATGTTTCATCAGAATCTTCACCAAATTTGGAGAGTTAGGAGGGAGCTTTGTGAGTGTTCAGGTATTATTTTCTTGAAGTGACTTTAATTCTTCTTCTGCTGCTTTTCTCCATTTATTGGCTTCACATTTTGGCAGTTTTTCTATGTCTTCCCAGGATAATGGTTCAAATATGCTGTGTGTTTTGACAGTGTATGATACCTTGCGGGAGGGTATCCCCTTTGTAGTCCGAGTGGATCTTCTGACTTCAGGCAGTTCAGCAGGATCTAGTTGGGGGAACTTGATGTAGACATTGTGAGTTCCAACTCTTGTTATGACTCCTGCAAAGGTTCGCTTTGGTCGACCTTTTCTTCTGGTTTGCTTGGGATATTCACTTCACAGCTTTCAGATATTGGTGTTTCTGATGATGGGCACTCATAGGTTAAACACTATGGCTTATTGTCACTTTGTCAGTCTTTGGGTGTATGATTCTGTAACCCTTAGTTTGCTCACTGTAGCCTACTAGAATGCCCTCTATGGCTCTGTTCTCCAGCTTGGATTGCCTTTCCCTTGGAATATAGGCATATGCTTTACATCCAAGCACTCTGATGTGCCCTATGCTAGGCTTTGATCCATGCCACGTTTTGAATGGAGTATTTTCAATGGCTTTTGAGAGTAGTCTGTTCTGTAGGTAGGTTGCAGTCATGACTGCTTCTCCCCAGTACTTGTGAGGTAGGTTGGCATCCGACAACATGCATCTGTCCATTTCTTTAAGAGTGCGATTTTTCTTTTCTGCTAGACCGTATTGTTCAGGAGTGTATAATATTGTTGTCTGGTGTACTTCATGTCTCTTTATGTATGAGGCCTCTTCTTTGCTTATGTACTCTTCCCCATTGTCAGTGCATATTATTTCTGGTGTACATTGGAATTTGTTGCTAGACATGGCAATGAAGCCTTGAAGTTTCTCTGATATTTCATTCTTGTGTTTCGTCAGATAAGTAGTTGTGTACCTGGAATAATCATTAATGAAAGTCAGTAGATATCTGTTCCCGCCTGACGTGGGAGTTTTCATTGGATTGCATATGTCACTGTGTATGAGCTGCAGGGGGTGGGTAGTTTGAGATGCCTGTGGAAGGGAAGCATGTGTGGTTTTTGCTTTAATGCAGCATTTGCATTTCATGATAACTTTGGCGCTATTACCAAATCTTCTGATAAGCCTCTCTTGATAATGTCCTGTATAGCTTCTGAACTTCTGTGTCCCAGCCGCCTGTGCCATAAGTGAATACATTTGCTGTGTAGGTCATTAGAGATTATATTGGCTTGCTGGTCTGTGGTGATGAGCTTGTATAGGTGATTATCCAGTTTTCCTTTTACGAGGAATCTCCTATTGTGAATTGTGCATTCATCACCCTGGAACTTAACTGCGAGACCATTATTTGCAAGACTTTTCACTGGACGAAGGCTGCCTAGTTCTGGAACATACAGCACTTTCTTTACAAGGATACTCTGCTTGCCTTGTGGTGTGATGCAGTTCAGGAAGCCCTGGCCTTTACCCTTGTCAGAGATGCTTTTCCCGCTAGCTAGGAAAACGTTGTCTTTTGCGTTGTAATCAATGTTTGTGAAGAAAGTCTCATCTCTGGTCATGTGGCTTGTCGCACCTGTGACCTATGTCTATGCACCAGCCATATGGCTTACCACTTAAAAGGTGCCACTCCATGAACTGCCTGCAGTTTCCTTTGTGGCTGCTTTGACTCTTTCTTTTGTGGATAGCTTTAGCTTTCACTGCTTGGCTTTCCAGATAGAACAGTCCTTTTTTAAGTGACCAGTCCTTTTACAGCGAAAACAGGCTCTGCTTCCTTTGTTGGGCTTTGTGCCTTTGTACATCTTAAGAGCTTTGTCATCATGGTGCATATTTTCTTTTCTTCTGTCGTATTCATAGATTAATTTGCCTTTGACATATTCCAGTGTCAGTTCCTGTTTGGGTCTGGTTTCAAAAGCAGTAATAAGAGCAGTATAGGTCTCTGGAAGGCTGCAGAGGAGCAGGGCAACAATATGGTTATCTTTGATGTCCTCTCAGATGGCACGTAGCTCCTATATGATCTCTAGCATAGCTTTCACGTGGTGACACATTTGCTGGCCTTCTTCTAGTCTCATCTTATACAGCTTTCTTAGCAAAAACAGTTTACTGTTTAGGCTTGAATGCTTATGCAGCTTTTGTAATAAAGTCCTTATACCTTTGGCCGTTTTCCCTGTTCTTATGTGGATAAGCTGGTCATCTTCCACTAATAAGCTCCTCATTGTATATTACAATTTTGAGTGAATGCATGAAAATTAGATGAGGATGAGAAAAAGAAAGAAAGGCAAAAGGAAAGAAAGATTTTCTGAACATTTGTATTTTACCAAATGAAAGTGATTGTACAAGTAGAAGTTTTTTTTTACCTTAATGGATACTCTGTATTAAGGTAAAAACCTTTGGTGTTCAGCTTACCCCCAGCCTCCCATAAATACTAACATGAGCCCAATCTTGATCCAGCACTGTGCCAGAGAGCAGCTGCTCTCTTCTCTCTCTCTCTTCCTTAGACTAGGAGGCAGCAGCGGGAGCCATTGGCTCCTGCAGCTGTCAAACACAGCCTGTGAAGAGAGAGCAGGGGACAAGACCGAGCAGCACTGTGTGTGTCAATGGACACACATAGCCCGGCTGGGGATCAAGCCCGCTGGAGTGCCCCCTGCTTGCTATGGGGGCACTTAAAAGGGGGGAGCCAAAAGAGGAGGATCAGGGCTGCTCTGTGCAAAACCATTGCACAGAACAGGTAAGTAGGACAGGTTATTATTAAAAAAAAAACATTTATAATCACTTTAACTGGTTTAAAAGCATTTTGCAGACATTTGATGTTATAGATTAGTACAATAGACTTTTCTATTACATTTTTTTTTTTTTTCTAAATTAACCACTTGCTGACCGCCCACTGTCAAACGACGGCGGAGCGGTGCAGCTATTGTGGCGGGCCGCCGTCATATGATGGCGCTCGCTTTTTGGCCACTAGGGGGGGCGCGCGCCGCGTAGCTGGGGCCCCGATGCGCGTGCCCGGCGGTCGCGATGACCGCCAGGCACCCGCGATTGCCCGGTAAGTGAGCAGGACGTGGATTGGTGTGTGTAAACACATCGATCCACGTCCTGTCAGAGGAGAGGAGACCGATGGTGTGTCCCTTGTACATAGGGACACCGATCGGTCCCCTCCCCCAGTCAGTCCCCTCCCCCCACAGTTAGAATCACTCATATAGGGTACATTTTAACCCCTGCAGCGCCCCCTAGTGTTAACCCCTTCCCTGCCAGTCACATTTATACAGTAATCAATGCATTTTTATAGCACGGATCGCTGTATAAATGTGAATGGTCCCAAAAATGTGTCAAAAGTGTCCGATATGTCCGCCGCAATTTCGCAGTCATGATAAAAATCGCAGATCGCCGCCATTACTAGTAAAAAAAAAATAATAAAAATGCTATAAATCTATCCCCTATTTTGAAGACGCTATAACTTTTGCGCAAACCAATCAATATACGCTTATTGTGATTTTTTTTTACCAAAAATATGTAGAAGAATACGTATCAGCCTAAACTGAGGAAAAAATTTGTTTTAAAAAAAAAAAAAATTGGATATTAAATTATAATAAAAAGTAAAAAATATTATGTTTTTTCAAACTTGTCGCTCTTCTTTTGTTTATAGCGCAAGAAATAAAAACCGCAGAGGTGATCAAATACCACCAAAATAAAGCTCTATTTGTGGGGAAAAAATGATAAAAATTTTATTTGGGTACAGCGTTGCATGACCGCGCAATTGTCATTCAAAATGCGACAGCGCTGAAAGCTGAAAAATGGCTTGGTCAGGAAGGGGGTGTTCGTGCCTGGTAGGCAAGTAGTTAATTTATTAATTAATTTATTTTAATTTTTCAGTTCCGTTTCATTTCTCTTGCCTTTTTGTACTTTTCCTGTTTGTAAACAGATTTAGATTTTGGATACAGCTATTGAAACAAGGCAATAGGTCCAATATTATAATTCATAGGGCTTAAAAACAAAGATTTTTTTTCATAATATTGTAATCAAATTTGTATCATTACTGGGCATGTTGGAAAGGGAGATCAAAAGAACAAGCCCCCCAGTGTACTGGAAATGATCCAGCCTCTAAACCCAAGCAGCGAATTGAGGTGATATCATGTGTTATGGCACTGTGTACGTTATTGTACTGTAATCCCTAAAAATGTAATAATAATTAACAAACCTTAAAGCCTTTAAAACAAATAAAATCAATTAAAGCCTGATGCTAACCAAAACGGAACTTTCATAACTCATACTGGTTTATGGGTTACAAACATTGAACTGATCCATGGGAATCCAAATACTCTTGGACTGCCCCATTTCTGTTAGTCATGGATCTGAGATGGCTCAGAACTTTGTTCTCTATCCAAAGCTTTTCAATGATTGAGAGAAGCAAGCACACATCCAGATTTTTCTTACTCTTCCCATTTCATAAATTGTTGATAAATGGGATCCACTTATCTTAGTATTTAGCGAGCACTTACCAGTCATACTGGGCTTGTAGCCAGAAAAACTTCCATGTAAAGGAATTTGTTACTAAAAAACTTGTAGGCACGTTACCTTGGTGAGCATTATATATCACATAACATACTCTCAAGGCAATTTTTCAAAGATACAAAAACTTTATGTACAGATATTGCTTTCTGCAAGACATTGCATTGATTACTTCATACTGTGCCTGCATTTTATGTTTTATTTATTACACAAAGAGCACGGTGTGGAGCCTATGGTGTCCATTGAACTGTTTTCCGCATGACGCCGTGGTCCAGGAACATAATCACTAATGTGTCATGGCCCTCAGGATCTGTATGTACCCATTCCTCTGGCACTGACAGTTTTTAAAACATCCGGCTTTAGGTATCAATCCTTATTTTGATCTTAACAGCTGGATTTAGCCTATCACATAAAAAGTGCTGTATTTTGATGTACTGTAACTTTAATGTGCGTCTGACTGTTTTTTTTTTTTTTTTTTGCTCTTTACTGCAATTCAGTGAATTCTGATGCATTTTACTGTGTTTAATGTGTTAATATTGCAACAAGAAGCATGAAACCACAACACACTGCATGCTAAAATGCAATAAAATTCAGCAAGTTGCATCAAAGCACAAAATATAAAGACACACACACACACACGCATCACAATTTTAGCGCTATATAAGTGTGTGTGTCCAGCTCAGTTGGTTACATTACTACATCCAGGCAGCCTCTGTCACTCAGACAGAGGTCTGTTCTAGGTCTAGCTTTGGTCTAGCTTGAAAGCTTTTTTTTCACCCGAAGGGCTGCTGTTAACCGCTTCAATACCGCTTCATTGTCATATGACGCCCACAAGGTGGATCTACCATCCTGGGTGGGCGTCATATGACGTCCTCGCATTCCCGGCCGCCTGGGGGGCGCACTCGGGACACGGTGCGAGTGCCCGGCGGCCGCGATGTCCGCCGGGCACCCACGATTGCCTGTTAAAACAACGGGACCGTGTGGGACCGTGGAGCTGTGTGTGTAAACACACAGCTCCACGTCCTGTCAGCGGGGAGGAGACCGATCATGTGATCCCAGTACGGAGGAACACATGATCGGTCTCCTCCCCTTGAGTCCCCTCCCCCCACAGTTAGAATCACTCCTATAGGGACACACATTAACCCCTGCAGCGCCCCCTAGTGTTAACCCCTTCCCTGCCAGTCACATTTACACAGTAATCAATGAAATTTTATAGCAACGATCGCTGTGTAAATGTGAATGGTTCCAAAAATGTGTCAAAAGTGTCCGAAGTGTCCACCGCAATGTCGCAGTCACGAAAAAAAAAATCGCAGATCGCCGCCATTACTAGTAAAAAAAAAAAAATTCAATAAATCTATCCCCTATTTTGTAGACGCTATAACTTTTGCGCAATCAATATACGCTTATTGTGATTTTTTTTTTTACCCAAAAATATGTAGAAGAATACGTATCGGCCTAAACTGAGGAAAAAAATAGTTTTTTTTTTTTTTTTAAATGGGATATTTATTATAGCAAAAAGTAAAAAATATTGTGTTTTTTTTTTCAAAATTGTCGCTCTTATAGCGCAAAAAATAAAAACCGCAGGGGCGATCAAATACCACCAAAAGAAAGCTCTATTTGTGGGAAAAAAAGGACGTCAATTTTGTTTGGGTGTAACATCGCACGACCGCGCAATTGTTAGTTAAAGCGACGCAGTGCCGAATCGCAAAAAGTGCTCTGGTAAGGAAGGGTGTTTAAAAGCCCTGTATTGAAGTGGTTAAAGAAACCAAATTGAATGTGCAATAGTACTGTTGAAAAAAAAAAAAAGTTTTAATTGAAAAAAGTTTGCTTGCACTCATTAACCAAAAAAACTGTCTAAAGAATGTTCATTTTCTTTGCTAATACTGGGAACAGATTTCATCACCCAGCAGAGTCAAAAGCCTACAGATGTCTCCTCCCTTAATACGATTGTGAGAATCTCCTCCTACTCACATCTGTGCTTTATACCTCATTCTGTCTGTGTCTGTCCTGATGACAATGTGTCCCCCTCCTATTCTGCATATGCCCGTTCATCTGCAGCAGCAGACACAGTGACAGAGAAGGCAGCTCTCCGCAGCTGTCACAATCAATTCAAGAAGTCCAGTTACATCTCATGAAATCCAGGGCTTACAACAGTTCCACATAAAAAATCTACACCAATATAATCTGTATTTGTGGCTAATATGTCCTTAAGTTGAATTTGGAAAAATTCGTTTAAATGGCCTTTTAACAAGTGTTAACAAGTTTTGCTCCTTTTGAACACTTGGGTAACTACCCTTACCTTTAAATAATTTATTTATGAAGCTAAGAAATACTCTTTTTCATAGAGTATATGACTCTCTAATTCAAATATTAAATGATGGGTTTAGTTGCATATTGTGGACCACCAAGCGCTATACACTGTGCTGTACATTGTATACTCTGGATCACCACACTCCATATGCTGTGCTGTATGTTGCATGCTCTGGACTGCTACAGTAGTGTACTGTACTGTATGATATATGTTTTGGGCCCACACACTACATGTACTGCGCTGTATTTCACATAGTTTGGGCTGCCACAATCTATATTCTGTAATGTAATTTATATACTCTGGACTTCCTTAAAGCGGTTCTGCACTCTGAAAAAAAATTTTTTTTTTTTAGGATGTAATATAAAGTGTGCTTACCTTTATTAGGGGACTCACCTGTTCCATCTTCCATCTCGATCGCCGCCGGTTTTCGTCCGATGAAGTTCCTCGTCTTCTTCTTTAGTGCTGGGGGCCATCTTGCCTGTGGGCATGTGAAACACCCACAGGGACTTTAGATGGCCCAGCATGCACTGCCGTTACTCGCGCGTGCGCAGTAACGGCTCATCTGCCGAGATCTCACGAGATTTCGGCAGATGCGGCCGAAATCTCGGGAGATTTCGGAAGATGTGGCCGAAATCTCGCGAGATTTCGGAAGATGCCCGCACTGGCTCCTGGGATCAATGACACCAGATCCCAGGAGACAGTGCGGCGTGACGACGATCGACGCAAGACCCCGCCCGCCGCCGCAGAGGGAGAAGACCGGAAGTCTTCAATTACAAGGTAAGTAAAAAAAAAAAAAAAAAAAAAAAATTTCATTTAGTACTCTTTGCCTGATTTGGAAGGCAAAGAGATTTACTAAATGAAATGAGTGCAGAACCGCTTTAATACATACTGTATATAGTCGAGTATAAGCCGACCCGAATATAAGCCGAGGCACCTAATTGTACCACAAACAACTGGGAAAACGTATTGACTCGAGTATAAGCCTAGGGTGAGAAATGCGCAGCTACTGTAAGTGAAAAAATGCCCATTTGCAGCCTCACTGTGCCCATTTGCATGCCTCACTGTGCCCATTTGCAGCCATAGGTCCCCCAAACTTCAAACGTGGTAGTTAAGGGTTCCTAAATGCCCCCTAGCTGCAGCCAAAATTTGGGGTCTCTGGACCCAAAGGGTCCTGAAATGACATTGCTGCAGATGGACACAGTTGACCGACTTTGGGGCCCTCTATCTCGGGGTCACTTGGTGCTAGGAACCCCATCTTTGGATATGTTGCAGTGCTAGGGCCACTGGGTTGGCTCCTAGCTCCAAGTGGCCCAGATATACGGGGCCCCAAAGTTGGGTCGGAAAATGTAATTTTCTGCTGCAGAAAAGTGCTTGACTCGAGTATAAGCCGGGGGGAATTTTCACCACAAAAAAATGTGCTGAAAAACTCAGCTTATACTGGAGTATATGTGGTACATTGCACTTGTTTTGTGTGTGTGATGTTTGTAACATATCACTCCATACTAAGTACAATGTAATTAGAGATGGGACGAACACCCCCCCCCCCCCCCCCCAGCTCGGTTCGCTCCAGAACCTCTTGAACAGGTGTAGCAAAGTCTTTAGCCTATTCCAATATAATGAGGACCTCCAAGGTCAAAGATAGCTGACATCCTTCAATATATAGTGGGTTGTGAGGCATAGTGGGTGCAAAGATGGTGTAATTCATTGGGTGCCAGACACTTCTTTAATGTAAAAGAGTTTTTTTTCTTTTGACAGTCCTTTTTGTATTTTTGGGGGAAAGAGGGTTAGGTGCCAGTACACCCTTAAGTAGTTGTAGATTCAATTTGCAGACTCCGAGACTTCAATAGGAAGACAGCCATGCAGGGAAAAGCCCCAGTAAGGCACCACACCTGCACATGCAGGAATACTGTCTCCTATGGCAATGGTCTTTAACAGTTCCTAACACAAACGTAACAGTTCCTTCAGCTTCACTACAACTGCTTCTTGTAGTTCTTTAACACTGAGCTCCCAGGCTCTCACTAGACCCACTGATTCCCTGACTCTGAATCCCTTGAGCTCCTCCAATCTTTATGGTGGTATCCCCTCAAGCGTCACCCATGCTTCCCTGCTGGGTCCATAGCTTGGCACAACAGATACTCTTCAAGGTTCACCCACACTGACCGGCTCGGTCCCTGGCTTGACACACAAAGCTGCTCAAGTGTCAACTCTGCAGGTTGGGTCCCTGACTTGATCACCGCCTGAAGTTTCCTGATTCTCCACCGTGCCTGTTCGGTGAGAATAGTGCTCCAGTACATTGCTTCAGTTACTCACTGTGGTCCCTGGTAAAGGTGGTTGGTTCCTTAGTGGCGACAGCTCCCCTTCTACCTCCTATCATGACAGGTTCTCCCGCCTAGCAGAACCGTCACTTTTGGTTGGATTGCAAGCCGCAACCCTAACCCACGCTGCCCTCTTACTTCTGGATAGGCCTTCACACAGCCTGGCAGCCAGATGCCCTTGGGATGGGCCCAATCTCCAGCCTAGCAGCCCAGGGCGTACGACACACATCCAACCAGACAGCTGTCCAGATAGCACAGAACACAGGCAAAAAGTTCTAACGAAAATGCGAACGCTATTAAAGTCTATGGGACACAAACTTGAAAAATCTAAAGTCCTAATTTTAAAGGCTTATATGCAAATTATTGCCATAAAAAGTGTATGGGGACCCGGGTACTACCCTGAGGGACATGTATTAATGCAAAAAAAAAAAGTTTTCAAAACATGATGCAATAAAAATGAAATATTAATTTAAATATCATGCCTGGGGGTCCCTTAAGTCTGCATGTAAAGTGGCGCATCTGTGCGATGTATAGAAAATGCTGCAGCAATAATGACATTTCTAAAGGAAACAATTGAATTTACTGTAAATTTGCTTGTGGCTGTAATATATTGCTGGCTCCTGGCAATAAAGATAACAAAAAAAAAAAAAACGGAGTGGAGTCCCCCCCAGTCTATACCAGGCCCTTAGGGTCTGGTATGTATTTTAAGGGGAACCCCACACCAAAATGAAAAAGAAAATTGGCGTGTGCCCATATAAGAACTGTCAAAGCAGATGGCCAGAGGCCTCCCAAGATATTAAAACCTTTTTTTTGTTTTCTATTTTTGCGGACCGCATGATTGACGATGGATACATCGAGGGACACTATTATTTTTTCTTTTTTAATAAAGGACTTGTCAAGAAATGTTGAGGGAAAGCGGGCTGGTATGGTTCAGGAGGAGGGGGGAGGGTGTTCGCTTGTCCCCTCCCTTTCCTGCTGCATGCTCGGATAAGGATCTGGTATTGATTTTGGGGGAGGGTGCCATTTTTTTTATTGTGGCATGAATTTCACCTTAAAATCTATACCAGACTCAAAGGGCATGGTATGGATTTTTGGAGGGACTCCACGCTAATTTTTTTTACATTTTAGCATGGAGTTCCCCCTAAAATCTATACCAGAAACAAAGGTCCTGGTATGGATTTTGGGGGGATAACCACTTCAATACAGGGCACTTTCATCCCCTTCCTGCCCAGACCAATTTTCAGCTTTCAGTGCTCTCACATTTTGAATGACAATTACTCAGTCATGCAACAAACAAAACAAACAAACAAAATGTTTATAATTTTTTTTCGCAAAAATAGAGCTTTCTTTTGATGGTATTTAATAACCACTGGGTTTTTATTTTTTGCTATATAATTAAAAAAAGAGCGAGAATTATGAAAAAAACAACAACTTTTTTTATACTTTCTATTATAAATAGTAATAGGTAATTTATAATGTATTGTCGGATCCTGGCAATGTAGATAAAAATCATTCAGAAAAACTGCCCCCCCATCCATTACCAGGCCCTTTGGGTCTGGTATGAATATTAAGGGGAACCCCGCATCAAAGTAAAAAAATTGTGTGGGGTTCCCCCCAAAATCCATACCAGGCCCTTTAGGTCCGGTATAGATATTAAGGGGAACCCTGCGCCAACATTTAAAAAAAAAATCGGCGTGGGTTCCCCCCAAAATCCATACCAGACCCTTATCCAAACACGCAACCTGGCAGGCCGCAGGAAAAGAGGGGGGATGAGAGAGTGGCCCCCCTCCTCCTGAACCATACCAGGCCACATGCCCTCAACATGGGAAGGGTGCTTTGGGGTCCCCCCCAAAAAACCTTGTCCCTGTGTTGATGGGGACAAGGACCTCATCCCCACAACCCTTGCCAGGTGGTTGTGTGGGTCTGCAGGCCGGGGGCTTATCCCCCCAGATCCCAGCACCCCCCATGTGAATGGGTATCGGGTACATTGTCCCACTTCCCATTCATCAAAAAAAGCAGTGAAATGTGAAAAAAAACAATAACCGATTTTTGACAATTTCTTTATTGTAAAATAGCTCTGAGTGGTCTTCTCCCCCAATCTGTGTCTCCCACCATCATCTTCTCCTGGTGCTGTCTCTCTTGCCGCCGTCTTCTGTCGCTGTCCCTCCCGCCACCGCCTACTTCACCTGCTGCTGTGTTCTTCCTCACCGCCGTGTTCTTCCTCACTGCCGTGTTCTTCCTCACCAGAAAATAAAGGGGCGGGCTCTGCGTGTGACGTCAACGGATGGTCACGCCCCATGGCTGTGTAAGAGATACCAGAGGAGGGTTGTAGGGATGAGGCCCTTGTCCCAATCAAGCACCCTCCCCATGTTGAGGGCATGTGGCCTGAAATGGTTCAGAAGGAGGGGGGCTGCTCTCTCATCTCCCCCTCTTTTCTTGCGGCCTGCCAGGTTGCCTGCTTGGATAAGGGTCTGGTATGGATTTTGGGGGGACCCCACGCCAATTTTATAAAACATTTTGGCACAGGGTTCCCCTTAATATCCATACCAGACCTGAAGGGCCTGGTATGCATATTGGGGGGAACCCCACACAATAATTTTTTTTTTGATTCAGGGTCGCCAAATATGGATTTTGGGGGGGGGGTCACCCACCCCTCACTTTTTTTTATCCAACAATACCTAAAACAAGGAATAACCCCAAAAACCCCAGAGACCAGTCATCAGTCCAAAGCCACAATGGAGAAGAATAAAGGTATTTCTAAGAAAACGGAAGGGGCACACGATCTATCTAGAGACGATTATATAACTGAAAGTGAGGTAGAGACAAGTGGAGTGGTAGATCAGCACCGGGGTGACCAACTACCAACAAAAAGGGAAATGGAGGAAATGTTATTAAAGGTGGAAAATGTGATAAAAATGGAAATCAATACTCTGAGAGAGGATTTGGGCCACTTACTGACCAGGCGCCTTACTGACCAGGCGGTGGAGGAGAGAGTAGACAAGATGGTATATGAAATCAATAACCTAGAGACTCTACTCAAAAGGTGTCAACTGAATCAGAGAGAAATGTTACACAAAATAGAAGATCAGGAGAACAGAGACAGAAGACAAAATAGAAAATAGATGAGACACTAATTCATACTCTTTCATCCACCTGACCCACTATACCCCGATATCAACTGGGAAATAGATAGTGGGAGGGGGCGGGGAAAGAACCCCACCTCACCTTAGATCTAGCTGTTTCGAGGGACCCCTTGAAAGGGGTCACCACCGGAATAGAGACCCGAGACGGGGTCAGGGAGGGGGAGGGGAGGGGGGGAGAGGAGAGGGGAGGGGTGGGATGGGAGAGAGAGGGGGGATTGGGAGAAAGGGAGGGGGTTCGGGGAGGGAGACTCTCATCGCTGCCTTTTATTAGGGTAACTATAGCTCCATTTAAGTAATGACTCCCGCACTGAAATTCTTAACCTACAATGTCAAAGGACTGAACACTCCAAGTAAACGGCATATAATTCTCGACGAGATAGGGAGATATGGGGCCAGTGTGGTTTTCCTCCAGGAAACACATCTTTCTCACAACACAAACGTGAAACTCTTTTCAAGAACATACCCTACCTGGTATTACGCTGACACTTCTTCAAGTAGATCGAGAGGGGTGGCCATTGGCTTTACGGGGGACACACATTTTAAGCTGGAAGACAGAAGGGTAGATCCAGAGGGAAGGTATCTGTTCTTGAGGGGAACTTTGTTTGGAACAACATACACGTTGGCTAATGTCTACGCGCCAAATATAAATTCCATTACATTTTTGGAGGGGATACTACGAAAGTTGGGGGCTTTCAGTAAGGGCTACGTAATTCTCATGGGAGACTTTAATTTCACTATGGATCCCGGTTTAGATAGTACGTCCGGTGGCCAGGGGACAAGAAACGTACAGTTATCCTCGATAAAAAACAAATTGCATAACAAACAACTGTTGGACGTGTGGAGGATACAACACCCGCAAACAAGGGTCTACACGTTTTTCTCCCCTGTCCACGGGACATACACTAGATTGGACTATATATTTATAGAGCATGGAATCCTAGATAGGGTATTACAAACAAAAATAGCCTCAGTGACTCTTGTAGTCCCAGAATATAAACCCCCATCTTGTGGGTGGAAACTTAATGAAGAGTTACTGCGAGACGGGGAAGTGGTGGAGTGCGTGAAAAGAGAACTGGAAGGATTTTTCACCAATAATGATAACGGGGAAGTCAACGGAGCTAACCTTTGGGAGGCACATAAAGCATTTATAAGAGGGATTTTGATAGGGAAAGCCTCATGGAAAAAAAAGGAGAGGGGGGAGGAAAGTGCAGGATCTGACGATAGAATTAAATAGCCTGGAACAAAAACACAAGGCTGCTTCGGCCCATAATAGGGAAATATATCAAGACTTGATAGCAAAGAGGGAGGAATTAAAAGATTGTATAGAGTATGAAGCAAAGCAGATATATAACAGGACAATAAAGGAACGTTATATCTGGGGGAATAAATCCAGTAAACATCTGGCGAGAATTGTACAAAAACAAAAAATTACATAGAAAAAATTCAAGCCAAAAACGGTGAGATTAAATATGTATCCCATGACATTGCCTCATCCTTTAGGGAATATTATGAAGAGCTCTATTCTGTAGACTCCAAGGCGGGGAAAAAAGGGAACCAAAAAAAAAAAAAAATCTAGATTTTCTGAGCAGAGCCGGGTTGGAGACTTTGGGTCAGGAGGATAGAGAGGCGCTGGAACAGCCAATCTCTGAGACAGAAATATTGCGGGCCCTGATGAATTCTTCAGCAGGGAAAAGCCCGGGCCCAGACGGCTTCTCCATTTTATACTATAAAACCTTTAAGGAGATCTTGATCCCCAGACTACAACAATATATGAATGGGTTGGGAATTGAATACGCTATGGTAGAAGCCTCTCTGTTAGCAACTATAACGGTCCTGCCTAAGGAAGGGAAGGATGGATCTCTGTGCTCTAACTACGGGCCCATCTCTCTGCTAAATTCAGACACTAAGCTGTACGCCAAAATTCTTGCAGAGAGATTGAAAGGGCATTTGGAGGCATTGATCCATCCGGATCAAGTGGGCTTCATCCCAGGGAGGGAAGGGAGGGACAATGGAGTCCGGACTCTATTGACTCTCCAGAGGATGAGGGACTCAGGGACCCCCAGTCTGCTCTTGTCCATAGACGCAGAAAAAGCGTTTGACAGGGTAGACTGGGGGTTCATGTTCAGTACACTAGAGCATATGGGGTTTGGTCCGAAATTCATTCGTCATATTAAAGCTCTATACGGGCACCCGAAGGCAAATATTAAAGTAAATGGAGCCCTTTCCTCACTCTTTGAAATGAGGAACGGGACGAGGCAGGGATGCCCCCTGTCCCCTCTCCTTTTTATCTTGACCCTAGAGCCCTTATTGTCTTCGATAAGAAGAAATCCAGATATAGAGGGGTGCAGAGTGGAGGGGGAGTCCCATAAGTTGGCTGCCTTTGCAGACGATATCCTGTTCTATGTGAGTCACCCTCGGAGGACGATGCCCATTCTTTTGGAAACCCTTCTATCCTATGGAGCCCTTTCAAACTTCCGGGTCAACCCCGTAAAATCGCACATACTTAATATCAACTTAAATAAAACCGAGCAGCAGATTATAAAGAAAGATTATAAATTTGTATGGAAGAAGCGAATAAAATATCTGGGTATAGACTTAGCCAACTCAACTGAAAAACTCTACAGAATAAATTACCTTCCTTTGCTAGACGAAGTGAAAAAAAAATGCAACGAATACATTAATAGGCCCTTGTCCTGGATTGGGCGAGTAAACACCGTAAAAATGATGATACTCCCAGTAATAACGTATAAGCTACAAATGCTCCCTCTCCCCTTACCTCTCCAATATCTAAGGAAGCTTAACTCAATACTGATGAATTTTGTGTGGAAAAATAAGAAACATCGCACGTCGCTGAAACTCCTAAAACAGGGCAAGAATCAGGGGGGTCTGGCTGTCCCCGATATTATTAGCTATTACCACGCAATTGCACTAATAAGAATACCAGAGTGGGGGAAAATAAACTCAAATAAAAGATGGGTGCACTTGGAAAAGGCACTGAGTAAGGTTCACCTGGGAAGGATTATATGGAACCCCCCAGGGTATAGAGCACTAGGTGATCACACACACATCATCACACGGCACACGTTTAAAATTTGGGACAAAGTATACAAGCAGTTGAATGGTAATTATAATTCACCTTTAGTAGCACTTAAGGAGAACGATTATTTCCCCCCGGGGAAAAAAGAGATAGGAGGGGATTGGATAATTAAAGATGAAACACAATTAGGGGACGTAATATTTTCGGGGCAACCACTGGCACTAAACGAATTAAAAAAAAAAGGGGATATACTTAAAATTGATGAGTGGCGGTACCTCCAGATATGCCATTTCGTGAAAAAACTCCCACAACCAATCAGGTCAATTGGAGACCTGACGAAGTTGGAGCAAATATGCACAGCAGAAAATACCAAAAAGTCTATATCGAAAATGTATAAGCTACTGATAGAGATGGACAGGCTGGAGGTCCCCCCCATTCATCGAGAAATGGGAGAGGGAACTGGGGTCACAGATAAACACGGGGACGGTCAAAAAAATAATGAAGCTCACACATAGTTCGTCAGTAGATATGCGAACAGCTGAAATGAACTACAAATGCCTAATTAGGTGGTACGCGACTCCCGACATAACAAGCAAATTTCAGGAGGGGAGTTCCCCCAACTGTTGGAGAGGATGTAACCAGAGAGGAAATACCATTTCCAAAAACGCACTGGCTGCAAAACGCATAGATGTGAACTAGTAACATAGGAAACCATATTAAATGGACTGTAGGATGTTTTTTAAAACTGCAAAACGCACAAAAAAAAGGCATAGGTGTCAACCTAGGGTCAGGGCCAGTTCACACTGGAGCGATGTGGGAACCCTGCGAATCCAATGCGGGTTCCTGCACCGCATACAAGTCGCAGGCAGTTCACACTGCCATATGTAAACTGCTGGGACGGTCAGTAGAAGGCTAATGACACCCCCAAATCAGTTTGCATATCGTTGAGCAAACTGTAAATTCAGACAACACCAATGCGATCCAATGCTGCTGCGGACCAAAAAAAGGGTCCTGTGTGAGTTTGGTCCAAATGCGATGCAAATTCAACCATACAATCTGTATGGCTTAGTTTGCATCACACAGATATTGCATGTGATTTGCAGTGCGGGGCAAATCACATCCGATGTCGGAAAGCACAGCAGTGTGAACCGGCCCTAAGGCCCCTTTCACACTCGTGCGACTTGTCCTGCAACTCCTGCATTCATAGACCTCAAGACTACACTGGCATTGCTTCAAACCACATCAAATTTGTGGCAAAATTGTGGGACTTTCAAGTGTGAAAGGGTCCTTGTGGACCTCAAGTTATATGAAAAGTTGGCCAAGTGTGAAAGGAACCTAATAAGATTCATTGATAACACCTTTGAATTAGGCCCCATTTGCAATGCCTGTGTAATCTTGCTGTATATGGACCCCAAGTCGCATCAAATTCAAACCAAAGTAGTGCAGGGACGAATTTGACTCACTTGCAGGAAGCACAAGTGAGAATAGTGCCTAATCCAAAGGTATAATCCATGAATCTCATTCAAACTGCTGCAACCAGAAAGTCACACTATTTTGCTGCCACTTTGCTGCTGCAACTTGGCCCCAACTTCTGGGAATGCCTGTGTAATATTGCACCCTCATGTACCTCAAATCACATGAAAGTCACACCAAAGTACCAAAGTAGTACAGGGACTACTTTGAAGTTGTTGCAACTTGAAGTAGCACAGATATGAATGGTTATCATTGAAAATCATGGAGTACAACTTGTCATGCAACTCAGAGGTCCAAAGTTGCTGGAAAAGTCGCCTGTAAAACAAGTATATTTTAATAGAAAGGAGCTCTCATTAATATTTGCATAGTCCTTACTGATTTACATTAGCAGAACAAATGCAGGAAGTGATGTGTGCACATGGGCAAGAAGCAAATGTGTGGTGATGCCAAACAAATCAATGAACCCCACCCACACCAAATCTACCACATCCACCCCCACATTGAGTAAGCACAAGTACATATCCTACACTTACCCGGAAAATCAACAGCACCTCCTCTGCTAAATTGGAAGCTTGCCATGTCCACCTAGATGGTGATCCTGACCAGCAGAGGAACTTGCGGGTGATTACAATGACTCATTTCCGGGTCCCGAAGGTGAAACCACCCTTTTTTGATCGCAGCTGTGAATATTTGATCGCAACCACGATTAGAATTTTTTTATTTTTGTTTATTTGCAGATATGCAAATCTGTATTTCTACATATGATATTTAATGTTAAACTTAAGGGAATTTGATAAGAAATAGTGTCCCTGGGATAGCAGCAGGTGAATTACAATGATAAAAGGCCCAGTTTGCGCCCTGGTTCACAATGACAGCAGGAGGAAACCGTGCGAGTTCAGCTGAACTCACGATTTCATTCCCGCATGTCAGTCCCGACTGCGGGGGGAATTTCAGAGACATCTGTGCAGATTTCTGCACTGATGTCAATAAAAAAAGTCGCACCCTGAAGTCGCCAAAAAGTAGTACCAATTAAAGAGGTGTAATTGCCACGATTTGACATGTCAAATCGCACCAATGTGAACCAGGGCTGACACATACAACACTGCCTATCCACCAGCTGAATTAATTACCTGCAATTCTCCACAGCTGTTCTATATAAAGATTCCACCTTAAGGCCGGGTTCAAACTAGTACGACAAACGCTCCGACATTGGGAGCTCATGTCGCATGACGTGTGAAAATCAATGTTTCCCTATGGGAGCCGTCTTAACTGGTCCGACACAAGTCGGTCCGACTTTGAAAATGATCCCTGTACGACTTTGATCCTACTTCAGCCCATTGACTATCATTCAAGACGGATCAAAGTCGGATCGCCGTCTTGCATGATCCGACTTTGGCATGCGACTTGTGCTCTGATGATCTTGAGGGGAAACTGCGCCAAATTTTAAATAAAAAACTGGGATGGGTTTCCCCTCCAAGAGCATTCCAGGTCCTTCTATCTGATATGGATTTTAAGGGGAACCCCCCTACGCCGAAAAAAGGGCGTGGGGTCCCCCTAAAATCCATACCACACCCTTATCTATAGGGCCTCTTCCCTATAACCCTGGCCATTGGTTGTCGGGGTCTGTGGGCGGGGGGCTTATCGGAATCAGGGAGCCCCCTTTAATAAGGGGGCCCCCAGATCCCAGCCCCCCACCCTATGTGAATGAGTTCTTCCGACTTGGGCCTCTTCCGACTTCTCCGCACTCTCCGTCCTCTACTCCGCACTCTCTGGCCTCTTCTGCCGGGCTCCTTCCGCTATCTTCTTCCAGCTCTTTTACTAGCGTTGGCCCGGTCTTCTCTGTCATCATCTTCTTCCCCAAAAAACGGCGTGGGGGTCTCCCCCAAAATCCATACCAGACCCTTATCCGAAACATGCAGCAGGCTGGTCAGGAAAAGGGGTGGGGACGAGAGAGCGCCCCCCCTCCAGAACAGTACCAGGCCGAATGCCATCAACATGGGGGGTGGGGGTGCTTTGGGGCAGGGGGGCGTGGGGTGTGGTCACTGGGTGATGTCATCTGGTGACTCCGCCCCATTATGACATCACAGCCCGGGGCATGATGGAGTGGTGACATCATAAGGGACGGGGTCACCGGATGACTTCACCCAGTGACCACGCCCCATGCCTATATATATTCCCTGAGGAAGAATTGGAGCTCTTGGAGGCTCCAATAACGCAGAAAGAAGTAGCAAGAGCAATAAAAGAAATGGCAAGTGGAAAAAGTCCTGGCCCCGACGGGTACTCTATTATGTACTACAAGAAGTTTGAAAAAATATTGGCACCTAAACTATGCGATTATATGAATGCCATGGCAGAGGGGGAAAAACCAAGAGAAGAAGCGCTGCTGGCATATATCACTTTGTCATTAAAAGAGAGTAAAGACCCAATGATACCGGAAAGTTATAGACCAATATCACTATTGAATACCGACATAACATTTTTGCAAAAATAATAGCGGGAAGATTAAAACCACTACTGCCTTGTTTGGTGCATAGAGATCAAGTGGGATTTGTTACAGGGAGGGAGGGAAAGGATAACTGTCTTAAAACCTTACTTGCGATACATGAAGCTAGAGAGAGGGAAGCCCCAGTCGTACTGCTGTCGGTTAATGCAGAGAAGGCTTTCGACAGAGTCGACTGGGGCTTTATGATGGAAACATTAAGACATCTGGGAATCAAAGAAAGAATGATGCGCATTTTATCAACATCCAACAGCTAAAATAAAAATAAACGGAAGTCTATCTTCATCTCTAGAACTTTATAATGGTACAAGACAGGGATGTCCCCTGTCACCAATGTTATTCGTACTGGCCCTGGAACCCCTATTAGCTGTTATCAGAAAAAATATCGATATAAGAGGTGTGAAAATAGGCAAAGAGGAGTATAAGGTGGCCGCATATGCAGACGACATATTATTTTATATTTCGGATCCAAGGACAACTATACCTAATATAATGAAGGAATTGAATAGATATGGTAGGATAACAAACTTTAAGATCAATATATTAAAGTCAGAAATCTTAAAGTCTACCAATTTACTCCCATGCCTTTCTTCTCAATAAATGAAGAAATTTTCACTAGTTTATACCTTCTTGCAGACCTTGTCTGATCGCTGACAAATTAACCACTACTACTCATCCCCCCTCTTGGATGCTATTTGATATCACAATACCGTCAGGTAAATCAAAGTTTTAATGACTGTAGACCATCGCACTTCTATCACTTAATTTTAGCACACCACTCTGTCATTGTTACCACATCATTTATACACACTGTTATGTATCATTGTTTTGTAATCTCATACTCCTTTATTATTTTTTACACCAATTCACTTACTCTTTGGTAGTTTCCTTTCTTGTGTTTCTTTCACTGCTGCACACTGTGCCCAATTAGTCAACCCATTGCACACTAATGCTCACTCATACCACATTAATATTACTTTACACTCATATCAGATTTATTCATTCATTATATATTTCCTACATTACTAACCCCTGTAATTACCTCCCACACATATTGTCACTCCCTTTACCTATGAAATTTATATTATTTTCACTGCACACTAGATCTGATAACACCATAACTTACTCTGATAATCTATAATTACGATCCCTTCCCTACATGAGATTTAGTCAGTCTAATGCTAATAAATACGATATCTATACAAATACTTTGCCACTAAAAAACAATCGTTATTGCTTCCAGGTGGGTGTCTCGGCTGCGCTTCCTCCCTCCTAGGTGGACAGTGCTATTCCAGTGCCGTCCCCTGATAGCCCATGATTAAAAAGCCCCCCCTCCTGTTTGACATGGGGGAGTTTTTTCCTTTTTCTCTTCCCATAACCTGGGAATTGAGAAGGCACTTCAGGTTGACCGAGTCGGTGCGCATCTTCATGAGATAGAAAGAAAAAGCTTCTGGTTTTTAAACAAGTCTCTGGTCCATGCTACATATCTTGACAAAGGGGTAACTATGACATGCATGCAACTGCAATAGACTATGCACTAATGATTGATAATAAATTATAAATCTAAAATCTTTTTTCTGATGCTTCGCAGAAATGCAATACAGTGACCCCCCTCTTTTTTCCCCCCTGAAGAAGACCACACATACGGTCGAAATGCATTGGGGCATTGGGGTGCACCTTCGCCAGATAAATCTTTCTTCCTGAAATTTACTTTACCACAGCTGTTTTATGAATCAAAAATATTGTTATATAGATTCTTGCATGTACCTCTTCTTGCCTAGATAGATTGTATAATGTAAACCAGAGCTCGCATTTTAATAATATAAATTTACATGTATGGTGTTTTGGATACTATATTAATAAAATTTGTTTGAATTTTTCAAGATAGTGTTTTCCTTTGCTGCCTAAAAAACCCACGGGGAATATTGTATATTCTTTTTCTAGAAATCTTAAATATAACCATGACTAAAAAAGAACAACATGTACTCCAGCCCTCATTTTCTTTTGTTTGGTGTGAGGAGGAGCTTAGGTACCTGGGCATAAAACTTACAGCATCAATGTCGACTGTTTATGCGGCTAACTATGCTCCCATCCTGAATAAAGTTAAAGCGCATTTAACACAAATGAGACTTAAACCCCTTTCGTTGATGAGGAGGATCAACGCTCTAAAAATGTTTATATTACCAAAATTAACATATGTTTTTCAGATGATCCCAATAAAAATCCCACAAGAGTTTTTTACAAAATTGAGAACTTTAGTATTAAAATTCATTTGGAGGCGTAAACATCCTAGAATCTCATATACAACACTGGTTAAAGGAAAACAATTAGGGGGGTTAGGAGCACCGGATTTTAAGAGATGTTATCAGGCAATTATCATATCAAGAATAACAGGTTGGATACATGATAAAGGTAGCAAAGGGTGGGTAGATATTGATAAAGCTCAAAGTAAAGTAGACTTGGGGAAAAGGGTATGGGTTCCAGGGCACTTTCGTGAATTATCAAGCAGCACAAATCCACTAACAAAAAATGTCTTTAAAATATGGGATGAACTGAGTAAGTTGCACCACTGGCAATTTAATTCACCTTTAATTTCTTTATTAGACACAAATTACTTTAAACCTGGGAAGGATGAATATATGTACTTTACTAGGTGGGCAAAGAAAAATTATATAATTTTACAAGATGTGATGATGGGAAATAGAGTCTGCACTTTTAGTGAATTAACACAAAAATGGGGAAATAGGTCATTGGATAGATGGAGATATGCACAAATACAAATTTTTACACAGACGCTCCCCCAGCCACTGCGAGGAGGAGGAAATATGAGGCCTATTGAGAGGCTACTCTCCACATCGCGGTGCCTGGGACAGAGCGTCTCCAAAATATATAAAATATTGGGAGAGGAAATAGAACCTAGGTATCCGCCTTATTTGAAGAAATGGGAGGAAGAGATAAGGGATTTACAGGACGAGGAACATAGAAGTAAGATTCTGAGAACAGTATGCTCCACCTCTAGAGATGTTAGGACAATTGAAATGTACAAACTGTTGGCGAGATGGTATATTGTCCCGCAAAGAGCTCAAAGGTTTAGCGTAGACACCCCATCAAAGTGCTGGAGGGGGTGTAATGCCCCAGGAACATTTGCACACCTGTGGTGGGATTGTGTAAAGATTCAGCCATAGATAGACTGGCTAAGTAAGATCAATAGAAGAAACAATACATAATAGTGAGGACTCGTTGGAAGCTTTCAGCAGTATATGGGGGAGGTTGATAGAGTTTAAGAAATTGGCAGAATACCTAAGAATGCTGGAGGAGTAGGTTAAAGTATCAAGGTGCGAGGGGGGGGGGGAGAGAGGGAGAGAGAGGGGGGGAGGGAGGGTTAAGTATAATTTCAATTATTTGTAATGTAATATTTTGATATTTGAGTATGCTGTTAAATTTAAACAATTTATAAAAATAAAAAAATAAAAAGAGAATATACAAAAAAAAAAAGAAAAGAATCAATGGCTAAATAATAGCACCAATTTTCACTTCCAAAAAATGCTCTTTAACATCCCTGGTGGTTTTTCCGAGTGTGGTTAAATTTCAATACCATTAGCGGTAACCCCGAGCCACACTCGGGATGGCATTGCAGGATCCTGGTGCGGTATACTTACCTTGTCCCCAGGATCCTGCGATGTCCCCCCGCTGTGTCCGTGGGCTCTGTCTTCCGCCCGAAGCCTCTCTGTGCCGGGCTCCATTCCCTGCAAGCGTAGCGACGCACAGGGGCGGAGCCTCGTGGCAAATTCAGAAAAGTGAAAAATCATAATACATTCAGTACACTGTAATCTTACAAATTACATTACTGTATGAAATTATTTCAGATCCTTTTTGTCCCCAGTGCTTTGTCCAATGCCCTGCATGCAGTTTTATATTATATATACTGTTCTTTCTGCCTGGAAACTTGAGATTGTCCATAGCAACCAAAAAGTGTCGCTTTACGTCACGTTACCAGCTAGAAAACAGCAATAGTAAATTAGAACACTTGCAGAATTGAGCGATAGTGAATCATGTGGAAATTAATTTTATTATTATTATATTATTATTATTTTTTTTATAATTATTTATATTTATTTATTATATTATAATTTATGATTTTTTGTTTTAAACTTCATCATACCCAGGATGTCTACTAGTCTTTTGGTGGACAGATTTAAGTGTGTTATTGCTAAGAATTACAGGCCTACAATATAAAACGCCAAATTTCTATGCAAAATTGTACCGATTTGAGACGCAAAAATCGGACATAATTATACCGCCAGGAAGGTTAACTCAGCGCTCATTTCGATATTTACTATAACGCCTTGTAAAAAAGACACAGGAGCTAAAATGAGAGCTATTTGCAGGTCTGAGCATTCTCAGTTGTGTTGACACCTAGTTGTACAAAAATGGGGAATTTATTTCTTCTCAGACTTTTAAAGATATTTCAGTGTAGAAATCACTTTTTTCACACAGTTTAAAAGCAGATTATCTTGAAATAATATACCACATATTTCAGTACCATTTAGGCAATTATATCATGTTCTAAACAATATTTCCATGTGCACTACTCCAGGTTTTAGCAGAATAATGGTTTGGACGCTATTTGGTTTCAGGGAACTATAGTAAATTTGATTTTGGGAGTATTTTTTACCAGCGCTATAGTGAATACCTTTTTAGCGCTAATTAACGCTAATTTACACTTAAACATGGGATTGCCCAATAGCTTACTGTAAGTATTTTCATCCTCAAGCATATTCTTCATGCTATTATGATATTGTTCCTTTTAGAGGACTAGAGGACTACAATGGCACCTCCCTTGTCCGCTGGACGAATGACAAGATCCTTCCTTTTCGTGAGTTTACGAATGCCACTTTTTATATAACTTGGTTCTTCCTTCTTCTTTATGTGTATGTATGTTTTGCGTGTATGAGAACCAGACGTCCAAATGAAAAGAAATTCAATTTTACATCTACAAGCATGGGAGATACATATGAGGTCAAAGACTTTATTTGCTACGGAAGAAGCTGTGTATGCCCTCGAATGCGGCTGCGGCCTACAATACATTGGACGCACCAAAAGACCCTTGAAGGTCCGCATCAAAGAACTTGTTCAAAATATCCTTAAGGGATATGACAAGCACAGTGTGTCAAAACCTTTTCTTTTATGCCACAATAAGGTTTGAAAATTCTGGAGAATAGAACCATACATTAAACACTGGCGTGGGGGTCATAAGGTTAGGACCCTCAGCCAGTTGGAATCTAAATGGATCTTCACGTTGGATACTTTCTCGCCTAGAGGTTTAAATATCGAATTCGACCTCAACTGTTTTCTTAGCGACTTTTAAGACTCCCACCACTATTAATATCCTCCTCCGTTCTCCATTCATCTGCATATTTGCTTCCCGTAGCCTAATGTTAAAATACCTTAGATGTACCCCTCTCTTCCTCCTCTCTTGTTTATACACATGTATTCTATATGTACATGTAAGTTATACAAATATCCATACACTTTCTATCTTGGACATTTTTTAAGGTTTTTTAATTAAAATTTTTTAGGAATGTATTGTATTAATATTTTAATGATACTGTTAGGTATATTGAACATTTGCACTATTTTCATACGTTTATTCTAGGCATACGTCAGTGCTGATGTTTATTCCACCCATTTTTAAGCATAAGTTTTGTTGAGTCTGTTACATTGTTTTTAAAAAAAATACCTTGTTATTCTTAATCTACCTTAAAAATATTTCCATTTGCTATCTTATGCACCAGTTCTGCCTTTTGCAGCCGTGCATATACTCTCTTGTTATTCATTCTCTTGCTACTACTGCGCACCACATAACCCAGCGAATGACTACGCCTGTTTAGTAAATAGGACTTCTGGGTATGTGGCCGCGCTGAGTACGAGACAACCAAGAAAATGGCCGCGCTTCATAGCAATAGATAACCAAGAAAATGGCTGCACTCGTATATATACACAGTCTCTGGGAAAATGGCTGCTATACTATTTTTGCATTGAGCTACAAGAAAATTGCCGTCCATTATAGTCAATAGTAGAGACTATTTAAAGACATCTTTCTGTGCCTTCCCTTTATACCCTGATGAAGTCGTCACGATCACATGTAGGGAACGGAAAGGCACTCAAACTGACGTAGGCTAACGAGCTTGCCGCTCGTAGGAGATAAGTTAATTTTTTACATATGTTTTGTGAGTACCTCATTGTTGTTTTAATAAACACCACTTATGGTTTAAAAAATACTACACTATCCGGCATCCCCCTTCTTTTTTATCACTCTCCTTTGCATCAACGAGAATTAAAGATGAGTACATTATCATATTGGTCCAGGAAGCAGCAATCCCAGGTGTATATACATATATATATATGGTTACCTCATTGCCGCAAGGTAAGAGGCCACTTCTATTGGTGTGTATCTTTGCACGAATAGGAGATGTGTACCTCTCCAGCACATTGCACAGGAAGTCTTTATACTGCCAATTATTTGTAATTTTGCTAATTTTTTTGCACTTCTGCATATTGAACAGTTCTTTCACAGTGGTATTAGCAATTCATTTATGCACTTTGCATTTGCACTGTTCTGACATCAATTGTTTGAATTTTATGATTATTATTTGCATTGTTGATTTATTCTCATTGAAATGTACTGCTACCTTTAGCAGTGACATTTTTTCACTTTGTTGGGAACAGCACAGCACCACCTCTCTTTGATTTCAATTATGTCATATGCCTTTGCTGCGGGAGCTCCAGGAGAATACTACAGATGATTTTTGGAATTATCTTTAGATGACGGACCCCTGCTTTCACCAACTCTTGGCATTGTTGACCCCCTATATTAAGAAGCAGGACACATGCATGAGGCTTTTATTTATTTTTTGGTTGAATAATGATTTGATTTGGTATATTTTCTATTTTTTTGGATGCATAGTATGCACTTTTTGGTTAAGTTCTAGTGGCAGATAGCATGTCTAATTTTATTTTTTTTATTTTTTTAAGGCACAATAAAAAAAAATGTGGAGAATAATACTTGGCTATGTGTTTTACTTCAAATGACAGTTTGGGAGTAGGCAGTTACATTTTAAAAAAATACAATGCAAAATTAACAAGGGACACCAACATAGTTGTACCTTTGATCTTAAAAACTACGGGATAATTGTGTTGTGGTAACTATCACCAAAAATAACAAGCATAATATTATTATTCTTGATATTACTAGAAAAAAAAAAAAAAAGCCTTTGAAAATTCGTTTGCAATAACTCCATCAGTATCACCAGCAAAACAGCTTATTTATTATCCCATTAAAGAAGAAGAGAATGTGCGCTGCATTTTGAGATTTCATAATTTGCCACGTCACAAATGTCAATTCTCCATTACGATTGCTAGTTTACAAGACTTCCAAGCATGCGTCTTTGGACTTTTGTCCGACGGATTTGTGTACACACGCTCTCAAAATCCGACCCCAAACACCCCAAGGTATAATCTATGAGGCATAACACCCCAAAATACATTCTGCTACTCCTCCTTAGTATGGTGATACCACATGTGTGAGACTTTTACACAGCCTGGCCACATACAGAGGCCCAACATCCAAGTAGCACTGTCAGGTGTTCTAGGAGCATAAATTGCACGCATAAATTCCTGCCAACCTATCACATTGTTGAAGGCCCTTCATATTTCTAACACATAGCATGTACTGTACATACCAATTACAAACCAAAATACATTCTGCTGAGCAAAGGGTAAAGAAAAGATTACCTGCGGTTTTAGTAGTACAGTGGTCCACAGAGGAGAGCATCGGTCCAGGCAGCAGGCAGGAATGAAGGTGGACAGCGACAGCAAAACAGGCAGCAGGCAAGAGTAGTCAGTACAGGTAGAGATGTTGTTAACACAGCCAATGCATTAGTCCAGATAGCAGGTAGGGATGTGGTCAGCAGCAGCAAAAGGATCAAAGGATCGTCCATGCAGCAGGCAGGATTACTGTCCATAGTTAGTACATGCAGCAGGCAGAGGTATGGTTAGCACAGCCAGAGTATTTTTTCCAGGTAGCAGACAGGACCATCAAGCTTAGGGCATTGGTCAGGGAAGAATGGGGACAGGGGTAGAGGTTCTCCCACCTAAATCGCTTTGAAGCCTCCGGACAACCAGACCCTGTTCTGGGAACACAGAAAACCAAAAACAGTTTTTCTGAACTCCGAACACTATTCTGGAGCCCCTCACATATGTGAGACCCCTGTGTAGCAGGGTAAAAGATCAGTCCAAGGGGCAGGCAAAAACATGGTCAACAGGCCGAGGTCAGTGCAGGTAAACTGCAGAAATAGACGGTAGGCAGAGGCATAGTCGAGAAACAGGCCAGGGTCAGTTCGCATGGAAGACAATGATATGGTTGGTTGAGGCAGGGAAATATTCATGACAGAAATTGAAAACGGGGAAATAGCAGTATTAGAAATATGGGCTAATAGTTTTCCAGAGTGTGAAAGGCCAGGTTGGGAGGGACAATCGGGACAATAGAAGCTGGTGTCTTTCCTAATTCTTCTTTTTGTGCACACCCAACATTTTTTTGGGCGTCGTCTTCCAGATCCTGATGGTGGAATATGTTCCGGAAAATGACGCTCATGTAGCCTGCTGCCAGAATCTGAGCGAATGCTTTCTGGGGGGGATTCTTCTTGGTAGATAAGGAAAGGTGACAATGTCTTCAATATACTTTATGAAGGTGGTGGGTGCTTCTGATGATTTTTGGTAGATGATAAAAGAATTTAAAAGGGCCAAATGAAAAAAGTAAATTGCGACTTTTTTTTACCAAAAAAGGGATTTTCTTGTTGAAAGATAGGGCTGCAACATTTGGTCATTTAAATCCACCCCCCCCCCCCATAAATGTATTATACACGTTGATACAGGAAGGCTTGCGAACGGGACCTTGTCTTCTGTGAAGTTCCAGCGAGGTGTCATTGTGGATGGTCGACATCATGTACACGTCTTTACTATCCCTCCACTTCACAGCCAACACTTCCTCATTCCTCAAGCTTGCCGATTCCCCCCTTTGAATGGTTGTGGTGACAAGACGCTGTGGGAAGCCCTTTCAGTTTTTCCTTGTTGTACCACAGGCCAAAGTTTTTTGTAGGTACAGGTGGCGGAGAAGGGGCAAACTGGTGTAAAAGTTGTCCATATAAATATGATATCCCTTTTGGAGGAGTGGGAATGGCAACTCCCAAACAATTTTTCCACTAATTCCCATGTACGATGGACACTCAGGGGGCTGGAGCTGGGAATCTTTGCCTTCGTACACGCGGAATGAGTTTACATAACCAGTGGCGCTTTCGCAGAGCTTGTGGAGCTTCAAGCCGTACCTCACTCTCTTACTGGGGATATATTGCTTGATTCTTGATTCCCAGCCTGCCTGTGAAATGCACCAGGGATTCGTCCACACATATGTTTTTGTCAGGGACATAAAGTTCGGCAAACCTCTTGGAAAAAAAATTAATTAGGGGGCGAATTTTATATAGTTTATCAAAGTTTGGGTGATTCAGGGGGGGCACTGTGAGTTGTCACTAAAATGCACGAAGCGCATTATAAGTTCGTATCGGGACCTGGACATGGCTGATGAAAAAAATGGCATATGATAGATAGGTTTGGTCGATCAATACTTATGTATTTCATTTTTTTTGTAAGCCCCATGTTGAGCGTTAGGCCTAAAAACAATTTAATCTCCACCATTGTTAGGGATCGCCATTCAAAAGGGCGGGCATAGCTGGAGCTGGGGTTGGTTGCAATAAATTGTTGGGCAAAAAGGTTGGTTTTGTCCATGATTCCTTGAAGCAATTCCTCTGGGAAAAAATAAATTAAAAAAATCCATTTGGGAAAAACCCACACACCTGACACTGTTGACCTGCACACCTGGCTGTGCTGTAAAAGGGGGATTGTGGCTGACCCTGTGGTAGAAGGCAGCCACAATGGGTTTGCCAAGCCTTCTGGCAGCTGGGTTTGTGCCCTAATTCTTTGGCGTGCACTGGGCCTTTCCTCCTGGGGTCTAGCAGCGCTTGTACTGGGCCTCTCCTCCTGGGGTCTAGCAGCGCTTGTACTGAGCCTCCCCTCCTGGGGTCTACCGCCGTTGGCACTGCTGGTAGCTGCCTGGGGTTCAGACGTTCTTCTTTTAGGACGGACTGCTTCCTCCTCCAATTCGGATCCTGATGTGCTGCCTTCAGGGGGCTCATATTCCGAACCAGAATCGGAAACAGAACTGAGCGGTGTGAGCTCCCCGTTGCTCTCATCGCTCAGACTGAGTATTTGGTATGCCTCTTCTGGGGTGTACACCTTTCTGGACACAGTGGCTGTAGGTACTTTGGTGGCAGGTACTCTGGTGGCAGGTGGTGAGGTGGCGGGTATTCTGGTGAGGTGGCGGGTACTCTGGTGGCAGGTACTCTGGTGGCAGCTGGTGAGGTGGCGGGTACTCTGGTGGTAGGTACTCTGGTGGCAGGTACTCTGGTGGCAGGTGATGAGGTGGCGGGTACTCTGGTGGTACTCTGGTGGCAGGTACTCTGGTGGCAGGTGGTGAGGTGGCAGGTACTCTGGTGGTGGGTACTCTTGTGGTACTCTGGCAGGTGTTGAGGTGGCGGGTACTCTGGTGGCAGGTACTCTGGTGGTGAGGTGGCGGGTACTCTGGTGGTGGGTATTCTGGTGGTGAGGTGGCGGGTACTCTGGTGGCAGGTATCCTGGTGAGGTGACAGGTACTCCTGATGACAGGTACTCCTGATGACAGTTACACCTGATGACAGGTTCTCTTTATTTAGGGGGGGCAATCTTGGCACAGTAATGGATATACGGGGGTACAGTATGTTCTGCCCATCAGATGGATATATTCTGATTATCTGCATTTGTGTTGTTGTAAATGACATTTAATGTTGTTACTTTTTATAGGAATCATTTGCAGAGCGTAGGCGCCATCTAGCGTCCCTTTTTGGTATTGTTTCTATTGTGTAAATGTTGTTATTAAAGTTTATAACCTAGGAAGTACTTGGAAGGCAAAGTATTCTGGGTAAAGTCTCACAGGAAGAGACACATTCATCATGCTTTTCTAGACTGCAAGATGTCCTGTTTCAATCTCTTACCATCAATCCCTCATTGAACTTAAAAAGTGAGTGTTTACTGTCTCATATTGTACTGTGTATATTTGTCTTTGAAATGTATGCTAAATTTATGGGATATTGTACTTATCAAGGTTTATTCTTGTTATTTGTAGTTTCACCTAGCTTGTTCCAATAAACTGCGATCGAAGAAATATGGTATATAAGAATGGTTTAGCTGAATGTCCTTGAGACAGAACAGTGAAATTTTTAAGCTGACCTCTGAAGGGAAGATAAGCTGACTTCGGAAGTCTGTACAGCCTGGGGCTACACAGTACCATACAGTCAGAAGCCTTAAAGAAGCAGGCCTGTGGGAGGCAAAGCAAGCAGCCACGCTACACAGAGACGCGTTCTGTCAAGCAGTACCGACACTAGAACGGTCTCTATACAGCAAGACAGCTTCTTCCCCGCAGCCATGTCTCACAGTAGAACATCTTCTTACAAAACACGATCACAAGCAAGCTCATCTAGGTCATCTGTCGCAAATGCAGCAGCTATCGCCCGTTCGAAAGCGGAAGCAGCAAGAGCCAGGGCCGCATTCGCAGACCAAGAGCTGCAGATGAAAAAAGAAAAGGCCCACCTTGAAGCGGAAAGGGTGAGACAGGAACAAGAGAGAGAGCAAGAAAGAGTACGCATGGAACAAGAGAGAGAGCAAGAAAGGGTGAGACAGGAACAAGAGAGAGAGAAAGAAAGAGCTCAGCAGGAGGCATCTCTGAAACTGCAGCAAGCTATCTTGGAAGCTAACATGGAGAAGCTGGCAGTGGAACGAGATGCTGCCGCCGCCATTGCAGAAGCAGAAGCTCTAGAAGCAGCCATCTACGATGAGCCAAGAGCAGGTAGCAGCATACCAGGCCTAGAAGAAGAACACCAAGATTCTTCGCAACGCACGTCGGATTATGTCTACCAGCACTGTGACCCAAGCAGCATCCCACAACAAGAAATTAAACATGATGTCAGGGAGTCACACCAAATCAAGCAGCAACAAGACGACCTTGGACCCCAGTACCACAGGCAAGAAAAATCTGACAGTGTTCCAGACGTTCCAGTCCCAACCAAACCTTCTACTCCACAAGGTACTCAACCTTCATACAAACATCAAACACCTGTCTTCACTCCAAAGGTGTATGCAGCGAGCCGGTACGAACTGCCAACCGCATGCAAGTTTGAGCCCAGAGAGCCTAAAGAAGAGACTTCTATCAGGTATGCCTTTACACCGCACCACAATACACCAGCAGCCTACCCCAATGCCAATCAGGCTACTGTAGACTTTGCCAAGTTCCTGGCCAAACGCGAGTTAGTTACCCAAGGACTTGCCAAATTTAGTGATCGCCCTCAACACTACAGGGCGTGGCGATCCTCTTTCCAGAGTGTTATCCAAGGTCTAGATCTATCTTGCAGACAACAAATAGAACTCCTTGTAAAGTGGCTTGGCAATGATTCTGCTGAACACGCCAAAAGGATCAGAGACATTAATATAAACCACCCTGAGATAGGCCTTACAAACATCTGGAACAGACTGGATAGATGTTATGGCTCACCAGAGGCTATAGAGAGTACACTGTTTAAAAGGATAGAAGACTTTCCAAAAATACCTAGCAGAGGTTACCAAAGACTCAGAGAATTCAGTGACCTATGTATGGAGTTACAAGTTGCTAAAGCGGAAGGTGACTTACCTGGCCTTTCTTATCTTGACTCTGCCAGAGGTATTAACTCCTTAGCTCAAAAACTTCCTTATGAGTTACACGAAAGATGGATTGCTCATGGCTGTAACTACAAACGGAAACACAATGTGCCCTTTCCACCATTCAGTGAGTTTGTTGACTTTGTAGACAGACAAGCAGGAACGAAAGATGACCCCAGCTTCATTTCTCCAGTGTCTTACATCACTTCTGCTGGCCCTAAGCAACTCAGAGCTCCAGTAGCAGTGCACAAAACTAACATTTCTTCCCACAGATTTGCAGAGTCTCAGCCAGAGGATCAAGACAAGGACCCAACGAAGTTCTGCCCTCTACATAAGATGCCACATCCCCTTCTGAAATGCAGAGCCTTCAGGACAAAGACCATCCAGGAACGCAAAGCTTTCCTCAAAGAGAACAACATCTGTTACAAGTGCTGCTCTTCGTCTACACACTTCGCCAAGGACTGTAAGGTCAGTGTCAAATGCACAGAGTGTGACAGCACAGAGCACCACACAGCTTTACACCCAAAGCCTACTCCAAGAACCTTCCCACCTGTCCATGGTGACAAGGAGCAAGGCAGGGAGACCAAAGACTCTAGTACAGATACCACAGCAATCACTTCACAGTGCACTGAAGTCTGCAAAGGAAGTACAGGTGGCAGATCTTGCTCTAAAATCTGTCTAGTGAAAGTTTACCCAAAGGGACGCAGAGACAAAGCAGTCAAGCTCTACGTCATTTTGGATGATCAGAGTAATAAGTCTCTAGCCAGACCTGTGTTTTTTGATATTCTAAACCTTAAAGGCCCCAGCAGCCCCTACTCCCTTAGGACTTGTGCGGGTACAGTGGAAACGGCGGGGAGAAGAGCTGACGGCCTACAAATTGAATCTATGGATGGTAAGACATGCCTACCCTTACCGACCATAATAGAGTGCAACCAGATGCCAGACAACAGATCAGAGATCCCCACACCAGACGCAGCAGCTCACCAGACTCACTTGAAGCACATAGCACATCTCATACCAGAACTTGATGATCAGGCTCAGATAATCTTACTCCTAGGGAGAGATATCTTGCAAGTCCACAAAGTAAGGAAACTGATCAACGGTCCTAAAAGTGCGCCATATGCCCAAAGACTGGATCTTGGGTGGGTCATTATAGGTGATGTTTGCCTGGGAGGTGCACACAAACCGGCATCTGTTAATAATCTGCTCACTAGTACCCTCGAGAATGGTCGTCCTTCTCTTTTCCAACCCTGTCAAAATCGCATCCTCATAAAGGAGCTACCTCACAACAACCCTGTACCTCTTCCTTTCCTAAGTCCCCTCTGTGACAGCAATACCTATGACGATGACCAAAGCGACTTAGGACACTCAGTGTTCAGGAGAACAAAGGAAGACAACCAGGTAGCAATGTCCATTGAGGATAGGATCTTCCTAGAGGTTATGGAAAGCAGTATGGAGAAAGACGTGACTAATAACTGGGTAGCACCTCTTCCCTTTAGGCCACAGAGACAACGTTTGCCTAACAACAGGGAACTAGCATATAAACGCCTCACTTCCTTAAGACACAATCTGCAAAGGAAACCAGAGATGAGAGAACATTTCTTTTCCTTCATGGGCAAAATATTCCAAAATGGCCATGCTGAGGTAGCTCCAGACCTCAAAGACTCAGAAGAATGTTGGTACTTACCCATATTTGGCGTCTATCACCCTAAGAAGCCAGGGCAGATTAGAGTGGTGTTTGATTCCAGCGCCAAGCATGAAGGTGTCTCTCTAAATGATGTCCTTCTTTCTGGCCCTGACCTCAACAACAGACTATTGGGAGTACTTCTCCGCTTCCGCAAGGATTCAGTCGCATTCATGGCAGACATACAACAAATGTTCTATTGCTTTCTTGTTAAGGAAGAACACCGAAACTTTCTGAGGTTTCTCTGGTTCAGGGACAACGACCCCTCTGGAGACATCACAGAATATCGCATGAAGGTGCACATATTTGGCAACAGCCCTTCCCCTGCAGTTGCTATATATGGCCTTAGACACTCTGCTAGAGTGGGAGAGTCAGAGTATGGGTCAGACGTCAGACAATTTGTGGACAAGGATTTCTATGTAGACGATTGCTTGAAATCACTACCCACAAATGAAGCCGCAATCAGTCTCCTCAAAAGAACTCAGGCAATGCTTGCGTGTTCCAACTTAAGGCTCCACAAGATTGCTTCCAACAGTAGAGAAGTTTTAGAAGCCTTTCCTGTCCAAGACCATTCCAACGAGTTAAAGGACTTAGATCTAGGCACAGACTCACTTCCCATGCAACGCAGCCTTGGTTTGCTTTGGGACTTAAGATCTGACACCTTCACTTTCCAAGTAAACACAGAGGAAAAACCCTTTACCCGTAGAGGTGTCCTGTCTACCATAAACAGCCTATACGATCCTTTAGGCTTTGCAGCACCTGTCACCATCCAGGGTAAGGCACTACTCAGAGACTTAACCTGTGAGTCGCTAGATTGGGACCGCCCTCTCCCCACCGACAGGAAGAACCTATGGCTAGAGTGGAAGGACTCACTAACAGCGCTATCCAATCTTAAAATTCCACGCCCATATGCACCTCTGTCATCTGCAGATGTTCAGATGCAAAGACTTTGTGTGTTTGCGGATGCTTCTGTTAAAGCAATTGCTGATGTAGCTTACCTGAAAACCATAGACACTAAAGGACAAAGCCACATAGGGTTTGTAATGGGAAAAGCAAAACTTGCACCACTGCCTGAACACACCATACCTAGGCTGGAACTTTGTGCTGCAGTATTGGCTACAGAGCTAGCTGAACTAATAGCAACAGAGACAAACTTAGAAATCCAGGAAGCTGAGTTCTACACAGACAGTAAAGTAGTTCTGGGTTACATCCATAATGAAACTAGGCGTTTCTATGTCTATGTCAATAACAGAGTGTTGAGAATAAGGAGATCCACCCGCCCAGAGCAATGGCATTTTGTGCCTACAGACTATAATCCCGCAGACCTAGCGACCAGATCTGTAGCGGCCAGTCGCCTTGACAGTACTTCGTGGTTCACAGGTCCCACCTTTCTACGCAGTCCTGACTGTAACAATGATGATCTCACCACATTTGACTTGATAGATGCAGAAAAGGATCAGGAAATCCGCCCTCAGGTTTCTACTGCAGTCACAACAACATCTCTCAACCAGTTTAAAACCCACCGTTTCAGCAGGTTCTCTACCTGGAGGTCACTAGTTAGAGCTATCACTTGCTTAATCCACATAGCTCAGTCTTACAAAAAACAACCACCAACTCATGACGGTTGCAGGAGTTGGCACCACTGTAGGAAAGTCTACTCAGCAACTGACCTAGAACAGTCTAAAAACTGGTTAATATCTGTTGTACAGAGAGAAGTCTTTGCCAAAGAGATTGATTGTATTGTCAATCACAAACCTGTTCCTAAAGACAGTGTTTTAAAGAAACTTGATCCAATCCTTGATGAAAATGGCATGTTGAGAGTAGGAGGCCGTGTAAAAGAAGGCAAGTTAGAGTTCTTAGAGAAACATCCTTTAGTGATCCCTGGTCACCATCACATTGCCTATTTACTCATTCAACACTACCATGACCAAACTAAACACCAGGGCCGACTGTTTACTGAAGGAGCTCTAAGAGCTGCTGGACTTTGGATAGTCGGAGCCAAAAGATGTGTGAGTAAGTTCCTCTTCAAGTGTGTTATCTGTCGAAAGCTTCGAGGAATGTTACAGACACAAAAGATGGCCAATCTACCTTCTGACAGGCTTAGCATGGATCCGCCTTTCACTAATGTTGGACTTGATGTCTTTGGTCCCTGGTCTGTTGCCACCCGGTACACAAAAGGGGGACACTCAAACAGTAAACGCTGGGCAGTCATATTCGTTTGCATGTCCATACGAGCTGTTCACATTGAAGTGATTGAGTCAATGGACACTTCAAGTTTCATTAATTCTCTTAGACGTTTCATTGCAATCCGAGGCCCAGTGAAACTCATTCGCTCTGACAGAGGATCTAACTTTGTAGGAGCAGTAAAAGAACTGCAAATTCCTTCCAACTTGGACATCCCCAGTGTAAAAAGGTATTTGAGTAAGCAAGACTGCACGTGGATCTTCAATCCACCTCACTCTTCTCACATGGGAGGTGTGTGGGAGAGGATGATAGGCATAGCCCGCAGAATTCTTGACTCTATCTTCCTACAAGTAGGAACTGCAAGGCTTACTCACGAGTGTTTAGTGACATTTATGGCAGAGGTTACAGCCATCATTAACGCCAGACCCTTAACTTCAATTTCAAGTGACTCTGAAGATCCAATGGTTCTCACACCTACCATGTTGCTCACGCAAAAGACTGGTCTTGTAGGTACTCCAGCTGGAGAGTTTTGTGAGAAGGACCTTTACAAACGTCAATGGAGACAAGTTCAAACTCTTGCCAATACCTTCTGGAGTCGGTGGAGGGAGCAATACACATCTACTCTTCAACTAAGGAGGAAGTGGCACTCAGAAAAACCTAACCTTAAACTTGGTGATGTTGTGCTCATGAGAGATTGCCAGACACTAAGGAACATGTGGCCTTTAGGTCTAGTCACCAAAGTACTGCCAAGCAAAGATAATCTTGTCCGTAAGGTCGAGGTCAAGACCTTTCAACAGAATGAGGCCAAAGTGTTCTTGAGACCAGTGACCGAACTTGTTCTGTTACTTTCTACGGAGGACTCTGTTAGTGACGTCACTTGACGTCAGGCGGGGAGTGTTCTGCCCATCAGATGGATATATTCTGATTATCTGCATTTGTGTTGTTGTAAATGACATTTAATGTTGTTACTTTTTATAGGAATCATTTGCAGAGCGTAGGCGCCATCTAGCGTCCCTTTTTGGTATTGTTTCTATTGTGTAAATGTTGTTATTAAAGTTTATAACCTAGGAAGTACTTGGAAGGCAAAGTATTCTGGGTAAAGTCTCACAGGAAGAGACACATTCATCATGCTTTTCTAGACTGCAAGATGTCCTGTTTCAATCTCTTACCATCAATCCCTCATTGAACTTAAAAAGTGAGTGTTTACTGTCTCATATTGTACTGTGTATATTTGTCTTTGAAATGTATGCTAAATTTATGGGATATTGTACTTATCAAGGTTTATTCTTGTTATTTGTAGTTTCACCTAGCTTGTTCCAATAAACTGCGATCGAAGAAATATGGTATCATGTTTATGGGATAAGAATGGTTTAGCTGAATGTCCTTGAGACAGAACACAGTATAGTAACTCACTGTTAGCTGATCTCCTCCTCACACTGGATCGGTGTGTGAAGAGGAGAACCCAGCAACAGGAGTTACACACTTTTTTTGTTTACATTTAGTGACTGGCTGTCATTGGACACAGCCAGTCACTAAATAGCCAATTTCATTGGCTTTTTACACTGATCGGGGCTGGGCTGTATCCAAGGGAAAAGCCTCAGCCAGCCTCAGCCCCAATCACGGCACTGCTCATCCTGGGAGTGCGCGCGTGCACAGTGCACGCCACTTCCCGTCCATAGACAAGCAGCACCGGCTAGTGACGGATCACAGCCGGTAACGCTGCTCCGCCGATCACCGCCGCCACTTCAATACCCCCATCGGGGAACGGCTGTGTCTCGAGGGACACACCGGATCCCCGATCGCCACTCTGCGGGCCCCTCGGGGCCCACAGTATCGGCGGAAAGCCGAGGACATCATATTACGCCCACCCAGGATGTGGGTGTCATTTGACTATGGCTGGGTATTGAAGTGGTTAAAGTGCTGGCAGTGCTGTAGTGATGAGGGGGATCTGCAGCCCCAGTAGTGCAATGTTCGGATTCTCCTACACCTCCTCCCCAGGCTACCTCCTGCTTCCTGTGCGTCAGTCAGTCAAAATCCGACCGGTTTTGTCACTATCTTCGTGACTTCCTCTGGGATAATTAAGGTGTGGGTACACCTGACGGGGGAGGAGAGCACAATCTGCATGAAGTCACTTGGCACTTTAATTATTTTTTAATTTTAGACAGTTTTTTTCTGTTTTTATTTTTATATTTTTGATTGCTTTATATTGAATTATTCACGCCACATTGTTTGGAATCCACGAAGCACGAGCACTTTTTGTCATTTACAGCAGAAACTATTTATATTTTATACTTATATTATTTGTTTTGCATTTGTTTAGCACTCATTGGGACAGGACTGTGATTTTTAATCCTTAGCAGTCTGCACAGCAGTTTCAGATACTCACTGTGATTTTATACCATTAGCAGCCTGCACAGCAGTTTCAGATACTCATTGGGACAGGTTTGCGATTTTATATTATTAGCAGTCTGCACAGCAGTTTCAGATTTTCATTGGGACAGGATCATGACAGCCTTTAGGCCAAATGAAAAATAGTCCTAAAAAAGAACACAAAAAAGTATTTTGTCCATAAAATTAAAAAAGGAAAAGGTCCACATTATAATTTTAATTTTCCTAAACTTTTCCCAAGGTTTTTTTGGTTCGATTCTGTGTTCATCCACATAAACAGAAAATTCTCCACCTCAAACCCTGCCTCCTTGTAAGAACAGAACATCCACAGACAGACTGGAACTGATGCATTGGGCTAGACTTGTGTCATTGGGCTGGCATCTGGATCTCTCCCTTATGATGCTCACTGAAATTCATAGATCTCAGATTTCATTGGTTCCCCCTCAAGGTGTAATTTCCAGGAACATTTTCCAGCAGGAGTCTGCCTTTACTCATCTCAGCACCTCCCATGGCATTATAACAACAAAGATGAACAACAAATATTTCCATGTAAAAAATGTAGTCATTTCTTCAAGTAACTTGACATCCGCATAGGGTATAGGGTAGGATAGGGTATGGTATGAATGGGGGGCATTTCTTCTTATGCATGGGGATGGGGGTGAATACTGGCTGGGGTGGATACTCCTCATCCAACATGAATAACCACAGAATCTACCTGATCAATTCAGGCCTTAACCATTGGAGGTATGAAAAATAAAAACAATGGCTGGGAGGAGGAGCTTCTTTGCCTATGCTTTTTTAGGTGGTGTGATTTGGCAGAAAATGAGTATCCATAAGGTAGAAGAAATTGGTATCTCAAAAAGAGTTAACGGATGTCCAAAGTAACTTGGATTGCTGGGATTGTTGCATCTATCTTGGCGTAGCAGCGAAAGAGGATGCCTGTGAGACACACTGGGGTCGGGTATAGAAGATGAAAGCCCTATTGAGTTAAAACATTTATGAATATATATGCAAAGAACTATGTGAATACACGGAATAGTAGAGAATGCCTCTCAGAGTGTACTGTATATATTACAGACCTGTAATGTGTATCTGTGGATGTATCTTCGTTGGCTTGCACTACTAATTTAGGTACCGTTAATGGTTCAATCGCTATATTTAACTGAACATTTTTCCCAAGTCCAGTATTACAGCAGGATTTCAACAAAACACAAACACCTTTAGTTCCTCTTATCCCCTGGACCCAAGTGGACCTGAGGGTCTCAGCACAGAACATTTTACCCAAACACATATTCTGACTCAGAAGTCTGCTTCCCTGTCAGAAACCATGAATCAGACTGAGACAGAAGTGCAGTTAAAATCACACTTGTTTAATAATAATAACAATAATAGTAAAAGGTAAACAGAGCAATGTAGTCAAATCACAGCCAGTAACCGGAACAGATAGTCAGACAAGCCAGGACATCAGGGAGACAGAAATCAGCTTACTTCAGGACAGGAAAGGAAATCAAGAAACCAGAGAATCAGCGTAGTGGAACAGCAAGCAGGATCAGGAACCAGAAGTGAAGTCAGCCAAGCAAGTCTTCAACAGCTACACAGGAGAGAGTCTCTGGATGTGTTGACCAAGGCGAAGGCAGAGAGGGACTGAACTGAACAGCTTAACTAACCAGCAGGACTGACGAACAGGGTATCATCATCAGGTGAGTCACTGTGGAAAATATTGGAGCTGACAATGTACTCAATATATATGTAGAAATTTATTTTGGTCCTGATTACTTAATTTCAGTCACTCAAAACATTTATAATTTCACCCTTTTTTTTAACCAAAATTATCAAATTTTATTTAACCCCAAACTTTTACGAAAATCTTTTGTAATTATCAGCAACATGGGCCTAGTAACCTCTACTCCCAAAATAAGAGAACACAATATCCCATAAGATAACCATCTGTTTGTGTACATTTTAAAACAAACTTAGATACTTTACTAATCAACAATAATACTTTGTTCATTCATTAAACACAATACAATACTACATTCATTGGCCATTTCATTCATTTTCCATTTTTTTTTTTTCCATATTTTCCCTTAAAACAACTTTTCCCATATCCATATATCATAAAAATGTATATATATATATATATATATATATATATATATTTTTTTTACATAATACATAAATTACACAACCTTAAATTACTTCCCTTTTTCTTTCTTAACCACCATTTCGTTGGTGTAACGCCTGGAACACATACTACCTCCCCCCCTTTTTCCCCAATACATAGCATGAATAACCCTATCCATTTCCTAATTACAATATTCTTAAACTTGTGTTAAATTAAAGTCTTAACCCAAAAGTAAAAAATCTAACATTTTTAAATCCCCAAACATTGTTACAATTTTTCCAATATTGTATCAATTGTATTAACTCTATCAACTTTAACCCTATTATGACTAAGCCTATTTCTGACATTTGGTGTTTACAAGTTAAAATCCGTATTTTTTTGCTAGAAAATGACTTAGAACCCAAAAACATTATATATATTTTTTTAGCAGAGACTCTAGAGAATACAATGGCGATTGTTGTAATATTTTATGTCACACGGTATTTGTGAAGCTGTGTTTTAAGCGCAACTTTTTGGGAAAAAGATACTTTCATGAGAAACAGTAAAATTAGCCCAATTTTTTTGTATAATGTGAAAGATGATGTTACGCCGAGTAAATAGATACCAAACATGTCCGGCTTTATAATTGCACGCACTCTTTTTAATGGCGACAAACTACAGTACCTAAAAATCTCCATAGGCGACGCTTTAAAAATGTTTTACGGTTACCAGGTTAGAGTTACAGAGGAGGTCTAGTGCTAGAATTATTGCTCTCGCTCTGACGATCGCGGCGATACCTCACATGTGTGATTTGAACACCGTTTACATATACGTATGCGTTTTCTTTGCTGCGCGAAATCGCGGGGAAGGGGGCGCTTTTAAAAAAAAAAATTCTTATTTATTTTATTTCATTTTAAATAATTCAATTGTGTTTTTAAAAAAAAAATATTTGATCACTTTTATTGCTGTCACAAGGAATGTAAACATCCCTTGTGACAGTAATAGGTGGTGACAGGTACTCTTTATGGAGGGATCGGGGATCTAAAAGACCCCAAATCCCTCCTTTGCACTTCAAAGTATTCAGATCACCGAAAACGGTGTATCTGAATACTGTGTATTTTTTTAAATTCGGCGCCATTGGCAGCCGAGTAAACAGGAAGTGACATCGTGACCTTGCTTCCGTGTTTACATCAAGGAGACTGGAACCAAGCCGTTTCCAGCTTCGTTCCAGTCCCTCACTAGCCGCCAGAAGCGGCAGATGTTATCTCCGGCCTCCCGATGGAACAGGAGGCCCGGTAAGAGCGTTGCGACATCCCCTCCCGCTCCTCCGGTATAACAGCCGAGCTGCCCCTCTACAAAATTATAATGCCATTTATTGTAAACCTCGGAGTCCAGGGCAATTATATCAATCTGAAGTATAGTACAAACCTACAACAATGTGAGAATAGGCAATTGCACAATTAAAAACATTCCTTAACAGCTTCCCGACTGCCTCACGCAGATATACTGCGGCAGAAGGGCGCGTACAGGCAGATTACCATACCTGTACGTGGCCCTTTAAGAGGCGGCTCGATATCCACAGGGATACCCGCGATCGTCTCACTGTGAGGAAGAACAGGGAGATGCTAATGTAAACAAGCATCTCCCTTTTCTGCCTAATGGCACTGTCACTGATCACAGCTCCCTGTAATTGGGAGCGGTGATCAGTGTAGTGTCACACACAGCCCCTCCCCCCCACAGTTAGAATCACTCCCTAGGACACACTTAACCCCTACAGCGCCACCTAGTGGTTAACCCCTTCACTGCCAGTCACATTTACACAGTAATCAATGCATTTTTAATTGCACTGATCGCTGTTTAAATGTGAATGGTCCCAAAATTGCGCCAAAATTGTCCGACGTGTCCGCCGCCATAATGTCGCAGTCGTGATAAAAATCACTGATTGCCACCATTACTAGTAAAAAAAATGATCACTAAAAATTCCATAAAACTATCCCCTATTTTGTAGATGCAAACCAATCAATAAACGCTTATTGCAATTTTTTTTACCAAAAATATGTAGAAGAATATGTATCGGCCTAAACTGAGGGAAAAAAAGTATTTTTATATATTTTTGGGGATATTTATTATAGCAAAAAGTAAAAAATTATGAGTTTTTTAAAAAAATTTCGCTATTTTTTTGTTTATAGCGCAAAAAATAAAAACCGCAGAGGTGATCAAATACCACCAAAAGAAAGCTATATTTGAGGGGAAAAAAAAGACGTAAATTTTGTTTGGGAGCCACATCACACCACCACGCAATTGTCAGTTAAAGTGGCACAGTGCAGAATCACAAAAAATGCTCTGGTCAGGAAGGGGGTAAAATCTTCCGGGGCTGAAGCGGTTAAATTTATTTTCTAATGCAAGCACTCTAAAGTAAATTGATTTATTTTGGTATCGGCCTCCTGCAATCCCTGTACAACAGAGCTCACCTATGGAAAAGAAAAGCAGCACAAGTAGCCAATCTGTTGTGCTGCAGTGCAAGGAACATGTTAATAGGAGGAAAAAGCAGAATGGCCAAGAGGTGAGCTGCTACTCCTTTCACTGTCCAGTCACAAGGTAGGGGTGAGGAGGAGGTCTGTAAGTGTTGCTGATCTGCTTTAGAGGAATAATCAGATCTCTGGCCTTACCAGACTAGAGTATGCTATGTAGCGGAGCTGTAAGTCTTATGCCCCGTACACAGTCAGAAATTCCAAAAGAAAATGTCCGATCGGACCATGTTGTCGGAAAATCCGACCGTGTGTGGGCTCCATCTGACTTTTTCCGTCGGAATTTCTGATGGAAAAAATTTGAGATCCTGCTCTCAAATTTTCCGACAACAAAATCCGATCTGACTTTTTCCGATCGTGTGTAGAGAATTTCAAACGCACAAAGTGCCACGCATGCTCAGATCAAATTAGGAGACCAAACCTATTGGCTAATAGCCTCTACATAGTTCCGTCGTACGCAACGAATGTCACCACGTTCAGAATGATCGGATTTTCCGACAACTTTGTCCGACCGTGTGTACGGGGTATTAGAATTGGTTGGACAGAAGAAAAAATGTAGTTTTAGTCTAGTTTGCCTCCCCACCAGTCATATGATTGCGCAATTGACCTTCAACCTGGTGCCATGCCCCCTCGTGGTCAGGTTTACCCTTTGCCTGTCTTAGAGGAAAAAGCCATGGAGGACTATGTTGCTGACGCACTTTCTCGAGGGTCCATCCACAAATCCTCGTCTCCTGCTGGTACTGGCTTCTTCTTTGTTGAAAAGAAGAGTGGTGAACTGAGACCTTGTATCAATTATAGGGGTCTCAATCTCATCACAATTAAGAATAAGAACGCGCATCCAATTCCATTGATTATGTAATTATTTGACCACCTCAAGGGAGCAACGGTTTTCACAAAGCTCGATCTGAAAGGGGCATGCAATCTTGTGAGGATCAAGGAGGGCGACAAATGGAAAACTGTGTTTAATACCAGGACAGGACATTACGAGTACCTTGTGATGCCGTTTGGTCTTTGCAACGCTCCTGCAGTTTTTCAGGAATTCATCAACGATGTCCCACGAGATATGTTGCAGCATGTGTGGTGCTTTATCTTATATTCTCATATATTCTAAATCCCTAGAGAGCCATCACACAGATGTCTCCCATGTGCTACAGAGGCTGAGAGATAATAACCTGCATTGTAAGTTGGAAAAGTGAGAGTTCTATCATAAACAGGTTAAATTTCTGGGTTATGTAATTTCTACTGACGATTATTATTGGAAATTAATTTGTAACTTCTCTTCTCTGGTCAAACCCTGACTGATATGACCAGAAAGAACGGTAATCCACAGAATTGGCCTCCGGATTCCATTAAAGTTTTTGAGTCTCTCAAGCTCTCAAGGCTGCCTTTGTTTCAGCTCCTGTGCTGGCACATCCTGATCCTACATTACCCTTTATTCTTGAGGTCGATGCATCTGAGACTGGAGTAAGCGCTCTTCTGTCTCAACATCCTACCTCTGAGAGCGCTATGTATCCTTGTGGCTACTTTTCTAAGAAATGGTCTCCTGCAGAATGCAATTACAAGATTGGGGACAGAGAATTGTTAGCGATCATTTTAGCGCTTAAAGAATGGAGGCATCTTCTCAAAGGTACCACTGTGTCGATCCTCATTTTGACTGATCATAAAAATCTCACATTCTTGTCTGAGGCAAAACCCTTGTTTCCCAGAAGAGCGCGATGGGCTCTTTTTCCTTTTAAGCTTCAATTACATAGTCTCATTCTTACCGGTACTAAGAATGTAAGGGCTGACGCATTGTCGCAACAGTTTTCCTCCACTTCCATGATGGAGTCGGTTCCTGCTACTGTGATACCTCCCAATCATATTCTGGCCACTGTTTGTACTAGTCTCACTTCACCATTGGGTGACAAAATTCTTGCCGCTCAGATCCATTCTCCTCCTGAGAAACCTTGCGACTGCTGCTTTGTCCCTGAGAATCTCCAAACTGCTTTGTCCCAGATTTACCATTCTCCGAAGGCAGCTGGCCATCCAGGGAAGAATCAACTAATTTGGGATATTTCTCAACAATTCCGATGGCCTAGTCTCCGTGCTGATGTACCCGCCTTCAAAGCCACCTGTTCTGTGTGTGCTCAGAGTAAGACACCATGACTCCTTCCAGTGGGCCTCTTACAACCCATACCTAATGAAGAGAGGCCTTGGACCCACCTGTCTATGGATTTTATTGTGGAGTTACCCAACTCTCAGGGCAACACAGTTATTCGTATGGTGGTTGACCGGTTCTCAAAAATGTCACATTGTATTCCACTTAAGAAGTTTCCCACATCCAAAGAACTGGCATCCATTTTTGTTCGGGAGATCTTTTGGTTACCTGGGCTACCCAAGGGTATCATCTTGGAGAGGGGTAGTCAGCCAGGTTTTGGCAAGCCTTTTGTGCACAGTTGGGAATTCAGCTTTCCTTATGCATATCACCCGCAGTCCAATGCAGCCGCAAAACAAGCCAACCAAGCCTTGGAGCAGTTTCTATGTTGATATAGTTCTGAACCACCATAACAACTGGTCAGGCCTCTTACCTTTGGGCAAAATTTGCTCACAATAGTGCAGTCAATACCGCTTCCCGATTGTCTTAGTTTTAGGGCGAATTCCAACCATGTTTCCAACCATCCATGTTACCTGACTAATTTGTTCCTCAAATAATTCCTGCATTAGTGGAGCATCTCCGTGATCTTCCTTCCACTTGGGTGCGGGTCCAAAAGTCCTTGCGACGTGCCAATCATAGGTACAGACTCCATGCTGAACGCAGACAACCAAAAGAAAGCTCTATTTGTGGGAAAAAGAGCGTCAATTTTGTTTGGGAGCCACATCGCACGACCGCGCAATTTTCAGTTAAAGCGACGCTGTGCCGAATCGCAAAAAGTGCTCTGGTCTTTGGCCAGCCAAATGGTCCAGGGCTTAAGGGATTAAAGTCAGACTCTAACTGGAATAATCAAAATACCCTAGCTACAAGTTAAAATGTTACTCTTAAAAATTTTAATTTTGGCATTATCTTAAACTTTTTTTAAATCTACTTAATTATCTGATCAGATTCCTCAAAAGAGGACATTTGGTACCATTAAATACATGTAATTTAGTAGTGACGTCACGTTCTCCATATATGATTACAATTAATAGTGCATTGGGCATGGGCTTAATAATATGTGCCGAACACATTCCATGAACATACTGACATTAGTTGCAACCTTTCAACAATAAACATGTAATAAAAACATGCTTTAAACCTATACAGATAACTTCTCTTAACTAAACCCTTCTCAACAACTTGCAGTTGTCTTCAACATTCACTTTCCCTTCCAGCAAGTCTAATGCAGTGTACACACGGTCGGAATTTCCGATGGAAACAGTTCGATGGGGGCTTTTCATCGGATTTTCCGATCGTGTGTATGCCCAATGGTCTTTTTCTGTTGGACTTTTAATTGAGAACCTGTTCTCAATTTTTCCGACGGAAAACATTTCTATCGGATTTTCCAATCGTGTGTATGCAATTCCGACACGCAAAATTCCGATGCATGCTCGGAAACAATTAGACGCATGCTCGGAAGCATTAATCTTCCCTTTTATAGTGCTGTCGAACGTGTTTTATGCCGCTGTGTTATTGACCGTTGGAATTTGGTGTGATCGTGTGTAGGCAACACAGCTTGAGCGGAATTCCGTCGGAAAAACCGTTGGATCGCGTGTACGCGGCATAAGACTCGCTGAATATGAAATGCAAATGTAGCAATATACATTCTCGAGTAATACATATGATAATGAAATGCACCCATAAAATTAAATTTATAAGAATCTATTTTATCATATCATCTACTTTAATTATTCAACTTCTATTAATGAATATACAGAAAAAAGATGGCAATATTATATGTGTTAATATTATGTTTAATGTTAAGTTCCCCTTTTCTTAGTTTTAATATTAATACATGAGCTTATATAGATATCTCCAAATTTCTCAATGTCTCCTGCTTGGTTTAAGACTGGCTGCAAAAATTAACTTCCTCATATTAAACTGAAAGCTTTTAAATCAGTAAAACATAAATATTCTCATATCTGGCTAGTCTTAATTCCTAAAAACACTTCTTGTTTTTCTGTACAAGCAGAAATTAAAATGTGAACATACAAGCAAATACAGCATCTCACAAAAGTAAGTGCACCCTCACATTTTTGTAAAGATTTATTATATCTTTTCATGTGACAACACTGACGAAATGACACTTCGCTACAACATGAAGTAGTGAGTGTACAGCTTGTGTAAATTTGCTGTCCCCTCAAAATGACTCAACACACAGCCATTAATGTTGAAACCGCTGGCAAAAAATGTGAGCACACCCCTAAGTGAAAATGTCCAAATTGGGGCCAAAGTGTCAATATTTTGAGTGGCCACCATTATTTTCCAGCACTTCCTTAACCCTCTTGGGCATGGAATTCGCAGGTTGTCTCTGGAGTCCTCTTTCACTCCTCCATGACGACATCACAGAGCTGGTGGATGGTAGAGATGTTGCGCTCCTCCACCTTCTGTTTGAGGATGCCCTGCAGATGCTCAATAGGGTTTAGGTCTGGAGACATACTTGGCCAGTCCGTCACGTTTACCCTCAGCTTCTTTAGCAAGGAAGTGGTGGTCTTGGAGGTGTGTTTGGGGTCGTTATTATCTTGGAATACTGCCCTGCGGCCCAGTCTCAGAAGGGAGGGGATCATGCTCTGCTTCAGTATGTCACAGTACATGTTGGCATTCATGGTTCTCCCAATGAACTGTAGCTCCCCAGTGCTGGCAGAACTCATGCAGCTGCAGGCCATGACACTCCCACCCCCATTCTTGAATGTAGGCAAGACACACTTGTCTTTGTACTCCTCATACATGCTTGACACCATCTGAACCAAGTAAGTTTACCTTGGTCTTATTAGACCACAGGACATGGTTCCAGTAATCCATGTCCCTAGTCTGCTTGTGTTAAGCAAACTGTTTGCAGACTTTCTTGTGCACCTTTAGAAGAGGCTTCCTTCTGGGATGACAGCCATGCAGACCAATTTGATGCAGTGTGCGGCGTATGGTCTGAGCACTGACAGGCTGACCCCCCACCCCTTCAACCTCTGCAGCAATGCTGGCAGCACTCATACATCTATTTCCCAAAGACAACCTCTGGATATGATGCTAAGCACATGCACTCAACTTCTTTGGTTGACCATGGCAAGGCCTGTTCTGAGTAGAACCTATCCTGGTAAACTGCTGTATGGTCTTGGCCACCGTACTGCAGCTCAGTTTCAGGGTCTATCAGGGACCTCGTCCGCTGCGTGCTCTAGTGCGCATGCGCACAGGTCCGGCGCTCCGGCGCATAACAAGAGATGGGGAAACATTGCGGCAGCGCACGCGCACTTGCGGCCCTGCTGAGCGGGGCGCATGCATGCGCACTAGCGCACGCCCCATGTGACCCCCAGCTGGCCTATAAAGGAGAGGCCTCTGCACCCAAACAGACGCTGGTTCGTCTGTCAGCTGTTCCTTGTCCTTGTACCTGTGCCTGCTATTATTGATTGCCCACCTGTTGCCAACCCGGATCGTCTTGACCTCTCTGCCTTCTCCTAACCTTGACCTTGGCTTGCTCTCCCGGATTGCTGTTTATCTCCCTGTGTTTGACCCTCGGCCTGTATCTCAGACTTCTGCCTCTTGCTGCCAGCCCTTGACCCTCTGCCTGCCTTTGGACCTCATTTGCCTATACGCCTTGCTACCTAGCCTTGGACTTGCCTACCAGTGTTTGACCCCCTAGCTTGTGCCTGACTAATCTCTTGTATTTGACCCTCAGTCTGCTTCCTGCCTGTCTGCCTGTGTTGGAACCTCAGCCAGTCCTCCAGCTCCTGCCTTCCTCCACGCTGCAGAACCTGGGCCCACGTCAAGTCACCATCCAGCAGGTGGCTTGTGCCTCTTGGTGCCAACCGCCCCCTGTACCACCTTCAGGGGCAGTGGGCACTGAGTCGCAAGGGCAACCGCTCTCGGCATCTTGGCCTCGGTGAGTACTTAGTTCCTGATAGGGTCTTGGCAATCTACTTATAGTCTAGGCCATCTTTATGTAGAGCAACAATTCTTTTTTTCAGATCCTCAGAGAGTTCTTTGCCATGAGGTACCATGTTGAACTTCCAGAGACCAGTATGAGAACACACCTGCTCCCCATTCACACCTGAGACCTTGTAACACTAACAAATCACATGACACCGGGGAGGGAAAACGGCTATTTGGGTCCAATTTGGACATTTTCATTTAGGGGTGTAGTCACTCTTGTTGCCAGCAGTTTAGACATTAATGGCTGTGTTGAGTTATTTTGAGAGGACAGCAAATTTACACTGCTATACAAGATGTACACTCACTAGTTTACTTTGTAGCAGAGTGTAATTTCTTCAGTGTTGTCACATGAAAAGATATAATAAAATATTTACAATAATGTGAGGGGTGTACTCACTTTTGTGAGATACTGTATATCTTTGTCAATGCACCCATATCATGCAACTATATCTTGAAATTATAAGTTGCACATCCAAAACATTACTGTAACATTATCCTAATTCCAACTAACCTCCTAGGATCTGGACAGCTCTTGATGATCTCATTTAATTCCCGACTATCCCTTGGTTCAAGTATAATTTCATAATCCATCAAAGTATGGAAATTAATTCCCCACGGAGCTACAGCAAACATGGACACTTGCCAGGAATGGTATGCTCCGCCATCAATGTTTCCTATGCCCCCTTTAAACCTCAAATGTAATGTCACCTCCTGTTTTTTTAAATCTATTTCATTTCTGAGTGTCTTGTCCCTGTGATGTATGGCATGGCGTAGATTGAAAATTTTCATCGGACATACCGGTAGCATACTCATTTACCTTAGATACTGGATTTAGCTGCAGACACAGTGTTCCTAAGCTAGGTGCAAGCTCTACCTGGCCTAGGAGTGATAAGTTCCCTTAACTTTTCCACTGCAATCCTAAGACCTTAATGCTCCCTGAGTTTTCTGGCTGCTCTTTTCTTATTTAATTTAACTTTAATGAATAACTCCTCTCTTACTTTTCCTTCAAATCTTAACTTACATTACCCTCTACAATGTAGGGTGTTTTAATTAAAAACACTTTTAAACTCACCTACTTTATCCTTACCACAATGTAGGGTGTTTTCATTAAAACACTCCCACTCTACTACACCCCCTGCACACCTAACACCTTCGTTTGCAACCTTGACCATTCTATGCTTTTACCTTCAAAGAGTCATCAACACGCATTAAACATGTATTTAAAAAATTACTTACTGACAGTAACAATATGGCTGTCAAGTGAGATATATGGCTGTCAAGTGAGAATATAAATATCCATTTCTACCCCTCTGTTAGAATGCACCGTGGTAACTTAATCAAAGAAGCTTCTCTTGTTTAACCATTAACATATCCCTTTGAATTCTCTGTGTAACTCTTGTTATAATTTTATTTGTATAGTAGTTAAAGCTTTAAGTTTACATCGCATAGCTAAAACCCCCTTTTCCCATATGCACCACAGCAACATCAGTTTCCTTCATTTTCTCAGTCTTTTTAACACCTTAGGTGATGACCTACCCACAGTTTAGATTCTCCCCATACTTTCTTTCCTTCTATAAAGAAAACTTTGCAGATTATATGAACATACATACAAAAGTACTTATCACTCTCACGATGTTTGTGTGTGAGCAAGGGAGATTCCTAATTTACTTTGTCCCTATTTCTGAGTAAAAAAACGTCCAAAAGCTCCAAAAGCTACCAATGGGCGTGTACACTTTTCCACAGCGTTCCCGGAACGCTTAAAGCCAACTTGGGCACAACATCATAAAAGCCCCAGGCTGCTACAACATCTGTATCTACAATGCTACCAGTGAAGTAATTCTAATGTTCTCACACTTCAAGTACTTCCAAAGCACCTGACCTGAGGCATTTGTACTATAAGGGTGAGCAACCCAGCTGAAACTTAGGAATATAAATAATTGACACAACACACATTGATTTACTATACACTGTTCAGTTTATTCTGGCTCAGACAGGGTGTTAAATATGAATGAATGATGGGCGTTACCAACCATTTTCCACCAATAAGGGGTACATGTTCAGATGACATATTTCCTTTAACATGCCTTTAACCAATCATAATGTCATATAATTAACTCTTTACATCTTTGTATCTAAGCAAACTCATTATGTCACATTATGTTATGTCACCTAGACAGATATAACTCCAGACAGCCAATCTCATGACAACCATGTAAGTTCCTCATTTCAGGTTTTGATTTCAACACAAGTTCACTTCTTAAACAACAATAAATTTACTTTGATCAGCAAAATGATAAACTTAAAGGCGCAGCGGGGTCTTAGATTGCAAAACACTGTATGAACATAAGGGGGCTTTTTACATGCCCCTTTCAGTAATGGGTAGGTGGGATTCGCGCTGCTAGTGTGAAATGTGCTCTCATGTGTCAAATAAAGTCATATGTGCAAAAAACAAAAAAGGCATAAGCAACCTTAAGGCCCCTTTCACATGGTCGGACCGTTCAGATCCGCCTGTCAGTTTTGACGGCGGATCTGAACGGGCGCTCCATGTTAGCCTATGGAGTGTCGGATGTCAGCGGAGACATCTCCGCTGACATCCGACCCGGTCCGATCCGCCAAAAGCAGACGTATGGGCTATACGTCCAGATCCGTAGCTGGCGGATCGGATCGGGTGAGATCTGATGAAAACGGACACACTGTCCGTTTTCATCCGATCTCTCCATAGAGATCAGCGGCGCTCGCAAGCCCCTCCCCGCTCAGTGAGCGGAGAGAGGCTTGTCATCCGCCGGTTCAGCGGAGATCAACGGACAGATCTCCCGCTGAGCCGGCGGACAGAGGCGGGCTCCGTGCAAGCGGAGCCCGCCTCGTGTGAAAGGGGCCTAAAAAGCAACAAAACATTGATACAAAAGTGCTAAGTACAAGTGCAAATTGCATATGTAACTATACCAGAGCGAAGTACAGTGCCTTGAAAAAGTATTCACACCCCTTGAAATTTTCCACATTTTGTCATGTTAACAAAAAACATAAATTTACTTTATTGGGATTTTATATGATAGACCAACACAAAGTGGCACATAATTGTGAAGTGGAAGGAAAATGATAAATGGTTTTCAAAATGTAAAAGTTTGGCGTGCATTTGTATTCAGCCCTCAGTCAGTACTTTGTAGAACCAGCTTTTTGCTGAATTACAGCTGAAAGTATTTTTGGGTATGTCTCTACCAGCTTTGAGAGTGCCATTTTTGCCCATTCTTCCTTGCAAAATAGCTCAAGCTCTGTCAGATTGGATAGAGAGCGTCTGTGAACAGCAATTTTCAAGTCTTGCCACAGATACTCAATTGGATTTAGGTCTAGACTTTGACTGGGCCATTCTAAAGCCCCATACACACAGTAGGATTTTCCGATGGATTCTGTCCTATCGGACAATGTTGTCGGAAAATCAGACCGTGTGTAGGCACCATCGGACAGTTTCCATCAGATTGTCTGACGGACAAAGTCCTATCTCCTGCTGGATAGATTTTTTGACAACAAAGTCCGATCACACCAAATCCGATCGTGTGTAGCGAATTCCGACCGGACAAAGTGCTACGCATGCTCAGATCACATTACAAGACCAAAGCTATTGGCTACTAGCCTCTACGTAGTCCCGTCGTAGGCAACAAACGTCACCACGTTCAGAATGATCGGATTTTCCGACAACTTTGTCCGACCGTGTGTACGCAAAACCAACATCAGACAAAGTATGACGGACATGGTCTGACGGACCTGGTCCTCGGATAATCCGCGCGTGTGTATGGGGCTTAACACGTAAATATGCTTTGATATAAACCATTCCATTGTAGCTCTGGTTGTATGTTTAGGGTCGTTGTCCTGCTGGAAGGTGAACCTCCGCCCCAGTCTCAAGTCTTTTGCAGACTCTAACAGGTTTTCTTCTAAGATTGCCCTGTATCTGGCTCCATCCATCTTCCCATCAACTCTGACCAGCTTCTCTGTCATGCTAAATAAAAGCATCCCCACAACATGATGCTGCCACCACCATGTTTCACTGTGGGGATGGTGTGTTTTATGTGATGTGCAGTGTTAGATTTCCACCACACATAGCGTTCTGCTTTTAGGCCAAAAGGTTCAATTTTGGTCTCATCTGACTAGAGCACCTTCTTCCACATGTTTGCTATGTCCCCCACATGGCTTCTCGCAAACTGCAAATAGGACTTCTTATGTCTTTCTTTCAACAAGGCCAGATTTGTGGAATGGGCGTGTACACTTTTCCACAGCGTTCCCGGAAAGCTTAAAGCCAACTTGGGCACAACATCATAAAAGCCCCAGGCTGCTACAGCATCTGCATCTAAAATGCTACCAGTGAAGTAATTCTAATGTTCTCACACTTCAAGTACTCCCAAAGCACCTGACCTGAGGCATTTGTACTATAAGGGTGAGCAACCCAGGTGAAACTTAGGAATTAACCAATTCTGTCACCAAAGCAGCCTGCACCCTCCACAACAAAAATACTCAAGAAAAATAATTCTCCTCTTTTAATCTAAGTCCCTATCAAATCTAATCTATATTAAAAATATTATCTAATTACCTGAGTATTTAAAACTCTGACACCAAAACTGTAAGGTGCGCATTCACCTTTAACCACTAGTCCTGACTATTAACCTTTATTATCTAATTACCTCAACGTTGGCCGATTCTGCTGCTCTCACTCAAAATCTTATATGAATAGGGAACAGCGTATATAAATAATTGACACAACACACATTGATTTACTATACACTGTTCAGTTTATTCTGAACTGAACAGTGTATAAAATATGAATGAATGATGGGCGTTACCAACCATTTTCCACCAATAAGGGGTACATGTTCAGATGACATATTTCCTTTAACATGCCTTTAACCAATCATAATGTCATATAATTAACTCTTTACATCTTTGTATCTAAGCAAACTCATTATGTCACATTATGTTATGTCACCTAGACAGATATAACTCCAGACAGCCAATCTCATGACAACCATGTAAGTTCCTCATTTCAGGTTTTGATTTCAACACAAGTTCACTTCTTAAACAACAATAAATTTACTTTGATCAGCAAAATGATAAACTTAAAGGCGCAGCGGGGTCTTAGATTGCAAAACACTGTATGAACATAAGGGGGCTTTTTACATGTCCCTTTCAGTAATGGGTAGGTGGGATTCGCGCTGCTAGTGTGAAATGTGCTCTCATGTGTCAAATAAAGTCATATGTGCAAAAAACAAAAAAGGCATAAGCAACCTTAAAAAGCAACAAAACATTGATACAAAAGTGCTAAGTACAAGTGCAAATTGCATATGTAACTATACCAGAGCGAAGTACAGTGCCTTGAAAAAGTATTCATACCCCTTGAAATTTTCCACATTTTGTCATGTTAACAAAAAACATAAATTTACTTTATTGGGATTTTATATGATAGACCAACACAAAGTGGCACATAATTGTGAAGTGGAAGGAAAATGATAAATGGTTTTCAAAATGTAAAAGTTTGGCGTGCATTTGTATTCAGCCCCGAGTCAGTACTTTGTAGAACCAGCTTTTTGCTGAATTACAGCTGAAAGTATTTTTGGGTATGTCTCTACCAGCTTTGAGAGTGACATTTTTGCCCATTCTTCCTTGCAAAATAGCTCAAGCTCTGTCAGATTGGATAGAGAGCGTCTGTGAACAGCAATTTTCAAGTCTTGCCACAGATACTCAATTGGATTTAGGTCTAGACTTTGACTGGGCCATTCTAAAGCCCCATACACACAGTAGGATTTTCCGATGGATTCTGTCCTATCGGACAATGTTGTCGGAAAATCAGACCATGTGTAGGCACCATCGGACAGTTTCCATCAGATTGTCTGACGGACAAAGTCCTATCTCCTGCTGGATAGATTTTTTGACAACAAAGTCCGATCACACCAAATCCGATCGTGTGTAGCGAATTCCGACCGGACAAAGTGCTACGCATGCTCAGATCACATTACAAGACCAAAGCTATTGGCTACTAGCCTCTACGTAGTCCCGTCGTAGGCAACAAACGTCACCACGTTCAGAATGATCGGATTTTCCGACAACTTTGTCCGACCGTGTGTACGCAAAACCAACATCAGACAAAGTATGACGGACATGGTCTGACGGACCTGGTCCTTTGATAATCCGCGCGTGTGTATGGGGCTTAACACGTAAATATGCTTTGATCTAAACCATTCCATTGTAGCTCTGGTTGTATGTTTAGGGTCGTTGTCCTGCTGGAAGGTGAACCTCCGCCCCAGTCTCAAGTCTTTTGCAGACTCTAACAGGTTTTCTTCTAAGATTGCCCTGTATCTGGCTCCATCCATCTTCCCATCAACTCTGACCAGCTTCTCTGTCATGCTAAATAAAAGCATCCCCACAACATGATGCTGCCACCACCATGTTTCACTGTGGGGATGGTGTGTTTTATGTGATGTGCAGTGTTAGATTTCCACCACACATAGCGTTCTGCTTTTAGGCCAAAAGGTTCAATTTTGGTCTCATCTGACTAGAGCACCTTCTTCCACATGTTTGCTATGTCCCCCACATGGCTTCTCGCAAGCTGCAAATAGGACTTCTTATGGCTTTCTTTCAACAAGGCCAGATTTGTGGATTGCATGACTAATAGTTGTCCTGTGGACAGATTGTTCCACCTGATCTGTGGATCTCTGAAGCTCCTCCAAAGTTACCATGGGCCTCTTTGCAGCTTCTCTGATTAATGCTTTCCTTGCCTGTCAGTTTAGGTGGACGGCCATGTCTTGGTAGATTTGCAGTTGTCTCATACTCTTTCCTTTTTCAGATGATTGATTGAAAAGTGCTCTGTGAGATGTTCAAAGCTTGGGATATTTTTTTATAACCTAACCCTGCTTTAAACTTCTCTACAACTTTATCTCTGACCTGTCTGGTGTGTTCCTTGGCCTTTGTGATGCTCTTTGTTCACTAATGTTCTCTAACAAACCTTTGAGGGCTTCGCAAAACAGCTGTATTTATACTGTGATTAACATAGGTTGACTCTATTTATGAATTAGGTGACTTCTGAAGGAAATTGGTTTCATTAGATTTTAGTTAGAGGTATCAGAGTAAAGGGGGCTGAATACAAATGCATGCCACACTTTTCAGACATTTATTTGTAAAAAGACTTTGAAACCATTTATCGTTTTCTTTCTACTTCATAATTATGTGCAACTTTGTGTTGGTGTATCACATAAAGTCCTAATAAAATCCATTTACGTTTTTGGTTGTAACATGACAAAATGTGGAAAATTTCAAGGGGTGTGAATACTTTTTCAAGGCCCTGTAAGTACTGCCAAAAAGTGCATGCAATCAGGCAGGATCTTCATGTCACACTTGTGTCACACTTGTGCCCCCGTCTTGTACTGCACTCACCGGATGACACTACCCTTCAAATGATAACTAGCCTCCAGAGTATCAAATAACTGTAAATGGGGTCCTCACCGCTACCTCCTTGGTCTCCTCCGCCCCAGTGAGCTCTTAAAAAGACAATAATAATACCCATAGCGTGACTCTGTATAACTCTTGTTTATTGCGCAAGATATTAAGTAAACTTACAGGAGTCCAAACTAATACAGGAGTTTTATACAAAAAACAGGAAGTCCGGGTTGCGGTGCACTCCGCAGGCCATAATTGGATGTGATGTAATGACGCAATAGCTCCGCTTACTTTACTCTAATTTACCACTGAATTTTTTCTTATACAGATTTTTTTCTTACTGAATTTTTTATTATAAAAACGTATGGACTTTTATTTGAATTTATTGACTTTATTTATTGTTATTATGTTTACACAGATACTTTGATCATATTGTATTATTGCACATTAGCACTTTGTCTTATGATATAGTTACATATGCAATTTGCCCTTGCACTTAGCACTTTTGCATCAAGGTTTTGTTGCTTTTTAAGGTTGCTTATGCCTTTTTTGTTTTTTTGCACATTACTTTTTCTTTAAAGTGGTTGTAAACCTCAGACATGAAAAGTGAAAAAAGCACAACCATCTATAGTGTGCATTTGCCTGGATCCAAAACATTGAGTGTGGTTCGGCTCTGATCCTTCTACTATCGCTGATAAAACTCTAAGCTGACACCTCAGCCTTCTGGGAGACATCCTGCCCCCCTTCAGCACACAACAGGTGACTTATAGACTCAGCTCTATTTTTCTGCATGAGTCCTATTAGAGGAAAATGTGTCCCTTCCCTCCAATCAGCTATTAGATGTCATGGACATGTGCTCTAGCTCTGCGGTGTATGTGACATCAGATCCATGCTCCCTGCTTTCTGCTGCTGAGAGATGCTGTGTAAAATGTATGTGTTTGGAAGGCTGTAGAGAAAAAGTGCTGCAGATAAACAGGTACACATTATGTAGAAGTATTTGTTGGATTTCTGTGTAACACCCAAGGCTAGTCACTTCACTGGGTATATATAAGGGTTTACAATAACTTTAAACTTCACAATCTATCCTTTCACAGCCATATTGTTACTGTCAGTAAGATTGAACAGTCCTCAGTCATTTAGTTAAGGCCAAATGTACATCACAGGACCCTAAGGGCTCTTTCACAATAGCATTCCAGTCAGGTTCACCTATCTTTTTTTAGATGGACCTGAACAGAAACACTTTGGACCTTCCAGGTCCAGAAAAAAAACAGAAAAGGACTGTGTATGGAGCTAAACGTGATGGATTGGAGGTAGCCTGATGTAAATGGACTCAAGTCTCTTTATATCCGGCCGCCCAAAGAGCCAACATGGGTCCACTTGCGTCCGCTGTGTTAATGCAAAACACTGACATCCGTCCCGTTCAGCTCTAATTCAGCAGGGGATCTGCTCACAGGGATCCCTGCATAGATCAAGAGAGCAGCAATAAAGTGGCATTCATTCACTTGTCTGGCCAGCTATGGAGAAACTTCATAAGAAAATGTATGTGGTCTCTTAGTGATCTTGTTAGGATTGATCAATCTGATATGGCCCCTTGTCCTGGTTTAGACTGTAAAAAAAAAAAATCATGTATAATAAATCTACCTATTCCTGGGCATGCTGTGTTCTTTCTTGTATTTCACATGCCCTAAACCATGTTTCTGTTCTTGCAATTTCCCTTGAGAACCCACTTCTATTCCACTTTTACAGATTACGCAAATATCATCCAATTCTGAATCTTGGAAAGCAAATGAACTATGCAACCATCTGCATGCATCAAGACTAACAAATTATTATTATAAATAGATATGAGGAACATCAAAATTACACCAAAGTGATTTTCTTTTTTATGTTTATTTACTGTTTTACTCCCAGCAACCCATGAATTATATGAAATATATCAGCAAACTATTTCCATATATATTACTGTAAAAGTCATACTATATACAGTGCCTTGCAAAAGTGTTCACCCCCTTGGCCTTTTACCTATTTTGTTACATTACAGCCTTTAGTTCAATGTTTTTTTTTTTTAATCTGAATTATATGTGATGGATCAGAACACAATAGTCTAAAGCCTCATACACACGATCGAACTTTGTACAAACTTTCTCGTGGATTTTTGTACAAAGGGCATTGGCCCCAAGTTTGTATTGCATACACACGATCTGACTTTTTAGGCAACAAACATGAACGTAGTGACGTTTCAAGGTACTGACGACACTTCAAAAGAGGACGTTCAAATACTCCAGCGCCACCTTTGGTCAACTTTTGTATTGTTGTCTGATCTTTTGCATTGGTTCTGAGCATGCGTGTTTGTACTTTGTACAAAAGTCCGATGGTTTTGTGTACACACGGTCAGACTTTGCTCCATCTGACTTTTGTTGGCAGAAAGTTGGTCCATTCGCAAAGCCAACAAAAGTCCGATGAAAACTGAAAAAGTTGGTCCGATGGAGCGTACACGCGGTCGGATGTTGGTCCAAAACCGCTAATTTGCATGTTTGTTGTTAAAAAGTCTGATCGTGTGTACAGGCCTTTAGTTGGTGAAGCAAAATTAGAAAAATATATACATAAAACTATTTTCAGAAATAAAAAAATGATAATTGGCATGTGCGCATGTATTCACCCTCTTTGTTATGAAGCCCATAAAAAGCTCTGGTGCAACCAATTACCTTCAGAAGTCACATAATCAGTGAAATGATGTCCACCTGTGTGCAATATAAGTATCACATGATCTGTCATTACATATACACACCTTTTTGAAAGGCCCCAGAGGCTGCAACACCTAAGCAAGAGGCACCACTAACCAAACACTACCATGAAGACCAAGTAAGGGACAATGTTGTTGACAAGTCAGGGTTAGGTTATAAAAAAATATCCAAATCTTTGATGATCCCTAGGAGCACCATCAAATCTATCATAACCAAATGGAAAGAACATGGCACAACAGCAAACCTGCCAAGAGACGGCAGCACACCAAAAACTCACGGACCGGGCAAGAAGGGCATTAATCATTGAGGCAGCACACAGACCTAAGGTAACTTTGGAGGAGCTGCAGATTTCCACAGCAAAGACTGGAGTATCTGTACATAGGACGACAATAAGCCGTACGCTCCAAAGAGTTGGGCTTTATGGCAGAGTGGCCAGAAGAAATCCATTACTTTCACCAAAAAACAAAATGTCACGTTTTGAGTTTGCGAAAAGGCATGTGGGATACTCCCAAAATGTATGGAGGAAGGTGCTCTGGTCTGATGAGACTAAAATTGAACTTTTTGGCCATCAAAGAAATGTCTGGTGCAAACCCAACACATCACATCACCCAAAGAACACCATCAACACAGTGAAACAGGGTGATGGCAGCATCATGCTGTGGGGATGTTTTTCAACAGTTGGGACTGGGAAACTGGTCAGAGTTGAGGGAAAGATGGATGGTGCTAAATTCAGGGATATTCTTGTGAAAAACCTGTACCACTCTGTGTGTGATTTGAGGCTAGGACGGAAGTTCACCTTCCAGCAGGACAATGACCCCAAACACACGGCTAAAGCAATACTTGAGTGGTTTAAGAGGAAACGTGTAAATGTGTTGGAATGGCCTAGTCAAAGTCCAGAGCTCAATCCAATAGAAAATCTGTGGTCAGACTTAAAGATTGCTATTCACAAGCGCAAACCATCCAACTTGAAGGAGCTGGAGCAGTTTTGCAAGAAGGAATGGGCAAAAATCCCAGTGGTAATATGTGGCAAGCTCATAGAGACTTATCCAAAACGACTTGGAGCTGTGATAGCCGCAAAAGGTGGCTCTACAAAGTATTGACTTTAGGGGAGTGAATAGTTATGCACATTGACTTTTTCTGTTATTTTGTCCTATTTGTTGTTTGCTTCACAATAAAAAAAAAAACACATTCAAAGTTGTGTACATGTTCTGTAAATTAAATGATGCAAATCCGCAAAAAATCCATGTTAATTCCAGGTTGTGAGGCAACAAAACACGAAAAATGGCACAGGGGTGAATACTTTTGCAAGGCACTGTATATATATATATATATATATATATATATATATATATATACATATATATATATATACAGCCCTCAAATTTTTCACTCGCCTACTTGCATTTTGCAAGTGGAAAATGAGGTCTGGCAAGGAGCTGGGTTGCCTGGGAGTGGGGGGGGGGGGGGGGGGGATGAATTGGAGCCATTCTCCCAGAGAAAGAGTGTGGAGAAACAGAGAGGGCGGCTGGATCATTGTGGAGGAAGAGAGCCGGCTTGTTCACAGAGCGGGGTTTGCCCGCTGTATCAGCTTACATTACATTTGCAGTCCGTGTGCATTCACACGCAGCCCCACCCTCCTGACCCCGCACCTGTGACTGACAGAACGCACCCTGGCATTGGACCGGCATTCTGTCTGTCACAGGTGCGGGGTCAGGGGGCGGGGCTGTGTGTGACGGCGCGTGGACTGCAAATATAATGTAAGCTGATACAGCAGGCAAACCCCGCTCTGTGAACAAGCCGGCTCTCCTCTTCCTCCACACTATAATAATCCGGCCGCCCTCTCTGCAAGGGGTGAGGCTGCACGATGGACACAGGTGAGGCTGCACGAAGGACACAGGTGAGGCTGCACGATGGACACAGGTGAGGCTGCACGATGGACACAGGTGAGGCTGCACAATGGATAAAGGTGAGGCTGTACGATGGACACAGGTGAGGCTGCACGGGTGAGGCTGCATGATGGACACAGGTGAGGCTGCACAGGTGAGGCTGCATGAGGGACACAGATGAGGCTGCACGGGTGAGGCTGCAATGATGGACACAGGTGAGGTTGCACGGGTGAGGCTACAATGATGGACACAGGTGAGGTTGCATGGGTGACGCTGCAATGATGGACACAGATGAGGTTGCACGGGTGAGGCTGCAATGATGGACACAGGTGAGGTTGCACGGGTGAGGCTGCACAGGTTGAGGCTGCAATTATGGACACAGGTGAGGCTGCACTGGTGAGGCTGCAATGATGGATACAGGTGAGGCTGCAATGATGGACACGGGTGAGGCTGCAATGATGGACATGGTTAAGGCTGCAATGATGGACACGGGTGAGGCTGCAATGATGGACACGGGTGAGGCTGCACGGGTGAAGCTGCATGGTGGACACAGGTGAGGCTGTACGGGTGAGGCTGCATGATGGACACAGGTGAGGTGAGGCTGCACGGGTGAGACTGCAATGATGGACACAGGTGAGGCTGCAAGGGTGAGGCTGCAATGATGGACACAGGTGAGGCTGCAATGATGGACATGGGTGAGGCTACACTGGTGAGGCTGCAATGATGGACACGGGTGAGGCTGCAATGATGGACACTGGTGAGGATGCAATGATGCATGGGTGAGGATGCAATGGGATGGACACTGGTGAGGCTGCACGGGTCAGAGACAGCACATCCTCCATTGACATCATCCCCACAAAACTCCTGCGTTAGTGGGCACTGGTCACGCTGTGTTGATGGCAACATGTGTGCCAGTGCTGACCTCTGCTTCCACTCATACGCCGACGACACTCAATTATATTTTAAGGGCATGCCGGGTCAAAAACAGAACTTCTTATTCTACATGCTAATCATAACCCCCGAACCAAGATCCCTTGGACACCTCCTACCATCTTTGGACATAGTCATTTTTTATTTGTGTGCAACCTAATATCAACTTGCACGCTTACAACTTATAATAATTATTTGTAGGTAACCTAATTCTGCATAAAGCGCCTTGAGGCGATTCAGTTCGCATTGTAGCGCTATACAAGTTATTCATTCATTCATTCATTCATTCATTCATAAAACACTTAAGTGTAATTTCATGAGAATTTTTTGAGGTTGTGTAAAGGGGCAGGATTAGGGGCATGGCATGATAGGGGTTGGGCGGGGCAACTGGTGGCGAGTAACCCTTAAGGCCTGGCTAGTAGTCATATGTATATATGCAATGGGCCTGTAGGAGATCAGCAGCACCGACCTGCTAGAAAGTTTAGAAAATAGGCAAAAACTGTGTTTTATGAAAAAAATTAATACATTTTTTGTGAAATGCTGTGCTTTAGTATGTGATTCATTGGGGGTTTAAATCTATTTTAAGGGAGAAAATGTTGATAATCAATATGGTAAATGTTGCTTCATCTGCTTGTGTAGCCCTCTTTTGGGTGGGTTATGAGAACTGGCCCTCCCCAAACAGAATAATGCACTAAACTTGTTGGTAAGAGAACCAGAACCTTTGCTAAGTGCAAGAATGGATTTGATAATAAAGTTGGTAGTGCCTCCACCCAGGACAGGGCTGGTTAATAGAGGTGATTCCCATCCTGGGAAATTGATTAGTAATCTAAACAAAGTAATTGAGAGCAGAAGAACTACTGCCACCAGCATACAACATTCACCAAGTAAAGTGCATAGATGCACATCAGTATAAAAATAAAACAAGCTTTATATAAGGAGATTAATAACAATGCATACATTCAATGTACAAACAGGTATTATTAGCAAAAGGGCCCGATAGGAGTAGTGGTGGAATTGTGGACATATACCCGGGTACACAGTATCTAGATATTGCTAGAGATACCTCCAGATAAATATTGCAGCAAAGTCCAGTTACAGGAGCTCCTTGGGATGATGCAGCATATGTCTTCGTCTTGGAGTCCTAAAGACAAGATCAGAGGTCAAGGGGGTATCCTCCAACTGTTGTCTGACCAGCCTGGAATGGAACTTCTCATTGGTAGAAACTGTGGTGTGGCACTGGAACTCAGAGTCAGCCTATCGTCCCTGTACTTTTGTACCTCTCTAGTGGTGTATAATAGTCTTTTCTGGTCCAGGATTTAGTAACATGGACAACATGAGACTTTCTCCCTATCTCCACTTCCTCATTCTGGGGTTTCCAAGCCAAAAACTAGAGGCAGGAAATGCAAACATAATATATTTACAGGCATTCACAAATTCAGACAGTAGAGGGCAAATCTTTATGGCCCGTCAAAGGCAACGCAGTGTGCATAGTAAACATCAATGTATGTAGCTCCCCCCGTCCCCCCGTATATTTACCTGAACCCAATCTCAATCCAGCAACTGCTCTCCCAGCTCTCTGTCTCCTCATCAGCTCCCACTGCTGTCAATCAGAGCCAGTGAGGATGGAGCAGGGGAATGGGCCAAGCCCCACTCTGTGTGTCCTAAGAACACAGAGGTTTGGGAGCGACCAGGCATGAGTGCCCCATAGCAATGCCTTTAGTATTACTTTAATAGCAATACATGTCATGTGATGCAAAAACAAGCATCTTGCTTGGTAACTAAATTGGAGACTACTCCAACCCAAGCATGATACAATTGTGGTCCCCCAAATTATCATAGGTCCCAATGGGTGAAGGATGTTTAATTCTGTGCCCTCACCCCACTTCCCTCTGAAATAATCCTGTGTTTTCAGGTACTGAACTAGGACTGTGAATCATGGGGAGGGATGGAACTAGCTGTGCAGAAGGACTCTCTCTTGGAGAGCACTGCTGGGCTGGAGGCCACAGGGACAACAGTCCCATCACTCTCATAGATATCAGAAAGATCAGATGAAAGTTTTGCCTGAAGTTGGGGTGAGTCACACCCTAAAGTGTCATCTGAGCCATCTTTGTCACTGACTTGAGGAATACATAGCAAATAATTTCTATGCTAGGCTTTGATACTGCCTTTTGGTCCCTTTATCTTGTATATTGCAATCCCGGCCATTTGTTCACCACTGTAAAAATCTCCTTCTGCCATCTGTCGGCCAGCTTATGTTTTTAAGATGCTCCCAAATTCCATAGCAAGACTCGGTCACTTGCTTTCAAATCTCTGTATCTCACAAAGATCAAATATTTTTTGTTCCCTTTATTTAGGCTGCACTTTTTTTTAGCATACTTCAGGGTATCTTTCAGGTGAGCCACTTATTGGTAATGACTCTGATGACCGATGACATTAGTGAGACTCCTAGCAGATAAATGGGCAATCGAGACTCCCTCCCAAACATCAAGAAATCGGGGAAGAATCCTGTATTCTCATTTCTGGTGCTGTTATATACATGGACCACAACTTAATCCCTGTGTCTTTATTTACGCTTGTTGTTAGCAGGTAGGGTACCTAGCATAGCAAGCAGGGTCCTGTTGAATCTCTTGGGGAGAATCACCTTCAGGGTGAAAAGGGGGTGGTTTGACTCTTAGTAATGTTTATCAGCTGAAGTAACTCTTTAATTAGCTTACTCTTATAATCTCTGAACTGAGTGTAACCTGTGGGGTATGCTGTAATGGATAAAAAACTTCTCCCAAAGCACCCTCGCAACTGTAACTGTACTTTGATCTTTGGTAGGAAAAGACCATGGGCCAGAACTCTTTAAGTGCGATTGGAGCAGCTTGAACTTCCTCCTTCTGGGGTTTTAAAGCCAACAACCAGGTACTGGAACTGCATACATAATATATTTGCAGGCATTTACAAATTCAAACAGTAGAGGGCAGCAGATCCTTACATTTGTCAGCTTTGATGTGCCTTTTTCAAATAACACTCTGTATTGCTGCCATTTACTTGGAAATAGTAAAATAAATATTTAGAGCTAATACTTTTAAATAGACTGTAGGTGCTTGTAATACTTTTGTTTAAAGAGTAAGTGGAAAGGGATGATCCAAAAATGGTACAACACAGAAAAAAATGCCAGGGGCTATTACCCTGTAATCCAGACATTAAGGGGTTAACACAGAATCGATGCCTAACTCAAGCTTTCCACAAGCTGCTTGTGGACACAATCCCTATATGAATACAGTTGACTAAACAGTCAATATGCAGCAAGATAATTCCTTTATTCAAAAATACAAGCTTAAAAGTTCTAGAATACAAATAAGCACTGATGCGTTTCAGCCACTAAGGACATTAGTCAAAGCTCACGATTGACTAAGTCCCTCAGTGGCTGAAAAACGTCAGTGCTTACTTGTACGCTGGAATTTTTAAGCCTGGGTTTTTGAATAAAGGAATTGCTGCATATTACCAGGTTGCTATCTATATTGTTATTGGAATCCATAAAAAGCATCAACATTTTTTTTTTTTTTTTAATTAACAAAATGTTTTTTATTAATGGGAGTGCAAGGCATTACATCTTATACATGACAAATGTCTGACACTTTGAATATATACATCAAGAGTATTATCGGTCCTAATTTTTCATTCTATTATAATTGTACAAACAATACTGGTATCATACTCCTTTATAGATAGGGTAAAGTCACATCCAAGTGCTCACTCTACTCATAGAGAGAATGGTAGTAAAAACTAAAACTAAAATATGAGATGAACAAAAGAAAAACCAAACATTAGATAGTAATTGAATGTTAATAACAAAAAAACCAACCATTGACGTTTCACCATGACTCAGACTCATCAATTATGTATAACTCTCCCTATGGTGTGGTAGCATATGAGATATGCCTTCATTTAAATAGACATTCCTCCATCATCCCATTAGTAGCCTATCCAGGGCCAGCTGTGTTGGAGCCACTTCTGGGGAGCCCAGCCAGTTCTGCCATATATTGGAAAATTTGTTTGGTGATTTTCTATGCTGGTAGGTGTACTTTTCACGGATAAGAGTGGTATTAAGCATTTGTATCCATTGTGCCTCCTTTGGTATACGTGCCGACAGCCACAAACGGGCAATACATTTCCTGGCCAGGAATCCACTTCAGCCCCAGACCAATTTGCAGCCAAAGGACCAGGCCCCTTTTTGTGATTCGGCACTGCGTCACTTTAACTGACAATTGCACGGTCGTGTGACGTGGCTCCCAAACAAAATTGGCATCCTTTTTTTCCCACAAATAGAGCTTTCTTTTGGTGGTATTTGATCGCCCCTGCGGTTTTTATTTTTTGCGCTATAAAAACAAAAATAGAGCGACAATTTTGAAAAAAATGCAATATTTTTTACTTTTTGCTATAATAAATATCCCCAAAAAATATATAAAAAAACATTTTTTTTCCTTAGTTTAGGCCGATACGTATTCTTCTACATATTTTTGGTAAAAAAAAATCGCAATTAGCGATTATTGATTTGTTTGCGCAAAAGTTATAGCGTTTACAAAATAGGGGATAGTTTTATAACATTTTTATTAATATTTTTTTTTTTTACTAGTAATGGCGGCGATCATAGATTTTTACTGTGACTGCAACATTATGGCGGACACATCGGACATTTTTGACACATTTTTGGGACCATTGTCATTTATATAGAAATCAGTGCTATTTAAACGCACTGATTCCTATGTAAATGACACTGGCAGTGAAGGAGTTAACCACTAGGGGGCGGGGAGGGGCTAAGTGTGACGTGTTGTGTTTTTTTTTTACAGTAGGGGGCGTGGCTGTATGACTGACATCATTGATCGGCTTTCCCAATGACAGGGAACAGCCGATCAATGACAGGCAGTGTAGGAAGCACGGAGAGAGGTTTGTTTACACAGACCTCTCCCCGTTCTTCAGCTCTGTGACCCAATCGTGGGACACCAGTGGCGATCGGGTCCACTGGTCCCGCGGCCGTGGTCAAGGAGCTCCCGACCGGGTCGCAAGCGTGCCACCGGCTGCGCACGCGCAACCCACGGCTGGGCTCTTAATGGACCACGTACCGGTACGTGGTTTTGCCATGCAGTGCCATACTGCCGATGTATATCGGCGCGAGGCGGTCGGGAAGCGGTTAAAGAAGTCTCGTAAGGGCAATGTATATTGGTGGTAGGTATAAATCCTCATTCAGGCTGCCCAGCAAGCACACCAGTGGCTCCAGCCCAAGCCGCCCTGAAAGGTATTATTTATTCTAGCAACAACATCACTCCAATACCTCACTAGTTTGGGGCACCTCCAAAGCATGTGAATGAGTTCACCTGGGTGAGCTTGGCATTTGGGACATATGGGAGAGTCACGTCTACCCCATTTATGTAATTGAATAGGTGTGCGGTACACCCTGTGTAGTATAAACAGTTGAGAGAGTCTTTGTGCTGCTGACACTGATACCACTGGTCCCACCCCCAGGATTTGATTCCACTGCTCACCATCAATGGGACCTACATCTCTCTCCCACCCCTCTCTGCGTGGTAACAAGTCTGTGGCCTGTATGTGTGATAGAAGATGGATATAAATTCTAGAGATGATTCCCTTTTTCCCTGGGTCAGTGAATATAGATTCGAGGAATGTAGAGTTTTCTAGTTGCAAGTTAGAGTTTCTGCTCTGATACCTAATAGCATGTTGTAGTTGTATATATTGAAAGTGATGTCCTTTAAGTGCAGGAAATTCATTCAGCAACTGGGTGAAAGGCTTTAAAACTGAGCCTTCCAGTATTTGGGCGAGAAATCTAATCCCTGCTCTTTCCCACACTAATGGATCGGGCACTCTATTTAGTTCTATGTAAAATTGGTTCCGCCATATAGGAGTCTGGCGGAGATAGCCCCTCACACCCAATATGGACTTGACCCTCTTCCAAATTTTTATTAGTGACCGAATTGTAGGGCAGGTGATAGGGACTTTAGGGAAACCCATCTCCATATTGGATAGCGCAGTGTAGTTTGTGTCATTGCCCAGAAGGAGACCTTTAGAAGGATCTAGCACCGCCCGAGATCCCAGCCCGTGAAATGCTGTAATTGTGCTGACAAATAGTACATTTGGGGGTGTGGAACCACCATACCCCCCTGATCCTTAGGAAGCTGTAGAGTGGCCAATTTAATTCTCGTCGCTCCACCTCTTCATATAAGAGCCCTGAACTGCGAGTCCATCCGTTGGAACCAGTATTGTGGTATCCAGAGAGGAGCATTGTGTAAGATATATAACAGCTGCAGTGCCCAGATCATTTTTATGAGATTAATACGGCCGGTCACCGATAGTGGCAGCTTACTCCAACTCGCTTGTTTCTGCTGTAATTTTTGCAATATCGGTTTAAGGTTTAGGGCTATGTAGTCCCGTGTTTCCCCAGTCACCATTATTCCCAAGTATTTAAATGATGAAACCACCTGTATGTGGGACACGTCCTCCGGCAAAGATGCCGGCAACGGATCCAATGGTAACAGGGCTGATTTATGCCAATTGATGGCAAATCCCGACAGCTGTCCAAACTGGTCTATTAGTTTCATTACTGCTCTCAGAGAGCGGTCAGTGTCTCCCAAGTATAACAGCGTGTCATCCGCGTACAAGAAAATCTTTTCCTCTAGCATCAACATTTTGGCATTATCAATAGACTTTGATCTCCAAAGTGGCATCACAAATTTAAAGTCTCTTAGCAAAAACACATGAAATGCATAGAAAAGACAGTGCCAAGATATTGTTTTGATAGAGCTAAAGCACTTTCCAGTTTCTACTAATGATCCAGGGCAATGGACAGAATGCAAAACTCACAGGCTCAGAGAATCTTTATTAGATCAGAAGATCATAAACAGCGTTGTAATATAAATTACCTTGATATGTTTCTCTAACACAGTGTGATCATAAATTGTGCCATATTAGTGAAACTTATCAATGAACTTAAAGCGGAAGTCCACCCTAAGAAAAAAAAATACATAGAAAGGCTCCTAAAAACTAGAAAAATAAAATAAAATTTTTTACTTACCAGAAATGGCTGTTACTAGGCAGATCGTCCTAATCTGCCACTTCCTACTTCGCAGTGATCTTCATTCTTCTCCTCCTCGCGTTGACTTCTGGGGAATGGGGCGCGCTGTGTTCTGGGAACTGTGTGTGTCCCAGAACACAGCCGGCCATTCACAAAGCGCTGCGTGACTTGCGCATGCGCAGTAGGAAATGGGCAGTAAATCCTTAGTTCGAATGGCGGTGGGACCTGATCCGATGGACGAATCGGCCTTGGTCGGCCTACATCGCGGGCACCCTGGACAGGTAAGTGTGCTTATTAAAAGTCATCAGCTACAGTGTTTGTAGCTGTTGACTTTTACATTTTTTTTTTTTCAGCTGGACCTCCTCTTTAATGTTATACTGCTGTTTATAATCTGTTGATAGAACAAAGAATCTCCACGTTGCATTCGTGGTCCATTTTCTACTTTGTTTAGTGTGGGAAGGCAAATTAGGATCTAGCACCAGTGTAATGCCCTGTACACACGATCGGACTTTCCGACGGAAAATGTGCAATCGGAGCTTGTCAGTTTGAAAATGTGCGATCGGAGCTTGTTGTCGGAAATTCTGACCGTGTGTAGGCTCCATCGGACTTTTTCCATCGGAATTTCCGACACCCAAAGTTTGAGAGCTGGATCTAAAATTTTCCGACAACAAAATCGGTTTGCGTAAATTCTAATCGTGTGTAGAAAATTCCATAACACAAAGTGCCACGCATGCTCAGAATCAAGCAGAAGAGCAGCACTGGCCATTGAACTTCATTTTTCTTGGCTCTTCGTACGTGTTGTACGTCACCGCGTTCTTGACGTTTGGAATTTCCGACCAACTTTGGGTGACCGTGTGTATGCAAGACAAGTTTGAGCCAACATCCGTCGGAAAAAATCCAATGGATTTTGTTGTCGGAATGTCCGATCGTGTGTACAGTGCATTAGAGTGGAGGTGAGCTTGCCTCTCTTATAGCAACAAATCTTTCTTTGCATAGCAGGCCCTTTTAGTTTACTACATTTTTAAACATTTTAAAAATCTTACATACTTTGCAAAACGATTTGAAAATCATTCATAAAAATACAAAACATTCTCGAAGTACACATAAATACAACAAAAATACATTAGGTACATGAATGGATCTATCCTCTAACATACACTTAAAGTGGAGCTCCACCCTAAAGTGGAACTTCCGCTTATCGGATTCCTCCCCCCCTCCGGTGCCACAATTGGCACCTTTCAGGGGGGAGGGGGGTGCAGATACCTGTATAATACAAGTATCTGCACCCACTTCCGGGACTAGCTAGCCGCAGCTGCCCCGCCCCTATCCAAGGATGCCCGCCCCTATCCGAGGATGCCCGTTGTATCTTGGGAAACACACAGTTCCCAGGACACAACGGGGACCAATAAAGACGCGCGGCTCGCGCATGCGCAGTAGGGAACCGGGCAGTGAAGCCGCAAGCTTCACTTCCTGATTCCCTGACAGAGGATGACGGCGGGGGCAGCTGAGAGACGAGCGATCGCTCTTCATCTTCTGCCGACATCGCTGGAACCTGGAACAGGTAAGTGTCCATTTATTAAAAGTCAGCAGCTGCAGTATTTGTAGCTGCTGACTTTAAAAAAAAAAAATTCAGGTGGACCTCCTCTTTAAGTACAAAAGTAAATCCTTTTAGTTTACTGATGGAAAACACCATCATATACTGTAAAACAAAGCTGCAATGATGTTCTGCAGGCCTCTCATTTTTGGGCTTTACATATTTTTGAAGAAACCCAAAGTAGTGAACTGTAGCTTTAAAAAACTGTACTTTTCCCCTCACCCTGTTTGGAACTCATGCTACTCTTTACACCATGGCTACAATTTAGCCAGCAGCAAAACTAAGAATATTACCTGTTTATACTTCAAAATAGTAATCGTTATAAGTGTATTAACATTTTTAATATAACATTGCTTTAGTAGTTTAATTTGACTGTTTTGTTCTAAAGCCTTCCACAACCAGGAGAGCAATCAAATAAATCAGTTGTTTTCTATTATCAGTTTAATTGTTATTTTTGTAATGATCTTAGACCCCTTTTACACCACACCGCCTCTAGCGTCGGTGGTAAAACGCTGCTATTTTTAGCGGCGTATTACAGTCGGATTTGCAGCGCATTTCGGCCGCTAGCGGGGTGCTTTTACCCCCCGCTGGCGGCCGAGAAAGGGTTAAAACCCCCGGCAAAATGCCGCAATAGCAGCGTTTTGCCGGCGGTATTACAGCGCTGCCCCATTGAGTTCACCGCTCCAAAGAAGCTGCTGGCAGAAATTTTTGTGACGCCCTGCCAGCGCACCGCTGCAGTGTGAAAGCCCTCGGGCTTTCACACTGCAGACAATGGTGCAGCAGTTTGAGGGCGGATTGCAGGCGCTATTTCTAATGCTATAGCGCCTGCAAAACGCCCTCGGTGTGAAAGGGCTCTTAGAGAATTTTAACTGTGAAGGCCCAGCTCACACAGGCTTCAGTCTGTAAAGACTAGTCTGAAGAGAAATGGTAAACACTAACTAATGCAATTTCAACCCAAATCACAAACTACATATGCATTTAGCATGCAAATATGTTAGCACAGGCATGCGTATCTGGGCACACCCTAATCACTGCATGCAGTGCTGATTCCGCCTATTAGCTGGGCCCCCTCCCCATGTTGTGCCCCCCCCGCAGTGCTGCTGGCTTTACTCTTCTCCTCTCTCCTCCCCCCGACTCCTGCAGGGGTGTTTCAGAATGGAGAGTGGGAGAAGGAGCTGGTAGATATGTTTATTGGCCCCTTTTCTAAATAAACATAGTGAACACATTCACTCACTGTCTTCATTTATAACTGAAGCATGTAAACTGTTTTTACTATGCTTCAGTTTGTTAATGAACAGAAAGTCACTCAGCACAGGGCACTACCCCATTCATTCACTGTCCAGTGCAGCAGAGGCTGCAGAGAAATCATTTGTGTCTGAGATTTGGGGTGCACACTCTAATGCAATAGGCTGCGCACACCTACTGTATGTACTGTATGTTAGCAATAATAGTTTTTTTTGCAACCAAAGTGACAGTTGTAGTTTTTGTGTTATTGTGTGGTCAAATAGTGACTGTCTGCCTCTTTTCTCCCTTGTGCCTCAACTGCGTTTCAGAACAATCACTGAACCTAAGGAGCACTTTCTAGATGCATAGATATGTACAAAAAAATCAATCTGTCCCAAGATTACATTTGAAATAAGTAGTGGGCTAACAATCACAAACAAAAATAGTTTTTACATATGTCCTCAGATGTGTACTGTAAAGTTTTTTGCCAAAGCTTTCAGGCAGCTTTTTTGAGGCCTTCTATGTGCCATTCAGCTCTGCTTTGGATTAATACATTTAAATATTCATGGGAGTGCTGTTTGCTGTCTAAACAAGGTATGAGTATGCTTCAACAGGCTTTTAAGCCTTAAATGTAATATAAAAGACACACATGAATGCAGCTCTGTATTTGTGTATTCAATCTAACATCATTAAATGTATTTTCTAATGCAAGCACTCTTAAGTACATTGATTAATTTTGGTATCGGCCTCCTGCAATCCCTGTACCACAGAGCTCACCTATGGAAAAGAAAAGCAGCATAAGTAGCCAATCTGTTGTGCTGCAGTGCAAGGAACATGTTAATAGGAGGAAAAAGCAGAATGACCAAGAGGTGAGCTCATCGGTGTGCTGCTACTCCTTTCACTGTCCAGTCACAGGGTAGGGTTTAAGAGGAGGTCTGTAAGTGTTAATAAACTGCTTCAGAGGAATAATCAGATCTCTGGCCTTACCAGACTAGAGTGTGCTATGCGGCGGAGCTGGAAGTCTTAGAATTGGTTGGACAGAAAAAAAATCTAGTTTTTAGTTTAGTTTGCCTCACCACTGGTCATAAGATTGCGCAATTGACCTTCAACCTGGTGCCATGCCCCCTCATGGTCGGGTTTACCCTTTGTCTGTTTGGAGGATAAAGCCATGGATTACGCACTTTCTCGAGGGTTCATCCACAAATCCTCATCTCCTGCTGGTGCTGGCTTCTTCTTTGTGGAAAAGAAGAGTGGTAAACTGAGACCTTGTATCAATTATAGGGGTCTCAATCGCATCACAATTAAGAATAAGAACACGCATCCAATTTCCTGTTGATTATAGAATTATTTGACCACCTCAAGGGAGCAACGGTTTTCACAAAGCTCGGTCTGAGAGGGGCATACAATCTTGTGAGGATCAAGGAGGGCGACGAATGGAAAACTGTGTTTAATACCAGGACAGGACATTACGAATACCTTGTGATGCTGTTTGGTCTTTGCAACGCTCTTGCAGTTTTTCAGGAATTCATCAACGATGTCCCACGAGATATGTTGCAGCAATGTGTGGTGGTTTATCTCAATGATATTCTCATATATTCTAAATCTCTAGAGAGCCATCACACAGATGTCTCCAATGTGCTACAGAGGCTGAGAGATAATAACTTGTATTGTAAGTTGGAAAAGTGAGAGTTCCATCGTAAACAGGTTAAATTTCTGTGTTATGTAATTTCTACTGCCGATTATTATTGGAAATTCATTTGTAACTTCTCTTTTCTGATCAAACCCCTGACTGATATGACCAGAAAGAACGATAACCCACAGAATTGGCCTCTGGATTCCATTAAAGCCTTTGAGTCTCTCAAGCTCTCAAGGCTGCCTTTGTTTCAGCTCCTGTGCTGGCACATCCTGATCCCACGTTACCCTTTATTCTTGAGGTTGATGCATCTGAGACTGGAGTAAGCACCCTTCGGTCTCAACATCCTGCCTCTGAGAGCGCTATGCATCCTTGTGGCTACTTTTCTAAGAAATGGTCTCCAGCAGAATGCAATTACAAGATTGGGGACAGAGAATTGTTAGCGATCATTTTAGCGATTAAAGAATGGAGGCATCTTCTCAAAGGTACCACTGTGTCGGTCCTCATTTTTTTGAACAATAGGTTTTTATTGGTTTTTACAAGATATACAAAAAAACAGAAAAAGCCAGATAATGGCAAAACAGTGAACTGCAAGTAAAAGCTTTGGTTTACAGTAATGCAGGAAAATGATACAATACCATACAATATCATGTAGAACAAGAAAATTCTTATGGAACGCGGTTCGGGCGCGTGGACCCTGTTGAACAGAGGTACATGTCTAGTCTTTGGAGTTGATAGGGTAAATGGTCCCACCCCCTGGCCACCCCCGACGGGAGCATACTGTGACCAGAGTGCGTGACCTCCCACCCCGCGGTTCAAAATAGACTTTCACATTCAAATAACCAGTAACTAGAAAACCATTTACGTATGTAGAGACTGTACCGTACTCTCACAGTCGTGTCAATAAGCACCTTCTTGGCAAATACAATATCCTTGTTTGGATCTATTCAGTTAGTGGGATTTGCGTGTTGTTCTTGATCCAGGTGGCCCAAGGGAGCCATAATAGATTGGCGCGGTCCAGTCTGTCATTTCTGAGTGCTATGGTTTGTTCGTATATATAGTGAAGATGTGTTATCCTTACTACCTCTCCTAGAGTGGATGGTTCAGGGTTTTTCCATCGTCTAGTTATGGTTAGCCTAGTCGAGAGCAGAATATGAGACAAGACGTGTCTCATATGAGTTGGGTACTTGTCCATGTCCAAGGACAGAAGTGCAAGGTCAGGTCGAGGGTCAATAGTGTGATGTAATATTTCAGACAATAGTTGGAATGTCGATGTGCATAGGGGCAGTAGTTTGGGGCAGCTCCAGAACATATGGAGCATGTCTCCTCTTGTGCCACAAAGACGCCAGTATTGGGCACTGGTGGCATTAGAGAATTTCGATGTTCTAGCAGGTGTCAAATATCAACGTTGGAAGATTTTTAGTGCTAGTTCACACAGATTAGAACAACTAGTGGTTTAGTAAACTGAGTTGCATGCTTTGGACCATTGGTCTATGGAGTACTCTTGTCCCGGGTCAGATTCCCATTTGAGTAAGTGGGTAGTTTTGGTAAAAATCTGTTTCTGTTGAAGTATATTGTAAAAAAGGGAAATTACTTTGTGTTTGCTCATTGGGTTGTGCAGGAATTGCCTAGCGGGTTGGGGGATTTTGCATTTCTAAGAAGTAGAATTAAGTAGATAGTGTTTAGTTCTGAGATAAAGGTAGAAGTCTGATTCAGGTAGATGAAATTCAGATTGTAGGTCATGGAAGGATTTGAGTTGGTAGTCAGTGAAGAGGTTGTTGATGTATGTGATGCCATGCTCACTCCATCGTGTAAAGGATATGTGGTCCATTTTGTGGTGTAGTACTAGTAGCGGGATGTTCATGGGGATTCTTGTGGGGTAGTCAAGATTGTGGGTTGTGAATTTTTTCCAGGTTTGTATTGAGGCTACTATCGTGGGTGGAATTTGAGAGGAATTGGTGGCGATGTGTGGGTTGGATAGCAGCCAAGGGAGAAGAGTCTTCCCTGGAGCAATAGAAGACTCTATTTGTCCCCAAATAGTGCGGTGAACAGGAGAGAACCATTCTCTTATCTGTGTGAGGATTGATGCCATGTATTAATCACGGAGTTCAACATAGCCTGCTCCCCCTGCGGTACGGGTTTTAATTAGGTGTTTATGGGCGCTCCTCGCTTTCTTACCTTGCCAGGTAAAGGAGGACAGTATAGACTGAAGAGACTTAAAGTAGTTATTCGGTATAGGGATTGGCAGGGTCCTAAAGAGGTACAGAATTTGAGGGAGGTGGAGCATTTTGAAAGCCGCTAATCGGCCCATCCAGGACAGTTCAAAAGACGCTAATTTGCGAAGATCATCTTGGAGTTTGTTGCGACAGGGGATATAATTATGATAGAATAATTCTGCTGTAGTTTTAGTTAATTGAACTCCAAGGTAGGTTACACTTTTATCAGCCCAAGCAACAGGGTATTGCAGTTGTAGTAGTAAGCTGGTTGTAGCGTCAATGCCTAGGTTCAAGATATTGGATTTACTGTTGTTGACTTTGTAGTAAGATATATAACTGAATCGGGTTAGCGTCTCTTGAACTGCCGGGAGGGAGGTGGTAGGGTTAGAGATCATTATTATGACGTCGTCTGCAAATAAACTTATTTTATGTTCTTGTTTTCCTATTGCTATTCCTGTAATTTGTTTATTCGAACGAATAGATTGGGCCAAAGGTTCCATAACTAAGTTAAAGATTAAGGGGGAAAGAGGGCAGCCTTGCCTAGTATCATTTGTTATGCTGAATGGGTTGGACAATGAATCCGCCGAGTACACTCGGGCTGAGGGAAAGGAATACAGGGCCATGATGGCACTATGAATTTGTCCCATGAGTCCCAATTTCCCCAAGACCGATGATAGGTACCCCCAATGTACTCTATCGAACGCTTTTTCCGCATCTAGGGATAGGAGTACAGAGGGGGTACACGTGAGCCTTGCATGATGAATAACATCTATCATCCTTCTGGTAGCGTCTGAGGATTGTCTACCTTTCGTAAAGCCTGATTGGTCTTTATGTATAAGCTCTGGGAGGATGTCGAATAGTCTATTGGCTATCAATTTTGCGTATATTTTAATATCTACGTTGAGTAGAGAAATTGGCCGGAAGTTATGGGGAGAGGTTGGTTGTGTCGGTCCTCATTTTGACTGATCATAAAAATCTCACATTCTTGTCTGAGGCAAAACGCTTATCTCCCAGTAGGGCACGATGGACTCTTTTTTGGTTAAGCTTCAATTACATAGTCTCATTCTTACCCGTTACTAAGAATGTAAGGGCTGACGCATTGTCGCAACAGTTTTCCTCTGCTTCCAAGATGGAGTCGGTTCCTGCTACTGTGATACCTCCCGATCGTATTCTGGCCACTGTTTGTACTAGTCTCACTTCACCATTGGGTGACAGAATTCTTGCCGCTCAGATCCATTCTCCTCCTGAGAATCCTTGTGACTGCTGCTTTTGTCCTTGAGAATCTCCGCACTGCTTTGTCCCAGACTTACCATTCTCCCAAGGCAGCTGGCCATCCAGGGAAGAATCAACTCATTTGGGCTATTTCTCAACAATTTCGGTGGCCTAGTCTCTGTGCTGATGTACCCGCCTTCATAGCGGCTTGTTCTGTGTGTGCTCAGAGTAAGACACCATGACACCTTCCAGTGGGCCTCTTACAACCCATACCTAATGGAGAGAGGCCTTGGACCCACCTGTCTTTGGATTTTATTGTGGAGTTACCCAACTCTCAGGGCAACACAGTTATTCTTATGGTGATTGACCCGTTCTCAAAAATGTCACATCGTATTCCTCTTAAGAAGTTTCCAACATCCAAAGAACTGGCATCCATTTTTTCTCGGGAGATCTTTTGGTTACCTGGGTTACCCAAGGGCATCATCTCGGAGAGGGGTAGCCAGTTTGTCTCCAGGTTTTGGCAAGCCTTTTGTTCACAGTTGGGAATTCAGCTTTCATTCTCATCTGCGTATCACCCGCAGTCCAATGTAGCGCAGAACAAGCCAACAAAGCCTTGGAGCAGTTTCTATGTTGCTATAGTTCTGAACCACCATAACAACTGGTCAGGCCTCTTTCCTTGGGCAGAATTTGCTCACAATAGTGCAGTCAATACCCATTTCCCGATTGTCTTTGTTTATGGCGAATTCCAACCATGTTTCCAACCATCCATGTTGCCTGACTGCGTATTCTTTCTAAGATCAACCCAGTGGCTTACGCATTAGACCTTCCTTCTAACATGCATATTTCAAATGTATTCCATGTCTCCTTATTAAAACCTTTGGTGTGCAACCATTTCACCACCTCGGTACCATGTCCTCGCCCGGTTCATTTTGAGATACAATCGATCATTGACTCTCGTAGGTTCTGTGGGCGCATAAAGTACCTGGTTCTTTGGAAAGGGTAGGGTCCAGAAGAACGCTCTTGGGTCTCGGGGGACTGTCAGGGCTGGGGTCAGCCCTCCCTTCTCAGTGCTCAGCTGTCGGTTAATTGCCAGCACTCATTGTTGCACAGTGGCTCATCTGGTGATCATTTCCTGCTCATCAGCCACCCCCTTCTGGCTATTTAAACTGCCTGGTTCATTCCTTCCATGTCTTAGCCTTGTTAAAACATATCTGGAGACTCTCTGCTGTGTTTCTGTTGAAGACTTGCCTGGCTGACATCCTTTCTGGTTCCTGATCTGTTCTGGCTGCCTCCGACTACGCTGATCTCTGGCTTCCTGATTTACTGGCTTGTTCTGACTTCCTGCTTTGGCTACCGTGCCCTGGCTATGTTTTGACTACGTTTACTGATTTGTACCATTTTTACCATTATACTAAAAAGTGTGATTTTTACTGCATTTTCTGTCTCTGTCTGATTCATGGTTCCTGACACTCAGTTAGGTAAAGATGCCTACAAGGACCTTGGGGCCCCATTCCCATTGTATTGAATGTTATTCTTTCATTTTTTACATTGTATTTAGAAAAGGCTGCAGTGGTCATTAACCCTATCGCTCCCAGAGCTGTTTTTGTGTTATATTGCACACGTTTAAAAAATTATTTTAGGTCTGAAGATTTGCTAAAATCCCCATACATTATATATTTTCTGAATGCAGACACCCTAAGAAATAAAATAGTACTTGTTTAATTTTTTATGTCACACGATTAGTTTATCAGTTTATGAAGCAGAGAATTTCACAAAAAAATACACTAAAGTAAATTTTAGGACACACAAAAATGCAAATATTGCCCTGTTTTTGGTAAAATATAAAGAAAGGTTGTGAAATACATACCTAACAAGGATTAAAATGGTATGCACCTGTGAAACAGTGACAAACTATAGTACCGTATCATTTCCTATAATTTATAGGACAACCTTAAAGCGGAGCTCCACCCAAAAGGGGAAGCTATGCTTTTCTGCCTCCTCCCCCCCTCCACTTCCACATTTGGCACCTTTTGGGGGAAGCGGGTATCTGGTTTTGACAGGTACCCTCTCCCACTTCTGGCTCAGTTCACTGCTGACTTAAATTTTTTTCGGAAGGAGCCTGGAGCCTACCGGTCACAGTTTAGAGTCAACCATGAATAACTGCTCTAAAAGTATTTTGCTCACTTTGTCCTGTTTGGTAATATGTAGCATGTGTATCAACCAATGTTTTCATGCATAAGCTCCCCCGGTGCATGTATTTCTGTTCATATGTGCATGTATGTGGGGATGGAGGTGCTCAAAAACATTTTTGGGTGTAAATTACATTTTTTAAAACTTTTTTTTATTTTTTTTTTACCTTTTTTTCTACTAAACTTAACTTTTTATTACATAGATGACAAAAAGTCCCCTATTTGATGATTTTTTTGGTGATAGGTTCTCTTTAATTTAGACATCCGGGGTCTCAGTGCCTTCCAATGCAGCTAATGAAGTGTAGATTGTGCTCCATTCACTTCATCCGTGGCCATATTAGCCTGGAAAAAGTGACACCAGGACCTGGAAGTTACGTTTTACACATTGCTTCCAGGTTAGCAGGAAGGGAAGATCAGTGAATGGACATTTGCTGATCTCCCTCCCCTCTACCCGGTGGTACCTGATAGACACACAGAGCCATGGAGACATGAAGGGGGCACGTGCACGGGGGGGGCAGCACTTACAAGGATGTATGGAAGGGATGTGGTGGCCACAAAGCACCAGATTGCTTCCACCTGAAAGCCAACCGTCGTCTTGTCAGATTCACACACATGTATGGCAGTGGAGGTAAAAGGGTTGGACTCCAATTTGTGTCCTCTGTGGGTTTCTTAGATATTGATGAGTGGTGGAGTGATGATCAGATAGTATGGGAGACAAATCATCTTCAATACCCTAATAGTGACACTAGTGAACTTGTCAAAAGCCTGGACTGATGATGTTAGGCCTCCATAACTACAGATTTTTCTCAAAACATGGTTATATAATGTAGCGGTAACCCCCGCTGCGGGTGTGGTTGTAGCAATCCGCCAATCACCCTGCTGCCATCCCCTCATCAATCACCCAAAAGACAATAATCAGTCAGTTGCTCTGTTTTCTTGCTTTTATTTGTGGGATAAACTTGGAGAGATATGAGGGATGTATGAAAAGCTCATGAAGATTTCAGAAGGATAGGGTATCATCCATGGCTTTGGCCTTGTTAATGGATTTCCCCTGTAGAGTCCTCACTGCAGACTATTGCCTCTTCTGTAATCTATCTGACTGAAGATTTACTACTCACGGCTTCCAGTTAAACAAGATGAATCACTCTGAATAATTCCCCTGTATTAGACTGATGTGGAATTACTGCTACAAACAGAGAGCCAAAGGCCTATACCACCTATCTTCCACGGCTCAATGAACTAACAGCCCCACAGTCTCTGGAAGTTGTTGCAAACGTGAACTTGGCACATGATATTGGCACTATTGCTCCAGCCCGTCCACTTCTGTCCATACTGTGCTCTCCGGCCACACATTATGCTACGCTACTCTCTCCAGTACTTATGCTTCTTCAACGTTACACTGACCTTCTCCTTTGTATCAAAGTCCTGTGTTCCCCGGTCCGCCGCTTTACTCCTACTTCCTCCACTTGATCATCTTTACAGTCAAGCACTGTGTCCCCCAGTCACAGAAACCAGACGCACTCCGCAGAGATGAAGATCCTCAACTTTAGCTCCTTCCCCTTTTTCCTTTAATTAACAATGCACTGTCTGCCATTCTTATTATTTTTTTCACTAAAGGCTTTATCTTGCCTGCTGAAATTACTTCATTTACTTTATAGAATCATACCTGCCTTAATTCCCTGTCAGGCAGCCTGAGAAATAATTATGACTTCCATGTATAGGTGAACATGTTACACTCACTCTACTCTTCCTTCCCACAATGCAGTATTTAAGCGACTGAAAGTCAGAATTAGCACTGCCACATGGGGCAGTGTGATCATGCATAGCAGGGCCGTCTTTGATACTGATTGGGCCCTGGGCAAACATTTTCTTGTCCATTCTGAGACATACAAAAAATAACAGGTGGACTCAAAATGAGTTTACTGCAGCAGATCACACAGCGATTGCAATTGGTTGCCAGAGGTTACAGCCTTTCTTAACGCTCACTGGCTGGTTGCTAATGTTACAACACATAATTTCTGCTTGCCGATTGGTTGCTAGAGGTTACTGCACATTATTAGCGCTCACTTATTGGTTGCTAGGGGTTACATAACATCATTACCACTCACTGATTGGTTGCTAGAGATTACAGCAGATTACTACTGTTCACTGATTGGTTGCTACAGGTTAATGCACATCATTACCACCCACTAAGCACTGAAACAATTCCAAATAATTGAGCAAGTAAAGCGGAACATTAATACACATACTACAGGAAAGGGTCAGAGACTGCAAATATACTGCAGGAGAACATCAGAGACTGCGGATATGCTACAAGAGACAATCAGAGGTTTCGGACATGCTACAGGAGACAATCATAGACTGCGGACATGCTACAGGTGACAACCAGAGACTGTGGACATGCTACAGGTGACAATCAGAGACAGCAGACATACTACAGGTGACAATCAGAGACTGCAGACATGCTACAGGTGACAACCAGAGACTGCGGACATGCTACAGGTGACAATCAGAGACAGCAGACATACTACAGGTGACAATCAGAGACTGCAGACATGCTACAGGTGACAATCAGAAACTGCGGACATACTACAGGTGACAATGAGAGACTGCAGACATTTTACAGGAGACAATGAGAGACTGCGGACATACTACAGGTGACAATCAGAGACTGCGGATATGCTACAGGAGACAATCAGAGACTGCAGACATGCTAGAGGAGACAATCAGAGACTGTGGACATACTACAGGAGACAATCAGAGACTGCGGATACACTACAGGAGACACGCTACAGGAGACAATCAGAGACTGCAGATACACTACAGGAGACAATCAGAGACTACAGACATTATACAGGAGATGTTCAATGAACTTTAAGCAATGCACAGCTTTACAGTTGAATAACACAGCTCAGAGTTTCAGCAGTCAGGCATTTTATGGGTGTAAGGGCATACCTGGCCATCCAAGCAAACTGCATACAGCCAGAGGTCCGGGGGGCAGGGCTTCCACTCTCTGCTCTCACTACAACTGCTCCACCTGAGCATACAGGCATGGGGCAGGGTTAGAGCATCAGTGGAGCTCCTGGCTCCGCTCCCCCGGACTTCTGTATTCCCCAGCCAGTATAGAGGGGCAGAGCCAGGAGCTCCACTGACGCTCCCACTCCGACCACTGCTCTCACTACAGCCGCTCTGTTCTGAGCATACAGGCTGCATGGGGAGGGTCAGAGTGTCAGTGAAGCTCATGGCCCCGCCCCTCTCTTCTGGCTAGCTTGGGAATACAGCCTCCCGTGTCCTCTGTGCACTCTGCAAAGCCGTTATCAGGCCCCAATTCATGGGTAGCGCAGGCTCAATGCTTTGGGCCCCCCAACAAAGATTGGGCCCTGGGCAGGTGCCCCGTTCGCCCTGCGTTAAAGACGGCCCTGATTCAGGTCAGTACGATCCCGTGTACCGTCGTAGCTATAAGTCAGTCCCTTTAAGCGTGATAGCAGGCGCATGTGCCCGCTGCACAGCGGGGGTGCCGATGCTCATGACCGCTGGCCACAAGCAATCACAGGTGCGAGAGGCAGAACAGGTAAGTGTGTGTGTAAACACACACATCACAGTTCTGTGAGGAGAGAGAGATCGTGAGTTCCTACAAGCTGGGAACCACGATATCTCATCTCCTATAGTCAGTCCCATCCACAACAGTTAGAACACACAACTAGGGAACACATTTAACCCCTTGATCTCCCCCTAGTGTTAACCCCTTCCATGCCAGTGACATTTATACAGTAATCAGTGCATTTTTAAAGCACTGGTTGCTGTCAGTTGACCCAAAAATGTGTCAAAAGTGTCCGATGTGTCCGCCATAATGTCGCAGTCTCGATAAAAATCTCAGATCGCCGCCATTACTAATTAAAAAAAATAATAATAATAAAAATGTCATAAATGTATCCCCTATTTTGTACACGCTATAACTTTTGTGCAAACCAATCAATATATGCTTTTTGCGATTTTTATTACCAAAAATATGTACAAGAATACATATCGGCATAAACTGAGGAAAAAAATGTGCTTTTTTAGAAAAAAATTGGGGCTATTTATTACAGCAAAAAGTACAAAATATTGTGTTTTTTTCAAAATTGTCGCTCTTTTTTTGTTTATAGCGCAAAAAAAAAAAAAAAAATGCACAGATGATCAAATACCACCAAAAGAAAGCTCTATTTGTGGGGAAAAAAAAGGACATCAATTTTGTTTGGGCACAGAGTCGCATGACCGCTCAATTGTCAGTTAAAAGCGACGCAGTGCCGTATCACAAAAAAATGGCCTGGTCATTGAGCAGCCAATTCTTCCGGGGGGCTGAAGTGGTTAAAATTAACTTATTTTAGGTAGTATGGGCGAAACCCACAGTAGCATTTTTTTATTCTGTATACAGTATATTTAATTTTTAGATTTGAGAAGCTGGTGGGTGATTTATCAGTTTTGTGTCAACATTTTCTTTCATGAATGCAACATGTTAATAACAAATTTCAAGCAGTAGGTAAAACCATTGTACAGTCCAGGAAAAAATCACCACAATGCTAACATCAGCATGTCCTCTCTGTTTCCCTTTATTTAAGTTTTATATAATTTTCCTATTGCTATATTTAGCACTGTTTTCAGAAGGGCTTTGGGAGGGTCTGCTGCATCTTGCCAGTCATTCTGCGCTTTTCAACCTCTCTCTCTTTTCTCTGCATGCAGCACTTCCTGTAAGCTTCGGTCTGGGTGGAGCAGGGGCATGGATCATTTCTTCCTAAATGAGCAAGGGGAGAGCAAAATTAGATGGCATCACTAATGCACATACATTAACTGAACAGCAAAAAGCCTGCGATGTCTGATAGAGATTCACTATCTTCCCGAATCGCAGGCTCATTATTAGGCGTACTCAGAATACTCAGGTACTGACAAAGAAAGTAATTTGCGCAACAAGATGTCCTAGTGTACTCAACATGACCTCTGTTGTCTATTTTTCCATGCTACATTTTTACGTTTGACTAGAAAACCCCATTTATGGTATCTTTGTCATTTTTTTTATCCTTGAAATCTATGAAACTTCATCTATCAGTTAAATAATTGAGTATGTGAGGATCTAATAACTCATTTCATCTTAATTCTTCCCTGGATGGCCAGCTGCCTTGGGAGAATGGTAAGTCTGGGACAAAGCAGTGCGGAGATTCTCAAGGACAAAAGCAGCAGTCACAAGATTTCTCAGGAGGAAAATGGATCTGAGCGGCAAGAATTCTGTCACCCAATGGTGAAGTGAGACTAGTACAAACAGTGGCCAGAATACGATTGGGAGGTATCACAGTAGCAGGAACCGACTCCATCTTGGAAGCAGAGGAAAACTGTTGCGACAATGCGTCAGTCCTTACATCCTTAGTAACGGGTAAGAATGAGACTATGTAATTGAAGCTTAACCAAAAAAGAGCCCATCGTGCCCTTCTGGGAGATAAGCGTCTTGCCTCAGACAAGAATGTGAGATTTTTATGATCAGTCAAAATGAGGACCGACACAACCAACCTCTCCCCAGAACTTCCGGCCAATTTCTCTACTCAACGTAGATATTAAAATATACGCAAAATTGATCGCCAATAGACTAATCGACATCCTCCCAGAGCTTATACATAAAGACCAATCAGGCTTTACGAAAGGTAGACAATCCTCAGACGCTACCAGAAGGATGATAGATGTTATTCATCATGCAAGGCTCTCGGGTACCCCCTCTGTACTCCTATTCCTAGATGCTAAAAAAGCGTTCGATAGAGTACATTGGGGGTACCTATCATCGGTCTTGGGGAAATTCGGACTCACGGGACAAATTCATAGTGCCATCATGGCCCTGTATTCCTCTCCCTCAGCCCGAGTGTACTCGGCGGATTCATTGTCCAACCCATTCAGCATAACAAATGGTACCAGGCAAGGCTGCCCTCTTTCCCCCTTAATCTTTAACTTAGTTATGGAACCTTTGGCCCAATCTATTCGTTCAAATAAACAAATTACAGGAATAGCAATAGGAAAACAAGAACATAAAATAAGTTTATTCGCAGACGACGTCATACTCATGATCTCCAACCCTACCACCTCCCTCCCGGCAGTTCAAGAGACGCTAACCCGATTCAGTAATATATCTTACTACAAAGTCAACAACAGTAAATCCAATATCTTGAACCTAGGCATTGACGCTACAACCAGCTTACTACTACAACTGCAATACCCATTTGCTTGGGCTGATAAAAGTGTAACCTACCTTAGAGTTCAATTAACTAAAACTACAGCAGAATTATTCTATCATAATTATATCCCCTTTCGCAACAAACTCCAAGATGATCTTCGCAAATTGCATCTTTTTATCTGTCCTGGATGGGCCGATTAGCGGCTTTCAAAATGCTCCACCTCCCTCAAATTCTGTACCTCTTTAGGACCCTGCCAATCCCTATACCGAATAACTACTTTAAGTCTCTTCAGTCTATACTGTCCTCCTTTACCTGGCAAGGTAAGAAAGCGAGGAGCGCCCATAAACACCTAATTAATACCTGTACCTCAGGGGGAGCAGGCTATGTTGAACTCCGTGATTAATACATGGCATCAATCCTCACACAGATAAAAGAATGGTTCTCTCCTGTTCACCACACTATTTGGGGACAAATAGAGTCTTCTATTGCTCCAGGGAAGACTCTTCTCCCTTGGCTGCTATCCAACCCACACATCGCCACCAATTCCTCTCAATTTCCACCCACGATAGTAGCCTCAATACAAACCTGGAAAAAATTCACAACCCACAATCTTGACTACCCCACAAGAATCCCCATGAACATCCCGCTACTAGTACTACATAACAAAATGGACCACATATCCTTTACACGATGGAGTGAGCATGGCATCACATACATCAACGACCTCTTCACTGACTACCAACTCAAATCCTTCCATGACCTACAATCTGAATTTCATCTACCTGAATCAGACTTCTACCTTTATCTCAGAACTAAACACTATCTACTTAATTCTACTTCTTGGAAATGCAAAATCCCCCAACCCGCTAGGCAATTCCTGCACAACCCAATGAGCAAACACAAAGGAATTTCCCTTTTTTACAATATACTTCAACAGAAACAGATTTTTACCAAAACTACCCACTTACTCAAATGGGAATCTGACCTGGGACAAGAGTACTCCATAGACCAATGGTCCAAAGCATGCAACTCAGTTTACAAAACCACTAGTTGTTCTAATCTGTGGGAACTAGCACTAAAAGTCTTCCAACGTTGGTATTTGACACCTGCTAGAAAATCTAAATTCTCTAATGCCACCAGTGCCCAATACTGGCGTCTTTGTGGCACAAGAGTAGACGTGCTCCATACGTTCTGGAGCTGCCCCAAACTACTGCACCTATGGACATCGACATTCCAACTATTGTCTGAAATATTACATCACACTATTGACCCTCGACCTGACCTTGCACTTCTGTCCTTGGACATGGACAAGTACCCAACTCATATGAGACACGTCTTGTCTCATATTCTGCTCTCGACTAGGCTAACCATAACTAGACGATGGAAAAACCCTGAACCACCCACTCTAGGAGAGGTAGTAAGGACAACACATCTTCACTATATATACGAACAAACCATAGCACTCAGAAATGACAGACTGGACCGCGCCAATCTATTATGGCTCCCTTGGTCCACCTGGATCAAGAACAACACGCAAATCCCACTAACTGAATAGATCCAAACAAGGATATTGTATTTGCCAAGACGGTGCTTATTGACACGACTGTGAGAGTACGGTACAGTCTCTACATACGTAAATGGTTTTCTAGTTACTGGTTATTTGAATGTGAAAGTCTATTTTGAACCGCGGGGTGGGAGGTCACGCACTCTTGTAACAGTATGCTTCCAACGGGGGGTGGCCAGGGGTTGGGACCATTTACCCTATCAACTCCAAAGACTAGACATGTACCTCTGTTCAACAGGGTCCACACGCCCGAACCGCGTTCCATAAGAATTTTCTTGTTCTACATGATATTGTATGGTATTGTATCATTTTCCTGCATTACTGTAAACCAAAGCTTTTACTTGCAGTTCACTGTTTTGACATTATCTGGCTTTTTCAGTTTTTTTGTATATCTTGTAAAAACCAATAAAAACCTATTGTTCAAAAAAATGAGGACCGACACAGTGGTACCTTTGAGAAGATGCCTCCATTCTTTAATCGCTAAAATGATCGCTAACAATTTTCTGTCCCCAATCTTGTAATTGCATTCTGCTGGAGACCATTTCTTAGAAAAGTAGCCACAAGGATGCATAGCGCTCTCAGAGGTAGGATGTTGAGACCGAAGGGTGCTTACTCCAGTCTCAGATGCATCAACCTCAAGAATAAAGGGTAACGTGGGATCAGGATGTGCCAGCACAGGAGCTGAAACAAAGGCAGCTTTGAGAGCTTGAGAGACTCAAAGGCTTTAATGGAATCCAGAGGCCAATTCTGTGGGTTATCGTTCTTTCTGGTCATATCAGTCAGGGGTTTGATCAGAAAAGAGAAGTTACAAATGAATTTCCAATAATAATCGGCAGTAGAAATTACATAACACAGAAATTTAACCTGTTTACGATGGAACTCTCACTTTTCCAACTTACAATACAAGTTATTATCTCTCAGCCTCTGTAGCACATTGGAGACATCTGTGTGATGGCTCTCTAGGGATTTAGAATATATGAGAATATCGTTGAGATAAACCACCACACATTGCTGCAACATATCTCGTGGGACATCGTTGATGAATTCCTGAAAAACTGCAAGAGCGTTGCAAAGACCAAACAGCATCACAAGGTATTCGTAATGTCCTGTCCTGGTATTAAACACAGTTTTCCATTTGTCGCCCTCCTTGATCCTCACAAGATTGTATGCCCCTCTCAGACCGAGCTTTGTGAAAACCGTTGCTCCCTTGAGGTGGTCAAATAATTCTATAAACAACAGGAAATTGGATGCGTGTTCTTATTCTTAATTGTGATGCGATTGAGACCCCTATAATTGATACAAGGTCTCAGTTCACCACTCTTCTTTTCCACAAAGAAGAAGCCAGCACCAGCAGGAGATGAGGATTTGTGGATGAACCCTCGAGAAAGTGCGTAATCCATGGCTTTATCCTCCAAACAGACAAAGGGTAAACCCGACCATGAGGGGGCATGGCACCAGGTTGAAGGTCAATTGCGCAATCATATGACCAGTGGGGAGGCAAACTAAACTAAAAACTAGATTTTTTTTCTGTCCAACCAATTCTAAGACTTCCAGCTCCGCCGCATAGCACACTCTAGTCTGGTAAGGCCAGAGATCTGATTATTCCTCTGAAGAAGTTCATTAACACTTACAGACCTCCTCTTAAACCCTACCCTGTGACTGGACAGTGAAAGGAGTAGCAGCACACCGATGAGCTCACCTCTTGGTCATTCTGCTTTTTCCTCCTATTAACATGTTCCTTGCACTGCAGCACAACAGATTGGCTACTTATGCTGCTTTTCTTTTCCATAGGTGAGCTCTGTGGTACAGGGATTGCAGGAGGCCGATACCAAAATTAATCAATGTACTTAAGAGTGCTTGCATTAGAAAATACATTTAATGATGTTAGATTAAATACACAAATATAGAGCTGCATTCATGTGTGTCTTTTATATTACATTTAAGGCTTAAAAGCCTGTTGAAGCATACTCATACCTTGTTTAGACAGCAAACAGCACTCCCATGAATATTTAAATGTATTAATCCAAAGCAGAGCTGAATAGCACATAGAAGGCCTCAAAAAAGCTGCCGGAAAGCTTTGGCAAAAAACTTTACAGTACACATCTGAGGACATATGTAAAAACTATTTTTGTTTGTGATTGTTAGCCCACTACTTATTTCAAATGTAATTTTGGGACAGATTGATTTTTTTGTACATATCTATGCATCTAGAAAGTGCTCCTTAGGTTCAGTGATTGTTCTGAAACGCAGTTGAGGCACAAGGGAGAAAAGAGGCAGACAGTCACTATTTGACCACACAATAACACAAAAACTACACCTGTCACTTTGGTTGCAAAAAAAACTATTATTGCTAACATACAGTACATACAGTAGGTGTGTGCAGCCTATTGCATTAGGGTGTGCACCCCAAATCTCAGACACAAATTACTTTCTCTGCAGCCTCTGCTGCACTGGACAGTGAATGAATGGGGTAGTGCCCTGTGCTAAGTGGCTTTCTGTTCATTAACAAACTGAAGCATAGTAAAAACAGTTTACATGCTTCAGTTATGAATGAAGGCAGTGAGTGAGTGTGTTCACTATGTTCATTTAGAAAAGGGGCCAATAAACATATCTACCAGCCCCTTCCCCCACTCTCCATTCTGAAACACCCCTGCAGGAGTCGGGGGAGGAGAGAGGAGAAGAGGAAAGCCAGCAGCACTGCGGGGGGGGGGGGGGGGCACAACATGGGTGGGGAGGGGGGAAGCCCAGGTAATAGGAGGAATCAGCACTGCATTCAGTGATTAGGGTGTGCCCAGATACGCATGCCTGTGCTAACATATTTGCATGCTAAATGCATATGTAGTCTGTGATTTGGCTTGCAATTGCATTAGTTAGTGTTTACCATTTCTCTTCAGACTAGTCTTTACAGACTGAAGCCTGTGTGAGCTGGGCCTTCACAGTTAAAGTTCTATAAAATCATTACAAAAATAACAATTAAACCGATAATAAAACACAACTGATTTATTTAATTGCTCTCCTGGTTGTGGAAGGCTTTAGAACAAAACAGTCAAATTAAAATACTAAAGCAATGTTATATTAAAAATGTTAATACTCTCATAATGATTACTATTTTGAAGTATAAACAGGTAATATTCTTAGTTTTGCTGCTGGCTAAATTGTAGCCATGGTGTAAAGAATAGCATGAGTTCCAAACAGGGTGAGGGGAAAAGTACAGTTTTTTAAAGCTACAGTTCACTACTTTGAGTTTCTTCAAAAATATGTAAAGCCCAAAAATGAGAGGCCTTTTGCTTGTTTTCCATCAGTAAAGTAAAAGGATTTACTTTTGTACTTAAGTGTATGTTACAGGATAGATCCATTCATGTACCTAATGTATTTTTTTGTATTTATGTGTACTTCGAGCATGTTTTGTATTTTTATGAATGATTTGCAAATTGTTTTGCAAAGTATGTAAGATTTTTTAAATGTTTAAACATTTTGTAAACTAAAAGGGCCTGCTATGCAAAGAAAGATTTGTTGCTATAAGGGAGGCAAGCTCACCTCCACTCTAATGCCCTGTACACACGATCAGACATTCCGACAACAAAATCCATTGGATTTTTTCCAACGGATGTTGGCTCTAACTTGTCTTGCATACACACGGTCACCCAAAGTTGGTCGGAAATTCCAATTGTCAAGAACGCGGTGATGTACAACACGTACGAAGAGCCAAGAAAAATGAAGTTCAATGGCCAGTGCTGCTCTTCTGCTTGATTCTGAGCATGCGTGGCACTTTGTGTGATGGAATTGTCTACACCCGATTAGAATTTACGCAAACGGATTTTGTTGTCGGAAAATTTTAGATCCAGCTCTCAAACTTTGGGTGTCGGAAATTCCGATTGAAAAAGTCCGATGGAGCCTACACACGGTCGGAATTTCCGACAACAAGCTCCGATCGCACATTTTCAAACTGACAAGCTCCGAACGTACGTTTTCTGTCGAAAAGTCCGATCGTGTGTACAGGGCATTACACTGGTGCTAGATCCTAATTTGCCTTCCCACACTAAACAAAGTAGAAAATGGACCACGAATGCAACATGGAGATTCTTTGTTCTATCATCAGAATATAAACAGCAGTATAACATTAAAGAGGAGGTCCAGCTGAAAAAAAAAATGTAAAAGTCAACAGCTACAAACACTGTAGCTGATGACTTTTAATAAGCACACTTACCTGTCCAGGGTGCCCGCGATATAGGCCGCCCGAGGCCGATTCGTCCATCGGATCAGGTCCCACCGCCATTCGAACTAAGGATTCACTGCCCTTTTCCTACTGCGCATGCGCAAGTCACGCAGCGCTTTGTGAATTGCCGGCTGTGTTCTGGGACACACACAGTTCCCAGAACATAGCGTGCCCCATTCCCCAGAAGTAGGGATGGGCCCGGTGTTCGATTCTAACCCATGTTCGAATCGAACATCGGCCGGTCGACCCCTCGTCGAGCCCAGAACTATGTGGGCCGTTCGCATCAAATTCGTGTGATGCGAACGGTCCACAATGCACTGCGCCAGTCGCAGTGCATTGCTGGCTGATGATTGGCCAAGCATGCATTGTGACCCCGCATGCTTGGCCAATCATAGAGCCAGCGGCGAGGAGAGCAATAATTGACCACAGGCATGATGCCTGTGGCCAATTATAGCTCAGGGGGTTTAGTACACGCCCCACACTATTTAAGGCCGCCGCGCCAGCAGCCTCGTGTAGTGTGTTCCGGCGTTAGTCAGTGACGGTGTCAGTGACATTATCTGCTGTGATTCATTCTGCACTGTGCTGACATTATCTGCTGTGTTATTCATTCTGCTGAGTGCTGACATTATCTGCTGTTATTCATTCTGCTGAGTGCTGACATTATCTGCTGTGATTCTGGGGATTAGTGTAGTGTGTGTGCGTGCTGTTAGTACAGCATTGCAGTATCACATTAAACCACCTTTACCCTTCTGGCCTGTTGTCATCTAAGGCAGCCAGCCAGCCAGCCATCTGCAGGAGTTAGCGTGTGTGTGTGTGCTGTGTGAGTATAGCACAGCACACAAAACCACCTCAGCCTGTGTCTGCCCTAAGGCCCTGTTGTCATCTAAGGCAGCCAGCCAGCCATCTGCAGGAGTTAGCGTGTGTGTGTGCTGTGTGAGTATAGCACAGCACATGAAACCACCTCAGCCTGTATCTGCCCTAAGGCCCTGTTGTCATCTAAGGCAGCCAGGCAGCCATCTGCAGGAGTTAGCGTGTGTGTGTGCTGTGTGAGTATAGCACAGCACACAAAACCACCTCAGCCTGTATCTGCCCTAAGGCCCTGTTGTCATCTAAGGCAGCCAGACAGCAATCCGCAGGAGTTAGCGTGTGTGTGTGCTGTGTGAGTATAGCACAGCACACAATAAACCACCTCAGCCTGTATCTGCCCTAAGGCCCTGTTGTCATCTAAGGCAGCCAGCCAGCCATCTGCAGGAGTTAGCGTGTGTGTGTGCTGTGTGAGTATAGCACAGCACACAATAAACCACCTCAGCCTGTATCTGCCCTAAGGCCCTGTTGTCATCTAAGGCAGCCAGCCAGCCATCTGCAGGAGTTCGCGTGTGTGTGTGCTGTGTAAGTATAGCACAGCACACGAAACCACCTCAGCCTGTATCTGCCCTAAGGCCCTGTTGTCATCTAAGGCAGCCAGCCAGCCATCTGCAGGAGTTAGCGTGTGTGTGTGCTGTGTGAGTATAGCACAGCACACGAAACCACCTCAGCCTGTATCTGCCCTAAGGCCCTGTTGTCATCTAAGGCAACCAGACAGCCATCTGCAGGAGTTAGCGTGTGTGTGTGCTGTGTGAGTATAGCACAGCACACAATAAACCACCTCAGCCTGTATCTGCCCTAAGGCCTGTTGTCATCTAAGGCAGCCAGCCAGCCATCTGCAGGAGTCAGCATGTGTTTGCTGTGTGAGTATAGCACAACACACGAAACCACCTCAGCCTGTATCTGCCCTAAGGCCCTGTTGTCATCTAAGGCAGCCAGCCAGCCAGCCATCTGCAGGAGTTAGCGTATGTGTGTGCTGTGTGAGTATAGCACAGCACACAATAAACCACCTCAGACTGTATCTGCCCTAAGGCCCTGTTGTCATCTAAGACAGCCATCTGCAGGAGTTAAGCCCCATACACACGGTCGGACAATCCGCGGACCAGGTCGGTCGGATCCTGTCCGTCGTACTTTGTCCGATGTTGGTGTTGCGTACACACGGTCGGACTACGTTGTCGGAATATCCGGTCTGCAAGAACGTCGTGACGTAAGTCGTCGTCCACGAGATTAGAAAAGGGGAGTTCAGCACCACATCAGGCACCCGTTGGGCTCCTTCTGCTGATCCCGTGTTTATCGCGAGTTAGTCGAAGTTTGGTGACTTAAGATTCGCGCTTCTCAGTTTTCTGACTCAGATCGTTACTGTTCTTCAGTTTGTGCTTGTCGTGCGTATCTGTTTATTAGTGCGTGTAGTCAGTTCGCATTTGTTGGTCATTGCGGCCTATATCTTGATATAGGACGCTTTGATTTGCACTGCTTATTGTCTGCTCGTTTCTGGTATTCATTTCGTTCTTTCAGGCCTTGCTGTTTATCGGTGCTTTCTGTTTGTCCGTTCTGACCAGCCGACCTTTTGTGACCTTGTGAGCGATGTTTCCAGTGCGTACTCGTCGCCGAGTTTGTGCTGTACGCGGAATTGGTGTCGGGCTTCTAGCTTTGAGCCAAGACCCGTCCATGAACAGAGTGACGAGGAGTATGTGGACCAAGAATTGGTTGCTTCAGCGTGACCAATTCTCGCACATGCCTTTGCTTCGTGAGATCCAGGAGAATAATCCTGATGATTTCAGGAACCTTCTCAGGATGACGGACCCCGATTTTCACCGTCTTTTGGCTTTGCTGACCCCCTTTATCAGCCGCAGGATACCTGCATGAGACAAGCCATTACTCCGGAGCAGAGGCTTGTTGCCACGTTGAGGTACTTGGCGACAGGGAGAAGTCTTCAGGATTTGAAGTTCTCTTCAGGTATCTCTCCCAGGCCCTGGGACTCATTATTCCAGAGACCTGTTCTGCCATCATCCAGGTCCTGCAGGAGGACTATATTAAGGTAACATTTATACTTTACTATTCCCTTCTATGTATGTTCTTTTTGCTAATGTCTTCTATTTTTGACCTCCTTCCCTAATTACCATGATTGCAATATGCTCTAATATGCTGTGCCCCTTTTCTCCTTCATGCATTTTTCCCTTCACTTACCTCACCAGCATGCTCTTCTGCCCCAATAGACACCTATGGCCTAGTCACCTAAGCAATGTATTTTGTCTGCTGCATAGGATTTTTTGCCCCCAAACACCCCCTAAAATATGCACAAATGTTTGCTGTGTGGTTTACTTCATGTAGAGCCCCTTTTTTTTATTGTTTTTGGTGGGGGGGGGGGGGGCAAAACTCATTAGGAACCCCCTCCCCCAACTGCTCTGTCAGATGGTACCAATCCTCTATCTGCTGGCTTTCCCAAGGTCAATACACACTATATACCTACCTCTTTTTAGTGGGCATCTTTAGGGATGAATTCTGCAAAGCATGTAGTGCAAGGGGCTGCCTCCATACTTTCCATTTCCTATTTTTTTGTGTTCTTTCCCTCCTATTAGCTTGCTTGGTAATTTCATAATGTCACAATGTGCTTTCCTTTTTTTTTTGGGGGGGGGGGGGGGGGGCGGGCGGTTGAAATGTTAGTTTAGCTTTCCTGGGGGCTGCCAATAGTGTTAAGTACAGAGGGTCTGGCCAAACTAGCACACATTATTGAGCAATTTGCCAATCAATGAAGTGCAGAGGGTTACCTGTCCAACACCCCCCCCCCCCCAAAACCCTAGTTATTGTCAAAGGCCCATCAGAAGTGGGGGGATTGATGGGGGGTGAGTAATCTGTGAAGGGGAGCCTCTACTTTTCTGTGCAAATACTTTCCAGCCTCCAATTTTATACAATGCTCTTGTTCCAAGATGTTGATTGTCTAATCTGCTTGCAATGTTTATGTGCAAAGTGACTAATTTTTTTTTCTTGTTTCACTCCACAGTTCCCTTCAACGCCACAGGAATGGCAGACTGTGGCCTCCCACTTTGCCAGCCGTTGGGACTTTCCTAACTGCGGAGGGGCAATTGATGGGAAACACGTCCGCATCGTCCCACCGCCCAACTCGGGGTCCCACTATTATAATTATAAAGGGTTTAATAGTGTAGTGATGTTGGCGGTGGTGTCGGCAACATATGAATTTATGTATGTGGACGTGGGGATGAACGGCCGGATCTCGGATGGTGGTGCCATTACGCACATAGAGTTCTACTGGCGTCTCCAAAGTGGCAGTCTGTGCTTGCCACCTCCAGAGGAGAATGCTGAAGGACTCCCCTTCGTCTTTGTCGCAGATGAAGCGTTTGCGTTGACTCCCCATGTGATGAGGCCGTTCCCGATGAGGACCCTCACCCCAGAACAGAGGGTCTTCAACTACAGGCTGTCCAGAGCCAGAAGAGTGGTGGAGAACACTTTTGGCATCCTGGCCAGCCGCTTCCGCCTGTTCTTGACGGCAATTAACTTGGCGGAATACAAACTGAACCACATAGTTCTTGCCTGTTGCATATTGCACAACTTCCTCAAAAGACATAACAGGAACTATGTGGTGCCCGTTGGCCCAGATGTGGAGGGCCCTCCAAATGCTGACCTCACAGCCCTTCAAGTGGCACGTCCAGGCTTGCCCCCTCTAAATGCCCGCGCGGTCCGCGAGCAATATATGGAGTACTTTGTGGGTAGGGGGGCCATTGCTCTGCCTGACGATGTGTGAGAGGAATTTTTTAATAAATCTGATATTTCAACCAACCTATGATTTCTTGTGATTTCAGTATTCTTTTTTGCTTATTTTACCTTGAAATTTTTTCACTTTGCCTTCGACAGTGGGAATGCACTTTCTGGACAAAAGGAGGTAACAGTCTCTTCTTCCCAAAAAGATTAGTCTCATGTTGTGTGTTTGATACCTAATCTTTGGTCTAGATAAGGTTTGTACTGCCTAACTGACACCCAAAATACTCCTTTTCATCACCAGGTCAGACATGTGTGTATTCTCAAAAATGCTGTGCTCCGTGTTTTCGTACAAAGCACTGTGGGTGTCATTTACATAAGTCAAATCCACTATGCTCTACAAGTGCAGTGAAAAAGTGCCCTGGAAAACTTGCAGTGCAAAGTGGACTTGCCTTTAGTAAATAACACCAATTGGCCCCCATATCCTTTCCATTTGACATACATAATGCATTGTGTTTTTGAAATAAGGAAGCCACACATTTAGAAAAATAAAAAAGTTTACTTGGAAAACATTCACAAGTGCGTTTACAATCTTCACGCCCAAACTGACAACATCTTGGTTATTTACAGCATTGTTTAGAAACATTACGCAATTGGTAAAACCAGGCATGGAGCAAAACAGAACCTATGAACTTGGAAAGTTCAACTTTGTAAAGTGAAGACAAGATCAGACATGACTATATGTTCAAAGTGTGTTTGATCTTGCCTTCATCACATGGGGGGGTCACCCCTGGAAAGTGGAAATTTAGAACATGCACACAATTTGGGTCTGAAAATGGTCATTAGATGGTAAAACACATGCCTAGAATCTTCAAAAGTGCCATTTTCCATCATGGGGATGAATGGTCGTTTTTTGGGGGTGCAACCCCTTCACCACAACCACTTTCGTAGTTCGTAAAGTGGTTGCACCCCCAAAAAAACAATGGCATTCATCCACCATGATGGGAGCTAGCACATGTGGACACAATGTGTGCATGTTCCAAATTTCACACAGTTCTTAAGTTGCAAATGTGTTCATAAGCTGGCACAAATGTGTGTTAATTACTTGGTGCGTTTTCATATTTTTCCTAAAACATCAATGATGTTCTTCAATTTTTGTTGAACATCATTGATGTTTTGCTTTATGTAATCGAGATCTCTATTGCAGACCATTATCTCCCCGATGAGTACGTGGGCACTCTCTGTGGTAAAGTGCGATTTTTCTTCCACAACATCCACGTCACCTAAAAACCACAAACAAAAAAAAAATCGGGTGTTGGAAATGAGGCAGGCATACATTGATTAGCTTACCAGTAGCTGTATTCTCCCACACTCACCTGTTGTGGTGACAATTTCTCCAAGTTCGATGATCTCTCCTTCCTCCTCCTCCTCCTCCTCTGCTTCTGCTGTTTCACCTTTTTTGGGAGGTGTTGGTTTTGGGGTTTCCTCAGACGGGCCAAGTTTTCGCTCCCCTATGAGAATGTACAAAAGGAAGATTTAGCAACACAATCTATTGAGGGCAGAAATAGGAAATGACAAACATTGCTTGAAAGTGACGGACACAATTTTTGTTTGGCCAGTTACAAATGCCAACTACATGAATGTAGTCACTTTGTAAAGGTGCTAAACTGACTAGCTTTTTGGTAGAAGTTTGTGTGATGGAGACCCCCCTCTAGTATCCACTGGAGCACATGTGTGGAAAAGCCTACTAAAAAGGTGGTTTGGGTGTCCCAGCACTAGTGCTCTAGAGTCCAGATGGGTAACCAGCTACTGGGTGACATCTCCTTTACATTGAATAAATTGGCTTTACATTCTTGATGACATTTCGAGTGAGAACAAACTTCCTTTCCACAAAAAAAACACCAAACATCGTATTATAAGTGGCCGATCGTTGCGTACGATCGAATGGACACACACACGACCATGACAGTGGCAGAAAGATCGAGGCTGAGTACGATCGAATGCACAGACGAACATGAAAGTGGCCATTTTGGAATGTACAACTTTGTAAAAATCAAACCACATGGAGCAGTATGCAAGCAAGAAATAAAACACAAAACACAACTACTTACTTTTTTGAAGAATTCGCTTGATCTTTCTGTACTGATCGGCCTCCCTCAGTTTCAGGTCTGACCAGCGTTTCCTCAGTTGCTCCTTGGATCGTTGGACCCCAAAATTATTGTACAGCCTCCTCACAACTTTAGACATGATCTTGGCCTTGCGGACATTGGGGTTGAGGTAAGGCCCATACTTCCCATCATAGTCGCTCCTCTTTAATATGTCCACCATCTCCAATATTTCTCCAAATGACATATTGGAGGCCTTGAATTTCAGGCTCCGGGATCGGGACGTTTCTGCCTCCGGACTTTCCTCGTCCTCCTCGTTGGTGGGATATTTGTGGCGCACCTGCTGTGTCCCCGCCATGTGCTCTCCCCACTGCGCCGTAAAGAGAAGGGGTGGGGAATAGACGAGAAAGATCGTCAGGGGCGGGCGGAGTTTGACGCATGCGCACTGTATATAAAAACGTCACACGCCTGTGTCGTAGCCACGATCTGGGAGACGAGGGGAGAGAAAACTCACGCACGAGACGATCGCTACAAACGAAGGTACAATTGGACGTTGGTACATAACTAGCCTAGACTGATTCGAACTTGAGGCCTCTTTATGGAGAAGATTAGGAGAGTTTAGCCTGACATAATTTATAGTGTTTTGTGTGGTGTTGTGTCTTGCAGAGATTATGAAGGGATTCAACGACATGAGTTTTCTCCCCCTCTTCATTGCCAAATACAGGGAATTTCCCATTTTATGGCAGGGTAAACACCCCCATTATAGCAACAAACCAAAGAGGCACGCAGCCCTGGAGGAACTTGTGGAATTTGTCAAGCCAAGGTTCCCCACGGCAACTGTTGATGCTATAAGAAAGAAAATTGGCAGCCTGAGGAGTGCGTATATCAGGGAGCGCAAGAAGGTTGTGAAGTCGGAAGAAACTGCAACTGCAGCAGATGAGGTCTATGTGCCCAAGCTCTGGTACTATCAGAGTCTCCATTTTCTCAAAGACCAGGCTGATGTCACGGAGCCACTCTCGACTCCTCCTTCCACGCTTCCTTGCGCGCAGGCCACCCCTGATGAGGCTTCCGAGGAGCAACCTGGGCCTTCCAGTCTGGAAGAGGTGGAGGAGCCCAGCTTGTTCCAGGTATAGTAGTTTTGTTACCATTTATGTGAATAATGAATGATGATCACTTAATTCAGGATCCCCAATTGCTTAGTTCCTAACGTGTTTGACATATCAACTGACAGTAGTGTTGGAGACAGTTGGGGCCACAATCTAAACTGCAGGGCTGAGAATTGTATGGTTTTCTATTTGTAAACATTTTGCAACAGTCACTAGATGAAAATTGTGTGTGTTTGATGAACAAATAACTGAAACTATGTCCCTTTTTCATACACAGGAAGACCTCAGCCAGGAGGTGGCTGTGGAAGGTGGCAGTCAGGAGGAGGCAGGGGTTAGTGGCAGCCACCAGGTGGGTAGTGGCAGCCAAGAGGGGGCTAGGCCTCGGAGCCTGACTGACTCCAAAATCCCTCTCCTCCGCCTTCCGTACAGAAGGGCGAGAAGGGGGGGTTATGCGGCAGAGTCAGCGCTCCGCATGATCAGAGAGGCTTCAGCCTCCCTACATGCCACACCCGCCGACGAGGAGACCTTTGGCTCGGTGGTTGTCACGAAGATGATGGGTATGGAGGTGAGGCAACGCAACATGTGTGAGGGGCTCATCCTCCATGTCCTAAATAAGGGTAGGGCTGGGGAGATGACCCCAGTCACACATGTTTGCCATACTTACCATGCTCCGCCTCCTCCTCCTCCTCCTCCTTCTGCCACCCCACCAGCACGACAGCCACAGCGTGCAAGGAAGCGTGGAAGGAAGACCTGAGAGTGACGACCTGGAATCAGTCTGGTCTGAGAGAAGATGGAGCCTCTTGTAGTACCAGAGCCTGGACCCCTAGATGGCATCTGCTGCAGTTCCGGATGCTTTCGACTTCAGGACCAGATTGCACTCCCCTTAATATACGTACTCCTCAGGCCCCCAATTTTCTACGCTTGAAAAATGATGGTTGCCGTGGGGGGCCAAGGCTTTGCAAATTCCCCAAGTTTCACCATGGCTGCGTTCCTCTTTGGTTTGTTGCTGAGACCTAAATAAAGGTTTATTTGATTTGAAATAATCATTGACTATTGTGTTTTACTTTTCTACAATGACAGTTTTTCTTGGAGTAGGCAGGTACATTTCACTAATCCTAAATTAGAATTAACAAGGGGCACCAACAACCAACAAACTCCTAGTAAATTTAAGCAAGAAATACAAATGTTAATAATGTGGTTTTGCTAAGTTGAGACACACAACCCCCCTCCAAAAAAAAAAAATTTCTCCTTCAAATATGTATTCCCCAAAAAATAAAAAAAAAAGACAAATCATGGTAAAAATATAACAAAGATTCTTTTACGATCTGAGTAAAAATAAACATGTAGTGTATAAATGCTGAAAAGTAATAAAGAAGTAAGTTTGTGAGAAGTGCGGGTGAATAGGAGCAGCTAAAACATGTCATTCTTGTTGCATTGTAAAGAAAAAGAGAATGCGCTGCATTAAAGACATTTTAACATTGCAGCGTGACGAATGTGCTGTGTCGATTAGGAAAGGTAGTTTTACCTGACCGAGCGCTTCCGTCACAGAATTTCTTCTGAGCATGCGTAGCACTTTGTCCGTCGGACAACCGTACACACGATCGGATTTGGTGTGATCGGACCGTGTTGACGGCAAATCTTTCCAGCAGGAGATAAGACTTTGTCCGTCGGACAAACCGACGTACACTGTCCGATGGTGCATACACACGGTCTGATTTTTCAACAACATTGTCCGATCGGACAGAATCCATGAAAAAGTCCGACCGTGTGTATGGGGCTTTAGTGTGTGTGCTGTGTGACTCCAGCACAATATACACTACCCACTACAATGTCTGGAAGACCGACAAGGAAAGGCAGACAGTCCCGAGCCAAGAAAACAGGGCAAGCAGGCTCTGTGTCTAGAGACCACACTGCTGGTCGTGAACGTGGTGCATCGTCATGAGCACGTGGCCATGGGACACGCTTGTCCTTCTCTTCGGCAGCTGGACATGTTGAGCCGCATCATGCCGAAGGCTTGGTAGAGTGGATGACCAAGCCCTCCTCATCCTCCTCATCCTCTCTCACCCAGGCTCAGGGTACTGGCAAAGCAGCTGCCAACGCGTACTCAATGTCATCATCAGGCACCCCTTCCCTAAACCCACCATGTCCTCCTGAGAAGTCCCCTGAACTGTTTGAGCACAGTGTTGGGTACATGCTCCAGGAGGATGCCTAGCGTTTTGAAGGCTTGGATGATGATACCCAGCTAGAGGAAGGCAGTAGCGTGAGCGCAGAGAGAGGGGATGCTCAAGGATAGCAATCTGGCAGTCATGTTCCACCAGCTGCAGCTTACTGCCAGGTTTGCTCCAGTGGTGAAGAGGGAGGGGATGATGAGGTCACTGACTCCACGTGGGTGCCTGAACGGAGAGAGGAGGAAGAGGAGGCGGCACATCTCCAACGAGGCAGGATGCCCTCCGGGGGCCAGCTTGAGGCCAGCACACCAACTGAATCACACCGCAGAGCACCGCCTGTGCGGGGCGCTGCCTCTGCACGTTATTACAAAAGTTCTTTGGTGTGGGCCTTTTTTGAGACGAGTGCATCAGATTGCACCACTGCTATTTGCAACATATGTCTCAAGCGTATCTCGCGTGGCCAAAACATCAGCCGCTTGGGCACCACAAGCATGACCAGACATATGTCGACCTGCCATGCAGCTCGTTGGCAAGCGCACATTAAAGACCCACACCAAAGAACAAAGCGGACCTCTCCTTGCTCCTCATCAGCTGGGATCTCCAACCCCACTATACCTTCAGTCCTCTCTGAAAGCTGCACTGAGATGAAAGAAGGTGTAGAATTAGGTGTGTCACAGCCAAGTACTTGCGGGCACTCTGCTAGCAGTACACCGACATCCGATTGTACCAGGCAAATTTCCCTGCCCCAGCTGCTGGACCGTCGAAAGAAGTTTACTCCCAGCCATCCACATGCCCAGCGGTTGAATGCTAGCTTGGCTAAATTGCTAGAACTTCAACTGCTGCCTTTTCAGTTGGTAGACTTGGCCCCCTTCCATGATTTTTATTCAATGTGCGGTTCCTCAGTGGCAGCTTCCCAAACGCCATTTTTTCTCATGGAAGGCGATTCCGGCTCTCTACCGGCATGTGGAAGGCAATGTCCATGCCTCGCTGGACAGGGCGGTCAGCACTCAGCAGTAAGGTGCATATTACCGCTGACTCATGGTCCAGCAGGCATGGACAGGGACGTTACCTGTCTTTCACGGCCCATTGGGTCACTCTTTTGGCAGCTGGGAAGGATGCAGGACAGCCCTGCAACAGGGACAGCCCTGTATGGCTCACGTCCTTAACCTGGTGGTGCAGCGGTTCTTGGGCAGGTACCCAGGCTTACAGGATGTCCTGAGGCAGGCCAGGAAAGTCTGTGTGCATTTCCGCCGATCATATAATGCCAGTGCTCGGCTGGTGCATTTCCGCCGATCATATAATGCCAGTGCTCGGCTGGCTGAGCTGCAAAAGGAGTTGAACCTGCCCAAGAACCGCCTTATATGTGACATGCCCACGAGGTGGAACTCAACGTTGGCCATGCTGCAGCGACTGCACAGGGCCATCAATGAGTACCTGTGCGACTACGGCACCAGGACAGGGTCAGGGGAGCTCAGATTTTTTTCCCCACGCCAGTGGAGCATGATCAGGGATGCATGCACTGTCCTGTCACCATTTGAGGAGGCCACGAGGATGGTGAGCAGTGACAGTGCATGCATCAGTGACACTGTACCTCTTGTCCACCTGTTGGAGCATACGCTGCGTGGGATAATGGAAAGGGCACTTGAGGCAGAACAGAGGCAGGAAGAGGAGGACTTCCTTGCGTCTCAAGGCCCCCTTTATCCAGACAGTGTTCCTTCTCTCCCACCCATCACACAGGAGGAGGTGGAGCCTGGCACTCAGCATCAGCAGCAGTCTTTTAGGGATGATTTACAGTCCCAAGAAACCAGTGGACTTGTACGTGGCTGGGAGGAGGTGGCTGCGGATCATGTCGTCCTCAGTGACCCAGAAGACTCCGGACCGAATGCCTCAGCTAACCTACGTTGCATGGCCTCCCTGATCCTGCAAAGCCTGCGGAAGGATCCTCGTATTCTTCGGATCAAGGAGAGGGACCATTACTGGCTGGCCACTCTACAAGGGTAAGGTTGCAGACCTTATCTTGCCATTGCAGAGGAAGCAGAGGATGAGACATCTCCGGGAGGCCTTGCAGAAAGGTCTGCGCAACGCGTTCCCAGAGACTGGGAGGTTACAAACTCCTGGTCCTGGACGACGAGTTGCTAAGGCTTCGGTCAGTAGCAGAAGGAGCGGTGGGGAAGGTGGACATCTGACCGATGCGTTCAGACAATTTTTTAGTCCGCAGCCCCAAGGTATGATCGGTTCCAGCAACCATCGCCAGCGTCTGATATACATGGTGCAGGAATACCTAGGGGCAAGGTCAGACTTGGACACCTTTCCCACCGAAAATCCTCTGGCTTACTGGGTCTTAAGGATGGATCACTGGCCAGAGCTTGCACAGTATGCAATTGAGCTACTGGAATGTCCTGCATTCAGCGTTCTTTCCGAATGCACATTCAGTGCTGCTGGAGGCTTTGTCACCGATCACAGGGTGCGCCTGTCCACCGACTTGGTTGATCCACTGACCTTCATAAAGATGAATCAGTCTTGGACCACCACCAGCTACCAGGCACCTGAAGCTGATATAACAGAATATTTTATTTTGAAATGTCACATCCCTTCAAGACTGCCTATGCTGATGCTGAGTGACTGTCCTGTTATGTTGACTGACTATCCTCTTCCTCCTCAATGATCCTGATGATAGCTTGGAAGAACATTTTTGTTTCTGGGTGCCACCACCAGTGGCTATGGCCCAATTTTTCAGCCCTGTTTAACAGGGGCGTGTAATTAAATTTTTTTATGCAATGCTTTGCAACAGGTCTGATTGCTGTGCTCAGAGTACAGTATCTGTGAGGGGTTGCAGTGTTGTGGCACCAGCACCAGTGCCTAAGGCCCAATTTTTCAGCCCCTGTTTAACAGGGGCGTGTAATTACAATTTGTTATGCAATGCTTTGCAACAGGTCTGATTGCTGTGCTCAGAGTACAGTATCTGTGAGGGGTTGCAGTGTTGTGGCACCAGCACCAGTGCCTAAGGCACAATTTTTCAGCCCTGTTTAACAGGGGCGTGTAATTACTATTTTTTATGCAATTCTTTGCAACAGGTCTGATTGCTGTGCTCCAAGTACAGTATCTGTGAGGGGTTGCAGTGTTGTGGCACCAGCACCAGTGCCTAAGGCACAATTTTTCAGCCCCTGTTTAACAGGGGCGTGTAATTACAAATCTTGATCTAATAATTCACAGCAGGGCCCATCCCTGTGCCCACCAAGAGTAACTGTGAGGGCTTACAGTGTTGTGGCAACACCGTCCACCGCCACCACCACCAAAGGCCCCAATTTTTCTGCCCCTGTTCAACAGGTGCATGCAATTACAAATCTTGATCTAATAATTCACAGCAGGGCCCATTCCTGTGCCCACCAAGAGTAACTGTGAGGGCTTACAGTGTTGTGGCAACACCGTCCACCACCAAAGGCCCAATTTTTCTGCCCCTGTTCAACAGGTGCTTGCAATTACAAATATTGATCTAATAATTCACAGCAGGGCCCATTCCTGTGCCCACCAAGAGTAACTGTGAGGGCTTACAGTGTTGTGGCAACACCAACATCTAATGGGGCAAATTTCTGCAGAGTATATACGGCAGGCCCCTACTTTAAACATCCAACTTAGAAACGACTCCTACTTGCAAACGGAAGGAGAAAACAGGAAGTGAGAGGAAATCTACCCCTAGGAAGGGAAAATCTATCCTGTTAGATTTAATTTGGGAAAAAGGTATCTCCTCTCTACTAATGCTTTATCACCAATCCTTGTTTCAATAAAACCCCACTTTTTCAAAAACATTTGTCATTGGGACGGAAAGTGAGGTGAAATGTTCTGAACAGGTGCACAGACAGCAACACAAATGTTACAGGGGTGATAATCCTTCCCTATGTTCTCCAAAAAGCTTAAAAATAGATTTTTTTGGATGGAGCTACACTTAAAAATGTACCTGTTCAAAATTACAAACAGATTCTACTTAAGAACAAACCTACAGTCCCTGTCTTGTTTGCACCGCCTGTATACTGCTCTTCAGAGTATATAGGGCTGTAGGTATAGGGTTTTATTTTGGGTGCGGGGTTCCCCTTAATATCCATACAAGACCCAAAGGGGCTGGTAATGGGCTGGTAATGGGCTGGGGTGGGGGAGTGATGGGGTAGCCATGCCATTTTTCTCAAATATTTTCATCCATATTGCCAGGACAAGACATGACATTAAAGCCGCAAGCAGTTTTAAAAGGCTTCTTTTTGTCCTTTACAAATGTCATTTTTTGCAGGGACAGTTCTAAACACGGGAAACACATGTTACTTCACAGGCATACTTTAGACACCCCCCAGGTACCATATTTAAAGGAATATTTCACTTTTTTTTCACTTTAAGCATCATTAAAATGACTGCTCCCGAAAAAACGTCAGTTTTTAAAACTTATTTTTACATTGATACATGCCCCCTGGGGCAGGACCCGGGTCCCCAAACCTCTTTTATGACATTAACATGCATATTGGCTGTTATAATTAGCACTTTAGATTTTGAACGTTCGCGTCTATTGTAACTAATACGGTTCGAATGTTCGTGCAAACTTTCGGTCCATTCGCAGGTTCTGGTTGCGAACCGAACCCGGGGGTGTTCGGCTCATCCCTACCCAGAAGTCAACGCGAGGAGGAGAAGAATGAAGATCACCGCGGAGTAGGAAGTGGCAGATTAGGACGATCTGCCTAGTAACAGCCATTTCTGGTATGTAAAACATTTTATTTTATTTGGATGGCACGTGACACTGACAGGTGGCACTGATGACAGATGGCACTAATACGTGACACTGATGACAGATGGCACTAATATGTGGCACTGATGACAGATGGCACTATGTGGCACTGATTACAGATGGCACTAATGACAGATGGCACTGACAGGTGGCACTGATTACAGATGGCACTGACTACAGATGGCACTGACTACAGATGGCACTGGGGATGGCACTGGGGATGGCACTGGCAGATGGCACTGGGGATGGCACTGGCAGATGGCAATGGCGATGTCACTGGGCACAGATGGCAATGGGGACAGATTGCAGTGGTGGCAGTGGGCACAGATGGCATTTCATTTTTATTTATTTTTTTAAAACTTACGGCGCTGCAGCCGTTCACCTCCCCCTCCTCACACGCTGTCTCTGTGTGAGGAGGAGGAGCGGCGCTGAGAGATGATCTCATATGTTTACATATGAGATCATCTCTCATTGGCCAGGGCGAACGCGCTGTAAACGGCCGCTGTTATTGGCCGTTTACAGCGATCTGTGATTGGCCGTGTCCGAGGGACACGGCCAACACAGAATTTCCCTGCTGCACGCTCGTGAGCGCGCACAGGGAACGAGGAAAAGGGGAGGCCGTCATATGACGGCCTCCCGGGATTTCACATCCGCGCTGTGGCCGTCATTCGGCTACGGCCGGATGTGAAGTGGTTAAATGAAGGCATATCTCATATGCTACCACACCATAGGGAGAGTTATACATAATTGATGAGTCTGAGTCATGGTGAAACGTCAATGGTTGGTTTGTTATTAACATTCAATTACTATCTAATGTTTGGTTTTTCTTTTGTTCATCTCATATTTTAGTTTTAGTTTTTACTACCATTCTCTCTATGAGTAGAGTGAGCACTTGGATGTGACATTACCCTATCTATAAAGGAGTATGATACCAGTATTGTCTGTACAATTATAATAGAATGAAAAATTAGGACCGATAATACTCTTGATGTATATATTCAAAGTGTCAGACATTTGTCATGTATAAGATGTAATGCCTTGCACTCCCATTAATAAAAACCTTTTTGTTGATTAAAAAAAAAAATGTTGATGCTTTTTATGGATTCCAATAACAATATACAGTGGTGTGAAAAAGTGTTTGCCCCCTTCCTCATTTCCTGTTCCTTTGCATGTTTGTCACACTTAAGTGTTTCGGAACATCAAACCAATTTAAACAATAGTCAAGGACAACACAAGTAAACACAAAATGCAATTTGTAAATGAAGGTGTTTATTATTAAAGGTGAAAAAAAATCCAAACCATCATGGCCCTGTGTGAAAAAGTGATTGCCCCCCCCCATGTTAAAACATACTATAACTGTGGTTGTCCACACCTGAGTTCAATTTCTCTAGCCACACCCAGGCCTGATTATTGCCACACCTGTTCACAATCAAGGCATCACTTAAATAGGAGCTGCTTGACACAGTAAGGTCCACCAGAAGATCCTTAAAAGCTACACATCATGCCGAGACCCAAAGAAATTCAGGAACAATTGAGAAAGAAAGTAATTGAGATCTATCAGTCTGGAAAGGGTTATAAAGCCATTTCCAAAGCTTTGGGAATCCAGTGAACCACAGTGAGAGCCATTATCCACAAATGGCGAAGACATGGAACAGTGGTGAACTTTCCCAGGAGTGGCCGGCCGCCCAAAATTACCCCAAGAGCGCAGCGACGACTCATCCAAGAGGTCACAAAAGACCCCACAACAACGTCTAAGGAACTGCAGGCCTCACTTGCCTCAGTTAAGGTCAGCGTTCATGCCTCCACCATCAGGAAAAGACTGGGCAAAAATGGCCTGCATGGCAGAGTTCCAAGGAGAAAACCACTGCTGAGCAAAAAGAACATCAAAGCTCGTCTCAATTTCTCCACAACACATCTTGATGATCCCCAAGACTTTTGGGACAACATTCTGTGGACCGATGAGACAAAAGTGGAACTCTTTGGAAGGTGTGTGTCCAAGTATATCTGGCGTAGAAGGAACACTGCATTTCAGAAAAAGAACATTATACCAACAGTAAAATATGGTGGTGGTAGTGTGATGGTCTGGGGCTGTTTTGCTGCTTCAGGACCTGGAAGACTTGCCGTGATAAAAGGAACTATGAATTCTGCTGTCTACCAAGAGATCCTGAAGGAGAATGTCCGACCATCTGTTCGTGTACTCAAGCTGAAACGAACTTGGGTTCTGCAGCAGGACAATGATCCTAAACACACCAGCAAGTCCACCACCGAATGGCTGAAGAAAAACAAAATGAAGACTTTGGAGTGGCCTAGCCAAAGTCCTGACCTAAATCCTATTGAGATGTTGTGGTATGACCCTAAAAAGGCCGTTCATGCTCGAAAACCCTCTAATGTAACTGAATTAGGACAATTCTGCAAAGATGAGTGGGCCAAAATTCCTCCAGGACGCTGTAAAAGCCTCATTGCACTTTATCGCAAACGCTTGGTTGCAGTTGTTGCTGCTAAGGGTGGCCCAACCAGTTATTAGGTTTAGGGGGCAATCACTTTTTCACACAGGGCCATGATGGTTTGGATTTTTTTTCACCTTTAATAATAAACACCTTCATTTACAAATTGCATTTTGTGTTTACTTGTGTTGTCCTTGACTATTGTTTAAATTGGTTTGATGTTCCGAAACACTTAAGTGTGACAAACATGCAAAGGAACAGGAAATGAGGAAGGGGGCAAACACTTTTTCACACCACTGTAGATAGCAACCTGGTAATATGCAGCAATTTCTTTATTCAAAAACCCAGGCTTAAAAATTCCAGCGTACAAGTAAGCACTGAAGTTTTTCAGCCACTGAGGGACTTAGTCAATAGTGAGCTTTGACTAATGTCCTTAGTGGCTGAAACGCATCAGTGCTTATTTGTATTCTAGAATTTTTAAGCTTGTATTTTTGAATAAAGGAATTATCTTGCTGCATATTGACTGTTTCGTCAACTGTATTCATATAGGGATTGTGTCCACAAGCAGCTTGTGGAAAGCTTGAGTTAGGCATCGATTCTGTGTTAACCCCTTAATGTCTGGATTACAGGGTAATAGCCCCTGGCATTTTTTTCTGTGTTGTACCATTTTTGGATCATCCCTTTCCACTTACTCTTTAAACAAAAGTATTACAAGCACCTACAGTCTATTTAAAAGTATTAGCTCTAAATATTTATTTTACTATTTCCAAGTAAATGGCAGCAATACAGAGTGTTATTTGAAAAAGGCACATCAAAGCTGACAAATGTAAGGATCTGCTGCCCTCTACTGTTTGAATTTGTAAATGCCTGCAAATATATTATGTATGCACTTCCAGTACCTGGTTGTTGGCTTTAAAACCCCAGAAGGAGGAAGTTCAAGCTGCTCCAATGGCACTTAAAGAGTTCTGGCCCATGGTCTTTTCCTACCAAAGATCAAAGTGCAGTTACAGTTGCGAGGGTGCTTTGGGAGAAGTTTTTTATCCATTACAGCATACCCCACAGGTTACACTCAGTTCAGAGATTATAAGAGTAAGCTAATTAAAGAGTTACTTCAGCTGATAAACATTACTAAAAGTCAAACCACCCCCTTTTCACCCTGAAGGTGATTCTCCCCAAGAGATTCAACAGGACCCTGCTTGCTATGCTAGGTACCCTACCTGCTAACAAGAAGCGTAAATAAAGACACAGGGATTAAGTTGTGGTCCATGTATATAACAGCACCAGAAATGAGAATACAGGATTCTTCCCCGATTTCTTGATGTTTAGGAGGGAGTCTCGATTGCCCATTTATCTGCTAGGAGTCTCACTAATGTCATCGGTCATCAGAGTTATTACCAATAAGTGGCTCACCTGAAAGATACCCTGAAGTATGCTAAAAAAAAAGTGCAGCCTAAATAAAGGGAACAAAAAATATTTGATCTTTGTGAGATACAGAGATTTGAAAGCAAGTGACCGAGTCTTGCTATGGAATTTGGGAGCATCTTAAAAACATAAGCTGGCCGACAGATGGCAGAAGGAGATTTTTACAGTGGTGAACAAATGGCCGGGATTGCAATATACAAGATAAAGGGACCAAAAAGCAGGATCAAAGCCTAGCATAGAAATTATTTGCTATGTATTCCTCAAGTCAGTGACAAAGATGGCTCAGATGACACTTTAGGGTGTGACTCACCCCAACTTCAGGCAAAACTTTCATCTGATCTTTCTGATATCTATGAGAGTGATGGGACTGTAGTCCCTGTGGCCTCCAGCCCAACAGTGCTCTCCAAGAGAGACATGAGAGTCCTTCTGCACAGCTAGTTCCATCCCTCCCCATGATTCACAGTCCTAGTTCAGTACCTGAAAACACAGGATTATTTCAGAGGGAAGTGGGGTGAGGGCACAGAATTAAACATCCTTCACCCATTGGGACCTATGATAATTTGGGGGACCACAATTGTATCATGCTTGGGTTGGAGTAGTCTCCAATTTAGTCACCAAGCAAGATGCTTGTTTTTGCATCACATGACATGTATTGCTATTAAAGTAATACTAAAGGCATTGCTATGGGGCACTCATGCCTGGTCGCTCCCAAACCTCTGTGTTCTTAGGACACACAGAGTGGGGCTTGGCCCATTCCCCTGCTCCATCCTCACTGGCTCTGATTGACAGCAGTGGGAGCTGATGAGGAGACAGAGAGCTGGGAGAGCAGTTGCTGGATTGAGATTGGGTTCAGGTAAATATATGGGGGGACGGGGGGAGCTACATACATTGATGTTTACTATGCACACTGCGTTGCCTTTGACGGGCCATAAAGATTTGCCATCTACTGTCTGAATTTGTGAATGCCTGTAAATATATTATGTTTGCATTTCCTGCCTCTAGTTTTTGGCTTGGAAACCCCAGAATGAGGAAGTGGAGATAGGGAGAAAGTCTCATGTTGTCCATGTTACTAAATCCTGGACCAGAAAAGACTATTATACACCACTAGAGAGGTACAAAAGTACAGGGACGATAGGCTGACTCTGAGTTCCAGTGCCACACCACAGTTTCTACCAATGAGAAGTTCCATTCCAGGCTGGTCAGACAACAGTTGGAGGATACCCCCTTGACCTCTGATCTTGTCTTTAGGACTCCAAGACGAAGACATATGCTGCATCATCCCAAGGAGCTCCTGTAACTGGACTTTGCTGCAATATTTATCTGGAGGTATCTCTAGCAATATCTATATACTGTGTACCCGGGTATATGTCCACAATTCCACCACTACTCCTATCGGGCCCTTTTGCTAATAATACCTGTTTGTACATTGAATGTATGCATTGTTATTAATCTCCTTATATAAAGCTTGTTTTATTTTTATACTGATGTGCATCTATGCACTTTACTTGGTGAATGTTGTATGCTGGTGGCAGTAGTTCTTCTGCTCTCAATTACTTTGTTTAGATTACTAATCAATTTCCCAGGATGGGAATCACCTCTATTAACCAGCCCTGTCCTGGGTGGAGGCACTACCAACTTTATTATCAAATCCATTCTTGCACTTAGCAAAGGTTCTGGTTCTCTTCTTTACCAACAAGTTTAGTGCATTATTCTGTTTGGGGAGGGCCAGTTCTCATAACCCACCCAAAAGAGGGCTACACAAGCAGATGAAGCAACATTTACCATATTGATTATCAACATTTTCTCCCTTAAAATAGATTTAAACCCCCAATGAATCACATACTAAAGCACAGCATTTCACAAAAAATTAATTTATTTTTTTCATAAAACACAGTTTTTGCCTATTTTCTAAACTTTCTAGCAGGTCGGTGCTGCTGATCTCCTACAGGCCCATTGCATATATACATATGACTACTAGCCAGGCCTTAAGGGTTACTCGCCACCAGTTGCCCCGCCCAACCCCTATCATGCCCCGCCCCTAATCCTGCCCCTTTACACAACCTCAAAAAATTCTCATGAAATTACACTTAAGTGTTTTATGAATGAATGAATGAATGAATGAATGAATAACTTGTATAGCGCTACAATGCGAACTGAATCGCCTCAAGGCGCTGTATTGGCATTGGTTGTAGAGCTTCTAGAAGAGGTGGGTCTTGAGTTTCTTCCTGAAGGCCTGATGGTTTTCTTCCATGCGAATGTCGGTTGGTAGAGCGTTCCATAGCCGTGGACCTTGGACAGCGAATCTCCGTTCCCCCTTTGATTTGTAACGGGATTTAGGAATGAGGAGAAGATTTTGATTCGCCGATCGAAGACTGCGATTCGGTGTGTAGTATTTTATTTTCTCGCAAAGGTATTGCGGGGCGTTTCCATGTGCGCATTTGTGGGTGAGGCAGAGGGTCTTGAATGCGACCCGATTCCTTACATTTAGCCAATGTAGGTTCCTCAGGGAGGGGGTGATGGATTCCCAGGGCTTTTTTCCTGTTATCAGCCTTGCCGCTGTGTTTTGGATAAGTTGTAAGCGTGCAAGTTGATATTGGGGTAATCCTATGTAAAGGGAGTTAGCATAGTCGAGTCGAGAATTGATGATCGATCCAACTACCACTGCTTTGTCCTCTTTTGGAATGAAGGGGAGGAGTCTGCGTAGCATGCGGAGCAGATGGTGAGAACCACTGACCACTGCTCCTATTTGGGCATCCATTGACATTTCTGAGTCAAAAATGACTCCGAGACTCTTAGCCTTGGTCCTTGGGGCGATGGTCTGTCCAAAGATGGTAGGAGGTGTCCAAGGGATCTTGGTTCGGGGGTTATGATTAGCATGTAGAATAAGAAGTTCTGTTTTTGATTCATTAAGTTTGAGGGAGCTAGTAGTCATCCAGTCGTCTATCATAGTGAGGCATTTGCCTAATTGCTGATGATGGTCTTTTTGTCCGGTGATACGAAAATATAATTGAGTGTCGTCGGCGTATGAGTGGAAGCAGAGGTCTGATCTTCTGATGATGTTGAGGAGTGGGCGAATGTAGATGTTGAAGAGCACTGGCGACAAAGGTGATCCTTGAGGGACTCCACAGGAGATTGCCCGGGTTTCAGAGGTGAAACCTCCTAGTTTCACTGTCTGAGAGCGATTTTCCTAGGAAGGATGCGAACCATTGCAGATCTGAGCCAGTGACTCCTGCTACTTCTGTGAGGCGGATGAGTAGAGTACTGTGGTCCACAGTATCAAACGCTGCACTGAGGTCTAATAGTACCAGGAGACATGAATCTCCGTCATCCGCTGCTTCGAGGGCATCATCCCAAATCTTCAGGAGTGCGGTTTCTGTCCCATGGCCTGGGCGGAATCCTGATTGTAATGGGTCCAGGAGTGTGTGTGTGTCCCAGGTGGCGTTGTATCTGTTGTACTACCGCTTTCTCCATAATCTTGGAGATGTTGTTTAAGCTTGTTATTGGTCTGCGATGATTGGGGTCCCGTGGGTCGAGGTTGGGTTTCTTTAGCAGGGGTTTGATGATGCCTTGTTTGAGGGCGCCTGGGACAATCCCTTCTTTGAACGATTGATTTATGAGGTGCGTTATGGTGGGAGCCAGGATGTCGGAGCATTCTTTCAGGAGTTTTGTGGGGATGATGTCAATGGAGGATGTGCTGTCTCTGAGATTTTTAATGATGTTTTTAGTAGTATCCGTGGTAATTGGGATCAGAGAAAACTTTGGTGGTTGTGGGATGTTTGTGTCGATATCGACTTTTTGCTCTGGTTGACTGCCGTCGGATGTCTTTTTCTGACCAATTGTTTTCCTGATGTTGTCGATTTTATTGATGAAAAAATCAGATAATTCATTGCAGAAATCTTGGGTTTCATTAGCGGGGGGGCTCTAAGCATGCCGGGTTCATCGACTGAGCGACTATTTTAAAAAGTTCCCGGGGGCGGTTTAAGGCGGCTGAGATGGTATTTGAGAAATGGTCTTTTTTTGCTTTGAAGATTGCCTTCTGATAATTCTGTGTGAGTCCTTTGTATTTTGTGTGATTTCCATTGGTGGGATTTATTCTCCATGCTCTTTCGGCTCTTCTGCGTTCTTGCTTGAGTAGCGTGAGCGAGCTATTGAACCATCCTGCGTTTTTCCTCTTGATGAGTGTTCTGCGTTTTGGAGCCACTGAGTCTGCTGATTGTAGTAATGCATTGTTTAGGGAGCTGAGAGTTTGCTCCGATGAGTGGGTTAAATTCAGAGTTGCTACTTTGTTTGATAAGGTGGTTTTGAAGGAATCTGAGTGCAGTTTTTTCTGCGATCTGGTCCAATGCGTTTATGCAGAATTAGGTTACACAAATAATTATTAACAACAACTTTATCACCCGTGCCCATCAATCCAGCCTCACACATGTCCATCAACACAGCGTGACCAGTGCCCACTAACGCAGCCTCACCCGTGCAGCCTCACCAGTGTCCATCATTGCATCCTCACCCATGCAGCCTCACCAGTGTCCATCATTGCAGCCTCACCCGTGTTCATCATTGCAGCCTCACCAGTGTAGCCTCACCCATGTCCATCATTGCAGCCTCACCTGTGTCCATCATTGCAGCCTCACCCGTGCAGCCTCACCTGTGTCCATCATTGCAGTCTCACCCGTGCAGCCTCACCTGTGTCCATCATGCAGCCTCACCCATACAGCCTCACCTGTGTCCACCATGCAGCTTCAACCGTGCAGCCTCAACTGTGTCCATCATTGCAGCCTCACCCGTGTCCATCATTGCAGCCTTACCCATGTCCATCATTGCAGCCTCACCCGTGTCCATCATTGCAGCCTCACCTGTATCCATCATTGCAGCCTCACCAGTGCAGCCTCACCTGTGTCCATAATTGCAGCCTCAACCCGTGCAGCCTCACCCGTGCAACCTCACCTGTGTCCATCATTGCAGCCTCACCCGTGCAACCTCATCTGTGTCCATCATTGCAGCCTCACCCATGCAACCTCACCTGTGTCCATCATTGTAGCCTCACCTAGGGAAATTGGACGGTAGCTCCCGCACTGAGACGGGTCTTTACCTTCCTTGGGTATCACCGCTATTTGGGCCTGTAGCGTGGCGTCGTGGAGTTTGCTCCCTTTGGTAAGGTCATTGAAAAGTTTGAGTAGGTGATTTCCTAGGGACGGGAGTAGAGTCTTGTTGTCAGGGCCAGATTAAGAACATCATGGGCCTGGTGCTGAGGATTTTGGTGGGGCCTTTTATAAACAATAAATAAAAATGAAATGCAAACAATTTTTTGTTATATCAAATTAAATTAAAGAGAGAGAGGGAGGATGAGAGAGAAAGAGAGAGAGAGAGAGAGAGAGAGAGAGAGAGAGAGGGATGAAAGAGGTGTGAGGGGTAAGGGAGGGAGGATGAGAGAAAGAGGATGCACATGAGCATGCGTGGGAATAACATGAACGCAGCCCGGCCAAGGCAGGTGACCGAAGACACAGAACCCGGAAGGAAGACCAGGTGAAGATGGAAGTGCCCGGGCCGGATTGATCACAACACAGCACTGGAGGACTCAGTCTGACAATTTAAGTGTACCCTAATGTGCTAATATGCTGTGCATACTTGTACATTATGGCATAACCTACCTCAGGGCCTCTAAAAAGTAGTAATGTTAGAAAAGTTTACTACCGCTTTAATATCACAGGAGCCTCTCATGGGGCCCCCTACTGACCCGCATAGTTGCCAACATTTCAAAAATATTTTCAGGGACACTTTCTTTACAAGTGTTATATTTAGAGTAGCTGACATCCCCTATGTTCATCTATACATCACAATAGTAATTACAAAATTAAATAAGTACTAATAATGGGGCAGAACAAATATGAGGACTGAGATTTCTTTAGTTGAACTGACAAAAGTGTGCCCATTCTAGAGCTGGTAACATTGAGGATATTCAGTATAATTTTAAAGAACTGTTTTTGTGGGTAAGAGGCATAGGGAAGGAGAATGGATGGTATAAAAGTGGGAAGTATGTGCAGGTGAGGGAGAGGAATGTGGAGGGTCTAACAGTGGGCACTATGTACGAGAGGAGTGTGGAGGGTATAGCAGAAGGTACTATGTACAGCAGAGGAGTGAGAAGGGTATGACAGTGGACAGTATGCACAGCAGATGCGTGTGGAGGGTATAAGAGTGGGCACTATGTACAGGAGAGAAGTGTATGACAGCGGGCACTATGTACAGGAGAGAGGTGTATGACAGCAATCACTATGTACAGGAGAGACGTGTATGACAGCAGGCACTATGTACAGGAGAGAAGTGTATGACAGCGGGCACTATGTACAGGAGAGAAGTGTATGACAGCGAGCACTATGTACAGGAGAGGAGTGTGTAGGATATGACAGCGGGCGCTATGTATAGAAGAGAAGTATGGAGGGTATGACAGTGAGCAGTATGTACAGGAGAGAAGTGTGGAGAGTATGACAGTGGGCACTATGCATAGGAGAGAAGTCTGTAGGATATGACAGCGGGCGCTATGTATAGAAGAGAAGTGTGGAGGGTATGACAGTGGGCACTATGTATAGGAGAGAAGTGTGTAGGATATGACAGCGGGCGCTATGTATAGAAGAGAAGTGTGGAGGGTATGACAGTGGGCACTATGTATAGGAGAGAAGTGTGGAGGGTAAGACAGTGGGCACTATGTATTGGAGAGGAGTGTGAAGGATATGACAGTGAGTAGTATGTACAGGAGAGGAATGTGGAGGGTATGACAGTGGGCACTATGTATAGGAGAGGAGTATGGAGGGTACGACAGTGGGCACTATGTACAGGAGAGAAAAGTGTATGACAGCGGGCACTATGTACAGGAGAGGAGTGTGTAGGATATGACAGCGGGCACTATGCATAGGAGAGAAGTGTGGAGGGTATGACAGTGGGTACTATGTATAGGAGAGTACAATGAAGTAATCTGGGAAGGAAAAATGTAAAGGTTTGTGGAAGGATGTTTAGGGACTGCGTAGTGGTTAAGCGGGCCATAAATGGATTGAAATTACACCAATTAAGCAGAGACCAGCCATAGTCGATCTATGTATGGGCTACCTGGTTTTACACAAGTCAACCTATTAACCAACTTGAGTACAACCAGCCTGTCAGGTTTTACCCAAAACAATCAGTGCTGCCAGCTATAGTTAGCAACACTAATTATTGTATTCACTGGCAGAACACAATAACACTGCCGGAGTGATTCCCCCATCCACAGGTCAGCGGGTGAGAGGGTGTGTGGGGACAGGCTGGGGAGAGATACTAGTTAGTGGCTGGGTAGGCACTGGTTAGTATCAGAGCCAGATACACACATGTGAGGTATGGCCGCGATCGTTCGAGTGAGAGCAATAATTCTAGCACTAGACCTCCTCTCTAAACATGTAACCTGTAAAAAAAAATGTAAAGCATTGCTTGGTACACAAAAAAATCGTGCTAACTTTAGTGTTTGTTTTTTATGAATGAAACAGTTTCTTTCCAAAAAAAAATGTTTGAAAAATTGTTGCGCAAATATCGTGTAACATAAAAAGTTGCAAAGACCACCATTTTATTCCATAGGGTGTCTCCTAAAACAACATATATAATGCTTGAGGATTCTGTGTAATTTTCTAGCAAAAAAAATTATAATTATTACATGTAGGAGAGAAGTGTCAGAATTGGCCTGGGTGGCAAGGGGTTAATTATCATAAGTAATATACAAATAATTATTATAAGCCATGCGAGTTCATCCTCTCAGATTGTATTTATACTGACCGCTCTGTATGTAGCTTCTGACAGGCTGTGCAAGGAGCCCTGTATCTCCGGAACCATAGATGATAGCAGCCCCATTTAACCAGTGCTGGAGTGGGTCTTTAGCTACCCACCCCCAAATGTGGGGTCTCTGTGACTCCTGATCGCCAAGCTACAACCCTCGAAGTTGATCTTTTTTTTTTTTGGGCACATGGGCCTATCTTGAGAAAGGGACCTGGAGCTGCAGCTCCAATAGCCCCTATGTTAATCCGGCCCTGCTTGTAGTGCTGTATTGTTAGGCCGTCCGGTCCCGGGGCCTTCCCTCGTTTGGTATTACCTATTGCCAGTTGTATTTCAGACAATGTTATGGGTTCCTCTAAAATGTCTTGTGTTTCCGTCGGCAAGATGGGCATGTTGGAAGAGGCTATGTAGTCAGCTATATGCTCCGGGGAGGGTTGGGCTGTGTTTAGGTTGTATAGAGTCTCGTAAAAGGACTTGAATGCTTGGGTAATTTGACGGGGCAGCGTCACTCGCCTCCCCGAGGGGGAGAAGACGTGGGGTATATAAGCCCCTTTTGGGCTTTCAGAGATTGTGCAAGTAATCTGCCACACTTATTACCTGATTCGTAGATTTTTTTACCGGAAATCTGGAGCGCTGCCTTAGCTTTAAAGTGGAGAAGGTCGGTTATCTGAGTGCGTATTGTGTCCAGCTCGCTACCTAGTGAAGTAGTCGGTGTCTGTTTGTGTTTCTGTAAATAAATAGACCGCGCTACAAAGGGGGAGGATAAGGTCTGCAAGGGGGGGGGGTACCTAACCAAAAAAATAGGCTGCTGCTAGAAGTGGGATACTCACACATAAAGCTTATAGGATTGGATAAAGCTGCGCCAATGAATACATTGTTTGAATATATAAAATTAAAGGGCACACAAAAAAACACATAAATAAACAATAAATTGTGATCGTAGAGAAAACACAGGTTGAACTGTACATAAAGTTCAATGATAGCTGCAATAGTCCATAACGAAAATCTTTAAAAACTTTGCAACATCAATTTGTTAGATCTTGAGTTCTGATTTCCAATGGCAAACAGATTTGTAACATAAAAGGAAAACACCACCGTGACTGTCCTGTATCCTCACACTGTGACATGCAAAGGTTATTCAGACCCGACCACCTGCTGCATTAGAGGCTTACCAGATGGCTGGGTAGATAAAGCACTGAAAATACAGGAAAAAGGCCTCCTGGACAGATGATGGCTGGTATGGCTGATCCACTTAGGAACGATCAATCCACGGAACAAGAAACCTCAGCACTATCCACTCCACCAAAGACCATCCAACTGGTTTGGTGTGTCTCGCTCTTCGCCGATCAACACAGGGCTGTGGTTTTAGTTGATCGTCGAAGAGCGAGACACACCAAACCAGTTGGATAATCTTTGGTGGAGTGGATAGAGCTGAGGTTTCTTGTTCCGTGGATTGATCGTTCCTAAGTGGATCAGCCGTACCAGCCATCATCTGTCCAGGAGGCCTTTTTCCTGTATTTTCAGTGCTTTATCTACCCAGCCATCTGGTAAGCCTCTAATGCAGCAGGTGGTCGGGTCTGAATAACCTTTGCATGTCACAGTGTGAGGATACAGGACAGTCACGGTGGTGTTTTCCTTTTATGTTACAAATCTGTTTGCCATTGGAAATCAGAACTCAAGATCTAACAAATTGATGTTGCAAAGTTTTTAAAGATTTTCGTTATGGACTATTGCAGCTATCATTGAACTTTATGTACAGTCCAACCTGTGTTTTCTCTACTATCACAATTTATTGTTTATTTATGTGTTTTTTTGTGTGCCCTTTAATTTTATATATTCAAACAATGTATTCATTGGCGCAGCTTTATCCAATCCTATCTGTTTGTGTTTCGCTTCTAAAGTTTGGAGTTTGCCGAATAACATGGATAGTTGAGCGGTTCTCTGTCTTTTAAGTCGTGCACCATGCTTTATCAGTACCCCTCGGATCACCGCCTTGTGCGCCTCCCAAATTAGACCCATGTCGCAGTCCTCCGTACTGTTAGTGTGGAAATAATGTGTTAATTCTTTTGTTACATCCGTTAGTACCTCTGGGTCTTGGAGGAGGCTCTCATTGAGTCTCCATGGATTCCTTTGTCCCCCGTAAAATAAAAGTCGGTCAGCGCGTAGCGTAGTGTAACTGGGGCATGGTCTGACCATGTGATACACCCTATAGTGGATCCTTTGACCGCCTGAAGTTGGTTGTGTGGCATCAAAAAATAGTCGATGCGTGAGTACCCGTGGTGTGGTCGAGAGAAAAAAGTGTAATCCCGTTCGCCGGGGTGGAAGAGGCGCCAAACATCCACCAGTTGTGTGGCATGTAGGGCTTTTGCATATGTATTATTTAAGTCATCAGTTATGCTGTCCACATGAGCTACTCCAGATTTAGTGTTCAGTCTTCCCTTTAAATTGTACAAAGCAGTTTGTCTCTGGGCTTCTGCAAGCCTGTTTCATGATTCTTTACTGCTGACTAGGGATGAGCCAAACACCCCCCCCCCCCCCCGGTTCGGTTTGCGGCAGAACATGAGAATGGACCGAAAGTTCAAACACCGTTAAAGTCTATGGGACCCGAACGTGGAAAATCTAAAGTGAGAATTTTAAAGGCTAATATGCAAGTTATTGCCCCATGGGACATGTATCAATGCAAAAAGAAGTTTTAAAAACTGATGTTTTTTCGGGAGCAATGATTTTAATAATGCTGAATGCTAAAGTGAAAAAATAAAAGTGAAATATTCCTTTAAATATCGTACCTGGGGGGTGACTATAGTATGCCTGTAAAGTGGCACGTGTTTCCCGTATTTAGAACGGTCCCTGCACAAAATGACATTTCTAAAGGAATAAAAGTTATTTAAAACTGCTTGAATGAAAATTATTGAGAAAAACGGCATGGGTATCCCCCCAGCCCATTACCAGGCCCTTTGGGTCTTGTATGGATATTAAGGGGAACCCCGCACCCAAATTAAAAAAAGAAAAGGCGTGGGGCCCCCAAGCCCTATTTACTCTGAACAGCAGTATACAGGTGGTCCAAACAAGACAGGGACTGTAGGTTTGTACTTAAGTTGAATCTGTTTGTAATTTGGAACAGGTACATTTTGTAAGTGTAGCTCCAGCCAAAAAATCTATTTTTTTAAGCTTTTTGGATAGCATAGGGAAGGGTTATCACCCCTAAACATTTGTTTTGCTGTCTGTGCCCCTGTTCAGAAGATTTCACCTCATTTTCTGTCCCAATGACAATTGGATTTTGAAAATTTGGGGTTATTAGGGAAACAAGGATTGGTGATAAAGCATCCATGGAGACACCTTTTTCCCATATTAACTCTTACAGGAGAGAATTTCCCTTCCTAGGGATAGATTTCCTCTCACTTCCTGTTGTCTCCCTCCATTTGTAAGTAGGAGTCATTTGTAAGTCGGATGTTTGAAAGTAGACGACTGCCTGTATATACTATACGGCCTGCCCTATATACTCTGCCGAAAATTGGGCCTTAGGTGTTGGTGTTGCCACAACACTATAAGCCCTCACAGTTACTCTTGGTGGGCGCAGGAACGGGCCTTGCTGTGAAATATTATATCAAGAATTGTAATCACATGCCACTGTTAAACAGGGGCAGAAAAATTGGGTCTTAGGCAGTGGTGGTGGTGCCACAATACTGTAACCCCTCACAGATTCTGTTGTTGAGCGCAGGAACGAGCCCTGTTGTGAAATATTACAGCAAAAATTGTAACTACACGCCCCTGTTAAACAGGGGCAGAAAAATTGGGCCTTAGGCACTGGTGGTGGTGCCACAACACTGCAACCCCTCACAGATACTCTAGTTGAGCACAGGAACAAGCCCTGCTGTGAAATATTACAGCACAAATTGTAATTACATGCCCCTGTTAAACAGGGGCAGAAAAATTGGGCCTTAGGCACTGGTGGTGGTGCCCTGTAACAAAAATGTTCTTAGAAGCTATCAACATGAACATTGAGGAGGAATAGGATAGTCATTCAGCATAGGCAGTCTTCAAGGGATCTCACATTCATAGAAAAATTAATCGGTTACATCAGGTGCTTGGTAGCTGGTGATCCAAGACTGATTCATTTTTATGAAGGTGAGCCGATCAACTGAGTCTGTGGACAGACGCCCTCTGTTATTGGTTACAAAGCCTCCAGTAGCACTGAATGTGCGTTCAGAAAGAACGCTGGATGCAGGACAGGCCAGTAGCTCAATTGCCTACTGTGCAAGCTCTGGCCAGTGATCCATCCTCAAGACCCAGTAACCCAGTGGATTTTCGGTTGGAAAGGTCTCCAAGTCTGATCTTGCCCCTAGTTATTCCTGCACCATGTAAATCAGACACTAACGATGGTTGCTGGAACCGATCAGACCTTGGGGCTGCGGACTAAAGAATTGTCTGAACGCATCGGTCAAATGGCCACCTTCTCCACCACTCCTTCTGTGACTGACAGAAGGCTCAGCAACACGTTGTCCAGGAGGACCAGGAAATTGTAACCTCCCAGGCTCTGGAAATGCATTGCACAAACCTTTCTGCAAGGCCTCCCAAAGATGTTTCATCCTCTGCTCCCTCTGCGAAGGCTGGATAAGTTCTGCAACCTTACCCTTGTAACGTGGATCAAGAAGGGTTGCCAGCCAGTAATGATCCCTCTCCTTGATACCACGAATCCGAGGGTCCTTTCGCAGGCTTTGCGGGATCAGGGAGGCCATGCAGCGAAGGTTTGCTGAGGCATTCGATCCGGAGTCCTCTGGGTCACTAATGATGACATGGTCCACAGCCACCTCCTCCCAGCCACGTACAAGTCCATGGGTTTCTGGGGACTGAAAACGATCCCTTAAAGACTGCTGCTGATGCTGAGTGCCAGGCTCAACCTCCATGCTGACACAATCCTCATCCTCCTCCTCTTCCTGTGTGATCGGTGGACCCGCAGGAATACTGTCTGGATAAAGGGGGCCTTGAGAGGTAACGGGGGGGGGGGAGAAAAAAATGCGCTATCTAAACGTAAATAAATTCAGCAGCCTGCACAACAATAATATATTAAATGGAAAAGCGTGAATAAATATATAGTGCGGCGCTCAAAGTGTTCAATAGTGATTATTAAACATATAATATAAGATAATATATAATAAGAAAAATTATATATTACTAAAATTGATATGAATGATCAGTGATAGAAATGTGTTCTATATATGGCATCCAACAGAATACAAATAGTGAAACCAACTAATTGCAAACAAACGTGACCGAAATGAAACTATCACAAATAAACAATATTGTGTCCCATATCTTAAGACAATAATTGTTAAAAAATCACTAAATAATACACCATAATAGTGACAAAGGTGAATATAATGTAACATAAAGTGACTTGTGCGGCTTGTCTGATGTACTCCGTCACAGATTAAGAGAAGGCTTACGACTATCGTGGACTAGTCTCTTTGTTACCGACAAAGAGAAATGAGACTATATAGCGTAATACCGTCAGGCAATATAAAATTTAATAGATAAAAAAGGTGGGTACTCACATGTACAAAGACTTAATAGGCATGTATAAAAAAAGGAATTGGCAGCAATGGCATCTGCAAATCATCACCCGACGCGTTTTGCCTTAATGAGGCATCATCTGGGGGTAAATTTTATTTTGCCTGACGGTATTACGCTATATGGTCTCATTTCTCTTTGTCGGTAACACCATTGGGGAATGAGCCACATGCTATACCTGCCTACTACTCCTATCTTGAGTTTTCATCAACCATTCAGCGCATAGTCTTGTCGGTGGTCACCATACATCATAAACTGGAACAACTGCTCACATCGGTGTATTGCAAACACCATACAGCAATTTTGACGCATACGGCGTAAGCCTACCTGAGTCCACGATAGTGGGTAAGCCTTCCCTTAATCGGTGACGGAGTACATCAGACAAGCCGCACAAGTCACTTTATGTTACATTATATTCACCTTTGTCACTATTATGGTGTATTATTTAGTGATTTTTTTTAACAATTATTGTCTTAAGATATGGGACACAATATTGTTTATTTGTGATAGTTTCATTTCGTCATGTTTTGCTTGCAATTAGTTGGTTTCACAATTTGTATTCTGTTGGATGCCATATATAGAACACATTTCTATCACTGGTCATTCATATCAATTTTAGCAATATATAATTTTTCTTATTATATATTATCTTATATTATATGTTTAATAATCACTATTGAACACTTTGAGCGCTGCACTATATATTTATTCAGGCCTTGAGAGGTAAGGAAGTCCTCCTCTTCCTCCCTCTGTTCTGCCTCAAGTGCCCTGTCCAATATTCCACAAAGCGTGTGCTCCAACAGGAAGACAAGAGGGACAGTATCACTGATGCATGCACTGTCAGTGCTCACCATCCTTGTGGCCTCCTCAAATGGTGACAGGACAGTGCATGCATCCTTGATCAGTAGTCACTGGCGTGTTGAAAAAAAGCCAAGCTCCCCTGACCCTGTCCTGGTGCCATACTCAAACAGGTACTCATTGATGTCCCTCTGCTGCACATGCAGCTGATGCAGCATTGCCAACGTTGAGTTCCACCTGGTGGGCATGTCACAAATGAGGCGGTTCTTGGGCAGGTTGCATTCCTTTTGAAGGTCAGCCAGCCGAGCACTGCCATTATATGACCGGCGGAAATGCCCACCGACTTTCCTGGCCTGCCTCAGAAGATCCTGTAAGCCTGGATACCTACACAAGAACCGCTGTACCACCAAATTAAGGATGTGAGCCAAACAGGGAACATGGGTCAAGTGTCCCTGTCGGAGGGTGGAGAGGAGGTTGGTGTCATTGTGGCAAACCACCATTACTGGCTGAAGCTGGCGTGGCGTCAACCACCTCTGAGTCTGCCCCTGCAGAGCTGACAGAATCTCTGTCTCAGTGTGGCTCCTGTCCCCTAAGCAGACCAACTCAAGCACCGCATGGCATCGTTTTGCCTAAATGCTTGCGTAGCCCCTAGAACGCCCACGGAGCACCGCTGGTTCCGAGTAGAAATCTGCAGAGGAAGAGGCCATAGAGGAAGAAGAAGAGAAGGGGGTGGAGGAGCGAGGTGTGGCAGAATCACCGCTACTAGCAATTTGGAGGCGTGGTGGCTGAACAAGCTCCAACAATACTGCACCCTGTCCTGCATCCTTCCCAGCTGCCAGCAGAGTTACCCAGAAAGAAAGTGTGCCCTGAAAGAAAGGTACCGTCCCTGTCCATGCCTGCTGGACCATGAGTCAGCAGTAATATGCACCTTACCGCTGACGCCCTGTCCAACGAGGCCAAGACATTGCCTTCCACATGCCGGGAGAGAGACGGAATGGCCTTCCATGAAAAGAAATGGCGTTTGGGAACCTGCCACTGAGGTATTGCACATTCCACAAATTCACGAAAGGGGGCCGAGTCTACCAGCTGAAAAGGCAGCAGTTGGAGTGCTAGCAATTTAGCCAAGCTAGCATTCAGCCACTGAGCATGTGGATGGCTGGGACCGAAATTCTTTCTACGGTTTAGCAACTGGGTTAGGGAAATATGCCTGCTACAATCGGATGTTGGTTTAGCGATAGCAGATTGCCCGCAAGTACTTGGCACACCTAATTCTACACCTTCACTCCTCTCAGTGCAGGTTTCTGAGAGGACTGAAGGTATAGTGGGGTTGGAGATCCCAGCTGATGAGGAGCAAGGAGAGGTCTGCCTTGTTCTTTGGTGTGGGTCTTTTAAGTACTGTTGGCAACAGACTGCATGGGAGGTCGACATATGTCTGGTCAAGCATGTGGTGCCCAACGGGCTGCTGTTTCGGCCACACTTGATACGCTTTAGACATATGTTGCCACCAGCAACGGTGCGCTCTCCTGCACACGTATCAAAAAAGGCCCACACCAAAGAACGAGGGGAGTCACCAGCGCCCTGCACATTCGGAGCTCGTCTGTGTGATGCAGTCGGGTGGCTGCCCTTAAGCTGGCCTGCCTCATTGGAGATGTGCCTCCTCCTCCTCTCTTCTATCAGGCACCCACGTAGAGTCAGTGACCTCATCATCTCCTCCCTCCTCGTCACTGAAGCAAACCTGGCAGTATGCTGCAGCTGGGGGAACATGACTGCCAGTTTCTTGTCCTTCTTGGGCACTCCCTCTCTCTGGTTACTGCCTTCCTCAACCTGGGTACCATCATCGGAGCCTTCAAAATGCTGTGCATCCTCCTGCAGCATGTACCCGACACTGTGGTTGAACAGTTCGGGGGACTCCTCTGCGCATGATGGTGAGGCTAGGGAAGGAGTGACTGATGACATTGAGCCGATGGAATAGGCCGCTTTGGCAGCTGCATTGGCAGGCAAAGTACTCTGAGCCTGGGTGACAGAGGATGAAGAGGATGAGGACGGCTTAGTTATCCACTCTACCAACTCTTCTGCATGTTGTGGATCAACACGGTCAGCTGCCAAAAAAAAGGACAAGCGTGCCCCACCGCCACATGCTGAGGATGCACCGTGTCCACAACCAGCACTGTTGGCTGTAGACACAGAGCATGCTTGCCCTCTTTTAGTGGCTTGTGAGCTCTGCCTCTCCTTGGGGGCCTTCCAGACATGCTGTAAAATTTTATTAGCAAAACACCGCCTGAAGTTTTCTAAAAAAAGTACAAGGAATGGCATGCAGTCAGATATAGGCTTGGCTAGACTAGAATGCAGTGGATATTGTAAAGTTCAGGGAACCAGCTAGATCGCAGGACACAGGCTTTTCAGTCAAAAGGAGGTTTATTGAACTTAAATAGCTTCACAGCAGCAAAAACAAAAGAAAGAGATTTCAGTCTCACCGGCTTGCAAAGTCAAGAACTGCTATCGCAGTTAAACAGTCCTTGGTTTCTATGCAGGTAGCTTCCCCTGCCAGGAGGCTTCCAGGCAGGACACTGCTGTTCACTTTTGCTGCTGCACACAAAAACACCATCCACCATCCACAGTCTCCTCTACACTCCTCCACACCCATCTACAACTTCCTGTGTTGTTTTAAACCCACTTCCTCTGACAGGTAAGTTAACCCTTTTTGTTCCCTTAAAGGGATCACAGTCCAAACAGTGGGGAAACATAGCGTCTTTCCAGGACCCAGCCATGGCGTCCTGTACAATATATATATGTAGGAGACTGTATATATATTTTATGCACTGCAGATCCTGAATCACCTGCCTGCCTCAAAGTGTATTTGAAAACGTACACCAGGAATGGCCTGTAGTCAGATATAGGCTTGGCTAGACTAGCATGCAGTGGATATATATGTAGGAGACTGTATACCTGCCTGCCTGAAAGTATATTTGAAAACGTACACCAGGAATGGCCTGCAGTCAGATATAGGCTTGGCTAGACTAGAATGCAGTGGATATATATGTAGGAGACTGTATATACATATATTATGCACTGCAGATCACTAAATCACCTGCCTGCCTGAAAGTATATTAGTAACAGTACGCCAGGAACGGACTGCAGTCAGATCTAGCTACACTCCTCCACACCCATCTACAACTTCCTGTCTTGTTTTAAACCCACTTCCTCTGACAGGTAAGTTAACCCTTGTTGTTCCCTTAAAGGGATCACAGTCCAAACAGTGGGGAAACATAGCGTCTTTCCAGGACCCAGCCATGGCGTCCTGTACAATATATATATGTAGGAGACTGTATATATATTTTATGCACTGCAGATCCTGAATCACCTGCCTGCCTCAAAGTGTATTTGAAAACGTACACCAGGAATGGCCTGTAGTCAGATATAGGCTTGGCTAGACTAGAATGCAGTGGATATATATGTAGGAGACTGTATATATATTTAATGCACTGCAGATCACTGAATCACCTGCCTGCCTGCCTGAAAGTGTATTTGAAAATGTACACCAGGATGACCTGCAGTCAGATATATGCTTGGCTAGACTAGAATGCAGTGGATGTATATGTAGGAGACTGTTTATATATTTAATGCACTGCAGATCACCGAATCACCTGCCTGGAAGTGTATTTGAAAACGTACACCAGGAATGGCCTGCAGTCAGATATAGGCTTGGCTATACTGGAATGCAGTGGATATATATATGTAGGAGACTGTATATATATTTTATGCACCGCAGATCACTAAATCACCTGCCTGCCTGAAAGTATATTTGAAAACGTACACCAGGGATGACCTGCAGTCAGATATAGGCTTGACTAGACTAGAATGCAGTGGATATATATGTTGGAGACTGTATATATATATTTTATAAACTGCATATCACTGAATCACCTGCCTGCCTGAAAGTATATTTGAAAACGTACACCAGGAATGGCCTGCAGTCAGATATAGGCTTGGCTAGACTAGAATGCAGTGGATATATATGTAGGAGACTGTATATACATATATTATGCACTGCAGATCACTAAATCACCTGCCTGCCTGAAAGTATATTAGTAACAGTACGCCAGGAACGGACTGCAGTCAGATCTAGCTAAACTGGATACAGTGTATGTATATATATATATACATACAAGACTGACTGTATATATATATTAAATACACTGCAGCTAACTGAATCACCTGCCTGCCTGAAGTAAATTAGAAAGAGTACACCAGGAATGGACTGCAGTGAGATATAGCTAAACTGGATACAGTGGATATATATATATATATCATATATATATATACATACACGAGACTGACTTTATATATATATATATATTAAATACACTGCAGTCAGATCTAGCTAAACTGGAAACAATATATATATATATATATATATATATATATATATATATAATATATATATATATATATACAAGCCTGGATGTATATATATATATAATAAATACACCGCAGCTAACTGAATTGCCTGCCTGCTCAATCTACATTAAATGACACTCTCTCGGTCAACGCCAGCAGCACACTACACAGGGCCGACGTGCAGGCAGCCTTATATAGTGTGGGGCGTGGATTTAACCCCCTGAGCCATAATTGGCCAAAGGCACCCTGCCTTTGGCCAATTATGGCTCTCTTTGCTGACGGGGCTGTGATTGGCCAAAGCATGCAGGTCATAGTGCATGCTTGGCCAATCATCAGACAGCAATGCACTGCGCTCCCGCAGTGCATTATGTGCCGTTACGCGCCGCTCGAATTTGGTGCAAACGGCCCATAATGTTAATTTTTCGGTGAACAACCAATGTTCAAGTCAAACTCATGTTCGAGCCGAACTCATATTCCACCCGAACAGAAAGCTCATCCCTACTGCTGACCTTGACTCCATTAACCATTGTCAGGACCCTGACTATACTTCTGCTCTAATCTTTAGCTATGTCTAGGATTAGTTTGCTCAGCCCTCTGCCCAATCTTAGCTATTCCTCATTTGACTCCCCAAGGCCACTCTCAGTATGACTGCAACCTATTTGGAGAAAATAGAAAATAAACTGCGCTAAGATATAAAGCATGCACCTATAAATAATGAAATCTATTGTATAATGGAAGCAGCAATTCTCCTGTGTAACATCAGTACAGTGAAAAGATTTAAAAAGAAAAAAGAATCTGTGAGTTTAAACAAATATAAACCATACATAAGTAAATGAAACACATCAATAATGAAACCATTCACAGTTCTATGTGAATCATAAACTAAGTGAACAGGTGTGTGAGTGTGATTAATGAGACCACAATCTCAAAAAACAAAAATGAAAAATTTGTGAACCATAAATTTAAAATTACAATTAAAAATAAAGAATGAAAAATATAAATAAAAATTATTATTCAATGTCCAAACAAGGCAAAAAGTCTTTGGGTAACAAGCTTTGAAAATATGACATGCACCCGTGCAAAATTTGGGAATGAAGTCCATCCACAAATGAAATGTATTTTCAATCACTGATGAACAAACACTGTGTTGAATCAACCATCACCATAGAAAGAATCACTTCTTACCAGATATCCATGATCCCCTGTTACAGAGGATCAGGGAAAGCATGTAGTATAGGCACAGCTTAACTCCAGAGCACACGAGCTTGCTTGCTACCCTTCAAATCGCCTCATTGGTAAACAAAGCCCATAAATGGATATCCGTGGCATGTAAGAAACATAAATGCTCCAATAGTGTAAAAAACCTGGGGTTTATTTGAAAGATTAAAAACAAAGTATCGCACTTACAAATGTTGCATCAATTAGAACACCTGAAGTCCGAAGTGTCGGCCGGTGCACATTCAGACAGACCCGTCCTTCTGGATATTCAAACAGTAACACGAGGTGCCGTCAACGCGTCGCTCCGCCCATGCGTTTCGCAAGAGAATTACATCGTCCAGGGGCAACCTATTTGGAAACTCCCTTGGGAAGAGACACTTTTTTTAATCTGCATAATCAGATGTGTGAGAAACTGGGAGAACCTGGGAGGCGATTGCTAAAAGGTGTGAGGCGGACCCTCAAAGATTAAATTATATTATATTAAATATCTAATCAAATTTTTATATATATATATATATATATATATATATATATATATATATATATATATATAGGCAATGGGGGAGATTTACTTAACCACTTAAGCCCCGGACCAATTTTTGCGATTTGGCACTGCCTCGATTTAACTGACAATTGCGCGATCATGCAATGTGGCTCCCAAACAAAATTGGCGTAATTTTTTTCCCACAAAGAGAGCTTTCTTTTGGTGGTATTTGATCGCCTATGCGGCTTTTATTTTTTGCGCTATAAACAAAAATAGAGTGCCAATTTTGAAAAAAATACAATATTTTTTACTTTTTGCTATAATAAATATCCCCAAAAAATGTATAAAATTTTTTTTTTCCACAGTTTAGGCCGATACGTATTCTTCTACATAGTTTTGGTAAAAAAAAATCGCAATTAGCGATTATTTATTGGTTTGCGCAAAAGTTATAGCGTTTACAAAATAGGGGATAGTTTTATAGCATTTTTATTAATTTTTTTTTTTTTACTGGTAATGGCGGCGATCAGCGATTTTTATTGTGACTGCAACATTATGGCGGACACATTTTTGACACATTTTTGGGACCATTGTCATTTATACAGAAATCAGTGCTATTTAAATGCACTGATTCCTATGTAAATGACAATGGCAGTGAAGGAGTTAACCACTAGGGGGCGGGGAGGGGTGACGTCAGTGTGTGTGTGGGGGCGTGGCTTTAGGTCTGACATCACTGATCAGCTTTCCCGATGACAGGGAACAGCCGATCAGTGACAGGCATTGTAGGAAGCACGGGGAGAGGTTTGTTTACACAGACCTCTCCCCGTTCTTCAGCTCTGTGACCCGATCGTGGGACACCAGCGGCGATCGGATCCACTGGTCCCACGGCCGCGGTCACGGAGCTCAGGACCGGGTCGCTAGTGCGACCCACGGCTGGGCTCTTAAAGGGCAGCGTACCTGTACGTTGATCTGCCCAGCAGTGCCATTCTGCTGACGTAATTGTGCAGGAGGCGGTCCTTAAGCGGTTAAACTGGTGCTGTGCATGTTAGCCAATCAGCTTTTAACTTCAGCTTGTTCAGTTAAGCTTTGTCAATAAAACCTGGAAGCTGATTGGTTTGTATGCAGATTTTGCACTCTCCAGTTTTAGTAAATAACCCCAATGTCTTTAAACATATGTTCATGAAGAGGAAGCATATTAGTCTTGGGCTATATATATATATACTATATATTTGGGACTATATATACTTTATTAAACATTTTGAAGAAAAATACCTCACCCTCTGCCTTGTCTTAGCTTTCTTGTCTTTTTCCAGGGCTACCGGGTGGGCACTTACAGTGTGCTCCTCACTAGGCTCACTTGAGACTTGCAGAAAATATGAAATGGGAGAGGAGGACAATGTTGCTGCAAACTGAGAAGAGATTTTGCATGACATTCGCTTACAAAATAGGCCAGAAAAATTTAGGATGCGTGCCAATGCCAGATAACATAACAACATGTGCAACCAAGCCTCTTCAAGTGCACGGCAAGCCTAATAGCATGAATGAAAAGCTGGTGCATGCTTCTAGACTCAGGAAAGGAATGTGCAGTTTGAGAAGACCCAGAGCAGACAGCATAGAAGGAAACAGCAAAACCTGAAAAGTACCTGCAGCAGTAACAGAAATGACATTAAAGCCACAGCAGAGGATAGAGAGGGAAGACATCAGAAAGATGTACCAATGAGGACCAATCCCTGTGCCCCAAAGGACATCATAATCTCATGCAATTGTAATGGTGATGTACAGTAAGTTGATAAGAATAATTGCAAACATATTAACTAGATTATTAAAGTGAGTACAAGTGATGTTTAGAAACCCTCAAAAATGTGCTTACCAGTGAAATGCAACCAAATAAATGTTATTATTTACAGAATCCAAGAACTGATAACCCGATCATAAGAAATACTCATGGCCTAAAAAATGTTTTTAAAGGTTCAACCAGAAAGGTATGCTAGAATTTCTATTCAATGAATGATGTTACTATGTTAAACATCTCAAATGTCACAAAAATGTTCATCTAGGATTAAAATTTTAATTCTCCCAAAAATAATAACCCAACTTCAACAATCCCAGTTATTTTTATCAAGACACAAAATTGTTTGCAACACCAGGTCTGCTACAAGAGAGGGCCCACTAAGAGTACTTTCAAATTGGATTATGAAGCACTAAAGGTACTTCATTCTCAAGTCTGTGAGACCTCTGTTTGACTTTCTGATATACCCTTCCCCCCACAAACATTTTTTGCCTAAATTCAATACAATAGTAGTTTTGGTGGAATCAAGAAATATCAAGAATCTCAATGGGAAATTAATTCTTATCACAGTAGTCACAGAAAATGTAAAGTCAATTTTTTTTTAGCATACAATCTTTATTTTGAGCAGTACAATGGCTTAGTGGTTAGCACTTTTACCTTGTAACACTAGGGTGAAAAAGGAGATAAGTGCTATGGAATTGCTAATTAATTACAAATTCATAAAGGATTTCCAAAATACTATGGAATAAGACACAACAGAGCAGAAGTTACCTCCATTAAGTCTAATGCAGCATACACACGATCGGACATTTCAACAACCAAACCGTGGATTTTTTTCCGAGGAATGTTGGCTCAAACTTGTCTTGCATACACACAGTCGCACAAATGTTGTTGGAAATTCTGATCAGCAAGAACGCGCTGATGTACAACACGTACGACGGCACTAGAAAAGGGAAGTTCAATAGCCAGTGCGCCACCTTTTGGGCTCCTACTGCTAATCTTGTGTTAGTAGAAGTTTTAGGAGAGACGATTCATGCTTTTCAGCCTCGTGCTTTTCAGATCGTTACTGCTCTTCAGTTTGTGCTTGTGGGTTCGTATCTGTTCTTCAGTGCGTGTAGTCAGTTTGTATCTGTTTTTCAGTGCGTTCTTGTCCGCTCGTTTCTGATTTTCAGCTCGCTCTTCTCAGGCCTTTCTGATTTTCAGTGCGTTCTGTTAGTTCATTCTGACTAGCCGACCGTTTTGAAGCCATGTTGCGGTTACGTACACGTCATAGAGTTTGTGCTATGCAGGGGCTTGGTGTTGGGGTTCTTACTTTGACCCAAGCCCAGTCCATGAACAGGGGGGGGAGGAATTCATGGACGAAGAATTGGTTGCTCCAGCATGACCAATTCTCGCATATGCCTTTGTTGCGGAAGATCCAGGAGAATAATCCTGATAATTTCAGGAATTATTTCCGGATGACGAAACCCGTTTTTCACCGTCTGTTGGCTTAGCTTACCCCTTATATTAAGAAGCTGGACACCTGCATGCGGCAAGCTATCACTCCCGAGCAGAGACTCATTGCCACCTTGCGGTACTTGGCGATGGGGAGAAGTCTGCAGGACATCAAGTTCTCGACAGGCATCTCCCCCCAGGCTCTGGGGATCATTATTACAGAGACCTGTTCTGCCATCATTCAGGTCCTGAAGAAGGACTGTATTAAGGTAAGTTTTATCCTTTAACATCAGATTCTATGTATTTAATGTTTGCTAATGTATTGTATTTATTTCATTATTCCCTAATTACCATGAATGTAATATGAATGTAATATGCTGTGAATGTCCTCTTTGTCCTCATGCATGCTGGAAGCTTTTAATGCTCCTTTTTTTCCTTCATGCATATTTGCCTTCACTAACCTCCCCAGCATGTTATCTTAGCCTAGCCTAGTCACTTAACAATGTATTTTGTCAGCTCCATAGTAGTGTTTTACCCTAAACACCCCCTTAAATGTGTACAAATGTTATTGTTGTCCTTAAATCCAGGCAGAGTGCAAGAGGCTTTTTTTGGGGGGGGCAAAAACTAATTTAGAACCCTCCCTCCCCCAACCGCAAAGTCAACTGATACCAATCCTCTGAATCTGCTGACTCTGTGGGGACTTTCCTAACTGCAGAGGGGCAATTGATGGAAAGCACGTCTACATAGTCCCACCCCCCAACTCGGGGTCATACTATTATAATTACAAGGGGTTTAGTATTGTGATGATGGCGGTGGTGTCAGCAATAGGGATGAGCCGAACACCCCCGGGTTCGGTTCGCACCAGAACCTTCGAACCGACCGAAAGTTCGCGCGAATTTTCGAACCCTATACGTCATAATGGACGCAAACGTTCGAAATCAAAAGTGCTAATTACAACGGCCAATATGCATGTTAATGTCATAAAACAGGTTTGGGGACCCGGGTCCTGCCCCAGGGGACATATATCAATGCAAAAAGAACTTTTAAAAACTAACGTTTTTTCGGGAGCAGTCATTTTAATGATGCATAAAGTGAAAAAAAGTGAAATTTTCCTTTAAATATTGTACCTGGGGGGTGTCTAAAGTATGCCTGTGAAGTGGCATGTGTTTCCCGTGTTTAGAACTGTCCTTGCACAAAATGACATTTGTAAAGGAAAAAAAAGAAGCCATTTAAAAACACTTGCGGCTTTAGGTTTGTTCTTAAGTAGAATCTGAACAGGTACATTATGAAGTGTAGCTCCATCCCAAAAAAATCTATTTTTAAGCTTTTTGGAGAACATAGGGAGGGGTTATCACCCCTGTAACATTTGCTGTCTTTGCACATCTGTTCAGAACATGTCACCTAACTTTCCGTCCCAATGACAAATGTTTTTGGAAAAAGTGGGGTTTTAATTGAAACAAGGATTGGTGATAAAGTATCAGTAGAGAGGAGATACCTTTTTCCCAAATTAAATCTAACAGGATAGAATTTCCCTTCCTAGGGGTAGATTTCCTCTCACTTCCTGTTTTCTCTTTCCATTTGCAAGTAGGAGTCGTTTGTAAGTTGGATGTTTGAAAGTAGGGGCCTGGCGTATATACTCTGCAGAAATTTGCCCTATTAGATGTTGGTGTAGCCACAAGACTGGTGGGCACAGGAATGGGCCCTGCTGTGAGTTAATAGATCAAGATTTGTAATTGCATGCACCTGTTGAACAGGGCAGAAAAATTGGGGGTGGTGGTGGTGGTGGTGGATGGTGTTGCCACAAGACTGTAAGCTCTCACAGTTACTCTTGGTGGGCGCAGGAATAGGCCCTGCTGTGAGTTATTAGATCAAGATTTGTAATTGCAAGCACCTGATGAACAGGGCAGAAAAATTGGGCCTTTGGCGGTGGTGGTGGACGGTGTTGCCACAAGACTGTAGGCCCTCATAGTTACTCTTGGTGGGCGCAGGAATGGGCCCTGCTGTGAGTTATTAGATCAAGATTTGTAATTGCAAGCACCTGATGAACAGGGCAGAAAAATTGGGCCTTTGGCGGTGGTGGTGGACGGTGTTGCCACAAGACTGTAGGCCCTCATAGTTACTCTTGGTGGGCGCAGGAATGGGCCCTGCTGTGAACTATTAGATCAAGATTTGTAATTACCCGCCCCTGTTAAACAGGGGCTGAAAAATTGTGCCTTAGGCACTGGTGCTGGTGCCACAACACTGCAACCCCTCACAGATACTGTACTTGGAGCACAGCAGTCACACGTGTTGCGAAGCATTTTTTTAAAAAATTGTAATTACCCGCCCCTGTTAAACAGGGGCTGAAAAATTGTGCCTTAGGCACTGGTGCTGGTGCCACAACACTGCAACCCCTCACAGATACTGTACTTGGAGCACAGCAGTCACACGTGTTGCGAAGCATTTTTTTTAAAGAATTGTAATTACCCGCCCCTGTTAAACAGGGGCTGAAAAATTGTGCCTTAGGCACTGGTGCTGGTGCCACAACACTGCAACCCCTCACAGATACTGTACTTGGAGCACAGCAGTCACACGTGTTGCGAAGAATTTTTTTTAAAAATTGTAAGTACACGCCCCTGTTAAACATCACACGTGTTGCGAAGCATTTTTTTTAAAAAATTGTAAGTACACGCCCCTGTTAAACAGGGGCTGAAAAATTTGCCTTAGGCACTGGTGCTGGTGCCACAACACTGCAACCCCTTACAGATACTGTACTTGGAGCACAGCAGTCACACGTGTTGCGAAGCATTTTTTTAAAAAAATTGTAAGTACACGCCCCTGTTAAACAGGGGCTGAAAAATTTGCCTTAGGCACTGGTGCTGGTGCCACAACACTGCAACCCCTCACAGATACTGTACTTGGAGCACAGCAGTCACACGTGTTGCGAAGCATTTTTTTATAAAAATTGTATGTACACGCCCCTGTTAAACAGGGGCTGAAAAATTGTGCCTTAGGCACTGGTGTGGTGGCATGGATCATTGAGGAGGAGGAAGAGGATAGTCAGTGAACATAAGAGGACAGTCACTCAGCATCAGCATAGGCAGTCTTGAAGGGATGTGATATTAAAAATTATTCGGTTATATCCGCCTCAGGTGCCTGGTAGCTGGTGGTGATCCAAGACTGATTCATTTTGATGAAGGTCAGTCGATCAACCGAGGCGGTGGACAGGCGCACCCTATGATCGGTGACAAATCCTCCAGCAGCACTGAATGTGCGTTCGGAAAGAACGCTGGAGGCAGGACAGGCCAGTAGCTCAATTGCATACTGTGCAAGCTCTGGCCAGTGATCCATCCTCAGGACCCAGTAAGCCAGAGGATTTTCGGTGGGAAAGGTGTCCAAGTCTGACCTTGCCCCAAGGTATTCCTGCACCATGTATATCAGACGCTGGCGATGGTTGCTGGAACCGATCATACCTTGGGGCTGCGGACTAAAAAATTGTCTGAACGCATCGGTCAGACGTCCACCTTCCCCACCGCTCCTTCTGCTACTGACCGAAGCCTCAGCAACTCGTCGCCCAGGACCAGGAGTTTGTAGCCTCCCAGTTTCTGGGAACGCGTTGCACAGACCTTTCTGCAAGGCCTCCCTGAGATGTCTCATCCTCTGCTCCCTCTGCGACGGCAAGATAAGGTCCGCAACCTTACCCTTGTACCGCGGATCAAGGAGAGTGGCCAGCCAGTAATGGTCCCTCTCCTTGATCCGAAGAACACGAGGATCCTTCCGCAGGCTTTGCAGGATCAGGGAGGCCATGCAGCGTAGGTTAGCTGAGGCATTCGGTCCGGAGTCTTCTGGGTCACTGAGGATGACATGATCGCCAGCCACCTCCTCCCAGCCACGTACAAGTCCACTGGTTTGTTGGGACTGTACATCATCCCTAAAAGACTGCTGCTGCTGATGCTGAGTGCCAGGCTCCACCTCCATGCTCACACAATCCTCCTCCTCCTCCTCCTCCTCATCCTCTTCCTGTGTGATGGGTGGGACAGAAGGAACACTGTCCGGATAAAGGGGGCCTTGAGAGGCAAGGAAGTCCTCCTCTTCCTGCCTCTGTTCTGCCTCAAGTGCCCTGTCCATTATCCCACGCAGCGTATGCTCCAACAGGTGGACAAGAGGGACAGTGTCACTGATGCATGCACTGTCACTGCTCACCATCCTCGTGGCCTCCTCAAATGGTGAGAGGACAGTGCATGCATCCCTGATCATGCTCCACTGACGTGGGGAAAAAAAACCAAGCTCCCCTGACCCTGTCCTGGTGCCATAGTCGCAAAGGTACTCATTGATGGCCCTCTGCTGCGTGTGCAGTCGCTGCAGCATGGCCAACGTTGAGTTCCACCTGGTGGGCATGTCACATATTAGGCGGTTCTTGGGCAGGTTCAGCTCCTTTTGCAGCTCAGTCAGCCGAGCACTGGCATTATAAGATCGGCGGAAATGCACACAGACTTTCCTGGCCTGCCTCAGGACATCCTGTAAGCCTGGGAACCTGCCCAAGAACCGCTGCACCACCAGGTTGAGGACGTGAGCCATGCAGGGCACATGGGTGAGCTGCCCCTGTCGCAGGGCGGAGAGGAGGTTGGTGCCATTGTCAGAAACGACCATTCCTGGCTTAAGCTGACGTGGCGTCAACCACCTCTCGGCCTGCCCCTGCAGAGCTGCCAGAACCTCTGGCCCAGTGTGGCTCCTGTCCCCCAAACACACCAGCGCAAGCACGGCATGGCATCTTTTTGCCTGCGTACTTGCGTAGCCCCTTGTACGCCTACGGAGCACCGCTGGTTCCAAGGACAGAGCACTGGAGGAAGAAGAAGAGGAGGGGGTGGAGGAGAGAGGTGTGTCACAACCAGTAGCAGTAGTAGCGTTTTGGAGGCGTGGTGGCGGAACAACCTCCAACACTACTGCACCTTGTCCTGCATCCCTCCCAGCTGCCAATAGAGTGACCCAATGGGCCGTGAAAGAAAGGTACCGTCCCTGTCCATGCCTGCTGGACTATGAGTCAGCGGTAATATGCACCTTACCGCTGACCGCCCTGTCCAGCGAGGCATGGACATTGCCCTCCACATGCCGGTAGAGAGACGGAATCGCCTTCCGTGAGAAAAAGTGGCGTTTGGGAACCTGCCACTGAGGAACCGCACATTGAACAAACTCACGGAAGGGGGCCGAGTCTACCAACTGAAAAGGCAGCAGTTGAAGTGCTAGCAATTTAGCCAGGCTAGCATTCAACCGCTGGGCATGTGGATGGCTGGGAGTGTACTTCTTTCTACGGTCCAGCAGCTGGGGCAGGGAAATTTGCCTGCTGCAATCGGACGTCGGTGTACTGCAAGTACTTGGTTGTGACACACCTAATTCTACACCTTCAGTCCTCTCAGAGCAGCTTTCAGAGAGGACTGAAGGTGTAGTGGGGATGGAGATCCCAGCTGAGGAGGAGCAAGGAGAGGTCCGCTTAGTTCTTTGGTGTGGGTCTTTTATGTGTGCCTGCCAACGAGCTGCATGGCAGGTCGCCATATGTCTGGTCATGCTTGTGGTGCCCAAGCGGCTGATGTTTTGGCCACGCGAGATACGCTTGAGACAAATATTGCAAATAGCAGTGGTGCGATCTGATGCACTCGTCTCAAAAAAGGCCCACACCAAAGAACTTTTCTGATAACGTGCAGAGGCAGCGCCCTGCACAGGCGGAGCTCTGCGGTGTTGTACAGTTGCTGTGCTGGCCTCTACCTGGCCTCCAGGGGGCATCCTGCCTCGTTGGACATGTGACGCCGCATCCTCCTCCTCCTCGTCCTCCTCCTCATCCTCTCTCCCTTCAGGCACCCACGTGGAGTCAGTGACCTCATCATCCCCTCCCTCTTCACCACTAGAGCAAACCTGGCAGTAAGCTGCAGCTGGTGGAACAGTACTGCCAGATTCCTCAAGCTGGGTATCATCATCCGAGCCTTCGAATCGTTGGGCATCCTCCTGGAGCATGTACCCAACACTGTGCTCAAAGAGTTCGGGGGACTCCTCAGGAGGACATGGTGGGTCTAGGGAAGGGGTGGCTGATGATGCTCTGCCAGTACCCTGAGCCTGGGTGAGAGAGGATGAGGAGGATGAGGAGGGCTTGGTCATCCATTCTACCAAGCCTTCAGCATGATGCGGCTCCACATGTCCAGCTGCCGAAAACAAAGACGCGCGTGTCCCATGGCCACGTGCTGATGACGATGCACGACCACGTCCACGGCCACGGCCACGTCCACTAGAAACAGAGCCTGCCTGCCCTGTGTTCTTGGCTCTGCACGCTCTGCCTCCCCTTGGCGGTCTTCCAGCCATTGTAGTCGGTAGTCCTGTGGGTGCTGCTGAGAAGAATATATAGGATCTCTGTGTTATGCCACTAACACACTAGAAGTCCTATGGGTGCTTCTGCAAAGAAAATAGAGGAGCTCTGTGTGATGCCACTAACACACTAGAAGTCCTATGGGTGCTGCTGAGAAGAAAATATAGGAGCTCTGTGTGATGCCACTAACACACTAGAAGTCCTATGGGTGCTTCTGCAAAGAAAATAGAGGAGCTCTGTGTGATGCCACTAACACACTAGAAGTCCTGTGGGTGCTTCTGCAAAGAAAATAGAGGAGCTCTGTGTGATGCCACTAACACACTAGAAGTCCTGTGGGTGCTGCTGAGAAGAAAATATAGGAGCTCTGTGTGATGCCACTAACACACTAGAAGTCCTATGGGTGTTTCTGCAAAGAAAATAGAGGAGCTCTGTGTGATGCCACTAACACACTAGAAGTCCTGTGGGTGCTTCTGCAAAGAAAATAGAGGAGCTCTGTGTGATGCCACTAACACACTAGAAGTCCTGTGGGTGCTGCTGAGAAGAAAATATAGGAGCTCTGTGTGATGCCACTAACACACTAGAAGTCCTATGGGTGCTTCTGCAAAGAAAATAGAGGAGCTCCGTGTGATGCCACTAACACACTAGAAGTCCTATGGGTGCTTCTGCAAAGAAAATAGAGGAGCTCTGTGTGATGCCACTAACACACTAGAAGTCCTGTGGGTGCTTCTGCAAAGAAAATAGAGGAGCTCTGTGTGATGCCACTAACACACTAGAAGTCCTATGGGTGCTTCTGCAAAGAAAATAGAGGAGCTCTGTGTGATGCCACTAACACACTAGAAGTCATATGGGTGCTTCTGCAAAGAAAATAGAGGAGCTCTGTGTGATGCCACTAACACACTAGAAGTCCTGTGGGTGCTTCTGCAAAGAAAATAGAGGAGCTCTGTGTGATGCCACTAACACACTAGAAGTCCTGTGGGTGCTGCTGAGAAGAAAATATAGGAGCTCTGTGTGATGCCACTAACACACTAGAAGTCCTATGGGTGCTTCTGCAAAGAAAATAGAGGAGCTCTGTGTGATGCCACTAACACACTAGAAGTCCTATGGGTGCTTCTGCAAAGAAAATAGAGGAGCTCTGTGTGATGCCACTAACACACTAGAAGTCCTGTGGGTGCTTCTGCAAAGAAAATAGAGGAGCTCTGTGTGATGCCACTAACACACTAGAAGTCCTATGGGTGCTTCTGCAAAGAAAATAGAGGAGCTCTGTGTGATGCCACTAACACACTAGAAGTCCTATGGGTGCTTCTGCAAAGAAAATAGAGGAGCTCTGTGTGATGCCACTAACACACTAGAAGTCCTGTGGGTGCTTCTGCAAAGAAAATAGAGGAGCTCTGTGTGATGCCACTAACACACTAGAAGTCCTATGGGTGCTTCTGCAAAGAAAATAGAGGAGCTCTGTGTGATGCCACTAACACACTAGAAGTCCTATGGGTGCTTCTGCAAAGAAAATAGAGGAGCTCTGTGTGATGCCACTAACACACTAGAAGTCCTGTGGGTGCTTCTGCAAAGAAAATAGAGGAGCTCTGTGTGATGCCACTAACACACTAGAAGTCCTGTGGGTGCTGCTGAGAAGAAAATATAGGAGCTCTGTGTGATGCCACTAACACACTAGAAGTCCTATGGGTGCTTCTGCAAAGAAAATAGAGGAGCTCTGTGTGATGCCACTAACACACTAGAAGTCCTGTGGGTGCTTCTGCAAAGAAAATAGAGGAGCTCTGTGTGATGCCACTAACACACTAGAAGTCCTGTGGGTGCTGCTGAGAAGAAAATAGAGGAGCTCTGTGTGATGCCACTAACACACTAGAAGTCCTATAGGTGCTTCTGGGAAGAAAATATAGGTCTGTGTGATGGGACTAACACACTTCAAGTCCTATAGGTGCTTCTGGGAACAAAATATAGGATCTCTGTGTGATGGGACTAACACACTTCAAGTCCTATGGGTGCTTCTGGGAAGAAAATATAGGTCTGTGTGATGGGACTAACACACTTCAAGTCCTATAGGTGCTTCTGGGAACAAAATATAGGATCTCTGTGTGATGGGACTAACACACTTCAAGTCCTATGGGTGCTTCTGGGAAGAAAATATAGGTCTGTGTGATGGGACTAACACACTTCAAGTCCTATAGGTGCTTCTGGGAACAAAATATAGGATCTCTGTGTGATGGGACTAACACACTTCAAGTCCTATGGGTGCTTCTGGGAAGAAAATATAGGTCTGTGTGATGGGACTAACACACTTCAAGTCCTATAGGTGCTTCTGGGAACAAAATATAGGATCTCTGTGTGATGGGACTAACACACTTCAAGTCCTATAGGTGCTTCTGGGAACAAAATATATGATCTCTGTGTGATGGGACTAACACACTTCAAGTCCTATAGGTGCTTCTGGGAACAAAATATAGGATCTCTGTGTGATGGGACTAACACACTTCAAGTCCTATGGGTGCTTCTGGGAACAAAATATATGATCTCTGTGTGATGGGACTAACACACTTCAAGTCCTATAGGTGCTTCTGGGAACAAAATATATGATCTCTGTGTGATGGGTCTAACAAACTTCAAGTCCTATAGGTGCTTCTGGGAACAAAATATAGGATCTCTGTGTGATGGGACTAACACACTTCAAGTCCTATGGGTGCTTCTGGGAAGAAAATATAGGTCTGTGTGATGGGACTAACACACTTCAAGTCCTATAGGTGCTTCTGGGAACAAAATATAGGATCTCTGTGTGATGGGACTAACACACTTCAAGTCCTATGGGTGCTTCTGGGAAGAAAATATAGGTCTGTGTGATGGGACTAACACACTTCAAGTCCTATAGGTGCTTCTGGGAACAAAATATAGGATCTCTGTGTGATGGGACTAACACACTTCAAGTCCTATAGGTGCTTCTGGGAACAAAATATATGATCTCTGTGTGATGGGACTAACACACTTCAAGTCCTATAGGTGCTTCTGGGAACAAAATATATGATCTCTGTGTGATGGGACTAACACACTTCAAGTCCTATAGGTGCTTCTGGGAAGAAAATATAGGTCTGTGTGATGGGACTAACACACTTCAAGTCCTATAGGTGCTTCTGGGAACAAAATATATGATCTCTGTGTGATGGGACTAACACACTTCAAGTCCTATAGGTGCTTCTGGGAACAAAATATATGATCTCTGTGTGATGGGACTAACACACTTCAAGTCCTATAGGTGCTTCTGGGAACAAAATATATGATCTCTGTGTGATGGGACTAACACACTTCAAGTCCTATAGGTGCTTCTGGGAAGAAAATATAGGTCTGTGTGATGGGACTAACACACTTCAAGTCCTATAGGTGCTTCTGGGAACAAAATATATGATCTCTGTGTGATGGGACTAACACACTTCAAGTCCTATAGGTGCTTCTGGGAAGAAAATATATGATCTCTGTGTGATGGGACTAACACACTTCAAGTCCTATAGGTGCTTCTGGGAACAAAATATATGATCTCTGTGTGATGGGACTAACACACTTCAAGTCCTATAGGTGCTTCTGGGAACAAAATATAGGATCTCTGTGTGATGGGACTAACACACTTCAAGTCCTATGGGTGCTTCTGGGAAGAAAATATAGGTCTGTGTGATGGGACTAACACACTTCAAGTCCTATAGGTGCTTCTGGGAACAAAATATAGGATCTCTGTGTGATGGGACTAACACACTTCAAGTCCTATGGGTGCTTCTGGGAAGAAAATATAGGTCTGTGTGATGGGACTAACACACTTCAAGTCCTATAGGTGCTTCTGGGAACAAAATATAGGATCTCTGTGTGATGGGACTAACACACTTCAAGTCCTATAGGTGCTTCTGGGAACAAAATATATGATCTCTGTGTGATGGGACTAACACACTTCAAGTCCTATAGGTGCTTCTGGGAACAAAATATATGATCTCTGTGTAATGGGACTAACACACTTCAAGTCCTATAGGTGCTTCTGGGAAGAAAATATAGGTCTGTGTGATGGGACTAACACACTTCAAGTCCTATAGGTGCTTCTGGGAACAAAATATATGATCTCTGTGTGATGGGACTAACACACTTCAAGTCCTATAGGTGCTTCTGGGAAGAAAATATATGATCTCTGTGTGATGGGACTAACACAATTCAAGTCCTATAGGTGCTTCTGGGAACAAAATATATGATCTCTGTGTGATGGGACTAACACACTTCAAGTCCTATAGGTGCTTCTGGGAAGAAAATATAGGTCTGTGTGATGGGACTAACACACTTCAAGTCCTATAGGTGCTTCTGGGAACAAAATATATGATCTCTGTGTGATGGGACTAACACACTTCAAGTCCTATAGGTGCTTCTGGGAACAAAATATATGATCTCTGTGTGATGGGACTAACACACTTCAAGTCCTATAGGTGCTTCTGGGAAGAAAATATAGGTCTGTGTGATGGGACTAACACACTTCAAGTCCTATAGGTGCTTCTGGGAACAAAATATATGATCTCTGTGTGATGGGACTAACACACTTCAAGTCCTATAGGTGCTTCTGGGAAGAAAATATAGGAGCTCTGCCTGCCTGCCACAAACACACTACAAGTCCTATAGGTGCTTCTGGGAACAAAATATAGGAGCTCTGCCTGCCTGCCAGGAACACACTACAAGTCCTATAGGTGCTCCTGGGAACAAAATATAGGAGCTCTGCCTGCCTGCCAGGAACACACTACAAGTCCTATAGGTGCTTCTGGGAACAAAATATAGGAGCTCTGCCTGCCTGCCAGGAACACACTACAAGTCCTATAGGTGCTTCTGGGAACAAAATATAGGAGCTCTGCCTGCCTGCCACGAACACACTACAAGTCCTATAGGTGCTTCTGGGAACAAAATATAGGAGCTCTGCCTGCCTGCCACGAACACACTACAAGTCCTATAGGTGCTTCTGGGAACAAAATATAGGAGCTCTGCCTGCCTGCCACGAACACACTACAAGTCCTATAGGTGCTTCTGGGAACAAAATATAGGAGCTCTGCCTGCCTGCCACGAACACACTACAAGCCCCTCTTTCTAAATCAATCTTTGTAAATGAATCTATCTAACTCAATCTCTCTAAGTAAATCTCTCTAACTAACTAAATCCAGCAGAGTGTCACAGATCTATCCTGCTCTATCTACGCCGGAACAGCATGTGACCGGCGCAGACGGCGTGGCGGCCTTTTATAGGGGGGGGCGTGTACTAAAGCCCCTGAGCTGTAATTGGCTACAGGCGTCCTGCCTGTAGCCAATTATGGCTCTTCGAGTTTCCGGGGCTGTGATTGGCCAAGCATGCGGGGTCACAGTGCATGCTTGGCCAATCATCAGCCAGCAATGCACTGCGCCGGCCGCGCCGGCCGCAATGCATTGCGGGGCCGCGCGCATCACACGAACGTGATGCGAGCGGCCAAAATAGTTCTGGGCTCGCCGAGCGAGCGAACGCCCGGTGCTCGATGCGAACGTGGGTTCGCATCGAGCACCGGGCCCATCCCTAGTCAGCAACATGCAAGTTTTTGTATGTGGATGTGGGGGAGAATGGCCAGATGTCGGATGGTGGAGTCATCGCCTAGACGAAGTTCTACAGATGGCTCCAGAATGGCAGCTTGGGCTTGCCACCTGTGGAAGACAACGTGGCTGGTCTTCCGTTTGTTTTCGTCCCTGATGAAGCATTTGGGCTAGGAGAACATCTGATGAGGCCATTTACCATGAGGACCCTCATTCCGGACCAGAGGGTTTTCAACTACCGGTTGGCCAGAGCCAGAAGAGTGGTGGAAAATGCTTTTGGCATAATGGCCAGCCGGTTACGCCTATTTCTAACACCAATCCACATGGCAGAATATAAACTTAACCATATTGTGCTTGCCTGCTGCATTCTGCACAATTTTCTACATAAAAATGATTCGAAGTATGTGGCCTCAGTTGGGCCTGAGGACGGATTTCCTTATCAATCAACCCTGAGGGCACTTGAAGCTGGCCGTCCTGGCTTGCCCCCCCCAAAGCTCCTGTGAAGTCAGACAAAAATATCTGGAGTACTTTGCGGGTAGGGGGGGGGGGCATTGATATGCCAGAAAATGTGTGAAACATTTTTAAAATACATTTATTTTAAAATGAACTAATATTTCATTTGATTTACAGCTTGTGTTTCATTTATCTGTCTCCTAGGTTCTACAATGGGCTTTTCTTTTTGGCCATTTTCTTCAATAGTGCAAACGTAATTTATTTAATACATGAGGTGACAATCTCTTCTTCAGCTAACTATTATTGTCAGGTCACCTGAGACCAGGTGACAGGTGCACTCTGTAGGAGTCGGAAGTGCACCTTCTAGGTAGTGGACCTTAGGACTGACTGCTGCAGATTGTACCCAGGGAGATTCAGGACACAGGTCTACTGGATCACTAACACAGATCCCAGTGGGAGCTAGAGCATAGATTCCCCAGGGCGCGGAGTCTAAGAGCCAGCAGGTGTTCGCCAGAGCCTCTAGTGGTGAGGCTGGACTTCGCTGCAGACTGGCTTCAGGTCGCGGCCCCTAGGGTCTCACAGCTCACGCTCACAGTAGACTACAGGAGAAGGAAGCAGCAGGCTGGAACGACAAGGATAGTAAGGGGATAAGGCAGAGGTCAGGGCAACTAGCAGACAGGAACAACAGAGCACACACCAAAGGTTCAGGGTCACAGGCAGACAGGGATGGTCAGGGACATGCCAAAAGGTCAAGGTCACAAGCAGACAGGAATCGTTGAGAACACGCCAAGGTCGGTAACAGAGACAAACATAGAGCACACGGCAAGCAGGAAACAGGAAGCCGAATACACCATGGATACACAATGGTTGATCAGCACCACTGGCTTGCAGTGCACAGGTTAATATAGGGTTCCCTGATAGGGCCTGGAGTGGAGCCATGCTTAGAGGAGAGGTTATAAAAACCACCAGGTGAGAGTGGCTGGCCTCTTAGTCTGATCACATGAGGAGAGGTAAGCAAACAGGGGAAGATTACTGCATAACCATGACAATTATGTTGTGGGTCTGCTATACACACACATTGTTTTGGTTTTAATGTATGTAATGTATTAATGATATAAATATTCATTCTTTTCAGCACCATGAATTAACTGTTTTGAGTCCATAAAATGGCCTGATTGGGGCCAATTTTAGAGCACTGTGGGGGTTATTTACTAAAGGCAAATCCACTTTAAAAAATGCACTGAAACTGCACTGAAAATGCACTTGTAGTGCAAAGTGGATTTGCCTTTAGTAAATAACCCCCATTGTCACTTTAAACTACAACAACTTACTACAAAAACTGGTATTGAGCATTGAAATAAGAAGCCACACATTGTTGAGTATAAAACATTTTACTCATTTTAGAAAAGGGCTTTTGAACAAACCAACATCTGTGGTGTATGGTTGACATTAGAAATAGCCTTTTTTTGGTTAAACAGGCATTTTAAAACCATAATAACATACACAACTCTGGAACTTACAAAGTTCAACTTTGAAAAATTGAAGGCAATATCAGACATTAATATGTCCAAACTGTGTTGATCTTGCCTTCTTCAGATGGGGTGATCTCACCCCTGTAAAATACACATTTTGAAGATGCACACAAATTGGGAGGCAAAATTTGGATTTTCCTTCTGATCCAATGCCTAATGTCAACATGTGCTACCTCCCATCATGGGGGATCAATGGACGTGTTTAGGGGGTGCAACCCCTTTCTCTCACCCTCTTGAGTTGCGAGGAAGGGGTTGCCATCATGGAGGATCAATGGACGTGTTTTGGGGGTGCAACCCCTTCCTCTCACCTTCTTGAGTTTAGGGATGGGCCCGGTGTTCGATTCGAACCCATGTTCCAATCGAACATTGGGCGTTCGCCCAGCCCAGAACTATTTGGGCTGCTCGCATCAAATTCGTGTGATGCGAGCGCCCCGCAATGCACTGCGCCAGTTGCAGTGCATTGCTGGCTGATGATTGGCCAAGCATGCACTGTGACCCGCATGCTTGGCCAATCAAAGAGCCAGCGGCGAGGAGAGAAATAATTGGCCACAGGCAGGATGCCTGTGGCCAATTATAGCTCAGGGGGTTTAGTACACGCCCCACAGTATAAAAGGCCGCCGCGCCGGCGGCCTCGCATATTGTGTTGTGTTCCAGCGTCAGTGTCAGTGTTATGTGCTGCTCTGCTGACTGCTGACATTATGTGCTATGATTCTGGGGATTAGTGTGTGCGTGCTGTTAGTACAGCATTGCAGTATCACATCTGGGGGGTGTCTATAGTATGCCTGTGAAGGGGCGCATGTTTCCTGTGCTTAGAACTGTCCCTGCACAAAGTGTAATTTTTGCAGGAAAAAAAGCAATTTAAAATCACTCGCGGCTAATGAATTGACAGCTCCCGTAACACAGAGAACAGTCATTCATTGAAAGCCATTCATAAAAAAAAAGTCATTGATAAAAAATAAAAAAAAATAAAAAAAAAAGCGTGGGGGTCCCCCCAAATTCAATAACCAGGCCCTTCAGGTCTGCTATGGATATTAAGGGGGACCCCAGCCAAAAAAAAAATGGCGTGGGGTCCCCCTCAAAATCCATACCAGACCCATGAGGTCTGGGAAGGATTTTAAGGGGAACCCCAGGCCAAAAAAAAAAATGGCGTGGGGTCACCATCAAAATCCATACCAGACCCTTATCCGAGCACGCAACCTGGCAGGCCGCAGGAAAAGAGGGGGGGACGAGAGCGGCCCCCCCTCCCTCCTGAACCGTACCAGGCCACATGCCCTCAACATTGGGAGGGTGCTTTGGGGTCTGAGACCCCCAAAGCACCTTGTCCCCATGTTGATGAGGACAAGGGCCTCTTCCCCACAACCCTCGCCATTGGTTGTGGGGGTCTGCGGGTGGGGGGCTTATCGGAATCTGGAAGCCCCCTTTAACAAGGGGACCCCCAGATCCCGCCCCCCCTGTGTTAAATGGTAATGGGGTACAAAAGTACCCCTACCATTTCACCAAAAAAGTGTCAAGGGAAAAGCCATAGGGAATTCCCCATGACGTCCCCCGTGCGTCAGAGGGGGGCGGGATTACCAGGTGGCCCCGCCCTCTGTTATAAAAGACCTGTCAGACACAGCGAAGCCTCACACAGCGGGAGCCTCCCATTGCGCGGAGCAGCCCAGAAGAGACACCGACGCCGTGGAAGAAGATGCCGGACGAGAAGACCAGAAGCGGATCGGAGGAAGAAGATGATGGAAGAAGAAGATGGAAGAAGATGCTGGAAAGAGAAGATGAAGAAACCGTAGGATGAAGAGAGGAAGAAGGAAGACCAGAAGGAAGAAGATTTTAATAAAGGAATTGTCAAAGACCGTCTCCTGTCATTTTTACAATTTTTGACACTTTTTTGGTGAAATGGTAGGCCCTTACCATTTCACACAAGGGGGGGGCGGGATCTGGGGGTCCCCTTGTTAAAGGGGGCTTCCAGATTCCGATAAGCCCCCCACCCGCAGACCCCAACAACCAATGGCCAGGGCTGTGGGGAAGAGGCCCTTGTCCTCATCAACATGGGGACAAGGTGCTTTGGGGGTCTCAGACCCCCAAAGCACCCTCCCAATGTTGAGGGCATGTGGCCTGGTACGGTTCAGTAGAGGAAGGGGGGCCGCTCTCGTCCCCCCTCTTTGTGGCCTGCCAGGTTGCGTGCTAGGTTAAGGGTCTGGTATGGATTTTGATGGTGACCCCACGCCATTTTTTTGCCCGGGGTTCCCCTTAAAATCCATCCCAGACCTCAAGGGTCTGCTATGGATTTTGAGGGGGACCCCACGCCATTTTTTTTTTTTTGGCTGGGGTCCACCTTAATATCCATAGCAGACCTGAAGGGCCTGGTTATTGAATTTGAGGGGACCCCCACGCTTTTTTTTAAATTTTTTTTATTTTTTATCAATCACTTTTTTTTTATGAATGGCTTTCAATGAATGACTGTTCTCTGTGTTACGGGAGCCGTCAATTCATTAGCCGTGAGTGATTTTAAATAGCTTTTTTTCCTGCAAAAATTACACTTTGAGCAGGGACAGTTCTAAGCACAGGAAACATGCGCCCCTTCACAGGCATACTATAGACACCCCCCAGGTATGAAATTTAAAGGAATATTACACTTTTATTGTTTCACTTTAAGCATTATTAAAATCACTGCTCCTGAAAAAACGGCTGTTTTTTAACCGCTTCACGACCGCCTAACGCCGATATACGTCGGTAAAATGGCACGGGCAGGCAAAATCACGTACCTGTACGTGATCGTGCATGTGCCTGCCTGTGGGTCGCGTGCGCGCCGCCAGCGGCGCGCTCGCGACCCGGTCGGGAGCTCCGTGACCACGGCCGCGGGACCAGTGGACCCGATCGCCGCTGGTATCCCGCGATCGGGTTACGGAGCTGAAGAACGGGGAGAGGTTTGTGTAAACAAACCTCTCCCCGCGCTTCCTACACTGCCTGTCATTGATCGGCTGTTCCCTGTCATCGGGAAAGCCGATCAATGACGTCAGACGTACAGCCACGCCCCCCTACTGTAAAAAAAAAAAACACACAACACGTCACACTGACTCCTCCCCGCCCCCTAGTGGTTAACTCCTTCACTGCCACTGTCATTTACTTAGGAATCAGTGCTATTTAAATAGCACTGATTTCTGTATAAATGACAAATGTCCCAAAAATGTGTCAAAAATGTCCGATGTGTCCGCCATAATGTCGCAGTCACAATAAAAATCGCTGATCGCCGCCATTACTAGTAAAAAAAAAATATTAATAAAAATGCTATAAAACTATCCCCTATTTTGTAAACGCTATAACTTTTGCGCAAACTAATCAATAATCGCTAATTGCGATTTTTTTTTTACCAAAATATGTAGAAGAATACGTATCGGCCTAAACTGAGGAAAAAATATGTTTTTTTATATATTTTTTGGGGATAGTTATTATAGCAAAAAGTAAAAAATATTGATTTTTTTCAAAATTGTCGCTCTATTTTTGTTTATAGCGCAAAAAATAAAAACCGCAGGGGCGATCAAATACCACCAAAAGAAAGCTCTATTTGTGGGAAAAAAAGGACGCCAATTTTGTTAGGGAGCCACGTCGCACGACCGCGCAATTGTTAGTTAAAGCGACGCAGAGCCGAATCGCAAAAAGGGGCCTGGTCCTTTGGCTGCCAATTGGTCCGGGGCTGAAGTGGTTAAAAAAAATTTGCATTAATATATGTCCCCTGGGGCAGGACCCAGGTCCCCAAACACTTTTTAGGACAATAACATGCATATTAGCCTTTAAAATTAGCACTTTTGATTTTGAACGTTCGCATCTATTGTAACTAATAGGGTTCGAATGCTCGCACGGACTTTAGGTCCGTTCGCGGGTTCTGGTGCGAACCGAACCTGGGGGTGTTCGGCTCATCCCTACTTGAGTTGTGAGGAAGGGGTTGCATCCAAAAAATGCGTACATTGATATCCCGTGATGGCAGATAGCACATGTTGACACACTGTGTGCATCTTCAAATGTGGCTTTTAGAATACTTTAAAACTTGATTTAAAAGAAAAAATTCCAAAACTGTATAATTTTTGTGTTTTAGATTCTGCCTAAAACATCAATGATGTTCTTCATTTTTTGTTGAACATCATTGATGTTTTCCTTTATCTTTTTTAAATCACGATTGCTCACCATGATCTCCCCGATGAGGACGTGTACACTTCCACAACATCCACATCACCTAAAATAAAAAAACACACCATGTATTATAAATATGCAGGCATACATCTATTACCTGAAGCTGTGGTCTCAGACACTCACCTGTTGTGGTCACCATTTTGCCCAATTCATGTATCTCGGAATCCACATCCTTAGGTTGTGGTGTGGGGATTTCCCCTTCTTTAGGAGGTTGGGGGTCTCTGGTGTCCTCAGATGTCCCGAGTCTTTTCTCCCCTATGTGAATAAAAAAAAAAAGGTATACTTAGCACACAGATATTTGAGGCAAGAAATAGTAATATGAAACATTGCTTGGAAGTGTCGTACAATTGTCTGTTTTGGCAGAGTTCCAAGCTGAAGACATGATTTTTTCCCTTTCTTCAAGCTGGAATACTTACCTTTTTTGGTAACGTTTCCCACATGGAGACACCCCTATTATCTACTGGAGCACCTGTATGGGACACCCTAAAAAGGGTGTTCTGGTGTCCCACAGAGTGTCCTCTCCTTACACTGAATCAAGTTTGCATTTCATTCTAGTTACAAACACATATAGACAAGAAACTTCTTTTAATATAAATAGGCCTGAACAAATGTAATTAAGCTGCATCTGTCAAAAACATCATATTAGTGGGTGAACGAACGATGTTTACTATGAACGATTACCGTGCCCACAAACCTGAAACTTGCCATTTTAAACTGTACAACAGTAAAGAAAAGCACATGGTGCAGCACGAACGTAATAATAATAACACACAACAAAATACTTACTTTTTTGCAGCACTCTTAAATTCTTCTGTACTGATCCTGCTCCTGTTTACATATCAATAGACATTAGTAGCCAAAAATGTTTGGGACAAGAATGAAAAATGCTGGGGTCAAAAGGATAGTCTTTTCTATTTGTTAACATTGAATTTGCAATGCGCAGCCAGGAGGTGGCGAGGGAAGGTGACAGCGAGGAGGTGGCCAGGGAAAGTGGCAGCCAGGAGGTGGCCAGGGAAGGTGGCAGCCAAGAGGTGGCCGTGCCCAGTAGCCTGACCGAATCACAGGTTCCTCCCCTCCGCCTTCCAACAAAAAGGCCCAAGAAGGGGAGTAACGTGGAGGAGTCAGCGCTTTCTTTAATTCGGCAGGCTACTGCGGCCCTCAGAACCATCCCCAATCTTCAAGAGGCCTATGCCTGCATGGCAGCCAGCAAAATGCAGGAAATGGAGGTGGGCCAACGCCTCGTTTGTGAGGAAGCCATCTATCAGGCCCTAAATAAGGGGGAGATGGGCGAACTCACAAAAAAAAGTCACGTATGTGAGTTGGACCATACTTCTCCTCCACCTCTTGCCACAACTCCAACACCACAGCCATAGTCTGGAAGGAAGCATGCAAGGAAGTCTTGAGAGTGATGGCCTGGGTTCGGTCTGGTCAGGCAAAAGACGCAGGCTGTTGTAAGACCACAGCCTTGGGGCATATATGTCATCTGCTGCTGCTCCCGATCTCTCTGAGTCCTGGACCGGATTGTGCTCCCTATTAAATAGACTCCTCAGGCTACCAATTTTGCCTGTCAAATAATTTTGCCAATTTCAACAGTTTATCCAGCGTTGCCTTCCTCTTTATTTTGTTATGACCCCTAATAAATGTTTATTTAAAATGTAATTTATTTAACAAATACTTGGCTATGTGTTTTAGTTCAAAAAGGACAGTTTGTTTGTGAGTAGGCAGGTACATTTCAAAAATACAATGTCAAATTAACAAGGGACAACAACACCAACCAATCTCCTTGAGGTTAAAAAATATAAGATAATAATGGTGTTGTGGTCACTTGACACACAAAACGACAAAAAATATTATGGAGATCACAAGAAAGAAAAAAAAATCGGGAGATCTTGATAAAAAAAAACGGAGATCACTAGAAAAAACAATTCAAAACATTATTCTGGAGATCTAAAGAACAAAAAAAAAAAAGATTATTCAGGAGATCGCAAGAAATAATAAAGAAATAAGTTTGTCAGAACTCAACTTCATTATTCTAGCATTATAAACAAGAAGAGAATGCGCTGCATTAAAAGCTTAAAAAATTTGCAGCATGACGAATGTGCCATATCCATTACGAACGCTAGTTTTACCAGAACGAGCGCTTCTGTATTTGATTCAGAGCATGCGTGGAATTTGGTGCGTCGGAATTGTCTACACACGCTCTAAATTTGCGACAACGGATTTTGTTGTCGGAAAATTTGAGATCCAACTCTCAAACATCTGTTGTCAGAAATTCAGACAGATAATGTCCGATGGAGCTTAGACACTGTCGAAATTTCCGACAACAAGCTCACATTTGTTGTCGGAAATTCCAATCGTGTGTACGCGGCATAAGACATAAATGGGTGTTTGGGGAGAGGACAAGAGATGTTAATTTCACCATTATGTGTAAATGTAAACTTTACAAAAAGGTGATAGAGGAAAGGAGACACCACAGAACATGTTAAAAAGAGCCTGCTGGCTGAAAATGAGAATTCACACTATTAATATAACAAAAGTAGTTCATACTTACTGAAAAAGAAAACATTTAAAAATGTTTATTTTAAGAATAAAAAATAATAACAAGCCTACTACACAGTATAATATTTTTGATGTATAAAAGTAAAAAGGTTTCTACATAAAGTTTTTATTACATACATATATACCTCCCAACTTTAGAACTTGACAATGAGGAACACTTGAGACAGATGACGACCTGCAGTGCACAAAAAGTGGATGTGACCAAATGGGAGTGAGAGGCTTCTGTGTCATGGTTAAACAAAACCCTGGCTTCCTTGTAAAAATAAACATATATATTTTGCAGATGCTAAAAAAGAAAGAGAGAGAGCTAGTACTTTGCATGTACTTTAAAGAACTTCATTAAAATAGGAGCTGCTTAGCAAACAGCAACTGCTGGAACAACGAACACTTTGATTAGAAGTACCGGTATGTAAATTACAATAGAGTGTATATTGTGCAGGAGTCTGTAAGGCCCAGTGCAGGGGTCAGGGGTGTGTCACGCACAATATAAGGATCAGGAGAGATCAGAATTCCACCTGCACACAATACTTCCTTCCCCACCTTTTTCCACAAAAATCCCCACTCTTTCCCCTCTCCCCTCTGAAAATCTCCCTCCCAGCACAAATCTTCTTCCTCCTTTCCCAGCACAAATCCTTTATTCCCACAATTTTCTTCCTCCAATCCCCCCAGCACAATTACTCCTAAATCCTACCTCCCAGCACAAATTCTCTCTGCACTTCTAGCACAAATCCTCTTCCATCCCCCCATTCCTCCCTGTCAGCACAACCCCTAATCCGGCACCAACCGTTCTTCCTCCTAATTCCCCCCTTCAAATCATCTTTCCCCTACCTTCACCCAGCACAAATCCCCCCAAATCCTCTCTCCCAGCACAAATCCCCTCTCTACTTCTCGCAGAAATCCTCGCCCCAAATCCCCCTTCCCAGCACAAATTCTCATCCACCCTCAATTCCCCCTTCCCAGCATAACCCCCCAATCTGGTACAAACCCTTCTTCCTACGAATTCCTCTCTTAAAATCCCCCTCCTAGCACAAACCCCCATCCTGGGACAAATCTTCTCCAGCACAAACCCCCCTCCCAGCACAACCCCCTCCAAAAACAATCCCCCCAGCTCTCTCGAGCACAAATCCTCCTTTCCCAAATTCCCCCCTCCCAGCACAAAATCTCTGATGCTTAGGAACCAGCAAATGTTGAGACGTTGAACACTTTGATCAGACGTATGTAATGTATAATATAGTATATTAAGTGCAGGAGTCTGTAAGGCAGAGTGCAGGGTCAGGGCTGTGTAACGCAAAATGTTTCGGTCAATGTAGGGTACCCCAATCCCCCCTCCCAGCACCAGAACCCCCCACCCCATCCCTTCTCCGCCGCTTTAAGCACAACCCCAAAATTCACTTTCTAAAGCAAATCATCCTCCTCTCAGTATAAATCATTTTACCACTTCTAGCACAAATCATCTTTCTGATACCCACCCCCCCTCCCAGCACAATCCCCCATTCTGACAAAAACTCCCCTTCCCCAATTCACCCTTTCAAATCCCTCTAGAACAAATCTCCTTTTTCTCAAATCCCCTCTCCCATCACAAATCCTCACTTCAAGCACAAGTCCCCAAAACCCTCCTCCCAGCACAAATCCACTTCTAGCCCCATATCTCCCCTCCAAGCACAACCCCCCATTCTAGCACAAACCCTTCTTCCTATCAATTTCCTCCTTCAAATCTTTCTTTCCCCCAATCCCCTTTCCCACAAATTGCTTCACTTCTAGCACACATTCTGTCCCCCAAATTCCCCCCAGCACAGTCCTTCATATTAGGACAACCCCCCCCCCCCCCAATCCTCTTCAGCACAATTTCCTCATCCTGGCACAAATCCTCCTCCCACTCCAATCCTCTCCAGCACAACTCTTACTTCCACCCAAATTCCCCCTCCCAACACAAACTCCCCCCAAACACAAAGCCTCTTCCTCCTTCAAGTACAAATCTGCCCTACCCCCCAACCACCCTTCTACCACAAGCCCTTTCCACTCCCAAAGTGCCCCCAGCACATACTATCTTCGTATCCTTCCTCCCCAAAATCACTCCTACCAGCGTAAATCTTTGTTGGCTGTATCCCCCCAAGTCACTGTTAACCTAGCAATTCTCCATTCCTAATAAACTAATTACAGATTTCAGATCTGTACTGCTGAAGCAGAGGGACATCTCTCATCCCCAGCCCCACCTCCTGTCCTGTGTACATGATAACATCAGAGCAGAAGAGGAGTCTAGAGCATACTTCCATTGGCTCCAAAGTAAAGTATTGGCTTTGCGGGTGATCGTGGGGTCTGGAACTCTGGGAACGCCACAAGAAATGCAGGCTGGTGCCCTGGGTATCCGCGTTAGCACATACTTGCCAGGCAGATTAGTGGAGCCAAGTGCTGAAACTTGAATCTGATGTCCCAGATTTCCAAACACCGGGAATTTGCTGAAATCTCGGAATGGTCCCGCTGAATCAGAAACTGTTGAGAAGTATGTACATACAGCCACATTTTTTTATTACATTTACTCTGCTCGCTTTCTGCTTTGGAAGGTAAATTGGTAAAAATGGAAAGCATTATTCAAAATGACTTCAGGGTAAACATTACATTAACAACTCAACTATGTGCTCAATGAAAACAATATACTTACCCTTTAAAGAAAAGGAGCTTTTTTACACAAATTCCCACACTGAAGAAGCAGCAATTCATGCATTATTTAAGCCTCAAGATAACATTTTATACTATACTTGATAACTGTTGGAGATTACACACACAAGTGTGAATAACAAGATAAAACAAGTCATTCTCGAGTAGAATGACTTGTCAATTTTATGAAACAATTTTGATGTAACATTGCATCAGAAAATGTTTATTATAAGAGACAGGTGTACTTTAAGAATGTTCAAGCTGCAACAAAGTCATGTCAAAAAGACTGACATTCTGATCATTTCAGGATGTGCCTAAGTCTTACCCTATTACAGACATCCTAAGGGCTCTTTTAAAAACACTTGTGTAATATACAACATTAATTGCATCGTGTAACCATCTGGCTAGCAAGTGGAAATAACAACATCTTGTTAAGATTTCTGTATTCAGTTCAAAATAAGAAAATGTCAGTTTTTGCTATTGGAGTGTATAATTCTGAGTATTCTTTGGTATCCACAAAAAGAGATGAAATTAACTGCTTTTTCACACAGTACACAGGATGTAAACCCAATCACTAAAACCTCAGCTTTAACATGTTTTTGCCAATTTAAAACTATTTTTTATCATTTTTAAATTGCAACTTTATTTAAAGTAATTGCTGTTGTCCCTGCCATGAAAGTCTTTCTTCAGTGCTTCCTATTATGAGGTGACATTACTCAGTTCAAATCTCCCACCTGTGCTACACTTTAACCATGTCACCTGGGCTTTTTATGAAGACTACAAGTAACTGTAGTCTACACCTACAGTATATACAGACATGGTCCACTGTTGTCACTTGTCACTATCAGGAAACCCACCATGAGAAATGCCATACAGCCATCACTGCAGTGCTAGCATGCAGACAGGAAGCATCTTCAAAGGGGCAGATGATCAGCATACTGAGATAAAACAATGTGATTGAAAAAAGGTGAAAACAAGAATTTTATTGAAAAAAAAAAAAAAAAATGCCTATTGTTTATGATTCAGATTTACTGAAAGCTGAACTCAAATAATTATTTGTATTGCCATTTACATCGGTCCAACGTAGCACAATGTATGCATATCTAATAACTGATGGGCCACTGAGGAGGCTGAAAATCCCTGTTGTAGTCAGTTTTACTAGCGTTATAACCTTGATTTTCCATGTCCTACTATGTTCTGTATGAGTGGCTTGCCCTCTGCACACTGACCACAGGGGTTACACCCTCAGCACTGTTGCAATTCATAGTAGCTTTCTCAATGAATACAAGGTATTCTGTTAAAGGAGGGGTGATGGCATCACAATCTTCACCTTGTGCATGTGAAGGTGTTAGGCCACCCCATTTGGGGGAATATGTCAGGCCCCTCATCGGTGACCGGGCGCCGATGTGGGGGCTTCGCTCTAAGGTAAGTATTTCATAAAGTTGAGGAATTAAAAAAAACTTGAGGAATTATGCACCTAGTGGAATTGTCATAGTTTTCCAATGTCACTCTGCCACATGGCAAATACACCATCAATATGGTGCCAAATGTTCTGCAGTATTGGAAAATAATTCACAATGAAATATACGATATATGATATAATATTAATTCATAAATGTGTCAATGTATGATAGCATACGCCACAATACTGCAAAAAGAATAGTTGGCTACTACAGTGAATCTCCATATCCAGACCCCACCAGCCCTCCGGATGTGAAGATATGAAGTATTGGTTGAAACAAATGCCCCGATTTTCCGACGGAAAATGTTCGAAAATGTTCGATGGGAGCTTTTTGTTGGAAAGGCTCCATCGGACATTTTCCATCGGAAATTTCCGTCACACAAAATTTAAGATCTGGATCTCAAATTTTCCGACAATAAAATTCCGATCGTGTGTACACAATTCTGACGCACAAAGTTCCACGCATGCTCGGAACCAAGCAGAAGAGCTGCACTGGCTATTGAACTTAATTTTTCTCAGCTCATTGTACGTATTGTACATCACCGCGTTCTTGACGTTCGCAATTTCCAACCAACTTTGTGTGACCGTGTGTATGCAAGACAAGTTTGAGCCAACATGCGTCAGAAAAAATCCATGTTTTTTTTTTGTCGGAATGTCCGATCAATGTCCGATCGTGTGCACGGGGCAAAAGCTGCATTTGCTGTTTACATGATATGGAATTTTGATTAATAGTTTTTCAGGCAATCAACCCCTTTGCTGCCTTTTTTGGCATCTCTTAAGCCTGTAATTTAAAGAAATTGTTTCTTTTTAATCTCACATGAAAAGACCCTGTCTCCAGTGTACTGAATATTTTTAAAACATTTTTTTTATTGGTACATCTCCCTAAAGGCAGTGCCCAACTCCCCAATACATTTTTTGACTCTAGTTTGCCCATAGGTGTGTGCAGGGGGTGTCCTCCCATTATGACATGCCCATGCTCCAGGTGGGCAAGGCAGAAATTAAATTGGATGTGGGCAGGAGAGGAAGTAATCAATGAGGCAAGGGGAGGAACTTGTAAGATCCTGTTGTGTGTCTCTCCATGCAGCAGCTTAAATACAGCTTTTCTTCCTGTCCTTCCTACCATCTTTCAGCTGCTGCAGGGAGAGAAGCATAACAAGATCAGTTCTAACTGATAACCCTTCCTGTCTAGGTTTCAATCCCCCTGCTGTCTGGATCCCTCTGTGTGCCCGTGCCCCCAGGATCCTCTTCCAAATGGCATTTCAGTAATTTTGTGTTTCAGTGTATACAGTATCTCACACCCCTCACATTTTGGTAAATATTTTATTATACCTTTTCATGTGACAACACTGAAGAAATGACAATTTTCTACAATGTAAAGTAGTGAGTGTATAGCTTGTATAACTGTAAATTTGCTGCCCCCTCAAAATATCTCAACACACAGCCATTCATGTCTATACCACTGGCAAAAATGTGAGAGGTGTACTCATTTTTGTAAGATATACATATATATATATAGATATACATAGGCGTGCGCAGGGGGTTTTCCGAGTGTTTCTGGGCACACCCTAATCACCCCAGTAAGACCTGCTGTACCACCTTATTGCAGACACCGATCCTCTATTTTTTTTCTCCCCCTGCAGCACTGCCAGATTTTCCTCATCTTCCTTCCTCCAACAGGGGGAAGGGGCTGGTAAATATGTCATTTACTGGCCCCTTCCTTTTCTAAATTAACACAGTGAGCGATCGGTACCAAACGGTCCTGTGTTCATTCATCACTAAAGTATAGTAAACTTTGTTTACTATGCTTTAGTTTGTGAATTGATAGGAAGCCTGTAAGTGCTTTCTATTCATTCATCTGCACAGCTGAGGCTCAGTCTTAAATGTGAGACATCAAGGGTCTGTTTAGACCCCTGATATTTCACCAAAGCCCCCCCAATAGGGCAATTAAAATTAAAAAATATTTTTTTTAAATTGAAATTTAAAAAAATATTGCTTTGATCTCTATAATGGCTGTGATGCTATGCCATGGCATGTGCATACCCCTAGCCACTGCTTTTGTTGCTCTGTGTTGGAGCTTTGGGGTGCACACCCTAATGCAACAGGCTGTGCACACCTATGTATATATATATATATATATATATATATATATATATATATATATACACACACACACATGCACGCATGTGTGTTTAAGCTTCGAGGTGAACAACCTATTGCAATAGGTTGCGCACACCTATGAGTGTGACCTAAAAATGGGCAGAATTTGCTAAGAGGACTTGTAGTCTTTAACCACTTCAGCCCCAGAAGGATTTACCCCCTTAATGACCAAGCCATTTTTTTGTGATGCGGCACTGTGTTACTTTAACTGACAACTGCGCAGTCGTGCGACGTTGTACCTCGTTTTTATTTTTTGCGCTATAAACAAAAAAAGACTGACAATTTTGAAAAAATATATATATATATTTTTACTTTCTGCTGTACGACATATCCAAAAAATATATTAAAAAAACTGATCACCCTGATTACATAGGGCTGATACGACCAACAGACCGGCAGACTCTCCAGCAAAATCCCGCTATTGCTACTGCAAACCCCACTATCGAACGGACAAGAGCACTGGGGAAAGCTCTGCTTTTTTTTTTTTTTTTCTCTTTGGCACACACAGCCTAAAAACGGCAAGCTGACCCAGCCAAGACCCTCGAGGAGGGGGACGCTTATCCATCAGAAGACCTTGAGACCTTGTATGCCCAGAGATTCATCTGACAAGCACAGGAGGGAAGAATCCACCTTACCAGGCTGAAGGACTCCGATCCACTGCTCCGCCGTCCCATCGTCTTGCTGCCTCAGCGGAGAGAGCCGAAGAGGACCCGAGTGGAGAAGCGCCAGCGTGGTGACTCACATAGAGAGACTCGGCTATTCCCGGCAACCACTGAAGCCCTAATAGGTGATATGCAGTTTTTTTTTTCTCATCTAAAAAATTACACACTAAACAGCGAGCATCATAGACGCAATTGCATAGAGGCTGCATTGGCAGGAACGATCTAATTCCAAAGCAAACATACATAGGAGGTAAGACTTTTCTGCTTAAATTATAAAGTATAACCAGCAATACTATAGACCTCCAGGACGTATCTATATAAGCACAAGCCAGAGATAAACCCTGGGATAAGGGATATAATACCCGAATAGATTGTATATTGACAGCCACACACGGTATAGGATTCCCGGCCGACAGGATTGTCTGCAAGAAATACTTGGAAGGCCCTAATCCCGAGAAAGAAAAAGGCCAAGATATAAAATTGTAAAAACCCATAAATAGCCATCGGATACTCCTCTGCTTGGTTCCCTTTTCTTTTCTGTTTTTTTTTTTTTTTTTTTTTTGGTACGTTTTGGAATATTACACTGATTTCTGCGCACTTTATTCTTCGCCTGTGTAACTCAACCACACTCCATATAAGCTCCACAGGGGGGTTCTATATATTACATAATAGCAACAAGCAGTAGAAGGAAACACCCCGCGTTAAACCCGGGAGACTAAAAACGCAATCCATGCAATTTATATAACTGCAAGTATCCATAAATCCCCCATATATCGGCTTGGAGGCACTGTGAGAAATATCTATCTAACAGGAGCAAGAGTGTGGAAAGGAATAAGGAGGAAGCCACACTGAGCTGGAGGGGATCACACCCCGAATCTCAGAAGCCCTAAAATTATTCTCTCCCTCTCTTGGGGAATGCCCCCCAAAAGTACACACGCCCCAAAACTTAAAAGAGGATCTATAGGAGGGACGCAGGAAAACCCTCCAGCGGCACTGAAATCGAGTCCGAATCCCAAAATTGACATAACAGGGTTTTTTAAAAATCCAAACCCACAAACACCACCTGAAAACTGTGAAACCTCAATAATAGACTCTAGAACCTCCTCAGCAGAGGCAGAGGTAGCAACTAGTATCATTATGGAGGACAGTGAACAACATACTTTACCACATACGGAGGAAATCCTAGAGAGACAAAATTGGGATATACAATCCTATATAAAAGCAATACCCACAAGAGAGGACATGGACAGATATGTGCATAGATTAGAGACTTCCTATAAAAGCGAGATACAAACTATGAAAACAGCAGTAATGGAGACACAAAAAAGGGTGGAAAATATAAACACGAAAATGGAAGATATGAATCAAAACATTTTTTGTTTAGAGGAAAAAAAAAACAGAGAGACTGATAGATTCTTAATTCAAATGTTTAATTCTAATGATGAAATGGAGAACAGAACTAGACGCAACAACATTAGAATTAGAGGACTTCCAGAATCAATAACACCAGATAAATTGAAAGACACATTACAAACAATATTTAACATAATTTTAAAGCAACCAAATACAACCGGCATTGAAATAGATCGAGCACATAGAGCACAAGGCCCAAAAGATAAAGACCTAGCAAAACCTAGGGACGTAATCTCCAGAATACACTTTTTTCGGGTAAAAGAAAACATCATGACGGAGGCTAGGAAACAGAGGAACTTCGTTTATGAGGGGGCCCCACTGATCTTTCTGCAAGATCTATCCAAACACACCTTGATCAAAAGGAAAGCTTTAAAACCTCTATTGGATACACTAAAGGAAAGGAATATCCTATATAAATGGGGCACCCCATTCCAAATAATAGTACATCAAAATGGTCAGAAGAATACCTTCCGAGATTTAAAAGATCTTCCAGACTTTCTGAAAAATCTCGACCTACCTTTGATTGACTTACCGGCTTGGCCACAATCATACTCGGACATCTCGGAAGGACTGATAAGAAGAAGAAGATAGATGAAATTTGGAGGGGGGGGGAGGTGGGGGAGAACCTAAGGAATTTTTCACCCTATTTTTTTTGTAATTTTTTCTCCCCCCTTTTTTTTTTTTTTTTTGAAGTGTAGGATAATTTTTATAATGCCCACTAGGTCGACACTAAACACCTGCACACCTATTTTATATATTTTTTTATTTTTTTTATTTTTATTTTTTATTTTTATTTTTTTTTTATTTTTTTTATTTTTTATTTTTTTCCCTATTTTTTTTCTCTTTTTGAAGTGTAAAATAATTTTTATAATGTCCACTGGATCGACACTAAACACTTGCACATCCAATTTTTTTTTTTTTTTTTTTTTTTTAGTGTAAAATAATTTTTATAAAGCCCACTGGGATGGCACTAAACACTCGCACATTTACATTTTTTTTGTTTTTTGTTTTTTTTTTTATTTTTATTTTTTTTTCTCCTTATTCCCCCCCCCCCCCCCCTGCATAAATCTTCACTCTTCACTTTTTTTTTTTTTTTCCCTCCCTCTCTCGGGGCGGGGGTCAAGGACCTGGATAATGATAAGACTGCGCAGAATAGAGATCTGTTGCTCCTGCTTTTCTGCTCATAGCCCTTCCTTCTTTTTTTTTTTTTTTCCTCGTCCCCTCCTCTCTCCTCTCTTTCCCCCCCACTATGATTATATAGGATATTGCCTTTTCTTCCCTATCTCTTATCTTTTCTTCCAAATTTTTTTTTTTTTTTTTTTCTCCTTTCTCCTTTCTGGGAGCCGTCTACTTCTGATAGGACGTTCAGGAACGTCCTTCAGAAGTAGAGGGATCGCGCGCGCGCGTGCCCGCGCAGCGGCGCGATCCCGATGCGGCCGTGTCACCCGGACACGGCGCATCTCGAATCGGCAGGAGGGCACGGTGATCGGCCCTCCTGATCACATGACGGCCGTGACGAATCACGGCTGTCATGTGATGTAAACAAACAGCCGGTTGCTAGGCAATCGGCCTCCTCTCCTCACACGGAAGTCGTCGGTGAGGAGAGGAGAGCGGATCGCTGCAGCCGGCTGGTGATCAGTGAGTATGAGATGTTTTTTTACTCACTGATCACCAGTCTAGGGTCCCCCATAGTAAAACACACATGTCCCCATAGTAAAACACACATGTCCCCACAGTAAGACACACATGTCCCCACAGTAAAAACACACATGTCCCCAAAACACACATGTCCCCAAAACACACATGTCCCTAAATAATAAAAACACATGTCCCTCACATATGTCCCAGTAAAATCACATGTGCCAATGATTATCTGCACACATATGTCCGTGATCACCTGCACACCCCTTTTACATGATCATTTGCGTACATATGTCCGTGATCACGCGAACCAATTATTATACACTTAACGGAATTTTTTTTACAAAAACATGTAGCAGAATACATTTTGGCTTAAATTTATGACAAAATTTGATTTTATTGGATTTCTTTTAAAAAAGAAAGGAGAAAATATTGTTTTTTTTCAAAATTTCCGCTATGTTTTCGCTTATATCGCAAAAAATAAAAAACGGAGTCGCGAATAAATACCACCAAACTAAAGCTCTATTTGTGCGAACAAAATGATTAAAAATTCATTTGGTTACAGCATTGCATGACCGCGCAATTGTCACTGAAAGTGCGCGAGCGCTGAAAGCTGAAAATTGGTCTGGGCAGGAAGGGTGTTTAAGTGCACAGTAGGCAAGTGGTTAAAATATAAAATATATACAGCTGATGAATTTGATTGGGGAGGGCACTGATCTGCTCCGGGACGTGTTCATTTACCCCAAATAGGGACCTTATATATTAAGGATTGACTTAGATTAGTCGTAGATTTAGGATATAAATGTATGTAGTGTGAATGGAATGAATGACATTTGATATAAGGCATATAACCTAGATTACCTTCTGGTAAACCAACAAGGGTTGCCGGAACTTTCCTCCTCAGAGATTGGCAATGCGATTTGGTCAGATCATTCACCTATCTACATTACTCTGACTATAGATAAAGGAAAAAGAGCTAGGAACTCTTGGAGACTTTTAGATCAGAGAAGCAATAACGAACTTCTTGGCAGATCACCTGGAAGATAACACTTCCCTACCCAATCAATGGGAAACTCTAAAATGTATCATAAGATACAATTGTAAAAAATTAAAGATGAAAAGGGCAATTATGTTTATAAACCAAAAGAGATTGTTGATACTTTTCGTGATTTTTACGCTAAGTTATACAATATCCCCAATCCTTTGGCAGAGAAGCAAAAATATATAAAAAATACCCCGATACAAACACTAACAACGTTTGAAAAAGAACAGCTCGAAGAGGAAATAACAGAAGACGAAATTAAAAGGGTAGTGGACTCTCTACCTGTACACAAACAAAATTGATGTCCTTTTTTTCCAACAAATGGAGCTTTCTTTTGGAATGGGTCAGGTTGTGGTATTTGGTCAACTCAGTGGTTTTTATTTTTTGCGCTATAAACAAAAAAAAACAGACTGACAATTTTGAAAAAAAACAAATATATATATATTTTTTTTACTTTCTGCTGTACGACATATCAAAAAAATATATTAAAAAAATCGAATTTATTCATCAGTTTAGGCCAATATGTATTCTGCTACATATTTTTGGTAAAAAAAATCGCAATAAGCATATATTAATTTGTTTGCGTAAAAGTTATAGTGTCTACAAAATAGAGGAAAGATTTAGGGACTTTTAATTTATTTTTATTTTTTTTTTACTAGTAATGGTGGGGATCAGCAATTTTTTGTGGGATTGCGACATTGCAGCAGACAAATCTGACTCTTTTTGGTGACACTTTTTGGTGACCAGTGACACCAATATACTGATCAGTGCTATAAAAATGCACTGATCACTGTATAAATGACACTGGCAGGAAAGGGGTTAACACTAGGAGGCGATCAAGGGGTTACGTGTTTCCTAGGGAGGTGTTTCTAACTGTCTGGGAGTAGAGAGAGTTCGCTGTTCCTGATCACTAGGAACAGCTGATCTCTCTCTCCTCCCCTGTCAGAACAGGGATCCACCTTGTTTACATAGACAGATCCCTGTTCTGCCTCTCTTCACTGTGATCGCGGGTGGCCGGTGGACATCGAGTCCGCCGGACCCGCGGGCGAGCAGTACCACATGAACCGACCGGCCGACGTACAGTATATATGCGGAAGGCAGTCAGGAAAGGGTTAATCAGATTATCCATTAACCACAAATTAACCACAAATCCACAAATCGGAGCAATTCACTTTTGCTTATCCTTAATTATAACCCCTGTCAGTTTTTTTTGTAGGCCTTTGGGGAGCTTCCCTCCACTTTTGTCCTCTGACAATGCTGTCCTTGTGGCAGAAAGTGGGGAGAAACCTCCAGTGGGCACACAGACAATAAAAAAGCTAATAAGGGTTTTACTCTAATGCTAAAAAATATTTTTACATCCATTGTTTTCTTGTGACAAATTGTAACCAGGAAAGGAAATGAAGGAAAATATCCCTGATCTGAACCCAGGTATGTTCGGCTAATAACTGGTAGTATGTAATGAAGGGTACAGGCGCCAGTAGTTTTTAGAGCAGAGTACAGGAGTCAGGGGTTTGCAGGGCAGAATATAGCGGTTAGTGTACAAAGGTCTGTGTTATGAAGGAAAAAATGCAGCAGTCAGTAGTTTATAGGCAGAGTACAGGGGCAAGTATTATGTAGGACAGAATGCATGGATCATCAGTATGTACAGCAGAGTACAGGGGGCAGTCGAATGTTGGGTAGAGAGAAGGGATCAGTAGTATATAGGGAAGAGAATATGGGTCACTAGTATGTACGGCAGGGTACAGGGGTCAGCAGTATGTTGGGAATATAAAGGGTTCATTAGTATATAAGGTAGTATATAACGAAGTGTACAAGGGTCAGTGCAATTCAGATTCTGTATCTATACTCCAGTCAGTAGACTGTGAAGCAGAGCACAGAGAGGATATGGGCAAGGAACACTTAAGGTGGAGGGTTGGCATGGCAGGGATGCAATCTACCTGAGCCTGACACTTGCTGTGGCTGATATGTAGATGTCAGTTGCAGTGTTCAGTCACTTTATATTTTAAAGTGACTGAACAGTAATTAAGGGGCTTGTTAAGTCTGAAATTATTTGTTAGCCACAAATATTGTACAGTTGCTGGGTAGTATGTTAACAGCTTGTTTAAGCTGCATAATAAAAATGGGAGTGAGGCTTATGCTGGACTAATAATTAGAATGTATTATTTCGGACACAGTAGCCACAATTATTGTAAAGTGGCTTGAGAGTATGTAAGAAGCTTTTTGAGGCTGTAATGTAATGCCATGTACACGCGATCGCAAATTCTGCCAGCAAAAGACAGATGAGAGCTTTTGGTCAGAAAATGTGACCGTGTGTATGCTCCATCGGACTTTTGCTGGCAGAATTCCCACTAGCAATAGATTGAGAGCAGGTTCTCTATTTTTCGGTCCGATCGTCTGTAGCAATTCCAAAGTACAAAATTCCTACGCATGCTCGGAAACAATTCGACTAATGCTCGGAAGCATTGAACTTCATTTTCTCGGCTCGTCGTAGTGTTGTACATCACCACATTCTTGACGGTCGAAAGTTCCGAGAACTTTTGTGTGATCGTGTGTATGCAAGCCAATCTTGAGCGGAATTCCGTCGGAAAAACCATCCAAGATTTTTCGGACGCAAATTTTGCTTGTGTATACTGGGCATAAGAGTTAGAGATAAGGCAGGTTTTATCATGAAACAATCAATAAACTATATTATTTTTTTTAAATTATATAATCTTTATTTGTTTTCTTCATACAAAAAAAAAAACACAAAATACATACACACATTTAATTTCCATAAACTCGTTTTCTCACAGTTTGCTAAAAAAATTACCATTAACCTGTAGTTCTTTTATACCTCCCACCTTTCCTTTGTTACTTCTACTGTATTCCCTTCTTTTCCTGTCCCATTCCCCTTACCTTTATGCTCTCTCTGTCCCCTCTATTTTACCTATACGGTATTCTTCCCCGTTTAGTCTCCCACCCCCTTATCCATTACATTGGGCATCCCTGCTTATCCATCCATATTTTCCACATTTTTACAAATTCTTTCATATTTCCTCTCCTCGTGTATACCGTTCTTTCCCTCCATATTGTTTCTGTTATTAATCTCGCCCATTCTCTTTCCGTTGGGGGTTTTTCAGCCTGCCATCTTTAGGGTATTAACTTTCTTGCCTGGAATAGACATCTCATCACTGCTTTGGTTACCCAGGGGCCTCCTACTATTCCTTCGTCCAGACCTAGTATACACAGTCTGGGACTCATTTCTAACCTCGCGCCGTACACTGTGTTCAGCGTATCGAGAATTTCTGACCAGTAGCGAAACAATTTCGGACATTTCCATATCATATGTGCTAGGTCCCCAGTGTCTTGGCACCTGGGGCACCTGGCGTCCTTTCTCCACCCGAAATCAAAGAGTCTCTTAGGAGTGTAGTATGTCCTGTGTAATAACATCAGGTATGAGACCCTTTGTGCGGGCGAGACCGACACCATGTGTCCCTTCTCAAGTATTCTCAGCCATTGTTCATCTGACAGGGTTCCAAATTCTTTTTCCCACTTCCTCCTGCTCTTAAGTCGTATTGGACTTTCTACACTGCCTTCGCATATATATGGGTAAATTTCTGCTATGAATCCTTTGGTCTTGTCTTGGGAGCCTATTCTTTGATATACCGGAGAGTTGACCCAGTTTGGTCCTTGTTTCGCAAATTGCCTATTTAAGGCGTGCCTAATTTGTAGATATTTATAGAATGAGTGTTTCGGTAGGTCATAGTCTGTTCTTAATGCGGTGAATGTCTTCAGTGTCTTTCCCTCGTATAGCTGAGCTAGCTTAACTATCCCCTTTATCTCCCACTCTTTAATCTTCCCTATCTTCTCCACTTCCTGCAGGTTTTTGTTATTCCAGAGGGGGGTGTGTTTTGTCATGCCCTCCAACCCTTTTACTGCTTTTAATGCTTTCCAGACTTTTAACCCAAGCCTCACCGTGGGGGTTCTATAACAAAATGAATTTGCCTCAAGAGCCTCTATTATTGATCTGTGCGGAGTACCTGCAATCATTAGATCCTTATTACTTCCTCCAACCCCCCCTATATGTTGTAGTTGGGCGGCTAGGAAGTAGCTTCGTGGATGCGGCAGTGCCATCCCGCCCTTTCTTGTTCCTAGTTGTAGTATTTGTAAACCTATCCTAGGCTGGCCTCCTTTCCATATAAGTTCTCTAAACAGAGTGTCGATTTTCCTGAACCATTTTTTATCTATCCATGTCGGGCAGTTATGCATCAGATACAGAAGCTGTGGCTGCCACAGCATCTTAATCAAATTACATCTCCCCGCCACCGATAATGGGAGGCGTCTCCAAATTGCAATTTTAGATTTAAATTTAGCTAGTAAAGGTACGATATTATCATTGATGTAATTATTAGGGTTCTTCTTTATATTTACACCTAAATATTTAATTTGTTCGACCACCTCTAGCTGTAGGCTATCCGGTGTCCTCTGGTTCCCTAGGGGGTCTATAGGCATTAGTGCAGATTTTTCCCAATTTATGGTCAGCCCCGAAATTTTCCCGAAATCTATGAGGATGTTCATCACCTGCCTGGGGGATTGCTCCGCATCCCCCAGGAAGAGGAGGACATCATCCGCATATAATGCGATTCTCTCTTCTCCCCCCTTTCTTCTAAACCCCTGTATGTTCGTATCTGATCTAATTACGCTGGCCAGCGGCTCCATTGCTAGAGCAAAAAGCAAGGGGGACAATGGGCACCCCTGTCTTGTCCCCCTCTCTAATTGAATTTTGTCAGAGAAATCATTATTAACCCTGATTTTAGCGCTGGGACCCGTATACAAGGTTTTAATCCATTCAATGAATGAGGGGCCAAATCCAAATTCCCTTAAAACACGCCATAGGTATCCCCATTCTAAACTATCAAAAGCTTTGACCACATCTAGGGCCATAACCACCCTTGTCCCTGTATCCTCTGTTGGTATCTGCATATTGAGATACAGTCTCCTGATATTTATACTGGTGGATCTACAGGGGATAAATCCTGTTTGGTCCGGGTGTATAAGTCTAGAAATGATTTTATTTAGTCTGATTGCCATTACTTTCGCTAGTATTTTAGCATCCGCACAGAGCAAGGAAATAGGTCTGTAAGACTTAGTCTCTAACGGGTCCTTCCCCTCCTTATGTAGAACTATTATTGTTGCTTCCGTCATAGACGTTGGCAACTTCCCCTCCTCCTTCGCCCAGTTAAATACCTTAAGAAGCTCTGGCAATAGTACTTTCCCATATTGTTTATAGGTTTCTACTGGGAGGCCGTCTGGTCCTGGTGATTTCTGGTTGGCCATTTCTTTCACCGCCAGTTGGATTTCCTCCAACGTTAGTGGTGCCTCCATTATCTCTCTTTCTTCATCTGTGAGAACCGGGATATCGACGTTTCTGAGGAATATGTCCATTTCCCCTTCCTCCACCGTCCCGCGCGATCTATACAGTTTATCATAATATAGTCTAAAAGTTTCTGTGATTACTGACTTTTTGGATGAAATTTCACCTTTTTCAGTCTTGATCACAGGGACGCTGGAGGGAGGAGAATTGGTTCTCACTAAATGTGCCAACATTTTCCCAACTTTTTCCCCCTCTCCGTAAGCTACCTGTTTCTGGAACAATCTCTTATTCTCTGATTTCTTGATGACTATATCTTTATATTCCTGTTGTTTAGTTAGCCATACGCTTTGTGTATCCGGTGTGGGGTTATTGACGTAATCTCCCTCTGCTTTCATCAGCTCTCTCTTAATCCTACTCTCCCATTCCCTTGTGGTCTTTTTAATTTTTGATACTGATTGAATAAGAATACCTCTTAGATACGCCTTCAGTGCGTCCCACATTATTCCTTTTGTCACCGACTCATTATTAAATTTTATAAATTCTTCGAGTTTAAATAACACCTCATTTGGGTCCCCTATTAATTCGAACCACACTGGGTTCATTTTCCATACTACAGGGGATCTTTTCCCTTCTAAGTTTATTGAGACTACCAGTAGTGCATGGTCAGATATTCCTCTAGGGTGATATTCTATATCCCTTATGGTTTGGCATGCTTCTTCGTTTCCCAAGGCTAGGTCTATCCTTGAGAGCGTGGAGTAGGAGCTTGAGTAACATGAGAATTGCAGCACACCTGGATTCCGCGCCCTCCACATGTCAAAGAGCCCTGCTTCCTGTAAGAACTGATATAATCGACTCTCATCTACTTTCTGGCCATGTACACCCAGTGGGAACCTATCAAGTTTTCTATTGATAACCTCATTAAAGTCCCCTACTGCTATAACCGGTACCCCAACTTTGTCTGTTAAAAATTCCAATAGCCTATACATTACATCAAGTTTGAACGGAGGGGGAATGTAAATATTTGCTAGAACATATTCTCGGTTTTCAATTATACAGTGCAAAAAAATATACCGTCCATCTCTATCTATACTGATCTGCCGACAGGAAAACCCCAACTCTTTCCTTACCATCACAGCCACTCCTCTTGAATAAGAGGTGTGGACTGAGTGGAATTGGCATTGATATTTCTTGCTTTGGTTTTGTAACTTAGAGTCTTGAGTTAGGTGCGTCTCCTGTAGGCAGATCAGTCCTACCCCACTCCTCTCCAGGGTCTCTACCACTGCTGCTCTCTTTGCCGGTGTGCCCAGCCCCCGTACATTCCAGGAGCCAATACTCAGTATCCTAGTCTGCATGCTTTAACGTGGGAGAGAGAAAAAAAAAAAAAAAGGGGAAGAAAGAGGGGGAAAAGGGGGAAAAAGGATATGTACACAGAAAGAGAATGCTATGTCCCAGGTACTCTACCCCCCTGCCCTTGTTAGAGGAGAGGAAAACTGTAAGGGGTAGAAGGTTCTAATGCAGAGGTCAATTGATCCCATCTTATACTTATACTTATACTATACTTGTACTGTGATGCTCACCCATCCTACCGCTACGTAGGACCCGGAAGAGAGGAATAATAACATATAAAAAGTAAAAGAAAAAACAAAAAAAACAAAGGAGAGATGAGAAGGAAGGGCAAGGTAACCAAGCCTTTAACCAGAGGGAATACCCCGTGTGAACAAAAAAATCTTTCACCTGTCTTAATATTCTTCTCTACGTGAAAAAGTGCTAATCTTTTTTCTAAGTGTTTATCTAACAATATTTTTAGCTTACTGCTTACTTCCGTGTAACTTAAATATTTTTCCCGTGTTTTACTTCGTTGCATTTTCACCCCCCCTCCCCCCTTATACCATTCTAGGTTATCCCTAAGGACTTCTTTTGTGACCATTACCACACACCCTTTACCCACAAACTTCCCCCCCCCTCCCCCCCCCCCTCCCCCCCCTCCCCCCCCCCCCCCCCCCCCCCCCCCCTATGCTTATATACAAATCCACTCCCACCCTCCCCCCTCCTCCCACCCCGCCCCCATCCTTACACACACTGACAACTGTGTTTTGCCCCCCCCCCGCCCATTCATTCCTTACTTTTGTGCTATATGGCTCCTTCCACCCTCTGATCCCTGTGCGTATATTTTCCCCTGAGACACCTCCCCTCTCATCCCTCTATATTTATTCCTCTATCCCCAAACCCATCATCCCCTCGTTTTAATCATTAATTGATCATTCCGGTCTTCCAACCATGTAGTCACGTTTGCTGGGGAGTCAAAAAAAAAAGTCTCTCCCATTGCTACCACACGCAGTCTAGCTGGGTACAGTAAAGCATAAGTAACATCAAATTTCTGAAGTTTGCGTTTGATTTCTATAAAATCTGCTCTACGTTTCTGCAAGTCAGGTGAAAAATCAGGGTACAGTGAGATTTTGACTCCCTTGTAGAAAATACTCCCCATCTCTCTAGCCCTGCGGAGGAGCATAACTTTGTCCTTAAAGTTCAAGAATTTCATTAGTATAGATCTAGGATGCCCTCCCTGGGGTGGGGGTCTAAACGGGACCCTATGCGCCCTTTCAACTGAGAACTGTTGTGAAAAAGTCTCTCTTCCAAACATTTCGATAAGCCACTTTTCCATAAATACAATTGGATCCGATCCTTCACTTTTTTCCGGGAGGCCTACCAGCCTCACATTGTCCCTTCGGAGTCTGTTCTCCAGTTGGTCCAGTTTTCCTGCAAATTTATCTGATTGTTCTTTTAGGGTTTTAACCTCTTGGCTTATTGGGTACATGTCATCCTCTATTTGGCTAATTCTCCCTTCTGCTGCTGTTATTCTGTCAGCCGTTCTTTCCAGCTCATGGCGCATCAGGGACAGTTCCTCTTTGATATTTTTCATTTGGTCACATAACTCCCCTAGGGACTGTTTACATGTGTTAACTGCCGCCAGTACGTCCTTTAGTGTCGGCTCTCCTTCAGCCGTTGGTGCCTGAGCTGAAGCCAAATCTGATTTTCCAGGGGCTCCTACATTTTTATTGGTTGTGCTCTTTGCACCTCCTATAGCGGCCCCCGCAGCGACTGTCTGGTTGTTTATTTGCCCTTGGCTCTTTCTGTCATTTGACACTTTCGCCTGGATTTGCTGTCCCCCTTTGGTTGGACTATGGACTGGGGTATGAGCATACTTTTCCAGCTTTGCTGCAGCTGCTGATGCCCCGTTTGTTAATGTGGGCTGGGACCCTTTTTCCTTATCCTTGGCTGATCTTAATGATTGTGTCCCAACACTCTCCAGGTTGGCCTGCTCTTCCCCTCTCCTCCTTGCTGACATGTTGCCCCCCCTGGGCCCCTCTGGGGTCCGACCCAGTCAAATACCGGCTTTAGGATAAATTTTATGAAAAGCAGTCCTCTGGCGGCCCTTAAAAAAAAAAAAAGGGGGGGGAGAGAGCCAAAAAGCAGGACAAGGGGGACAGTCCTATATGTAAATCACAGCCTATGACCGGGCCAGAGTGGTTGAGAAAAAAGGAGGAAACAAGTACAGGAGGGTACGTATGTATTCACGTATATTCACGTATATATGCACACCACAGCGTTTCTATTTGCAGTCCTTAATTGCAGCAGAGCATGTAATAGGCAGATATGCACATCACAATGTTTTCACACAGTTTATATTTTGCGAGTATCAGTCCTCAGACTGCGTTTACGGTTAAAAAGGAGTTTAGGAGGACGCCAGTACCCATGCACAGCGCAGCCATAGAAAAAAAGAGAAAAAAAAAAAAACAGACCTCAGGGTTCTGTCTTACAGAAGCCGGGTAACATGCACAACACCTCTTATCCTGTGTCTCTAACAGTCCTCAAGTGAAGCGATACAAGATCAGCGCTGGGCAAATGTGCAAATCACACAATCACAGTTTATATGTTTCTTTTTCCTTTTCCCTTTTTTTTAGCAGCAGGGAAGCAGAGAAGAAAAAAAAAAAAAGCACCGATCCGCTAGTTGCAATGAGGGGGGGGGGAGTAAATTATGCAGTGTCTTCTCACCTCTCTTAGACAGACTGAGAGTCTCCTTGGGGATCCCCCCCTCCTCCGGTGTCTTATCTTCTCCCTTCCGCGGTGTGTACAGCTCCAAGAACCGGCATGCAGGTCTGAATGTCCCGCCGCTCTCTCTCACTGGCGGTGAGGCAGGGGATAGCGTGTGACGTCACGTTCGGCCCGCTTCGGTTGTTTCCGTATAGCCACGCTACGGTTCTGCACTAGATGTGCCGCCTGACTGTGCTAGATGCCTCGGGCTAATCTCGGGGATCTCCGGGCTGGATGCAGTGTGCCGCTAAGAAAAGGCAGTCACGGGTCTCAGCATTTTCAGCTTCTCCGTGGGACGGAGGGTGGAGATGAGCACATACACGCTCTCACATTCCTCTCACACCACACCGCACCTCACATCCGGTCACGCCCTCCATGAGACCCATCAATAAACTATATTATTTAAGAGACAATTAGACATGTGCACACTGAAATATTTTGTTTCGGAATTTCTTTTTCGTCCGAAAAATTCATTATTATTTAGTTACCCCCGAAATGTTTTTTTTTTTTTTATTTTCGTTAAAAATTGCATTAGTCCGAAAATCCAAATGAATTAAGGTTGAATCTGTCATTGAAGGCTTATGGTGTCTGTCAAAAGTTCAAAGAAGATTCGACGGAGCAGATAAACTGTACGATGCCCTATAGTTTAGCTGCTCCATCAAATCTTCTTAGAACTTTCAACAGACACCATAAGCCAAAGATTCGATGTTTGTATGTTTTTCACTGCTTTGTCGAATCTTTGTCGTTCATGTTGAATGTATATAGTTCAAACAGAAAATGGACTGGTGATAGTGATCACTGATCAGACAGGTAACAAGATAGGGTATATAGAATCTATATAGAATCTCAATCTTTAATATAGAACCTATAATAATAAATCCCCCCCCCACAACACGGGCAGCCTCTGAGGCTATCACAACACTAGTATCACTATTAGGGTTGAGCCGAACACCCCCCGTTCGGCTCGCACCAGAAGTCCGTGCGAGCTTTCAAACCCTATTAGTTATAATGGATGCGAACGTTCAAAATCAAAAGTGCTAATTTTAAAGGCTAATATGCATGTTATTGTCATAAAAAGTGTTTGGGGACCTGGGTCCTGTCCCAGGGGACATGTATCAATGCAAAAAATTTTTTTTAAATCGGCCGTTTTTTCAGGAGCAGTGATTTTAATAATGCTTAAATTGAAACAATAAAAGTGTAATATTCCTTTAAATTTCGTACCTGGGGGGTGTCTATAGTATGCATGTAAAGGGGCGCATGTTTCCTGTGCTTAGAACTGTCCCTGCAAAAAGTGTCATTTTTGCAGGAAAGAAAGCTATTTAAAATCACTCGCGGCTAATGTTAATTGACGGCTCCCGTAACACAGAGAACAGTCATTCATTGAAAGTCATTCATAAAAAAAAAGTCATTGATAAAAAATAACCAGGCCCTTCAGGTCTGGGATGGATATTAAGGGGGACCCCAGCCAAAAAAAATAAAAAAAAAAATGGCGTAGGGTCCCCCTCAAAATCCATACCAGACCCTTGAGGTCTGGGATGGATTTTAAGGGGAATCCCAGCCAAAAAAAATGGCGTGGGGTCCCCCTCAAAATCCATACCAGACCCTTATCCCTGCACGCAACCTGGCAGGCCGCAGGAAAAGAGGGGGGGAGGAGAGCGGCCCCCCCTCCCGTCTGAACCGTACCAGGCCACATGCCCTCGACATTGGGAGGATGCTTTGGGGGTCTGAGACCCCCAAATTACCTTGTCCCCATGTTGATGAGGACAAGGGCCTCGTCCCCACAACCGTGCCTGGTGGTTGTGGGGGTCTGCGGGCGGGGGGCTTATTGGAATCTAGAAGCCCCCTTTAACAAGGGGACCCCCAGACCCCGCCCCCCCTGTGTGAAATGGTAAGGGGGTACAAACGTACCCCTGCCATTTCACCAAAAAAGTGTCAAAAATTTTAAAAATGACAGGAGACGGTCTTTGAAAATTCCTTTATTAAAATCTTCTTTCTTCTTTCTTCATCCTTCGGTTTCTTCATCTTCTCCTTCCGTCATCTTCTTCCATCTTCTTCCATTTTCTTCTTCCTCCGATCCGCTTCTTCTTGCGCTGGTCTTCTCGTCCTTCTCATCCGGCATCTTCTTCCATGGCGTCGGCATCTGTTCTTCTGTCGGGCCGCTCCTCGCAATGGGAGGCTCCCGCTATGTGAGGCTTCACTCCGTCTGACAGGTCTTTTATAACGGAGGGCACCTGGTGACCCCGCCCCCCTCTGACGTCATGGGGAAAGCCATAGGGAATTCCCCATGACGTCCCCATGCGTCAGAGGGGGCGGGGTCACCAGGTGCCCTCCATTATAAAAGACCTGTCAGAGGCAGCGAAGCCTCACATAGTGGGAGCCTCCCATTGCGAGGAGTGGCCCAAGAAGAGACACCGACACCGATGCCGACGCCATGGAAGAAGATGCCGGACGAGAAGGACGAGAAGGCCAGCGCAAGAAGAAGCAGATCGGAGGAAGAAGAAAATGGAAGAAGATGGAAGAAGATGACGGAAGGAGAAGATGAAGAAACCGAAGGATGAAGAAAGAAGAAAGAAGATTTTAATAAAGGAATTGTCAAAGACCGTCTCCTGTCATTTTTACAATTTTTGACACTTTTTTGGTGAAATGGTAGGCCCTTACCATTTCACACAGGGGGGGTGGGATCTGGGGGTCCCCTTGTTAAAGGGGGCTTCCAGATTCCGATAAGCCCCCCGCCCGCAGACCCCCACAACCACCGGGCACGGTTGTGGGGACGAGGCCCTTGTCCTCATCAACATGGGGACAAGGTGCTTTGGGGGTGCATGTGGATGTGGCCTGGTACGGTTCAGGCGGGAGGGGGGGCGCTCTCGTCCCCCCTCTTTTCCTGCGGCCTGCCAGGTTGCGTGCTCGGATAAGGGTCTGGTATGGATTTTGAGGGGGACCCCACGCCATTTTTTTTGGCTGGGGTTCCCTTAAAATCCATCCCAGACCTCAAGGGTCTGGTATGGATTTTGAGGGGGACCCTACGCCATTTTTTTTTTTTTGGCTGGGGTCCCCCTTAATATCCATCCCAGACCTGAAGGGCACCCCCCACGCTTTTTTTTCTTTTTTTTAGTAATGAATGACAGTTCTCTTTGTTACGGGAGCCATCAATTCATTAGCCGCGAGTGCTTTTAAATAGCTTTTTTCCTGCAAAAATTACACTTTTTTCAGGGACAGTTCTAAGCACAGGAAACCTGCCCCCCTTCACAGGCAACCTATAGACACCCCCCAGATGTAATACTGCAATGCTGTACTAACAGCACGCACACACAAATCCCCAGAAATAGAGCACATATTGTCATCAGTCAGCAACACACTGACACGCTGACACTGAAACACAATATGCGAGGCCGCCGCCGTGTGTACTAAAGCCCCTGAGCTATAATTGGCTACAGGCATCCTGCATTGCGGGCCGCTCGCATCACACAAATTTGATGCGAGCGGCCCAAATAGTTCTGGTCTCGCCGAACGGGCGAACGCCCGATGTTCGATTCGAACATGGGTTTGAATCGAACTCCGGGCCCATCCCTAATCACTATCAAGTTCACAACACTAACACAATAGCAGCAGATTATTATGAAAAAGTTAAGTTGAACTTTAGCTTGCTTCACTATTGTTCTGCTGCTGTGCTTATGCTTAATTGATTAATAACGAAAATACCTGAAATTCGGACGAAAATGCATTCGGATGCACATGTCTAAAGACAATAGCTACACATACTGTACAGTAGCTGGATAGTATTTAAGCAGCTTGGCAAGGCCACAATATTAGGGAAGAGACAAGGAAGGTTTTATCCTGTATTGTTTTAAATACAAAAGCCACACATATTGAACAATAACTGGACATTGTATAAGCATTTTTTTTAAACCTCAATGTAAAAGGGGGAAACAAGGCAGGTTTTATCGTAAATAAAAAATTTAGGGCTGTTACTGATTAAAATTTTCGTCTCGATTAATTATGGTTTATTACCTTAGAGGCAATAGTCAAAAATATTCTACATTGTCTGTGTCTAAAAAAAGTTTTAAGGCCCCAATGTCAGAGTGAGAGTTGAAGCAGGTTCCTTCAAGAAATAAACATAAAAAACGTTTTTTTCAGAGACAATAGCCACACATCTTGTACAGTGACCTGACACTATGTAAGCAGCTTGTTTAGGCTGCAATATGAGAGCATTTTTTTCTGAAAAAAACATTAGTGTTTCAGAGACATTAGCCATAAATGCTGTAAAGTGGCTTAATTATAATAATAATTGTATTATTTCAAGGGTAGTGGCTCCTTTAGGCCGCAGTATAAGGATAGCCAAGGCAGTTATTATCCTGAAATTAACATTAGGGTGTATTATTTAAATTACAGTAGCCACATATACTGTACAGTGGCTGGACAGTATGTAAATTGTTTCTTTATGCCCCAATGTAAGAAGGAGACTTGTGGCAGGTTATATCCTAAAACAAATCTTACTTGTTCAGAGAAAATAGCCCTGTAATTTGAACAGTGGTTAGATAGTATGTAAGCAGCTTGGTAAGGCTGAAATGTAGGAGGTAGAGACAAAGCAGATTCTATTCTAAAAAGAAAGTTTGGAGTTTATTATTTCAAAGAAAAAAAGCCACCAATATTGTGCAGTGACTTAACAGTAGGTAAGCAGCTTGTTTAGCCTGCAAAAGAGGTAATGGCAAAGAAGCTTTTATAAAGAAAATAAAAATTAGACTGCAATATTTCAGAGATAATAGTCACAAATATTTTCCAGTGGCTTGACATTACGTAAGCAGCTTGGTAAGGCTGCTATGTGAGAGGAAGAGAAAGGGCAGGTCTATCTTGAAATAAACACACACCTTTCAGTGGCTGGACAACATATAAGCATGTTTAGAAAAGAGCTGCGCCAATTAAGTTAAAACAAAATGGAGGGGCTAAACACACTTCCAGTGGATTAATGTCCACAATGTTTGGGGACATGAATCCTATTCAACACCTGCACATAATAAAAATATTTTGCAGAAGATCATATATTCTAGACATGTGCAATTCGTTTCGTTTTTCGTTTTTTTTCGTTATATTCGTTCATTCGTTATCGTACGAATGAACAAACGATTCGCTAAAAATTTAAACGAATAACGAATCGTTCGAATCGAACGATAACAACGAAAATCCGAAATAACCAAATTAGAAACAACGAAACTACGAAAGAAGAAAATCCGAAAAACGAAAACAGGAACAACGAAAATCAAAATGAACGAAAAAATTCGTACATTCGTAACTTTTTTTTGTTGAATTGGTAATTTTCCATGTCCCTTACAATGGCGCTGCTTAACGTGCCTCGAATGGATTGAACGAAAAAATTTGTACATTCGTAATTTTTTTTTTTTGTTTCGTAATTTTCCGTGCCTCTTACAATGGCGCTGCTTAACGTGCTTCGAATGGATTGAATGAAAAAATTCGTAACTTTTTTTTTTGGATTCGTAATTTTCCGTGTCTCTTACAATGGCGCTGCTTAACGCTCTTCGAATGGATTGAACGAAAAAATTCGTACATTCGTAACTTTTTTTTTTTTTTTTTCGATTCGTAATTTTCTGTGTCTCTTACAATGGCACTGCTTAACGTGCTTCGAATGGATTGAACGAAAAAATTTGTACATTTGTAACTTTTTTTTCGATTCGTAATTTTCCGTGTCTCTTAAAATGTAATAATAGCATACACATTACATAAAATTATGAATTATGCTCCGATTACGAATCTACGAAAACAATGTTACGAAAGTACGAATAAATCAATCTAACGAAAGTACGAATGTAACTAAATCTACGAAAATACGAATGCGTCCGAATTTCGGATAAACGAAAATTAAACTAACAGAAAAATGAATCAACGAAAAAATAACTCTTACAAAAATACGAATCGTTACGAATACGAACACCGACGACTTACGAATTTACGAATCGTTACGAATACGAACACCGACGACTTACGAATTTACGAATCGTTACGAATCAACGGAAACGAAAAAAACTAAACGAAAATAAACAAATTTTTTTGTTGTGCACATGTCTAATATATTCAAATACAAACATTAAAAGCATATGTCCAAGAATTGTTTTTTAAAAGTCCTCAGGCAACAGCAGTAATGAAAATAGTAATCGAGACATCCAAACGTGATTCAAATATTACACCTCGTGACTTGCAAGTAAATGGTGAAACACAAGTGCCCGACACCCTCAATCACTAAATGCTTACCAGATGGCAAAGCAAGTAAAGCTTTGCTATGAACCAATCAGCATCTGCTATGAGTGTTCTTGGCTTTACTATCTCCCAATCCACAGCATACACCACTCAGGGTTATGGGACACTAAAATCCCACTTGCAAAACTGCATCAGATATATATGTAACTCATAATTGAAGATAAAGAAATACAAATGTCATTTGTGCAAACACACTATGCCTCTTCACATTCAATATTTGAATCATGTTTGGATGTCTGGATTACTATCTTCATTACTGCTGTTGCCTGAGGACATATGCTTTTAATGTTTGTATTTGAATATATTATCTTCTGCAAAATATTTTTATTATGTGCAGGTGTTGAATAGGATTCATGTCCCCAAACATTGTGGACAATAATCCACTGGAAGTGTGTTCAGCCCCTCCATTTTGTTTTAACTTAATTGGCGCAGCTCTTTTTTATTTATGTGCTATTAGTGTGTGTATCCCACGTTGAGCAGCAGCCTTTACATGTACTAGCTATTTGTATTCTGTTAGCGCGGTTTTATTTTTGTTTATAAGCATGTTTAGACCACAATGTAAAAAGGAAAGATGAGGCACAATTTATCCTAAAAATAGTTAGAATTTATTATTTCAGAGACAATAGCTGCACATATTGTAGTGACTGAACTATATATAAGCATGTTGTTTATGTAGCAATGCAAGGAGGGGGGAGACAGGACATTTTTTATTGTGAAAAAAAAAAAATGGCAAAAGCAACAAATATTTTATAGTGGCTAGATAGCATGTGAACAGCTACAGCTTGTTTAGGTCCCAAAGTAAGAGGGACAAACAAGGGGGTTGATTTACTAAAAACTGGAGAGTGCAAAATACGGTGCAGCTGTTCATGGTAGCCAATCAGCTTCTAAGTTCAGCTTGTTCAAATATGCTTTGACAAAAAAACTGGAAGCTGACTGGTTTCTATGCAGAGCTGCACCAGATTTTGCACTCTCCAGATTTAGTAAATGAACCCCAAAGTATGTTTTACCCTGCATTTAAACTTAGGGTATATTATTTCAGAGACAATGGCCACACAAATTGTACAGTGGCTAGACAGTATGTAAGAAGCTTATTTAGGCTGCAATGTAAGAGGCACGTAGAAGGCGGGTGTTTTCCCACAGGTAAAAATCAGGATGTATGTTTAAGAGATAATAGCCACAAATAAATGACAGTGGCTGAACAGTATGTAAGCAGCTTGAGACAGGTTTTTTTTTCACAAAAGATTTTATTGAGTATTCATAAGAAAAGTTTACAATACATATAGCATAACATTTACAATGGGATCCAGAATCACTTGTAGCATTAATGTTTGTAAGGCCATGTATATATTATATGAACATTCAATATAATATGAAGATTAATAACAGTATCTGTTAAGGGTCATAGAGTTTTATTGATATACACAGCGCCATTGAGACCAATATCTCCAGGTCTAACTATGGCTATGATCTATTCATTCATCTTGACCACTGATTAGTCAGAGGATCCCCATTTACTAGTGGTAGGGTACCTAGATCTTCAGACTTAGTGAGAAATGGAAGAAAAGTAAAAGGTTGGAGGAAAGGAAAAAGAAAGAAGAGAAAAGTAAAAAAAAAAGGAGGAAGGGGGGAGAGGGGGGGGGGTGAATTGGGGACTGCCTCCTGATCCAGCCAGCCCACCCAAAACAGGGGGGAAACACCTGGGGGTGGATTGAATCAATTCAGCTGTTTGTATGAGGGTCGGGGAAATAGACCCTGTAGCTTTCAGTAGATTTGAAATGTGTCCAGCAAGCCCAGGTAATCGTAAATTTTTGTAATCGCTCTTGGGAAGTGTGATTTAGCTCCTCCATCTCCTGTATCTTAGCTATTCTTTTCAACCATTCCCTGATAGATGGGGTAGTTGTTGATCGCCAATACACCGGGATGCAAAGTCTGGCAGCGTTAACCATATACATTGCAAGTGATTTATAATAGGTTATAGGGATGAGCCGAACACCCCCCCGTCCGTGCAAGCTTTCCTAAAGTCCATGTGAGCTTTAGAACCCTATTAGTTTTAATGGATGCGAACGTTCGAAATTAAAAGTGCTCATTTTAAAGGCTAATATGCATGTTAATGTCATAAAAAGTGTTTGGGGACCTGGGTCCTGCCCCAGGGGACATGTATCAATGCAAATTTTTTTTTTAAAAACGGCTGTTTTTTCAGGAGCAGTGATTTTAATAATGCTTAAATTGAAACAATAAAAGTGTAATATTCCTTTAAATTTCGTACCTGGGGGGTGTCTATAGTATGCCTGTGAAGGGGCGCATGTTTCCCGTGTTTAGAACTGTCTCTGCAAAAAGTGTCATTTTTGCAAGTAAAAAAGCTATTTAAAATCACTCGCGGCTAATGTGAATTGACGGCTCCCGTAATACAGAGAACAGTCATTCATTGAAAGTCATTCATAAAAAAAAAAGTAATTGATAAAAAATAAAAAAAATGAAGAAAAAAAAAGCGTGGGGGTCCCCCAAATTCAATAACCAGGCCCTTCAGGTCTGGGATGGATATTAAGGGGAACCCCAGCCAAAAAATAAATAAAAATGGTGTAGGGTCCCCCTCAAAATCCATACCAGACCCTTGATGTCTGGGATGGATTTTAAGGGGAACCCTAGCCAAAAAAAAATGGCGTAGGGTCCCCCTCAAAATCCATACCAGACCCTTGAGGTCTGGGATGGATTTTAAGGGGAATCCCAGCAAAAAAAATGGCGTGGGGTCCCCCTCAAAATTCCCTCTCAAAATCCATACCAGACCCTTATCCGAGCACGCAACCTGGCAGGCCGCAGGAAAAGAGGGGGGGACAAGAGCGGCCCCCCTACCGCCTGAACCGTACCAGGCCACATGCCCTCAACATTGGGAGGATGCTTTGGGGTCCCCCCCAAAGCCCCTTGTCCCCATGTTGATGAGGACAAGGGCCTCTTCCCCACAACCCTGGCCATTGGTTGTGGGGGTCTGCGGGCGGGGGGCTTATCGGAATCTGGAAGCCCCCTTTAACAAAAGGACCCCCAGATCCCCCCCCCCCTGTGTGAAATGGTAAGGGGGGTACAAAAGTACCCCTACCATTTCACCAAAAAAGTGTCAAAAATGGTAAAAATGACAGGAGACGGTCTTTGACAATTCCTTTATTAAAATCTTCTTTCTTCTTTCTTCATCCTTCTGTTTCTTCATCTTCTCCTTCCGTCATCTTCTTCCATCTTCTTCTTCCATTTTCTTCTTTCTCCGATCCGCTTCTTCTTGCGCTGGTCTTCTCGTCCGGCATCTTCTTCCGTCTGCGTCGGTGTCTCTTCTTGGGCCGATCCGCGCAATGGGAGGCTCCCGCTGTGTGAGGCTCCGCTCCGTCTGACAGGTCTTTTATAACGGAGGGCACCTGGTGACCCCGCCCCCCTCTGACGTCATGGGGAAAGCCATAGGGAATTCCCCATGAAGTCCCCGTGCGTCAGAGGGGGCGGGGTCACCAGGTGCCCTCCGTTATAAAAGACCTGTCAGACGGAGCGGAGCCTCACACAGCGGGAGCCTCCCATTGCGCGGAGCGGCCCAAGAAGAGACACCGACACCGACGCAGACGGAAGAAGATGCCGGACGAGAAGGACGAGAAGACCAGCGCAAGAAGAAGTGGATCGGAGGAAGAAGAAAATGGAAGAAGAAGATGGAAGAAGATGACGGAAGGAGAAGATGAAGAAACCGAAGGATGAAGAAAGAAGAAAGAAGATTTTAATAAAGGAATTGTCAAAGACCGTCTCCTGTCATTTTTACCATTTTTGACACTCTTTTGGTGAAATGGTAGGGGTACTTTTGTACCCCCTTACCATTTCACATGGGGGGGGGCGGGATCTGGGGGTCCCCTTGTTAAAGGGGGATTCCAGATTCCGATAAGCCCCCCGCCCGCAGACCCCCACAACCAATGGCCAGGGTTGTGGGGAAGAGGCCCTTGTCCCCATGTTGATGAGGACCCCAAAGCATCCTCCCAATGTTGAGGGCATGTGGCCTGGTACGGTTCAGACGGGAGGGGGGGCTGCTCTCGTCCCCCCTCTTTTCCTGCGGCCTGCCAGGTTGCGTGCTCGGATAAGGGTCTGGTATGGATTTTGAGGGGGACCCCACGCCATTTTTTTGGGCTGGGGTTCCCCTTAATATCCATCCCAGACCTGAAAGGCCTGGTTATTGAATTTGGGGGGACCCCCACGCTTTTTTTTTAGTTTTTTATCAATGAATGACAGTTCTCTGTGTTACAGGAGCCATCAATTCATTAGCCGCGAGTGCTTTTAAATAGCTTTTTTCCTGCAAAAATTACACTTTTTGCAGGGAAAGTTCTAAGCACAGGAAACCTGCTCCCCTTCACAGGCCACCTATAGACACCCCCCAGATATTTTTTTTGGCTGGGGTTCCCCTTAATATCCATCTCAGACCTGAAAGGCACCCCCCAGATGTGATACTGCAATGCTGTTCTAACAGCACGCACACACAAATCCCCAGAAATAGAGCATATCTTGTCAGCAGTCAGCAACACACTGACACGCTGACACTGTGACTGAAACATAATACCGTGGGGCGTGTACTAAAGCCCCTGAGCTATAATTGGCTACAGGCATCCTGCCTGTAGCCAATTATGGCTCTCCTCGCTGCCAGTGCTGTGATTGGCCAAGCATGCGGGGTCACAGTGCATGCTTGGCCAATCATCAGCCAGCATTGCACTGCGACTAGCGCAATGCATTGCGGGCCGCTCGCATCACACGAATTTGATGCGAGCGGCCCAAATAGTTCTGGGCTCGCCGAGCGGGCGAGCGCCCGATGTTCGATTCGAACATGGGTTTGAATCGAACACCGGGCCCATCCCTAATAGGTTAGTTTAGATAAAGACGTATGGTGTAGAAGGTACTGTGCAGGTTTGAAGTCAAGGGTGTATGTAGTGATCTGTGTTATTAGAGAGTGCACCTCCCTCCAGAATGGTTGGAGGAGGGCACACTCCCACCAGATGTGGAGCATCAAACTCACTGCTGCTTGGCATCTCCAGCAAGTGTTCAGTATATTTGGGGAGAATTTTTGCAATCGTGCTGGGGTCCTATACCATTTGGTGGCAATTGAGGCAGGTTTTATGCTGAAATAAACATTAAAGTGTAAAAGCAGCTATCCCTGCTGCCCCAAATCACCCACCCATGTTAAGGGCATATGGCCTGGTATGGTTGGGGGGGGGGCACCTTCTGGCCTGCTTGGCTGCATGCTCGATAAGGGTCTGGTATGTATTTTGAGGGGGCCTTCACACTGTTTTTTAAAGGACCTGGTATTAATTGGGGTGGACCCCATGCTGTTTGTTTTTCTGCATTTGTTATTGCTGGCATTCTTTTATTTACATTTCAGCTGTTAGTGGGGGAAGCCCGCTGACAGGTGATGAGTCATCAGTTGTTAGGGACATGGTGGCTGGCTTCCTGGCCTGCTCCTTAACAACTAACTATTCTTCACACAGAATTCAAATCGGTTGATAATTTTTTGACTGATTGGAATTTGAATCGATCCGAAAAATTGAAAGTTTTTTTTAATAGAAAATTTAAAAACAAAATAAAATTAAACTAAACAAAACAAAATTAGTAGCATAACAAATCTATCTGAAACTACACACTTTTCTTTCATTCTGCACATGTCTACCCTGCAATTAACATTCCAAGTTTTGATGCTGAGGTCCTGCTGCAGTAGCATTATGTGTGATTCCTTTACAGTCCTGGAGCACTGGAATAGGCCACAAACTTTAAGGTGCAATGCAGAATTTACTTTTCAGGAAACACTACAATTTTTTTAGCTGCATTTTTCTTTGAAGGCTGCATTTCAACGAGTAAGAGGATGGGGCTAGTAAGGAGCTGGAGGTACAGGTAACCACACTGTTATACATGTACAAGACATGGGGCAGCACCACAAGCACTGGGAGAGCTCCTTGTCCTGCATCCTTTCCAGCCATGGGCGTCCGCAGGTAGGGGCAAGGGGGGTCAAGTGCCCCCCCCTGGAATCAGGGATCGGATCTTAAATTCAGCACAGTTGCGTCGCTATCAGGGTGCGGACAGCACGCACCAGGATGCCACCCGCCAGTGGGGTGACACCATCAAGGTGCTGTCAAGCCCCCATCAGTGTAGTGTGACTTTAGGATCTTTTCCCTGCTCAGTCAAGCAGAGAACTCAGCGGTGCTGTGACAGGAGAAAGGTGAGCTGCGGGCTATCGGAGGTTTCCCCCGCTCGCCCCCCTTTTCTCCTGTCAGGGAAAAGAGAAGGCGGCTCTCACCAGGTTCCCCGCCCAGCTTCCTGCCCACTACGTTCCTTCCCTATTGGCCATAACTGAGGGCCAATCAAAGGAGAGGGGAGCATCATGGGACATGTAGTCCCAAAGATTGGCGGCCCCATTTTCCACAGGGAGGAGTCTACAGCTCGATCAAGAGAGATTGAGAGACTGCAGCCTAGAAAAAAGCTGAGGGAGAGAGCGCTTCAGGACAAAGAACGAGGAGTGTGCTGGGTGGAAGCCAGAGAGCCACTCTGCCCAGCGCCATCAGAGAGAGAGCCATGCTGCCCAGTGCCACCAGAGAGAGCCATGCTGCCCAGCGCCACCAGAGAGAGCCCCGCTGCCCAGTACCACCAGAGAGAGAAAGACTGAGCCACTGCCAGGGTACAGACCTGCTACACTACTAACCAGAGTCGCCCCCGGGGAACCCAGAGTGAGCGATCATCCAGCCAGAGGGATCACTGCTGTAGTTTTGCTGGGTCTGGTAAGAGGGCATGTTGACCATTATCCATTACCTATCCTAGGGACTGTACTACGTCTGCAGACTCTGACCATGATTATGTGATAATGACATTGTCGAAAAGGGGCGGCACATGGGTGACCCTAAAATGATGCCCCCCCCCCCCCTGAAAAAATTCTGCGGACGCCCATGTTCCCAGCCACTAGAAAGTTGGCCCAGTGTGCTCTAAAGGACACGTAGCATCCCTACCCATGCTTGCTGGACATTGTGTATGTGGTCCGGAGACCCTACCAGAACCTGCTCGCCTCTTACTAATAATGATGAGACGAACACCCCCCAGTTCGGTTCGCAAGATAATTTGCAAACAGGCAGAAAATTTGAAATAATACACGAACACCTTTAAAGTCTATGGGACATGAACATGAAAAATTGCTAAGTGCTCATTTTAAAGGCTTATATGCAAGTTATTGTCCTAAAAAGGGTTTGGGGACCCGAGTCCTGCCCCAGGGGACATGTATCAATGCAAAAGAAAGTTTAAAAAACTGCAGTTTTTCCGGGAGCAGTGATTTTAATGACGCTTAAAGTGAAAAAATAAAAGTGAAATATTCCTTTAAATATCATACCTGGGGGGTGACTATAGTATGCCTGTAAAATGACGCATGTTTTCCATGCTTAGAACAGTCCCTGCACAAAATGACATTGTTAAAGGAATAAAAGTCATTTAAAACTGCTTGCGGCTTTAATGTAATGATGATGAGGAGCAAGGAGAGGTCCGCCTTGTTCTTTGGTGTGGGTTCTTTAAGTACTGTTGCCAACGGACTGCATAGGAGCTCGACATATGTCTGGTCAAGCATGTGGTGCCCAAGCGGCTGCTGTTTTGGTCAAGCTTGATATGCTTCAGACATATGTTGCAAACAGCAACAGTGCTATCTGCTGCACACATCTCAAAAAAGGCCCACACCAAACAACTTTTGGAAAAATGTGCAGAGTCAGCCGCGCACTGCACATGTGGAGCTCTGTGGTGTGATGCAGTCAGTTGGCTGCCCTTAAGCTGGCCCCTGGAGGGCATCCTGCCTCGTTGGAGATGTGCCTCCTCCTCCTCCTCTCTTCTATCAGGCACTCACGTAAAGTCAGTGACCTCATCATCCCCTCCCTCCTCCCCACTGGAGCAAACCTGGCAGTATGCTGCAGCTGGGGGAACAAGATTGCCAGTTTCTTGTCCTTCTTGGGCACCCCCTCTTCTCTCTGGGCTCACGTTACTGCCTTCATCCTCAACCTGGGTACCATCATCAGAGCCTTCAAAATGCTGTGCATCCTCCTGCAGCATGTACCCTACACTGTGGTCGAACAGTTCGGGGGACTCCTCATGGCATGATGGTGGGGCTAGGGAAGGAGTGACTGATGACATTGAGCCGATGGAAGAGGCCGCTTTGGCAGCTGCACTGGCAGACAAAGTACCCTGAGCCTGGGTGACAGAGGATGAGGAGGATGAGGATGGCTTGGTCATCCACTCTACCAACTCTTCTGCATGTTGTGGCTCAACATGGTTAGCTGCCGAAAAAAAGGGCAAGCGTGCCCTGCGGCCACATGCTGAGATAGCACTGTGTCCATGACCAGCACTCTTTGCTGTAGACACAGAGCCTACTTGCCCTCTGTTAGTGGCCTGTGAGCATCTGCCTCTTCTTGGTGGCCTTCCAGACATACTGTACAATTAGATTAGCAAAACAACGCCTGAAGTTTACTAAAAACAGTACACCAGGAATGGCCTACAGTAAGGTATAGGCTTGGCTCGAATACAATGCAGTGGATATATATTTTATGAACTGCAGCTCAGTGAGTCACCTATCTGGCTGAAAAAGTCTTTGAAGCCACACTCAGGCAATGGCCTAGTCAGGTATAGGATTGGCTAGACTATATAAATACAAGCCTGTGTATATATATATATATATTAAATGCACTGCAGCTCAGTGAGTCACCTGCCTGGCTGAAGTATATTAGAAACAATACACCAGGAATGGTCTGCAGTGAGATGAAGCTAAACTGTATACAGTGTATATATATATATATATATATATATATATACAAAGCTGGGATGCATATATATACTAAATACATTGCAGCTAACTGTCTAACTGTCTCGCCTGCCTGCCTGAAGTATATTAGCAACAGTACACCAGGAACGGTCTGTAGTGAGATCTAGCTAAACTGTATACAGTATATATATATATATATATATATATATATATATATATATATATATATACATATACACAAAACCAGGATGCATATATATACTTAATACACTGCAGCTATCTAACTGTCTCGCCTGCCTGCCTGAATTATATTAGCATCAGAACACCAGGAATTGCCTACCTGCTCAAACTAAATGAAATGACACTCTCTCTCTGAACAAACGCCACCAACACACTAGACGAGGCCGATGTGCGGGCGGCCTTATATAGTGTGGGGCGTGAACTTAACCCCCTGAGCCATAATTGGCCTGACGGCGCTGTGATTGGCCAAAGCATGCTGGTCATAGTGCAAGCTTGGCCAGTATCAGCCAGTAATGCACTGCGATGACGCAGTGCATTATGGGCCGTGACGCGCCGCTCAAAATTTGGCGCGAACGACCCAAAATTTTTGAAATTTGCCGAACAAGCGAACAGCTGATGTTCGAGAGTAAATCATGTTCGACTCGAACAGACAGCCATCCCTAGTGTGAACGGAGAGGTAGTGTCAGAAACCATGAAATCAGACCGAGACAGAAGTACAGTTCAATCACACTTGTTTAACCACTTCAATACCAGGCACTTATGCACCTTCCCGCCCAGACCAATTTTTAGCTTTTAGCGCTCTCACACTTTGAATGACAATTACTCAGTCATGCTACACTGTATCCAAACAAAATGTTTATCATTTTCTTCTCACAAATAGAGCTTTCTTTTGGTGGTATTTAATCACCACTGGGTTTTTTATTTTTTGCGCTATAAGCGATAAAACAGCGAAAATTTTGAAAAAAACATACTTTTTTTTTGTTTCTAGCGTAAAATTTTGCAAATAAGTCATTTTTCTTCATAAATTTGTGCCAGAATTTATACTGCTATATATCTTTGGTAAAAATAATCAAAATTAGTGTATATTATTTGATCTTTGTGAAAGTTATAGAGTCTACAAACTATGGTCACTGAAAATTGATCACATCTGATCACACCTGATGTACTGAAGGCCTATCTCATTTCTTGAGACACTAACAAGCCAGGAAAGTACAAATACCCCCCAAATGACCCTTTTTGGAAAGTAGACAGTCAAAGGTATTTACTAAGAGGCATGATGAGTTTTTTTTAAGTTGTAATTTTTTCCCACAATTCTTGGGAAAATTAAGATTTTTTTTTTTTTTTTTTTTTTTTTACCCCAACTGGTCATATTAACAGGTTATTTCTCTCACACAGCATATGCATAATTGCAACTACACCCCAAAATACATTCCTCTACTCCTCCTGAGTATGGCGATACCACATGTGTGGGACTTTTACACAGCCTGGCCACGTACAAAGGCCCAAAATTGAAGTAGCACTTTCAGGCGTTCTACAAGCATAAATTACACATATCCTTTCTCAACCACCTATTACACTTTTGAAGGCCCTGGAGCACCAGGACAATAGAATTATCCACAAAATGACCCCATTTTGGAAAGCTAACACCCCAACGTATAATCTATGAGGCATAATGAGTCTTTTGAATGGTTCATTTTTTTCCAGAAGGTTTTGGAAAATGTGGAAAAAAAAATGAAAATGCATTTTTTTTACACAAAGTTGTCCATTTATAAGATATTTCTAACACATAGCATGTACATAGCAAAAATGACACCCCAAAATGCATTCCTCTACTCCTACTGAGTATGGCGATACCACATGTGTGAGACTTTTACACAGCCTGGCCACATACAAAGGCCCAAAATTGAAGTAGCACTTTCAGGCGTTCTACAAGCATAAATTACACATATCCTTTCTCAACCACCTATTACACTTTTGAAGGCCCTGGAGCACCAGGACAATGGAATTATCCACAAAATGACCCCATTTTGGAAAGCACACACCCCAACGTATAATCTATGAGGCATAATGAGTCTTTTGAATGGTTCATTTTTTTCCAGAAGGTTTTGGAAAATGTGGAAAAAAAATGAAAATGCATTTTTTTTTACACAAAGTTGTCCATTTATAAGATATTTCTAACACATAGCATGTACATAGCAAAAATGACACCCCAAAATGCATTCCTCTACTCCTCCGGAGTATGGTGATACCCCATGTGTGAGACTTTTTCACAGCCTGGCCACATACAGAGGCCCAACATTGAAGTAGCACTTTCAGGTGTTCTACAAGCATAAATTACACATATCCTTTCTCAACCACCTATTACACTTTTGAAGGCCCTGGAGCACCAGGACAATGGAATTATCCACAAAATGACCCCATTTTGGAAAGCACACACCCCAACGTATAATCTATGAGGCATAATGAGTCTTTTGAATGGTTCATTTTTTTCCAGAAGGTTTTGGAAAATGTGGAGAAAAAATGAAAATGCATTTTTTTTACACAAAGTTGTCCATTTATAAGATTTTTCTAACACATAGCATGTACATAGCAAAAATGACACCCCAAAATGCATTCCTCTACTCCTCCTGAGTATGGCGATACCCCATGTGTGAGACTTTTACACAGCCTGGCCACATACAAAGGCCCAAAATTGAAGTAGCACTTTCAGGCGTTCTACAAGCATAAATTACACATATGATTTTCTGACTACCGATCACATTTTTGAAGGCCCTTCATATTTCTAACACATAGCAGGTACATGCCAAATAACAAAAGATTACCTGTGGTTTTAGAAGTGCAGTGGTCCACAGAGGAGAGCATCGGTCCAGGAAGCAGGCAGGAATGAGGTCAGTGACATAAAAGCAATCATCCAGGCAGCAGGCAGGAATACTGTCCATAGTTCGTAGAGGCAGAGATACTGTCAGCACAGCCAGAGCACAGCCAGAGCACAGCCAAAGCACAGCCAAAGCACAGGTCCAGGTAGCAGGCAGAGGTGTCCTGGCAGAAATACTGTCCAAAGTCAGTAGAGGCAGCAGGTAGATATATGGTCAACACAGCCAAAGTATTGGTGCAAACAGCAGGAAGAAACATGGTCCATAATGTCATGGGTCATTACAGGCAGCAATATGGTCAGCACAGCCAAAGTATTGGTCCAGGCAGCAGGAAGGACCATCAAGCTTAGGGCCAGGGGGACAGGGGTAGAGGCTTCTCCCACCCAAATCGCTTTGAAGCCTCTGGGCAACCAGATCCTGTTCTGGGAGCACAGAAAATGAAAAACTGGTTTTCTCTACTCAGAACGCTATTCTGAAGCCCCTCACATATGTGAGACCCCTGTGTCCTAAAGTAGATGGCCAAAAGATCAGTCCAAGTGGCAGGCAAAAACATAGTCCATTAACAGGCCAAGGTCGGTGCACGTGGATGTCAGAAACATGGTTTAAATCGGCAGGCAGAGGCATCGTCGGTAAACAGGCTGAGGTTGGTGCACGTGGAAGTCAGAAACGTGGTTTAAATCGGCAAGCAAAGACATTGTCGGTAAACAGGCCAGCGTCAGTTAATTAACATGGAAGGTAGAAACAGGGTAGCAGGCAAATGGGGAAATGGCAGTCTGTTAATAATTTAGGGGAACTAATATTGGATGGATGTATGCTAATTTTTGAAGCAATTGCCGATGCACAGGCCAGGTTGGGAGGGACAATCTGGACAATAATAGCTGGTATCTCTTCTTACTTCTCCTCTGCTGCATACACGGCATTTCTTCTGGCGTCTTCTTCCAGATTCTGTGGGGGGAAGGCTAAAGGGATAGTGTGGCTCGTGAAGTCGACTGACACTATCAGAGCGAATGCTTTCTGGGACGGGACCATCTTGGTAAATGAGGGCAGTGATGATATCTTCAATATACTTGAGATAGGTGATGTGTTGATTTTGAGTTGCTGTTTGGTAGCAGACAAACGAATTAAAAAGGGCCATGTGAAACAGGTGAAACGCAACTTTCTTGAACCAATAACGGGACTTTCTGGTTGATAAATAGGGTTTTTTTTACTATAAAGATGACGAAAAAGGGGCAGACTGGTATAGTAGTTGTCGACATATACATGTAGCGGGGTCGTTCCCCTTTTAGGGGAGAAGACTACATTCCCCATAATTCCCCAGGCTCCCGGGAGGCTGTTTGTTTCCGCCCGAGAGGCTTCTGGGGGAGGTGATAAAAAGGGAAGAGGAGAGACCGCCTCTTCCTCTTCTGACTGGGCTGGTGACGCAGAGACTTGCAAGTGAGGAGACACCTGTGCGGACCGGGACTGCTGAAGGCCTGAAGCCTGGGCCTTGCAGCAGGTGGAGAGAGACTCTCACCCCTCAGAGTCAGCAGCAGCGGAGCGGAGACTTTTCCCTACAGTCGGTTGGTCGGAGAGAGGACCGGAACACAGGGGCTGTGACGGAGGAGGCCGGACGCCGCCATTGGAGGTCCCGGAGCTGAGGACGGTACCCAGGAGTGGTGAGCGAGCTGAAAGGCTCATCCTACATTGCTACATACACTTCTATGCCTATTGAACTGCTAAGGCACAATTTACCTCAGAGCAGCAGATGTTTCTTTCTGTGGATTACAAATACACCATTTAAAGCTACACGTGCACCACCTCTACAGTTCTCTTGCCGGTGAAGAATACTGTACTTATTCAAGGACTGAGCTCTATTGCTAGGGATCAGGCCTGGTCCGTTAGGTAGGCGCAGATAGATTTATTGCACCTCAGGGGTGCATAGCAGACGGTCGCTACACTTGGCGCTCCGTTCCCCATTGCTAGTTTGATACATATATGTGTACATGTTAAAGTGCATATTGCAGGGACCTGCTAAAGTGTTGTAAGTCAAATGTTTGATGCATGTTACTACTTCTTTTCTTACTGCCAAAGTAAAGCCAGTTATTCTTATCTCAGCAGTCTGCTTGTGAGTTTGAGTCCATTACACTTAGAGTATAAGTGATATTTATATGTGCATAGATACATACCCCTTTACTAACTGTGCCAGAGCGGGTAGAGCAAATTGCCGGGGGGTTGGTGGAGCTGCACTCAGGGACCCAAAACAAACCAGCGGCCCTCTTAACTGGGGGTATCGCTACACGTGGGGGCTCGTAATCCGGGATCCTGAGTCAGCGGGAAAAGCCACCAGAAGGTACCGGCATGGACCCGATAGAAGTGGGACGGTGGTACAAACTATGGGCCACTGACCCAGCCGCAGCAGCAGTCATTGAACTGCCAGGGATATGGCAGAAAGAGGCAGTCAAGCAGCTCATAATGTCCCTATCCCCATGCCACAAGTCACGGATAATGGACATGAGAAATGATGCCGGGTATACATATGCCCTAGTAGAATGGCAGGAAGAGACTCCAGAGCAGTTCAGGAGCCAAAGCATACGAGCATTGGATGGTCAGACCTATCAATTGCTGCATGCGCTGCCGCGCAAGGGAGACTGTTCTCCAGTGAAAACTATGCTATCCCCAAAGAAGGAAGAGCAGAAGGGCGCGGAAAGTCCCGCACCCGCACAGACTACTCTTAGTGCAGAACTGTGTGCTGTCCTAGGGGAGATTGTGACTCAGTGCAGAAGAGACCCCGGGGACTACCCGATGTCGGGATACAGGAAACTCCGGATGTTTTCAGGGAGGAAACCTGTACCCTCGGGGGAAGAGGGATTTGAAGAGTGGTTAGATGGTGCCACGCAGGCCTTAGAAGAATGGGAGGTCCCAGAAGGTAGAAAGAAGCAAAGGATTGTTGAGAGCCTAAAGGGGACTGCCTTAGAGGCCATACGCAATCTGAAGACAAGCAAGAAGGATTGCACTGCCCAGGATTACCTAGACATCCTGGAAAGTGTGTTTGGTGGGACAGAAAAAGTCACAGAACTTACCTATCAACTGGAACACTGTTACCAGAAGACAGGGGAGAAGCTGTCGGAGTATATGGGACGTATAGACAAGATCCTGCATAGGATTATCCTGAAGAAGGGGATAGATCCAGGGAAGGTAGATGAAGCCCGTGCCCAGCAGGTGATGAGGGGAGCCCAACCCCTGGACCCTGTCGCACTAATACTACGCACCCGGCAGGATGGGAAGAGCCTGGACTACCCCGATCTCATTCGAATGGTCAGAGAAGAAGAGGCCATGTTGGAAGAGAAACGGGAAAAGCAAGTGATGGGGTCTACAAAACTTCCAGTGGCCACGGTCAGGTCGGCCTTAACCCCTGAAAGAGAGACAGAAGTAGATGCCCTGAAGTTGCAGATGTCCCAGATGATGGAGATACTGACATCTCTAGTGGCGAAAGAGACGCCCAGTCCCAAGAAAGAAGCAAGCAGGAGGGAATTGTTTCCAGCTGTTTCAGCACCAGCATCCCCACCTGACTATGGAGAGATGATCTGTTTTAATTGTGGGGGAATTGGCCATATTGCAGCTGTATGTGCCAGTCCCAAGAAGAAGAAAACAGATAGCCGCCAGCCGGCGGGAAACGCCAAAGGGCCCCGATGAAGGAGTCAACCGGGTGCCCATCACCTTCAGTGAGCTCCAAGAAGTATAACGGGAAAAGAAAGCGAGGAGATCAAACCCCTAAAAAGGGGCCCAGGGATCCTCAACCAAGGTACACTCCAGAGAAAGGGGGCAAGACCCCTCCGAAGAGACACAGTACTCCTAAACGAGAACCCTTAAAAGTGAGAGATAACAATGTCCCTCAACGGGTTCACACTCCCACTAAGAGGGAGAAAATTAATGCATACCAGGCTCAAGAAAGGATCAAGTGCAGATCAAGTGAGAAAGAAAAGAGTCCCCAGAAGAGGACAGCATCAACTCGGCCCTACCCAGAAGAGCTGGTTGGTCCATCTCCTACAGGTGGAAGGGATATACACGAAGGCTCTCTTGGACACTGGAGCACAAGTGACCCTATTGTACAGGGACTTCTATGACAGATACCTGAGTCATCTGCCCATACAGAAGATAGAAGAGTTGGAGATACGGGGGCTGGGAACTCAAAGTTTCCCCTATGATGGATACCTGCCCATACGGTTGACCTTTGACCCATCCGTAGCTGGGAAGACTGAAGTGTTCGACACCCTAGCAGTGGTGTGCCCTCATCCACCTGGAACCAGCAAGACTTCCCTGATTATAGGGACGAACACGGACCTAGTCAGAAGGCTTCTGACCCCCCTGGTGAAGAAAGAGAATCTTTCAGCTCCCAAGATCCATCCAATGCTGAAGGCAGCCTACCAGCGGTTGGTCCTAGAGCAGAAGACCCCAAGTGAGGGGATAGGAAGGGTATGGAGGCTTGGAAAAGAAGGAGCGGTGTTACAGCCTGGAGAGGTAACCTGCATGAGAGCCACGGTGAAACTTAATTGGGAGCAGCCTGGCCCCTTTGTAATGTTGGAACCCGACCCAATGGAGGGTCACTCAGGTCTGGAAGTGATACCAGAAGTGATCTCATTGAAGGACCTAAAGAAGGCTAGAGGAAGAGTCCCTGTCAGTGTGAGGAACCCCACGGAGCGGCCCGTGGAGATCCCTGCCAGGATGCTTCTGGGACAGGTGAGTCCTGCTGTCCCAGTTGGCTGGTCAGAAGTGAAGGGGACGGGTGAAGGAGAAGATGTTTGGAAGAAACTCTCCATGGAAAACCCAAACCTACCTGGAGCTTGGAAAGAGAGAGCCAAGGCCCAGCTGACCAGATGGGAGAAGATTTTCTCTAAAGATGAGTTTGATGTGGGGTGTGCGAGGAGTGCCACCCATCGAATCCGCATGCAAGAGGACAAGCCATTCAGAGAAAGAGTCAGGCGAGTCCCGCTAGCAGATCTGGAGGATCTGAGGGAGCAGCTTGCGGAACTGAAGAAGACGGGAGTGATTAGGGAGTCCAGAAGCCCCTATGCCTCCCCAATAGTGGTGGTCAGGAAGAAGAATGGGTCATTGAGGCTCTGCATTGACTACAGAACTCTCAACAGGAGGACCATTCCTGACCAGTACACCACGCCAAGGATAGAGGATGCCTTACAGAGTTTATCTGGAGCTAAGTGGTTCAGTGTGATGGACCTCAAGAGTGGGTATTACCAAATCCCCATGCATCCAGAAGATAGAGAAAAGACTGCCTTCATAACCCCAGTAGGGTTCTTTGAGTTCAACAGGATGCCTCAGGGCCTATCTGGAGCTCCTGCTACATTTCAACGCCTTATGGAAAGGACAGTTGGAGACATGAACCTCATAGAAGTCCTTGTGTACCTGGACGACGTCATTGTCTTTGGAAAGACTTTGGAAGAACATGAAGCCAGATTGGAGAAAGTACTGAAGAGACTCAGTGAAGAGGGACTCAAACTTTCCCCCGAGAAGTGTCGGTTCTATCAGTCTTCTGTGAACTATCTGGGACACATAGTGTCTGAAAAAGGAGTGGCTACAGACCCTGAGAAGTTGGAGGCAGTTACTTCGTGGCCAAGACCCACAACAGTTACAGAACTTCGGTCTTTCTTGGGGTTCTGCTCCTACTACCGCAGGTTTGTGGATGGGTTTGCCCGCATTGCAAAACCCCTAAACGAACTGCTCAAGACAGAAGGAGAGGAAGATGGATTGGGGCCTAGGAGGCCTGGTGAGTCGGTTCAAGACCAATGGAACTCAAGGTGTGAAGAGGCTTTCAGAACCTTGAAGAGAAGTCTCACCACAGCCCCAGTTTTGGCCTATGCTGACCCCACTAGACCATATGAGCTACATGTTGATGCCAGTCATGAGGGCCTAGGTGGAGTACTCTACCAGGAGTATGAAGACCAGCTACGACCAGTGGCCTATGTGAGCCAGAGCCTGACCCCCTCCGAGAAGAACTACCCCACCCACAAGTTGGAGTTCTTAGCCCTCAAATGGGCAGTAGTTGACAAGTTGAAAGACTATCTGTATGGGGCCGAGTTTACTGTAAAGACAGATAACAACCCCTTGACCTATCTATTCACCACCGCCAAGCTGGATGCAACTGGACACAGATGGTTGGCGGCGTTGTCTGGATTCAATTTCAGCCTCAAGTACAGGCCAGGGGCTGGAAATAGGGATGCAGATGCCCTGTCCCGAAGATCCCATGTCATAGGTGATGATTGGGAAGACTGGACCCAAGTGGCACCAGAAGGAGTGCGAGCCCTTTGTCAGGGGGCTGAACTCCAAGCCAGAGGAGGATCCAGAGCTGAAGAGATAGGAGTTACCACAGTGGGAGTCCCAAAGTGTTACTGTGGGGTAACTCAACTAGAGGAAGAGTGCCTACCGAAGCTGTCCAAGAAAGAGTTAAGGTGTGACCAATTGGAAGACCCCGTGGGGAAATTGGTCCTGGAAGCACTGGAAGACAAGAGTCCAGAGGGACTTCGACTTCACCCTTCCAAAGAAGCTCGCCTACTAAGGAGAGAATTGGACAAGTTACAGGTGCATCAGGGAGTGGTCTACCGAAGGGGCCCCTCTGATAGCTCAGAAGATAAGTGGCAGTTGTTTCTCCCCGAAAAGCATCGAGAGACTGTGCTGATTGCCCTACATGACCAGCATGGTCACTTGGGAGCAGAGAGAACCTTCCAACTTGTCAGAGACCGGTTTTATTGGCCCTGCATGAGGACCGAAGTGGAGGAGTATTGCCATTCCTGTGCAAGATGCATTCAGAGGAAGACTTTACCCCATCAAGCTGCCCCAATGGGCCATCTACAGAGTCAAGGCCCAATGGATCTGGTATGCATTGATTTTCTCTGCCTCGAACCCGATTTGAGTGGATTGGTAAATGTTCTGGTGGTAAACGACCATTTCACCCGTTATGCTCAGGCTTTCCCAACCAAGGACCAGAAGGCCTCTACAGTAGCCAAGGTACTTTTGGAGAAGTACTTTGTTCATTATGGACTACCACAGAGAATCCATTCAGATCAAGGAAGGGACTTTGAGAGTCGCCTGATCAGGAAGCTACTAGATTCTCTGGGAGTAGAGAAGACTAGAACCACACCATATCACCCTCAAGGTGATGCCCAGCCTGAAAGGTTCAACAGGACCCTATTGAACATGTTGGGAACTTTAGAAACAGAGAAGAAGCAACATTGGAGTCAACACATTTCAGCTCTGGTGCATGCCTACAACTGCACCACAAGTGATGTGACGGGTTTCTCCCCTTACCGACTTATGTTTGGGAGAGAAGCAAGATTGCCAGTGGATCTGGCCTTTGGCATTTCCTTAGACCATGCCTCTGCTGCCTCCCACAAAGGATATGTGGACAGACTGAGGCACAGTCTGAAGATAGCTTATGAGAAAGCTCAAGCGGCCTCTGACCAGAGGGGGGCCCGAAACAAGAGGAACTTTGACTTGAAGGTTCGAGTACAGGACCTACAGCCTGGAGACCGTGTACTGTTACGAAATCGAGGGATCCCTGGAAAACACAAGATTGCTGATAGATGGAGATCAGAGCCATATATCATCTGTAGAAAACTTCCTGGATTGCCTGTCTACAAGTTGAAGCCAGAAGGAAGAGTGGGGCCTTTGAAGACCTGGCATAGGAATCACTTGCTCCCACTCACTGAAGCAGTCAGAATACCTCCAGCAAGAGACGTACCTGAATCTGTTTCCATTCTGGATACCCCCAGGCCTAATACTCGGTCTCAGACATCCCGAGTTAGGGGTGGACAGGACCCCCAATCAGCAGAAGAAGAAAGAGGAGAACTTGAATGGCTATGGCCTTCCTCAACGCCAGGAAATCCCGCCATAGATCTTCCACCTACTGAAGATGTGGAAGATAAAACATTGAACCCAGAGGCTACAGAGTTTGTTCCATTCAGTGTTGTGCCTGAGTGCTGGGAAGATATCCCTGTTCTCTACTCAGAAGAAGAAGAAGTAGATGTTCCAGAACCAGAGATGTTGCCAGAATGTGTTCCTGAAGAAGTCCCAAGAGAACAGAGAGCTCGCAGAGTTGTGAGGCCTCCCAAGAAGTTAACTTACCCCCAAATGGGAAAAAGTTCAGAGGACTCTGTTACCACAGCAAGGAGAAGTGCTGAACGCCCTGACCCATCCACTGTTCATTTGGTGGAGGGCAACCCCAGCTCACTCTCTGGCACAGTTAAACAGGTCGCCCACACTGAAGTGACCTGTAGACAGGACAGCTCCCCATCTTATGTTAATTGGTGGGAGGCTCCTCTGTCTGAATTATGTGAACGTGTTGTCTCAAAGAAAGCTTGTAGATTGAACAATGTCTTTGGGGACCAAAGATTCAAAGTGGGGGGAGTGTGTAGCGGGGTCGTTCCCCTTTTAGGGGAGAAGACTACATTCCCCATAATTCCCCAGGCTCCCGGGAGGCTGTTTGTTTCCGCCCGAGAGGCTTCTGGGGGAGGTGATAAAAGGGAAGAGGAGAGACCGCCTCTTCCTCTTCTGACTGGGCTGGTGACGCAGAGACTTGCAAGTGAGGAGACACCTGTGCGGACCGGGACTGCTGAAGGCCTGAAGCCTGGGCCTTGCAGCAGGTGGAGAGAGACTCTCACCCCTCAGAGTCAGCAGCAGCGGAGCGGAGACTTTTCCCTACAGTCGGTCGGTCGGAGAGAGGACCGGAACGCAGGGGCTGTGACGGAGGAGGCCGGACGCCGCCATTGGAGGTCCCGGAGCTGAGGACGGTACCCAGGAGTGGTGAGCGAGCTGAAAGGCTCATCCTACATTGCTACATACACTTCTATGCCTATTGAACTGCTAAGGCACAATTTACCTCAGAGCAGCAGATGTTTTTTTCTGTGGATTACAAATACACCATTTAAAGCTACACGTGCACCACCTCTACAGTTCTCTTGCCGGTGAAGAACACTGTACTTATTCAAGGACTGAGCTCTATTGCTAGGGATCAGGCCTGGTCCGTTAGGTAGGCGCAGATAGATTTATTGCACCTCAGGGGTGCATAGCAGACGGTCGCTACACTTGGCGCTCCGTTCCCCATTGCTAGTTTGATACATATATGTGTACATGTTAAAGTGCATATTGCAGGGACCTGCTAAAGTGTTGTAAGTCAAATGTTTGATGCATGTTACTACTTCTTTTCTTACTGCCAAAGTAAAGCCAGTTATTCTTATCTCAGCAGTCTGCTTGTGAGTTTGAGTCCATTACACTTAGAGTATAAGTGATATTTATATGTGCATAGATACATACCCCTTTACTAACTGTGCCAGAGCGGGTAGAGCAAATTGCCGGGGGGTTGGTGGAGCTGCACTCAGGGACCCAAAACAAACCAGCGGCCCTCTTAACTGGGGGTATCGCTACATACATGGTATCCTTTTTCAAACAGGGGGTATGCCAGCTCCCAGACAATTTTCCCACTGGTTCCAATATATGTGGGGCAATCACGGGGCTGGAGCTGGGAGTCTTTGCCTTCGTAGATCCGGAATGTGAAGACGTATCCAGTGGCTCGGTCACATAATTTATTTAATTTCAGCCCATACCTGGCTCTCTTGTTTGGTATATACTGCTTGAAGTGCAGTCGGCCAGTGAAATGTATGAGGGACTCGTCCACACAAATTTTTTGGTCTGGGATGAAAACTTCTCTAAATCGCTGGGAAAAGGAATCGATTACGGGGCGTATCTTGTATAATTTGTCGTGGGTTTGATGATCTCGGGGAGGGCACTGTAAATTATCATTGAAGTGGAGAAAACGCATAATCATGTCGTATCTTGTCCTGGACATGACAGAGGAATATATGGGCATGTGTTGGATGGGGTTGGTGGACCAATATGCATGGACTTCGTTCTTTTTTGTAAGCCCCATATTGAAAGTAAGTCCCAAAAACAATTTAAATTCATCCAGTGTGACACGTCGCCACTGGAACATGCGGGCGTAGGAAGAATTGGGGTTGGCAGCAATAAATTGGGATGCGTACAGATTCGTTTAATCTACTATATTCTGTAGAAAATCTTCAGGGAAAAATAAAGAAAAATAATCAAATTTAGAAAAATTGGTGGTGTCAGGCTGCACACCTGGCTGTGCGGTGAAAGGGGGGATGATAGCGGATCCTGAGTTGGCAGGCAACCATAAGGGGTTTGCCAGGGCATCGGGAAGGTAGGACTGGATTCTTTGGGTTGGGCGTGTATTTGCAGTACTGTAAATTGTACTGTACAGTCTTGTACTGGGCTCCTCTTCCTGGGGTCTGGCGCTGCTGGTGGTGGGCAGATCTCCTGATCTTGGTCCCGATCTTGGTCCCGAACTTGGTCCCGAACTTGGTCCCGAACTTGGTCCCGAACTTGGTCCCGATCTTGGTCCCGATCTTGGTCCCGATCTTGGTCCCGATCTTGGTCCCGAACTTGGTCCCGAACTTGGTCCCGAACTTGGTCCCGATCTTGGTCCCGAACTTGGTCCCGAACTTGGTTCCGATCTTGGTCCCGATCTTGGTCCCAATCTTGGTCCCGATCTTGGTCCCGATCTTGGTCCCAATCTCATTCTTTTGGGAGGGACGGTTTCCTCTGCGGACTCGGAATCTGATCCACTACCCTCCACTGGCTCGTATTCCGAGCCAGAATCGGATAATGGGAGCTCCCCGCTACTCTCATCATCCGACATGGCAAGAATTTCATATGCCTCCTCAGGTGTATAATTCCTTTGGGACATTATGGCAGTGCTTTTTGGCGGGCCTGTGTAATGGTACGGCTGGTGGTAGTGGTACCGATGGAGGTATTAGTGGCAAGCCTGTGTGGTGGTACTGGTGGCGGTATGGGTGGTGGTGGTACTGGTGGCGGTACGGGTGGTGGTGTTACAGGTGGCGGTGGTACTGATGGCAGTACGTGTGGTGGTGGTACTGATGGCGATACGGGTGGTGGTGGTGTCGATGGCGATGGCGGTACAGGTGGTGGTGGTACTGATGGCGATACGGGTGGTGGTGGTGCCGGTACAGGTGGTGATGGCGGTACGGGTGGTGGTGGTACGATGGCAGTACAGGTGGTGGTGGTACCGATGGCGGTACAGGTGGTGGTGGTACCGATGGCGGTACGGGTGGTGGTGGTACCGATGGCGGTACGGGTGGTGGTGGCGGTACAGGTGGTGATGGCGGTACAGGTGGTGGTACCGATGGCGGCACTAGTGGCGATACTGGCAGTATAGATGGTGGGCCTGATGGCGGTACTAGTGGCGGTAGTGGTAGCCTGTGTGGCAGTACCGATGGCGGTGGGCCTGTGACAGATGGGCTGATTGACAGATGGGCTGATTGACAGATGGGCTGATTGACAGATGGGCTGATTGGCAGATGGGCTGATTGCCCAGTCAGGATAACTCAACCACTTCCCGGACGTCAATATGCTATTGACCGGGCGGGAAGTGGTTAATAATAAAACTAAATAGACAAACGTAGTCAAAACATAGCCAGAGATCAGGAACCAGAATGGATAGTCAGACAAGCCAAACTTCAGGGAGCCGGAGATGAGTGTAATAAAACAGCAAGCAGGATCTGGAGCCATAAGGGATGTCTGCCAAGCAAGTCTTTCAACAGGAATGCAGGAGAGCGTATCTGTGATGTTGACTAAGGCGAAGGCAGAGCTTCTCTGGACTGGATGGCTTAAGTAGGCAGGACTGACAAGCAGGATATCAACAAAAGCTACTGTGGAGAGAGATGGGAGCTGGCAACTAGCCTACAGTTGAGCGGCCACCTCAGAGATAGTACCCCCTCCTCAATGACCCCCCCCCCCTCGGAGGGGCCACCAGGCTTAAGGGGAAAACGTCTATGGAAATCACAGAGGAGGACAGGGGCATGTATGTCCGAGGATGAGATCCAAGAGTGTTCCTCCGGACCGTACCCTTTCCAATGCACCAGGTACTGTATGCGCCCACGGAACCTACGGGAGTCAACAATGGACGGTACTTTATACTCCTCATGGTTCTCAACCTGTACAGGGTGAGGACGTGGCACCAAGGTGGTAAAGCGGTTGCAGACCAAAAGTTTTAATAGGGAGACATGAAATACATTCAAAATATGCATATTAGAAGTAAGGTCTAATGCGTGAATCCTGTGAAGAATACGGAAAGGCCCAATAATCTGAGGTGCGAACTTCAGTGAGGGAACACAAAGTTGGAGGTTGCAAGATGACAGCCAGACCCTGTCCCCAACCTGGTAGGAAGGCGCATACAGGCGTCAGTGGTCAGCCTGGAGTCTGTACCTATCATTAGCATAACACAAAGCCTCCTGGACTTGTGCCCAAGTGGAACGAAGATCACAGAGATGCTCCTCTAATGCAGGAATATTCTGTGGAACAAACAAGTCAGGCAACATGGAAGGTTGGAAACCATAATTCGCCATAAACGGGGACAATTGGGAAGCAGAAATCAAGGCACTGTTGTGAGCAAGCTCTGCCCATGGTAATAGGTCTGACCAGTTGTTATGATGGTCAGAAATATAGCAACATAGGAATTGCTCCAAGGACTGATTGGCTCGTTCTGCGGCCCCATTAGGCTGGATTCACACCTATGCAGTTTTAGTGCTTTTTGCATTTTGCAGATTTGCACTACAGTCCATTTAACATGGTTTCCTATGGAACACGTTCTGTAGTGCAAATCTGAAAAATGCAAAAAGCACTAAAAATGCATAGGTGTGAACCCAGCCTTAGACTGCGGGTGATACGCAGAGGAAAAAGAAAGCTGAATTCCCAACTGTGCACAAAAGGCTCGCCAGAACCGGGACACAAACTGACTACCCCTGTCCCAGACAATCACCTTGGTTAGACCATGTAAGCGAAAGATCTCCCGAGGAAAAATGGAAGCCAGTTCCTTAGAAGTGAGCAACTTCTTAAGTGGAATACAATGACACATCTTTGAGAACCGGTCAACCACCATAAGGATAACTGTGTTGCCCTGGGAGTTGGGTAACTCCACAATGAAATCCATAGACAGGTGGGTCTAGGGTCTCTCTCTATTGGGTATGGGTTGTAGGAGGCCCACTGGAAGGTGTCGTGGAGTCTTACTCTGAGTACACACGGAACAGGCAGCTACGAAGGCAGTTACATCAGCACATAGACTAGGCCACCAGAATTGTTGGGAAATGGCCCAAACAAGTTGATTCTTCCTAGGGTGGCCAGCTGCCTTGGGAGAATGGTAAGTCTGGAGCATGGCAGTACGGAGACTCTCTGGGACAAATCAGCGGTCACAAGCTTTCTCAGGAGGAACATGGACCTGAGCAGCAAGAATTTTGTCACCCAAAGGAGAAGTAAGACTGGTGCAAACCGTTGCCAGAATACGATCAGGAGGAATAACAGGAACTGGAACCGACTCCTACTTGTAAGTGGAGGAAAATTGTTGTGACAAGGCGTCAGCCCTTACATTCTTAGTACCGGATAAGAATTAGACAATGTAATTGAAACTTGACAAGAAAAGAGCCCATCGCGCCCTTCTGGGAGAAAGGCGTTTAGCCTCAGACAAGAATGTGAGATTCTTAGGGACAGTAAGTGTGAGAACCGGCACAGTGGTACCTTCGAAGAGATGTCTCCATTCTTTCAGGGCTAAAATGATCGCCAACAGCTCTCTTTTACCAATCTCATAATTGCAATCCGCAGGTGACAATTTCTTGGAAAAGTAGCCACAAGGATGCATAGCGCTCTCAGAGGTAGGACACTGAGACAGAAGGGCGCCAACACCAGTATCAGAAGCATCAACCTCAAGGATAAAAGGTAAGGTAGGATCAGGATGTGCCAACACAGCAGCAGAAACAAAGGCATCCTTGAGACTCTCAAAGGCCTTAATGTACTCCAGAGAAAAACTCTGTGGGTTACCGTCTTTTCTGGTCATATCAGTCAGGGGCTTGACCAGAGACGAGAAGTTACAAATAAACTTCCGATAATAGTTGGCAAAGCCCAGGAAACGCTGCAGAGGACGTAAACCCACAGGTCGGGCCACTGTAGGATTGCCAAAAGTTTCTCTGGGTCCATCGAAAAACCAGTAGTGAAAATTACATAACCCAGGAATTTAACCTGTTCACGATGGAACTCGCACTTTTTCAGTTTACAATAGAGATTGTTTTCTCTTAGCTTCTGAAGCACACAACAGACATCTGTGTGGAAAATATGAGGATATCATTGAGATAAACCACCACACATAATCGCAAAAAATCTCAGAGGACATCATTAATAAATTCCTGGAAAACTGCTGGGGAGTTACAAAGGCCAAAAGGTATTACGAGGTACTCATAATGGCCTGTTCTGGTATTAAATGCAGTTTTCCACTCGTCGCCCTCCTTAATCCTCACGAGATTATAGGCCCCTCTGAAATTAAGCTTTGTGAAAACCGTTGCTCCCTTGAGGCGGTCAAATAACTCTGTAATCAACCAGCACCAGCAGGAGACGACGATTTGCGGACAAAACCTAGAGAAAGTGCATCCGCAACATACTCCTCCATGGCCTTATCCTCCAAGACCGACAAAGGGTAAACCCAGCCACAAGGGGGTATGGCACCAGGTTGAAGGTCGATTGTGCAATCATACGGCTGGTGTGGAGGCAAACTACCGGCTTGACCTTTGTAAAAGACATTGCTAAAATCGCGGTATTCCTGGCGGTCCTCCCTTCCGACTTTTACACTGGAGAGACAGGAGAGGCACTTTACAGGTGCTATGCAGGTGCTATTTTTAGCGCATTAGCGTCTATAAAGCGCCTCAGTGTGAAAGGGGTCTAAGATTAAGCAGGCAGGTTATTCAGTTAGTGGCAGTGTATTTGATATACAGTATCTCACAAAAGTGAGTACACCCCTCACATTTTTGTAAATATTTTATTATATCTTTTCATGTGCCCACACTGAAGTGAGTGTACAGCTTGTATACCAGTGTATATTTGCTGTCCTCTCAAAATATCTCAACACACAGCCATTAATGTCTAAACCGCTGGCAACAAAAGTGAGTACACCCCTAAGTGAAAATGTCCAAATTGGGCCCAAAGTGTCAATATTTTGTGTGGCCACCACCCTTAAGTGAAAATGTATCTCACAAAAGTGAATACACCACTCACAATTTTGTAAATATTTGATTATATCTTTTCATGTGACAACACTAAAGAAATTACACTTTTCTACAATGTAAAGTAGTGAGTGTACAGCTTGTATAACAGTGTAAATTTGCTGTCCCCTTAAAATAACTCAACACACAGCCATTAATGCCTAAACCGCTGGCAACAAAAGTGAGTACACCCCTAAGTGAAAATGTCCAAATTGGGCCCAAAGTGTCAATATTTTGTGTGGCCACCATTATTTTCCAGCACTGCCTTCACCCTCTTGGGCATGGAGTTCACCAGAGCTTCACAGGTTGCTGCTGGAGTCCTCTTCCACTCCTCCATGACGACATCACGGATCTAGTGGATGTTAGAGACCTTGCGCTCCTCCATCTTCCGTTTGAGGATGCCCCACAGATGCTCAATAAGGTTTAGGTCTGGAGAAATTCTTGGCCAGTCCATCACCTTTACCCTCAGCTTCTATATCAAGGCAGTGCTCCAAGACGGTATTGTGTTTGGGGTCATTATCATATTGGAATACTACCCTGGAGCCCAGTCTCCAAAGGGAGAGGATTATGTTCTGCTTCAGTATGTCACAGTACATGTTGGCATTCATGGTTCCCTCAATGAACTGTAGCTTCCCAGTGCCGGCAGCACTCATGCAGCCCCAGACCATGACACTCCAACCACCATGCTTGACTGTAGGCAAGACACACTTGTTTTTGTACTCCTCACCTGGTTGCTGCCAAACACGCTTGACACCATCTGAACCAAATATGTTTATCTTGGTCTCATCAGACCACAGGACATGGTTCCAGTTATCCATATCCTTAATCTGCTTGTCTTCAGCAAACTGTTTGCAGGCTTTCTTGTGCATCATCTGTAGAAGAGGCTTCCTTCTGGGACGACACCCATGCAGACTAATTTCATTCAGTGTGCGGCGTATGGTCTGAGCACTGACAGGTTGTCACCCCACCCCTTCAACCTTTGCAGCAATGCTGGCAGCACTCAAATGTGTATTTCGCAAAGGCAACCTCTGGATATGACGCTGAGCACATGCACTCAACTTCGTTGGCCGACCATGGTGAGGCCTGTACTGAGTGGAACCTGTCCTGTTAAACCACTATATGGTCTTGGCCACCATGCTGCAGCTTAGTTTCAGGGTCTTGGAAATCTTATAGTCTAGGTCATCTTTATGTTGAGCAACAATTTTTTTTTTCAGATCCTCAGGGAGTTCTTTGCCATGAGGTGCCAGTTGATCTCCCAGTGACCAGTATGAGAGAGTGAGAGCGATAACACCAAATTTAACACACCTTCTCCCCATTCACACCTGAGACCTTGTAACACTAATGAGTCACATGACATCAGGGAGGGAAAATGGCTAATTGGGCCCAATTTGGACATTTTCCCTTAAGGGTGTACTCACTTTTGTTGCCAGCGGTTTAGACATTAATGACAGAAAATTTACACTGGTATACAAGCTATACACTTACTACTTTACATTGTAGCAAAGTGTAATTTCTTCAGTGTTGTCACATGAAAAGATAATAAAATATTTACAAAAATGTGAGGGATGTACTCACTTTTGTGAGATACTGTATATATATATATATATATATATATACCCTACATCCAGTGTAGCCTATATCTACAGTGCATTTTGTGGTATACTGTTTCTAATACACTTCAGGCGGTGTACATTGTATCTAATACAGTGTCTACTACACATCTGGTTTTCATGGAAGGCCATTCCGGCTCTCTACAGGAATGTGGAAGTCAATGTTTTGGCCTCGTTGGACAGGGCGGTCCGCAGTAAGGTGCATATTACCTCTAACTCATGGTCCAGCAGGCATTACCTTTACCACATTACCTTTCCTTCACGGTGCACTGGGTAATTCTGTTGGCAGCTGGGAAGGATGCAGGACAGGGTTCAGTATTGTTGCAGCTTGTTCTGCCACCACGCCTCCAAAAGTGATGATTCTGCCACAGCTCTCTCCTCCACCCCCACCTCTTCTTCTTCCTCTATGGCTTCTTCTGCAGATTTGTCCTCTCAACCAGCGGTGCTCCATAAGCTTTCTAGGGGCTACACAAGCAGTCAGGCAAAAAGATGCCATGCAGTGCTTGAGTTTGTCTGCTTAGGGGACAGGAGCAACATTGGGGCAGAGATTCTGTCAGCTCTGCAGGGGCAGGCTCAGAGGTGGTTTACGCCACACCAGCTTCAGCTAGGAATGGTTGTATGCGTCAATGGCACCAACCTTTTCTCTTCCCTCCGACAGGGACACTTGACCCATGTTCCATGTTTGGCACACGTCTTGAATTTGGTGGTGCAACGGTTCTTAAGCAGGTACCCAGGCTTACAGAATCTCCTGAGGCAGACCAGAAAAGTCTGTGGTAATTTCCACCGGTCATACAATGCCAGTGCTCGGCTGGCTGACATTCAAAGGGAATGCAACCTGCCCACCAAACGCCTCATTTGTGACATGCCCAGCAGGTGGAACTCAATGTTGGCAATGCTGAAGCGGCTACACATGCAGCAGAGGGCCATCAATGATTACCTGTGCGAGTATGGCACCAGGACAGGGTCAGGGGAGTTTGGCTTCTTTTCGCCACGCCAGTGGCTACTGATCAAGGATGCATGCACTGTCCTGCCACCATTTGAGGAGGCCACAAGGATGGTGAACAGTGAATGCATGCATAAGTGACACTGTCCCTTAGTCTTACTGTTGGAGCAAGTGCTTTGTGGAATAATGAACAGGGCACTTGAGGCAGAACAGCAGGAGGAAGAGGAGGACTTCCTTACCTCTAAAGGTCCCCTTTATCCAGATAGCATACCTATGGGCCCGCCAAACACACAGGAAGAAGAGGAGGAGGAGAATCGTGTCAGCATGGATGTGGAGGATAACACTCAAGGGATGGTTTTCAGTCCCCAGAAACCCAAGGAGTTGTACGTGGCTGGAAGGAGGTTGTTACAGATCATGTGATCCTTAGTGACCCAGATGACTCTGAATCGAATGCCTCTGCAAACTTACGCTGCATGGCCTCCCTGATTCTGAAAATCCTATGAAATGTCCCTAGGATTCATGGTATCAAGGAGAGGGATCATTTCTGGCTGGCAACCCTTCTTGATCCACGTAAGGTTGCAGAACTTATCCTACCTTTGCAGAGGGAGCAGAGGATGAAACATCTTCAGGAGGCCTTGAAGAAAGGTTTGTGCCATGCATTTCCAGACCCTGGGAAGTAAAAATGTCCTGTTGCTGTGCAATGTGTAGGCTTCGTTCAGTCAGATGAAGAGCTGTGGAGAAGGTGGCCGGCTGAAAAAAAATTTCAGTCCTCAGCGCCAAGGTCTGATCAAGCAACCATCACCAGCGTCTGCATTACATGGTGCATGAATATCTAGGGGCAAGAGCAGACTTGGAGACCTTTCCAACAGAGCATCCACTGGGTCTCGAGGATGGACTACTTGCCAGAACTTGCTCAATATGCAATTGCAATACTGGCCTGTCCTGCATCCAGCATTCTTTCTGAACATAAATTCAGTGCTGCTGGAGGGTTTGTAATGAGTCATAGAGTGCGCCTGTCCACAGACTCCGTTGATAGGCTCACATTCATAAAAATGAATCAGTCTTGGATCAGCAGTTATCAAGCACCTGATGCTGATGTAACTGATTGAATTTTCTATGGATGTGGGATCCCTTGAAGACTGCCTATGCTCACTATCCTATTCTTGCTCAATCTTGATGATGCTAGCTTCCAACAATATTTTTGGTTTAGGGCACCACCACCACCCAAGGCCCAATTTTTCTGCCCATTTTTACTTCTTAATAAAGTATTTCATAGCAACGCCCGTTCCTGCGCCCAACAAGCATAACTATAAGGGCTTACAGTGTTGTGGCACCACCACCACCAAAGGCCCAATTTTTTCGGCCCCTGTATAACCGCTTGCCAACCGCCTCATGCCGATGTACGTCGGCAGAAGGACTCGTACAGGCAGAATCACGTACCCATATGTTGCCCTTTTAGAGGCTGCCTGCGGGCACACGTGCCGGCGGAAAGCTCCGTGAGTCAGGTCGCAGGTCCCAAGGGCACACTTAACCCCTACACTGCCCCCTAGTGGTTAACCCCTTCACTGCCAGTGTAATTTACACAGGAATCAGTGCATTGCTATAGCACTGATTGCTGTATACAGTAAATGACAGTGATCCCAAAAATGTGTCAAAAATGTCGGATGTGTCTGCCATAATGTCGCAGTCATGATAAAAATCGCTGATCGCCGCCATTACTAGTAAAAAATAAATATTAATAAACATGCCATAAAACTATCCCCTATTTTGTAAACGCTATAACTTTTGGGCAAACCAATCAATAAACGCGTATTGTGATTTTTTTTTAACGAAAAATATGTAGAAGAATACGTATCGACCTAAACTGAGGAAAAAAAATAATTTTTAATATAATTTTGGGGGATATTTATTATAGCAAAAATTTAAAAAATTATGATTTTTTTTCAAAAATTGTTGCTCTTTTTTTGTTTATAGCGCAAAAAATAAAAACCACAGGGGTGATCAAGTACCACCAAAAGAAAGCTCTATTTGTGGGGAAAAAAGTATGTCAATTTTGTTTGGGAGCCACGTCGCATGACCACGCAAGTTTTAATTAAAGTGACGCAGTGCCGAATCGCAAAAAGGGCTCTGGTCAGGAAGGGGGTAAATTCTTCCGGGGCTGAAGTGGTTAACAGGGGCATGTAATTCCAAATCTTTATATAATATTTCACAGCAGGGCTTGTTCCTGCATCCAACAAGATTAACTGTGAGGGCTTACAGTGTTCTGGTACCACCACCACCAACACCACCAATGGCCCAATTTTTCTGCCCCTGTTTAACAGGGGCATGTAATTCCAAATCTTGATATAATATTTCACAGCAGGGCCCATTCCTGCGCCCAACAAGATTAACTGTGAGGGCTTACAGTATTTTGGTATCACCACCACCAAAGGCCAAATTTTTCTGCCCCTGTTAAACAGAACAATACCACAGCAAAATGACATTTCCTTTAGAAATGTCATTTTGCTGTGGTATTGTTCTAATCATGGGAAAACTGCACCATTTTACAGGCATACTATAGACACCCCCCAGGCATGACATTTAAAGGAATATTTAATTTGTATTGATTCACTTTAAGCATTATTAAAATCACTGCTTCTGAAAAATCTGCCGTTTTTAAAACTTTTTTTTGCATTAATACATGTCCCCTGGGTCAGGACCCAGGTCCTCAAACATTTTTATGGCAATAACTTGCATATAAGCCTTTAAAATTAGTACTTTTGATTTTTCATGTTTGTGTGCCATAGACTTTAACGGTGTTCAAACAAATTTGTTGATTGTTCAGCTTATCCCTAGTTTTACCACATTTCCAACAGAGGGGGGAGAGGGAGGGGTCAAAATTATGTAATACCTCGGGGGTCCTGTACCAAAAAAATTACATTTTAAATGCTGTCTCTCTCTGCGCCACACATCTGGATATTTTGGAAGTTGAGGTCCATATATTATTTTTTTTCCACAAAAAGTTTTATTTTATCTTGTAAAGTTTCACAAGAAATACAGAAAGTACATTGCAGGACATACAAAAGTTATTGCATTTGACATCAACAAAGCATTATAATACGAACAGTTATAAACCAATGAACTAACATTTAGTGCTCCTCATGTGCCCTTCCTAGTATGTCTAGGAGGGAACTAGCCCCTTGTTTACTAAAGTTTGTGGCAGGGTCTTTTTTCAGGTAGAGCAGTAAAGCTGCGGTGCTTCCATATCTTATCAGTGTTACAGTGTGTTGAGTGCCAGTAAGGGAGCATAAGGCCACACTTTGTTGTACTCTTAGTCTTTTGTTGGGGGTGAGTAGCATCGGGTCATCTCGCTACCCCAGCTCTATCCTAGGAGTAAATCAATGTAGAAAAGGGGGGTTAGGGGAAGAAAGAATAGAAGGAAGAACAGAGTAGAAAGGTGGGTGTGAAGGGGGGAGTTGAGGGAGGTGTTCCTCAGGGGAGGTGCAGACCACCCAGGGGCTGTGTGAGGAGGGAGTGGGGAAAGCCACCAGCAACCCTCTCAAGTTGCCCCCGGGTACTACATACAATGTACAGGGTCTATTGCTCTCCGGGTCCATGTCGCTGGAGGGGCATAGACCCGGAAAACAAAAGTTAAGTGACAGTGTTTGGTATTGTTGTGATTTCTGATATTCAAGCCAGGGGGCTCATGTACTCGTAAAGTGCATCATTCTGTCTTGTGAGGCATGGATCAGCTCCTCTATCGCTGCTATATGGTTAATTAGGAGTGTCCACTCCTTCGTAGAAGGGGGTAATTTGGACTTCCAATGGACCGGTAAGCATAGCCTAGCTGCATTTATCATATGCATAGCCACTGACTTGTAGTATCTTTTATGGGAAATTTTGGAGAGGTGTAAGAGGTATTGTGCTGGTGTGAACGCCAGGGGGAGCGAGGTTATCTCGGTGGTTACTGCATGGACCCTTCTCCAATACGGCTGGATCATTGGGCATGTTCACCATATATGGAGAAGGGTACCTAGGTCTTGCTCGCATCTCCAACATCGGTCTGAGACGGTAGGGATAAACTTGTGGAGAGCTTCCGGCGTTCTATACAATTTAATTTTAATCTTATACCTGTTTTCCTGTGTGTACGTTGAGGGAGCCTTTGTGGATATACAGATGAATTCAGTCCCGACTGGTGTCCTCTATCTCCCTATCTAGTTCAGTTATCCAATAAGCGTGTTCCGAGGGCAGGGAGTGAGGTCCATATTTTAGCCAACTGTTTGAGGGAAATTGGTTGTTGTATTTTGAGTCCATTTGCGGATGTAGGAGTGGGAGTCTACAGAGAGTGGAGGGGTCTCCTGAAGCAATTGGTATAAAGCAGATATTAGTCACAATTGGTGGGGGCCCTGGGAACAGATTAGTTCAAAATTTATTGGTTTGGGAAGGGTAAGGGACGGGGAGAGAGTTGATAAGTAGTGGGATATTTGGAGATAGAAATATGACATATGTTTCAGAATCTGATATTTCGATTGGAGGTTTGCAAAGGGGCGAAATTTACATGTGTACAAAATGGCGAAGTTGGAACAGACCAGCCTGTGTCCAAGGGAACATTCAGGAATGGGATAGGCTATTGGGAATTAAGGGATTAAGGATTACATTAGAGAGAGGGGGCACGGGGATGAGACAGAGAATTTGGTGTGACATGAGCGCCATATCCTCAGTGAAAACAGCATAGGGCCCAAACGGAGGCTATGGAGTTTGGGATCTGAAAATAATGCAGTTTTTTTTCCCCCTTTCTTCTATTCATCCTCCTTCTTTTCCACTATCGCCTATCAGATACTTCCCTTCCTCCGTTTGCATAAATTCATTCCACAGTGCCCATGTCTCATTGTACTTCTCTCTCTTATCTGACCTGTGAGCACTAGTTCTTCCATAGCTCCTATCTGTCTTACCCTATTGAGCCACCTTGCTACTGATGGGGCGGCCCTGTCTTTCCAATGCATTACAATAGTCGCCTTCGCGGCGTTCAACATATGGCACACTATTGATTTTTCTGTATTTCTTTATCGGTATTTGGGAGCAATGGAGCAGGAAAAACGCGGGTCATCTGGTATTAAAAATTCCACCCAATTTCTGTGCAATTCTCTGTACCTCTCCCCAGTACTGCTTCATTTTGGTACATGACCAGAGTATATGTATTAAGGTTCCTTTTTCCTCCCCACATCGCCAGCAAAGATCCGAGGGCCTCTGCAATAGATTCTCCGTAGCCTCATCGGGGTATAGTACCATTGGGTCAGTACTTTATAGTTTAACTCTTGAATTCGAGTGAACATACAAGAGAGCAGGGATGAGCCAGAAACAGAGAACCCATCTCTATCTCCGTCCACCTATTCAGCGGCCTTAAACTGGACCAGGACACCACTACATGAAGGTGGGGGGCCAGGTAATATTTGTAAATGTCCGCGGCTCCCAGACCTCCATGGCTTCTGGGGAAAAAGATCACCAAGCTTGCCACTCTATAAGCCCTGTCCTTCCAAATAAAATTAAGAAACCATCGTTTAAGCAATTTTAGTTGGGCCATAGGAATAGGGATAGGTAGGGTTTAAAAAAAAGTACAGTAGTTTTGGCATAACTGACATTTTCAACACATTAATCCTACCTATCCAGGATATTGGGAGAGAATTCAGTCAGCGTGGCCTTGATGTCCTTGAACAGGGGGGTATAATTGGCTGAGTATAGGGATGAGTACGATGGTGTGATTTGTACACCCAGGTTCTTGAGAGATGAGGTGGACCAGCAATAGGGGTATGAGTTTTGAAGCGATAGAAGGTCTGCAGGCGGTATATGTAATGATAGGGCTTCTGTTTTAGATGCGTTAATTTGTATCCAGATAGAGAGCTAAACTGGGATAGGAGAGCATGCAGGGACGGGAGGGATATATGTAGGCTGGTAAGAGTCAGAAGTACATCCTCTGCAAATAGAGATAGCTTATATTCCCTGTGATGCATGGGGACCCCTCAGATGTCAGGATGGGATCTTATAGCCTCTGCCAGGGATTCTAGGCATAGGATGAAAAGAAGTTGGGAGAGAGGGTAACCTTGTCTAGTGCCATTAGACATTGGAAAGGATTAGGACGTGAAAGACGCCATTTGGACTTGTGATGAGGGGTTGGAGTAGAGGGTTTTTAGGGCCGAGATGAAGGGACCGTGAAAACCAAATTTAGTAAGGGTAGCAAACATGTAGGGCCAACTCAATCTATCAAATGCCTTTTGGGCATCAAGGCTAAGGATCAAAGCAGGGCTACGTACTCTGTTCAGCATATCGATGAGATCAATAGTGTGCCTAGTATTGTCCCCCGCATGTCTAGTGGGGACAAAGCCCACTTGGTCCCTATCGATCAATTTTGTCAAAAATTGTGAAAAGCGGTTAGCCCAAATTTTTGTGAATAGCTTATAATCTGAGTTTAAAAGTGCTATCGGCCTGTAGCTATCTGGAAGCGATGGATCTTTGTCCGGTTTAGGTATAACTGTCATATAGGAGTGTAGGAATTGCTGGTGGGGGGACTCGCCCTGAAGAAGAGCATTATATAGGGATACTAGATGAGTTGATAGAATTGGGAGAAATGTCTTGTAGTAGGAGTATGGGGGCCATCTGGACCTGGGGATTTGTGGGTTGGTAGGCTCTTAATAGTATTGGCTAATTCCTCCCCGGTAATGGGGGCGTTCAATGCATGCATAACTGACCTGGTTAGTGTAGGCAGCTTCAAGGCTTCCTGGTCAAATGGGGGATGTAGGTTGGAAATAAGGCAGTTGTAGAATTTATTGTAAAACTCACCAAAGCCCTGGGTCATAGTCTGTGGGCAGTGAGTCGGATGGCACTGTATGAGGCAAAAGAGGGGCTGTCACGAGGAAATAGTCCAATCTAGAGAACATCTTATGGGGGGGGTAGTAAAACAAATATTGTTTACCAGTAGGGTGTTCGATCCTCCATGCGTCAAACACACAATGGATTTGAGTCAATTTCCGAAAGGAGGTGGCCAAAGATTGTGTTGCGAGGGGTAATGTAGTATGGAACAAAGATTTCCGATCCTGAGTGGGCGAGAGGACAGCATTAAAATCTCCCCCAATCACCATAAAAGGCTTAGAAAAGCAATGCAGCTGTTCAAATGCATCAGTAAGAAATGTGATCTGACCCATATTAGGAGCATATATATTCATTAGTGTTATAGGATTAGATAAATAGGTACCTTGCAGTATTATATAATGACCGTGGGGATCTAAATGGGTGGACAGGAGCGTCTGATCAGCACTGCAACCCCAGCCTTTCCAGATGAGTCAGACGTCATATAATGCTCAAACCAATAAAACAGCGCTGGCAAACAAAAATTGTGACAAAATAATAAATGATCCCAAAAAATTGACAAACATCAATAATGTGTGTGAAGTGGTTACATGTCTAACACAAACCAATCCCATAAAAAATAAACTAGCATCAAATAATATGTGTGATAAATTATTACATAAGTGACATGATTGAATAATAACCATAAAATTATTTCATAGATACCAAAATTGAATAAGTGATAAACCACAACCTAAATGTGGTAAGAAAATATATAAATAAAAATGAATGTGAGTAAGTCCAGTTATTGTCCCAAAAAACCAAGAACCAAAATAAATGTACATATGAGCTCCTTCTTGGAATAGACTCACCGGGCTAGCAGACAGACAGAGCAGCAAAGCAGAGGGCAGATATGCAGACAAGCTGTGGTTCGGCAAGTAGGCACAAAAGCAGAGCTGAATAAACAAGCCAGTGGGATGAGAGGATCCAGGGAGCGATGCATGCACACAAGGCACAGTGATGTTCTGGTTTTCAAGCATAAAACCGTGGGTCTTGCAGTGTCTTCCAACCCTTCTCTCCTCTGTCCCTGGAGACCGGGGCCGTATTGATGAGTGGGCACTGCCCAGGGGCCCCAGCACTTTCCCTGTCCCCTTGCAGCTTTGTAAACATGTACTGCTTTCAAGCCGATGGGGTCAGCAGGAGCATCAGCGTTGCGGGGGAGGCTGCCTCTGCCTGTAATACTCCCCTCTCATATAATCACAATGATTATATGTGATTATATGAGAGGGGAGTATTACAGGCAGAGGCAGCCTCCCCCGCAACGCTGATGCTCCTGCTGACCCCATCGGCTTGAAAGCAGTACATGTTTACAAAGCTGCAAGGGGACAGGGAAAGTGCTGGGGCCCCTGGGCAGTGCCCACTCATCAATACGGCCCCGGTCTCCAGGGACAGAGGAGAGAAGGGTTGGAAGACACTGCAAGACCCACGGTTTTATGCTTGAAAACCAGAACATCACTGTGCCTTGTGTGCATGCATCGCTCCCTGGATCCTCTTATCCCACTGGCTTGTTTATTCAGCTCTGCTTTTGTGCCTACTTGCCGAACCACAGCTTGTCTGCATATCTGCCCTCTGCTTTGCTGCTCTGTCTGTCTGCTAGCCCGGTGAGTCTATTCCAAGAAGGAGCTCATATGTACATTTATTTTGGTTCTTGGTTTTTGGGACAATAACTGGACTTACTCACATTCATTTTTATTTATATATTTTCTTACCACATTTAGGTTGTGGTTTATCACTTATTCAATTTTGGTATCTATGAAATAATTTTATGGTTATTATTCAATCATGTCACTTATGTAATAATTTATCACACATATTATTTGATGCTAGTTTATTTTTTATGGGATTGGTTTGTGTTAGACATGTAACCAATTCACACACATTATTGATGTTTGTCAATTTTGTGGGATCATTTATTATTTTGTCACAATTTTTGTTTGCCAGCGCTGTTTTATTGGTTTGAGCATTTTTCTGAAGGTTATAGCACTTTCTTATCAGCAGCTGCACATTTTTTGTGTTTTCTTTTTTTCGTTCAATATTGCACACGTCTATTCCAGCGCCGTTTCTTTGTTTATATAGACGTCATATAAGACACCAGGAAATACTTGAAAAGCAAATTTCATAGATCCCCCAGCACGGACGTGAGTCTCCTGCACCAGAATCCCATCCGTGCCAGAGGCCCTGAACTCCTTAAAAGCCATCCATTGTTTTTTGATGGAATTCAGACCTTTCACGTTATAGCACATCAGCTTCAAAGCCATAGTAAAGCCGTGAATTTTTGCCAGTAAACATTCAGTATAGTGGGCGATAGCCCATCGGTACAGACATACATATATAGCCTTATAACAGATAGTAATCTATCATGTAACATAGAGTAAAAAAACTGATCAACGCTAATGCAGGAAAAAATAGGAAAAAGAAAACAACAAGAAAAGATTCAAAAGGAAGTCGAAAAAAAAGGACCAAAAGAAATATTGATGCGTAGTAACAAGAAGGCCGGTTTATAGACAAAAAAACGGCGCTGGGAAAAACATGTACAATATGAACGTGAAAAGAAACAAAAGATGTGCAGCTGCTGGTACAAAAAGTGCTAGAACTTTCAAATGCTTCTCAGGCAAACTTCTCAGATACTTCCGTGGTTGCAGCTGATCCAGCGTGCGCTCCACAGGAACAGGAAGTGGCGTCAATGGTTCTTTGGCCGGAAATTACGTCGACGCGTTTCGCCCCTCCTCCAGGGCGTCATCAAAAGACATCACGAAACGCGTCAACGTAATTTCCGGCCAAAGAACCATTGACGCCACTTCCTGTTCCCGTGGAGCGCACGCTGGATCAGCTGCAACCACGGAAGTATCTGAGAAGTTTGCCTGAGAAGTTTGCCTGAGAAGTTTTCCTTCCCCTTTGCATCCTGTAAGTAGCGCAGAGTGCGCATTTAATATCCTGCTACAGCATTTACAACTTGCTCTCTTCTTTTACCGGTCCAACACCCCCACGAAAATTACTGTGCCCTGTGTGCATACATCGCTCCCTGGATCCTCTGGCCTGTTTTTCTCCAGCTTTGCTTTTTATGCCTGCTTGCCGTATCACAGCTTGTCTGCATATCTGCTCTTTGCTCTGCTGTTTGTCTACTGGTCCGGTGAGTCCATTCCAAGGAGGAGCTTATATGTACTTTGGTCTTTGGTTTTTTGGGTTTATTACTGGACACATTCACATTTTTTTATTTCTCATCACATATTTGTTTGTGGTTTATCACTAATTTGATACACATGGAATTAGTTTTATGATTATTTTTTATTATGTTACTTAATATTTTTCACGTATATAATAGTCTTATCATACATTATTTTTTGATGCAAGTCAATTTTGTGGGAATTTTTTATTATTTGATCACAATTTTGTTTGCCAGCGCTGTTTTATTGGTTTAAGTAAGAAGGCCGGTTTGGCTCAAAAAACTGAAAAAAATTTAAACATCAGGTATAGGCCTGAGAGGCATCCGCTCTCAGGAATCCTCGGCAGCAGCCAGGGGACATGTGAGGGAGCAAAGCGGTCTCCAACAAGGGGAAACATCTGACGTTCCGCCACGGTGCTCCGCATCTAGCGTTTTCAAACCTGGAACTCCTCAGAACTTTGTAGAAGTCAGCAAGTAGAAAAAACAGAAACAGTTCAAAAACAGTTCAAAGCACCCCCATGGGTGAAGAAAAAAGAAGGCGAAACAGTCCATTGAAGGGGTCAGCGGGAGTTGGGTTCCCATGTGGGAAGAAAAAGGGCAAAAAGGATGACTTCCAGCATGTCAAGTAGGTAGCTTGGTACGTTGAGAGCGCTGAGGTGTGGAGTAGGCCCCCGATCCTCTTCCTCTCACTGATGTCCAAATCTTAGAAGGAGCCAGTGGAGGGTGTGGGGTGGCAGGTGAGAACTGACCATCTTCTGCGGGCAATGGTGGAAGGCCTAGGCACTTGAGAAAGGCATCTCCTTCTTGCAAGTCTTGAAGGACATGTTGGGCACCATGCAGGGGGTTTGGAGGCCAAGGACGTATGGGCCCGGTCAAGGCGCTAGTCTATGTCCATGATGTCAGGTGCCAGGGTGATAAATAGGCCCAGGAGGTAGGGTCTGATATTATTGTCAGTCACCTGTTCCGGGATGCCACAGATTCTTATGTTTTGGCCCCATTCCCTGTTCTCCGGGTCCTCTTGCTAGAGCTGTAGCTGGGATACAGATTTTTTAAGGGAGGCATTCTCCTCTTCTAGAGCCTGAACATAGTGAAAAGTCTCATCAAACTTAGTTAGTAGGTCTATGGAGTCTATGGAGTTCGCTGGTCATCTTCCCCATCTCCTGGGTGATGTCCCTGGTGAGCTGTTGGGCCAGAGCCTGGAGTTTGAGGTCCAGCATCTCAGGCGTTATTACAGGCTAGGAAGAAGGGGGCATATGTGGGGGAAGAGCCTGCTGAGAGCCATCCTCTGCCATCAGGGCGCTGACGTAATCCTCCAGGTCTCCCTGTGAAATTGAGACCGGGGACTGGGGCCTAGTCAGATAGTGATCCATAGTGGAGGAGGGCCGCAGTGTTTGTGTGGCTCGGTTGCAGGATCGCTGGTCCCCAATTTTTCCCATGTTGTGCTTGGAGGTCCGAGGGGTCATGGTAGCATACCCCAGTTGTGATTGATTGCTGTTGAAGCTGTGCAGGGGCTGTGGAAAAAACGGAGCGGACCGGAGCTCGCGGATCACGCATCTGCCATCTTGAAGAGCCACGCATGTGCCCCCCAACTTAATTTGTTAAATGGACCTCTTACACTTACAACTTTTGAATTATCTTGTCAAACGAAGGACCTCCTAAGGGAATAGCTATCTACGGTGTACGCTACCCTTACTGATCCGACCACTGAGCTTCCTTACACAAATCAATGGTAACGGTACTTGAATACCACTTTTGAACTATCTGACTGGCAAGACATTGCCTATGTTTTATCCAAGGTATCTAATAACACAATTCTAATTGAAGAAAACTAACAAAACACTCCTACATTGGTAGGAGTATCTGTAGAACCCCGGAACCAGCGCTTTTTCAAAAAATTCCCGATGAGGTCCCTATAACTCAGCAAAACGAATTACATTCATGTTTTTGGGAGCGAGAATAACTATAGCTAAATTTTGGAAGCAGTTGATGATCCTCTTGATTATGTGAAGAATATACTTAACTGGATCATGGTAATGATAGATAGGGATGAGCCAAACACCCCCGGTTCAGTTCGCAGCAGAACATTCGAACAGGCATGTGTGTGAACACCGTTAAAGTCTATAGGATGCGAACGTGAAAAATCAAAAGTGCTAATTTTAAAGGCCTATATGCAAGTCATTACCATAAAAAGTGTTTTGGGGACCCGGGTCCTGCCCCAGGGGACATGTATCAATGAAAAAAAAGTTTTAAAAGCTGAAGTTTTTTCGGGAGCAGTAATTTTAATAATGCTTAAAGTGAAACAATAAAAATGAAATATTCCTTTAAATATTGTGCCTGGGGGGGGTCTCCTTAATAAGCCTGTAAAGTAGCGCATCTTTCCCATCTTTATAACAGTGCCACAGCAAAATGACATTTCTAAAGGAAAAAATTTAATTTAAAACTGTTTGTAATGTATAGTCAGATTCCAGAAATATAATTAAAAATACCAAAAATACCAAAAAAGAATGGCGTTGATGTCCCCCCTGGTATGGATATTTTTTAAAAAAATGGCGTGGGGGTACCCCAGGCCCCCAGGCACTATATACTCTGAACAGCAGTATATATACTAAATGGCCTGCCCTATATACTCTGCAGAACATTGAGCCTTAGGTGTTGGTGGAACCAAAACACTGTAAGCCCTCACCATTACTCTTGTTGGGCTCAGGAACGGGCCCTGCTGTGAAATATTATATCAAGAATTGTAATTCCATGCCCCTGTTAAACTGGCAGAAAAATTGGGCCTTTGGTTTTGGTGGCGTCAGAACACTGTAAGCCCTCACAGTTACTCTTGTTGGGCGCAGGAACGGGCCCTGTTGTGAAATATTATATCAAATTTGTAATTATATGCCCCTGTAAAACATTGTACTCATTGACGGCCCGCTGCTGTGTGTGCAGCTGCTGTAGCATTGTCAACATTGAGTTCCACCTGGTGGGCATGTCACAAATGAGGCGGTTGGTGAGCAGGTTGCATTCACTTTGAATGTCAGCCAGCCGAGCACTGGCATTGTATGACTGGCAGAAAAAAACACAGACTTTTCTGGCCAGCCTCAAGAGATCCTGTAAGCCTGGGTACCTGCACCACCAAATTCAAGACGTGTGAAAAAAATGGAACATGGGTCAAGTGTCCCTGTCAGAGGACGGAGAGAAGGTTGGTGCCATTGTCACATACAACCATTTCTGGCTTAAGCTGGTGTGGCATCAACCACCTCTGAGCCTGCTTCTGCAAAGCTAATGGAATCTCTGCCCTAGTGTGACTTCTGTCCCCTAGGCAGACCAACTCAAGCACCCCATGGCTCCTTTTAGCCTGACTGCTTGCTTAGCCCCTTGTACGCTTACAGAATACTGCTGGTTTAGAGGACAAATCTGCAGAAGAGGCCATCGAGGAAGAAAAAGAGGAGGGGGTGGAGGAGAGAGCTGTGGCAGAATCACCACTAGCACTTTGGAGGCGTGGTGGAGGAACAAGCTCCAACAACACTGAACCCTGTCCTGCATCCTTCCCAGCTTCCAAGTGCGCCATGAAGGAAAGGTAATGTCCCTCCACATGAGTCAGTGGTAATATGAACCTTACTGCTGACCGCCCTGTTTAACGAGGCCAAAACAATGCCTCCACATGCCAGTAGAGAGCCGGAATGGCCTTCCGTGAAAAAAATGGTGTTTTGAACCCAGAGGTACAGCACATTCCACAAATTCATGAAAGGGGCAGAGTTTACCAGATGAAAAGGCAGCAGTTGCAGTGCTAGCAATTTGGCCAAGCTAGCATTTAGACTCAGAGCATGTGGATGGCTGGGACTAAATTTCTTTTTCAGCAACTGGGGTAGGGAAATTTGCCTGATAAAATCAATTGGTGGTGTACTGCTAGCAGATTGGCTGCAAGTACTTGGGTCACCTATTGCTATACCTTCATTCTTCTCAGTGCAGGTTTTTGAGAGGACTGGAGGTATAGTAGGGTTGGAGATCACAGATGAGGAGCAAGGAGAAGTCCGCCTTTTTCTTTGATGTGGGTCTTTCAACTGCGGTTGCCAACGGACTGCATGGGAGGTTGTCATATGTCTGGTCAAGCATATGGTGCCCAAGTGGCTGCTGTTCTGGCCACGCTTGATCCGCTTCAGACATAGGTTGCAAACAGCAACGGTGTGATCTGCTGCACACGTGTCAAAAAAGGCCCACACCAAGGAACTTTTAAAAGCCAGTGGGGAGTCAGAGCTCTGCGGTGTGATGCAATAGGGTGGCTGCCCTTAAGCTGCCCCTAGAGGACAGCCTGCCTTGTTGGAGTTGTGCCTCCTCCTCTCCTCTTCTCTCAGGCACGCAAGTAAGTCAGTGACCTCATCATCCCCTCACTCCTTGTCACTGGAGCAAACTTGGCAGTATGCTGCAGCTGGGGGAACATGACTGCCAGTTTCTTGTCCTTCTGTGGCACCCCCTCTCTCTAGGCTCTGTTACTCCCTTCCTCAGCCTGGGCACCAACATTGGAGCCTTCAAATTGCTGCACATCCTCCAGCAGCATGTACCCGACACTGTAGTCAAATAATTCTGGGGACTCCTCCGTGCATGATGGTGGGGCTATTGAAGGAGTGACTGTGGACAAGGAGCTGGTGGAATAGGCTGCTTTGGCAGCTGCTTTGGAAGGCAAACTACTAGCCTGGGTGACAGATTATGATGAGATTGAGGACGGCTCTGTTATCCACTCCACCAGTTCTTCTGCATGTTGTGGCTCAATAACATGGCCAGCAGCAGATAAAAAGGAAAAGCGTGCACCACGGCCACCTGCAGAGGATTCACCTTGTCCATGACCACCACTGTTGACTGTAAACACAGAGGCTGCTTGCCCTCTTTTAGTGGCCTGTGAGCATCTGCCTCTCCTTGGTGGCCTTCCGGACATGATGTATTTTTTATTTTGCAACACCACACGACATTGTATTAAATACTGTGTACACTGCCTGAAGTGTATAAGAATCTGTACACACTGTATTAGATATTGTGTACACCACCAGAAATGTAGTAGAAACTGTACACACTGTATTAGATACTGTGTACACCACATGCACTGTATTAGAGACTGTGCAATGGCTGCACTGTATTGTATATTGTTGTCAGGGCCCTAGCCGCTGTGAATGGGCCGACTTGCGCGTGCGACTGGTGCGTGAGCGCGCCCCTGTGCGCGAATAGCGGGTGTGCGCGCGGACATGCGCGGCTGTGCCCGTGCGTGTCCACGTGCGCGATTAGCGCCTCCTGCAGTTCCCTGTCATCCGGAGAACCAGCATCCATCCTGCTACAGCTGCCACCACCTGGATGGACACTCCTACCCCGCTGCGCTCACGGGACCACTGTCTTCAGTCCAGTGGGCCCTGAACCAGAGTCGTATGAGAGGTCTCCTTCTGTCAAGTAAGGCTCGCCACCAGGTACCTAACAGTACGAACAGCCGTAATGACTGAGCCTGCGGAAGGAGCCTCCACCATGCAGGAGATTTGCACCCACCTTGCAGCTTTCACACAAGCAGTGAAGTCCTTGCAGGAGGGATATGCCAAACTGGAAGGACAAGTGCAGCACCTCTCCAGCCCCATGGCTCCCGCACCCTCTGCACCTTCAGTTCAGCCCGCCTCCCAGCCTACAGTTGTAATGCTCTCCCCATCCCGGAGAGATTCTCAGGAGATCGATCTAAATTCCAGGCCTTCCGTGACGCCTGCCAGCTGTACTTCGCCCTCCAACCCAGAACTTTTTCTCTAGAGGCCACCAAGGTGGGGTTCGTGGTGTCCCTGTTGCAGGGGGAGCCCCAGTCCTGGGCCCATCGTCTTTTGGGAGCAAACAGCGCAATGACCCAAACCCTGGCTTCCTTCTTCCAGGCAATGGCGCAGCTTTACGACGACCCCCAGCGAACCGCCACAGCCAAATCTGCTTTGTCCGTGCTCCAACAAGGCCGTAGGACGGCCGAGGACTATGTTACTGACTTCAGGCGCTGGAGCGCGGACACTCAATGGAACGACTCGACTCTCAGGCACCAGTTCTGCATGGGCTTATCTGAAGGTCTTAAGGATGAACTGGCCCGTGTGGGAATCCCAGAGTCACTGGAGGACCTAATCACCCTCACCATACAGTTAGACCGCCAGCTCCGGGAGCGCCGAGCTGAACGTTCCTCCCAACCGAACTGCCCGGCCTGAAAGGTCGCAAGGGCTCCGATCCCTGCTTCTCATTACCTACCCGCTCCCGCTGCAGTTCCTGTCAGCCCTGCTCCTGACGGCTCCGAGCCTTTGCAAATTGGACTTATGTGCTCTACCTTGCCTCCTGAGGAGCGTGCCCGGCGCCGACAGCTAAACCTGTGCCTTTACTGCAGTGGTTCTGGACATTATGTAAACAACTGCCCGGCCAAGACACGTAAGTGCCTTTCCTCTTTTTCTACTAATCCTGTACCTTGTCCAGCCAGCACAACACACCTTGCTTTCCCTCTCTCGTTGCAGTTCCAGGGAAGGACAATCTCCACCAGCGCCATCATTGACTCTGGAGCATGCAGCTGTTTTTTTGATGCCACTTTTGCCAGCCTGCAAGCCTTGCCCCTCCGGGAAAAAGCTCATGGACTTTCTGTCTTCCTGGCCGATGGTTCCCACATCAAATCGGGTCAGGTAACCCAGGAAACCTTACCTCTGTCTGCTACCATCCTTTCTCAGCATCAGGAACTTTTGACCATGGATGTGATCTCTTCCCCCTTGTTCCCGGTGATTTTGGGCATACCGTGGCTCCAGGCCTACAACCCCTGTATCAACTGGACCACTGGGGAAGTCAGGTTCCAGTCCCCCTACTGTCAAGAACATTGCCTACCTGAGACTTCCGGGGTACCCACTACTCTTCTTTGCTTGGACTCTGACCAGAATCTGTGCCAATCCGTGCCCGAACCATAACACGATTTCCTTGATGTATTTAGTAAACAAGGGGCAGATTCCCTTCCGCCCCACCGCTCTTATGATTGCCCCACTGAGCTCCTCCCGGGGGAGAAATCCCTTTTGAGCGCATCTTTCCCTTGTCCGAGAAGAAGCAGGAGGCTCTGAAGGTCTATATCTCTGAAAATTTGGAAAAGGGGTTTATTCGTCACTCCACCTCTCCAGCAGGCGCAGGAATCTTTTTCGTCACTAAAAAAGATTAGACGCTTAGGCCTTGTGTGGACTACCGTGAACTAAATAAAGTCACTGTCAAAAACCGGTACCCTCTGCCCCTGATACCGGAGCTTTTCCAGAAACTAAGGTCTGCAACAATCTTTACTAAGTTGGACTTGAGGGGGGCCTACAACCTGGTCCGCATTCGGGCTGGGGACAAATGGAAATCTGCCTTTCGGACCCGCTTTGGGCACTATGAATATTTAGTCATGCCCTTCGGTCTCTGCAACGTCCCCGCCACTTTTCAGCACCTTATTAATGACGTGTTTAGAGACTTTCTGGACATTTTTGTGATCGTCTATCTGGACGACATCTTAATTTTTTCCAGATCCCTTGAACAGCACCGGGGACATGTGGGCAGGGTGCTACTTCGTCTCCGGCAACATGGACTATATGCAAAGGCGGAGAAATGTAAGTTCGAACAGCAAGACATTCAATTCCTGGGACTCGAGATTTCTCCAGCAGGTATCAGAATGGATCCCCAAAAGGTGTCCGCTGTATTGGACTGGCCAGCACCTGCAGATAAGAAGGGTACCCAACGTTTCATAGGATTCGCAAATTTCTACAGGAAATTCATCAAATGATTCTTGGCCATCATCACCCCTATCACTAAACCAACAAAACAAGGCACACGTTTCCATTGGGGCTCAGAGGCCCAAGAAGCCTTTGAAAGACTCAAGAAGCTGTTCACTTCTGCCCCAATCCTCAGTCACCCTGACCCTACTATCCCATACATCCTAGAAGTTGACGCTTCCGAAGTAGCGGTGGGAGCAGTCGTGTCCCAGCGACAAGGCAGCAATGACTTGATGCACCCCGTGGGGTTCTTCTCTCGGAAACTCTCCCCTGCCGAGAGAAACTACGATGTCGGGGATCGAGAACTTCTTACCATTAAAGCAGCATTAGAGGAGTGGAGGTACCTGCTGGAGGGCGCAAGTCACCCAGTGTTGATTTATACGGACCATAAAAACCTTGAATACTTACGGACAGCTAAGCGACTGAAACCCCGACAGGCCCGCTGGGCCTTGTTTTTCTCCCGATTCTGTTTTCATATAACGTATCGCCCAGGATCTAAAAACGTGAAACCAGATGCGCTCTCACGTATGTTTGACAGCCCGAAAGACACCGCTGCCCCGGACACCATTTTGTCGACTGGCAACTTTCTGCTTGTGCAACCAGATCTGCTTTCGCAGATCAGAGAGGCATCCGCAAACTCCCCAACACCCCCAGGAGTCACCTTAACACCCAGAGAAGGACTCTTTTGGAAAGGAAGCCAAGACTTTGTCCCTGAAGCTGCCCGAGTTTAAGTCTTAACCTTTCTCCACGATCACCCACTAGCGGGGCACTTTGGGGCCCGCAAGACCTTGGAACTCGTACAATGCACCTTTTGGTGGCCAGGTCTAAGGGAGTTCTGCAAAAGATAAGTCAGCTCTTGTCCTGTCTGCACCCGAAGCAAGGCCACAAGGAACCGAGCCTGGGGTCTCCTAAAGCCCCTTCCTGCACCCGACCGGCCATGGAGGATGATTACCATGGACCTTATAGTCGAACTTCCATGTTCCGAGGGATGCACTGCCATCTTTGTAGTCGTAGACCGACTGTTTAAGATGGCCAACTTTTTGCCATTAAGGGGAACCCCATCCGCTTCTGAAACGGCCCATATTTTCATTAAAGAAATAATTAGGTTGCACGAAGTTCCTGCTAATATAGTATCAGATAGGGGGGTCCAATTTATGTCCCGTTTCTGGAGGGCCCTGTGTGAAACCCTAAAGATCGAGTTAGCTCTGTCATCTGCCTATCATCCCCAAACCAATGGGCAGACAGAGCGGACGAACCAGACTTTGGAACAATACATCAGATATTCCCCTTCTTTTGTTCAGGACGATTGGGTGTCCCTGCTACCCCTAGCTGAGTTTTCGTACAACAATGCCAGTCATTCAGCCACGGGACAGTCCCCGTTTTTTCGCCAATTACGGCTTTCACTTATCTTTTCTCCCTGACTTTCTTCCAGAGTCCCCAGTTACGGCAGTCCAGGACACAGTGACCTTCCTCAGCCACAACAACCGAATACTACAAGAGGCGGTAGCCAAGGCTCCAGCAGATAGCAAGAAAGTCTTCGATCGAAAAAGAAGAGGAGAATTGAATCTGCAAATAGGAGACCAGGTATGGCTGTCTACAACTAATCTTAAACTAGCCTGTCCTTCTAAAAAGCTTGCCCCCAAATTCTTGGGGCCCTTCCCTGTGAAGAGGAGGATTAACGAGGTGTCTTATGAACTGTCCCTACCTGATTCAATGAGAATACATCCGGTCTTTCATGTATCCCTGTTAAAACTCTCTGTGCCCGACCCCTTCCCAGATAGGGGAACCAGACCGCCTGGACCCGTTTTGGTCAAAGGTAGTGAGGAATATGAGGTGGAAGCTATTATTGACTGTAGAAGGCGACAAGGGCAAAGACAATTCCTGATTAAGTGGAAAGGGTACGGCCCCGGGAGTAATTCCTGGGAGCCTGACAGTAATCTGCATGCTGAAAGATTGATTTGTGCTTTTTTTTCCTCCCATCCAGAAAAGAGAAACCTATTGGGCACCCGGAGGTTGCCCCTTGTGAGCGCGCGCGCATGCGCGCAGGCACCGCTGGTCAGTCCGGGCATCAACGCGCTGTTCGTCTGCAGCTCTGACCTGGGAATTACCTGATATCTGCCTGTTATTCCCGTATACCTACCCGGCTTGGCTGACTCCGCTGCTCTCTCTGCTTCCTGATCCCGGCCTGCCTGACCCTGCCTTTGGGCTTGTGATACCTGTTGCTGAACCCTCTGCTTGCCTTTGACCATCCTCCTGCCTGTCGTCTATACCTGCCTGTTATAAGTTGTGACCCGGCCTGTCTGACTACCTCTCTGCCTCCCGAGTGTGTCTGTGCGCCATACAGGTTTGCAGCTGCTGCTGTTCCAGTACCTGCCTCTTTCTGGTCATCTGGTCTCCGCCTGCTGAACCACCTCCTGCAGTTCCCTGTCATCCGGAGAAGCAGCATCCATCCTGCTACAGCTGCCACCACCTGAACGGACACTCCTACCCCGCTGCGTTCACGGGACCACTGTCTCCAGTCCAGTGGGCCCTGAACCAGAGTCGTATGAGAGGTCTCCTTCTGTCAAGTCAGGCTCGCCACCAGGTACCTAACAATTGTGTAAACCACCAGAAGTGTAGTAGAAACTGTACACACTGTATTAGATACTGTGTACATCGCCTGCACTGTATTAGAAACTGTACTACGACTGCACTGTATTATGTACTGTGTACACCACCAGAAGTGTAGTAGAAACTGTGCACACTGTATTAGATACTGTGTACACTGCCTGCACAGCATTAGAAACTGTGCTACGGCTGCACTGTATTGTGTACTGTGTACACCAACAGAAGTGTAGTAGAAACTCTACACACTGTATTAGATACTGTGTGCATCACCTGCACTGTATTAGAAACTGTACTATGGCTGCACTGTATTGTGTACTGTGTACACCACCAGAAGTGTAGTAGAAACTGTACACACTGTATTAGATACTGTGTACACTGCTTGAAGTGTATTAGAAACTGTACACACTGTATTAGATACTGTGTACACCGCCTGCACTGTATTATAAACTTTACTATGGCTGCACTGTATTGTGTACTGTGTACACCACCAGAAGTGTAGTAGAAACTGTACACACTGTATTAGATACTGTGAGGCAGAGTATATATAGATCTATATATATATATATATATATATATATATATATATATATAGAGACTGTGTATATATATATATATATATATATATATATATATATATATATATATATATATATATATATATATATATATATATATATATATATATATATACTCTGCATCCAGTGTAGCCTATAGCTACAGTGCATTCTGTGGTGTACTGTTTCTAATACACTTCAGGTGTTGTATTAATATATATATATATACAGTCTTGTGTGTATATATATATATATATATATATATATATATATATATATTAATGCACTGATTGAATATTGAGTAAACACTTAAAATGTAGTCTATGCTAAATGCAGAGTATATATATATATATTTATATATATCTTCAAAGTAGTTGATGAAAGCTGCACCTGGTCTGTAGTTAGTGCAAAGCTATCTGGTCTTCCCACTGACCATACATATAAGAAAAGAATCCAGAGGATTGCTGCACTTAAAAGCTTTGTTTATTTGTTCAAAGATTTTTGAAGTTAAATCTTAACTAGTGTTCAAAAAGACTTCCGTTCTGGGCTCACATGCTTATGTCCTTCCTCAGATCAAAACACTATCTGACCAAAAAAGTCACACATGAAATCAATCTATGGTTAATTGCTCATTAGTACAATTTTATTCCTTCATTCGTTAATCATTTCACACCACTGATACACAAATGGTTAACCATGCAGATGCTCATCTCATTATTCACTTAGGAACGATCACATTATTCTGTTGAAAAGATATATATATGTGTATAAAAACATTATAATCCAAATATCCAAGAGGATACACCTAATTGTATACGAAAAAACATATGTAATGTACTATAGATCATATAAACAAATAAAGACCCAGACCTGTATTTAAACCTTTTGAAGTAATAGTATTAAGAAAATGTATCCAATGAGCCTCACGTTTCCTTAAGATTAATTCACTTTTGCCTCCTCTCCTATTTTTGTTAATGCCTTCCAACACCATGTATTTTAACTGGGAAGATGTATGCCCCTTCTCCATAAAATGTCTAGCCAGTGGCAATTGTATTAATTTATCTCTAATTGAGTATTTATGTCTGGCTATGTGATCTTTAACTTTTTGAGTTGTTTCTCCAATATATAATAATCCACATGGACATTTTATGGCATAAACCACGTACAATGATTGGCAGGTGTAGTGGCCCTTAATAGGAATATTGAAGCCTTTATGTGGGTGCGATATGCTTTTTCCTTTTATCATAGAATTACATTGGATACATGAGAGACATGGAAATGATCCCATATTTTTCGGTCCAAAGAAAGTTATCTTGGGAATAGATAGGGGAAATTGGTCAGATCTTACTGATCAATCTCTCAAAGTCCTACCCTTTTTATATGAAGGCAATGGTAAAATTCTTCTATAGTGGGATAACTTTCCCTCAATGAATTCCAATGTTTTTTAATTATATTGAAAACAATATTTGAAAATGGATGAAACTGTGTAACAAAAGGGATCCTCTTGGTATGTTTTTTATTTGGTCTAATGTTATTTAAATAAAAATTTTCCTTTCTTATTGATACTTCTGGATAATTCCTATTAATTCATTTAGCTTCCATTTCATTTAATCTTTCTTCATGACGCTGCGGATAACTAACTATTCTCTGAACTCTCATTAGTTGGCTCTTTGGAATATAATTAAATACAGATTGAGGATGAAAACTGTCAAAATTTAACAATTGATTGCGATCTGTACTTTTAACATAGAGATCGCTCTCAATTTTCATCTGGTTGATTCTCAGCATGGTGTCCAGAAAGGGAATTTCGGTCCCGCTGAACTTCAAACCAGGAATAAGACAATTAAGATATTGATCAAACAATAATAGGGTTCCAATGTCGCCAATCCACGCTGCAAACACATCATCCACAAACCTTTACCATCCCTGGCAACATTCCAGGAAGATTGTATTGTTATAGATAGTTAGTGATCTGCAGCGTCGTGAAGAAAGATTGAAAACAAAAATAGGAGAGGAAGCGATCGTGAATTAATCTTATGGAAACGTGAGGCTCATTGGATACATTTTCTTAATACTATTACTCCAAAAGGTTTAAATACAGATATGAATCTTTATTTGTTTATATGATCTATAGTACATTATATATGTCTTTTTCCCGTATACAATTAGGTGTATCCTCTTGGATATTTGGATTATGATGTTTTTATACACATATATATATTATCTTTTCAACAGAATAACTATGTGATCATTCTTGAGTGAATAATGAGATGAGCATCTGCATGGTTAACCATTTGTGTATCAGTGGTGTGAAATGATTAGCTTTCAGCGCTGTCACACTTTGAATGGCAATTGCGCAGTCATGTTACACTGTAACCATGTGAAATTTTTCTCATTAAGATTTTTATTTTCACAAAGTAAAATCATTACAGAAGAATTCACAGTAAATCTAACAAATGTGACTAGTTAACATACCAATGAGACATTGAGAATTTAACAAAGTAAGAAATAAGTATGTAACTTAAGCTGTGACAACTGATTTGTATGCTATATCCCAGAACACTCCAAGAAGGGTAGGAACTCCGCATCCCCTCCGATACCCCAACCGGGATCAAGCTGTGTCCAAGGAGGTGCAGATATCCCCCCCCCCCCTCGAACGAATAGAATTTACTATATAACTTCTGAGAAGCAAGATATAATACTATTAACTTTTCGAGTTGCCCAGACAAAATAAAATTGTAGATTCTAACATGGATACAACATCATGTTCTCACTGGATTAAGCCCAGGAAAAAATCCTATATTTAGTAAGACATACTAATGTAAAAAACCTGTCAATTCCTAGGTAATTCAAGGAAAGATACTCTAGTCAAAAAAAAAAAATATATATATATATAAAATAAAAGATAATAATAATAATAATATCCAAAATAAAAATAAAAAGGAAAGACTAAAAACTGAGAAGAGAGAGAAAAGAGATAGAAAGAAGAAGAGATGATGCCTTTATGTCCTATAAAAGATCCAAAGATCAGCGATTAATATTGCTATCTGTGCCTGACCTCAGTGAAATACCCAGATACTGAGCCCAGGGATCCCATATGATTTCAAATTGTGTGGTCTTGTCCAATAGGGAGCTGACCATTTTCTCTTGTTCCATTATCCATGAAATTTTCCTTTTTATGGACAATACAGATACCGAGGGCTTCTTCCAATCTTTTGCAATGGTTAATTTGGCTCCCGTTAATATAAATAGAATCAGTCTTCTAGTGTTTTTAGGCACGTGCGGCACTAATCCATTGAGCAAGGCAATCGCTGGTGTTTGGGGGACAGCATAACCCGTAACTTTTCTAATAATATGGAAGACCCTATTCCAAAATCCCCGGAGTTTGGGACATTCCCACCAAATATGTATCATAGAGCCCAGTCCTTGGCAACCTCTAAAGCATAGAGGTGAAGTGGAAGGATACATTGCCGCTAATTTTGTAGGAACTAAGTACCATCTTGTAAAAATGTGGATGTTAGCCTCAATGAGAGAGGTATTGTAAATGCCTTTGATCGATCGAGAATTGTTCTCATACCAGTCTACCAGTTCCCAGTCAGTATGAAGATCCTTCTCCCAGGCCAGCATGTATGGTAGTTTATCAGAGTTAGACGCTAGAGACTCATAGATCACAGAAATCCCCCCCTTCCGCCCCATGGCTTGTGTTCACACCAGCTTTCATAAGCTGTAATTCTCAAGGGATTCAATTTATTTTTCCATATGGAGTGTATGAAACTGGAGATCTGATGAAATCTACTCCTTTCCGAAGAAGGGAGCTCCAGTTTTTCCACAAATTGTTTAAAAGGTAGAGGGCCCGTGCAAGATATAAAGTGTCCTAAGCGATATATCCCCTTGTTAGCCATTTAAGTCATCAATGTCCATGCCATGATTGTACAGGGGATTTCGGAACAAATTTAGCCATTTGTTCAGTTCAGAACATCCCTAAGTGAATCCCACATAGAGAGAGATTGAGAGAGAGTTGGAGATAGAATGGGGTCTACTCTCCATAATAAATTCTTCCAAAGTTCTGCACTTTCAATTTTTTATCCAGTCCGGATGATTAAGCCTGTAGGAAAAGTACCAAAGAAGGTTTGGTAGGCCTAGCCCCCCTTGTCTGGGAAAGATTAGGGTACGGTTTGAAAGGCGTGGTCCTTTTTTATTCCATATAAATTTAAGTTTGCCCTGAAAGGTTTTTTTTTGGTCCCTTGATGGTTGAGTTAACCATTTGTGTATCAGTGGTGTGAAATGATTAACAAATGAAGGAATACAATTATACTAATGAGCAATTAACCATAGATTGATTCCAAATGACTTTTTGGAAAAATGTTTAAATTTCTATGACTTTGACTAAAATGTTAGTGTTTTGATCTGAGGAAAGGCGTAAGCATGTGAGCCCGAAACTGAAATCTTTTTGAACACTATTTGAGATGTAACTTCACAAATCTTTGAACAAATAAACAAAGTATTGCAGCAATCCTCCAGATTCTTTATATATATATACTAGACTGACTTTATATATATATATATCAAATACACTGCCACTAACTGAATAACCTGCCTGCTTAACCAACTCAATACAGGGCACTTACTTCATGCCCAGGCCATTTTTCAGCTTTCAGCGATGTCACACTTTGAATGGCAATTGCGCAGTCATGTTACACTGTAACCATGTGAAATTTTTATCAATTTCTTCACACAAATAGAGCTTTATTTTGGTGGTATTTAATCACTCCTGGGTTTTTTTTTTTTTGGTTGTCCCAAAAAAAAAAAAAGTCCAAAAATTTTGAAAAGAAATAAGTTTTTCTTACATAAATAATTGTACTCCTTCACTGATGGGTGCTGATGAGGCAGCACTGATGGGCATCGATGAGGTGGCATTTATGGGCACTGATAAGGCAGCACTTATGGGCACTGATTAGGTGGCACTGATGAGGAGGCATGAATATGCCCCACTTATGGGCACTGATAGGTGGCACTGATATGATGAGCACTGATAGGCGGCACTGAAGGGTGGCACTGGTAGGCACTGGGCACAGATAGGCAGCACCGGTGGGCACAGATAGGCAGCACTGGTGGACACAGGTAGGTGGCACTGGTGGGATGGATAGGCAGCACTGATGGGCAGCACTGATGGGCATTATTGGGTGGCATTGATGAGCAGCAGTGATGAGCATTGATGGGCAGCAGTGATGGGCATTGATGGGCAGCACTAATAGCCAGATCTGACTAGCATCACTAATTGCCACTGATTTCTGGCACTTGTGGGCACTGATTGCTGGCACTTGTGGGCACTGGTTGGCACTGATTGCTGGCAGTGGTGAGCACACAGTTCTGGCACTAGTGGTGCTTAATTGTAATCAGGGCACAGTGCCCTGATTACATTACTAGATGTTTTCTGTGAGGAGATGCCGCTGATTGGCTCTCCTCTCCTCCCACCCTGTCAGTGTGATGCAAGGAGCGCCGATTACTGGCAACTCCGTGTTTACATGTGACCGGCTGTGATTGGACACAGCCAATCACATGGTTAAAGAGCCGTGGCCTTGGCTCTTTACACAGATCGGGGTTGTGCCGTGTCCTAGCAATACGGTGCGGCCACAATTGCCACGCTGCACACACCCGGAGGTGCGCAAGAGCGGCCGTTCTGGGCTGCAGTCATATGACGTCCATCGAGAATGAGAGCCGCCCAGCCATCATTTGATGGCCGGCAGGCGGGAAGGGGTTAATCTAACTCAAGCTATAGCTCTGTCCACGGCAACAACACTACACCGCCGCCGTGTATGCAGCATTATATAGTGTGGGGCGTGGACTTAGTCACCCTGCCTTTGGCCAATCATGGCTCTCTCAGTGGAGTGCGCTGGGATTGGCAAAAGCATGCAGGTCAGGTGCATGCTTTGGCCAATCATCATACAGCAATGCACTGCAAGATCGCAGTTCATTATGGGGCATTCCTACAGCGCTCGAATTTCCCACAAATGCCCAATAATGTTCACTGCTCTGCTAACGGGCGAACACCCGATGTTCAAGTCGAACTTATGTTCGACCCGAACATCCAGGCTCATCCCTAATGATAGATTTACCTGTGTCCTTTGCAATTCTACTAAGAAATTTCATGCAACATGGGATCCATGGATACGATAATTATCTGTATCTTAATACGTTTCTGGCTGGCCCTCTTTCTCTATTTATTTATTCTTTCTCTTTTTCTTGATACATTTTTTTTTTTACTTTTTTGCCTTTTATATTTTTTCTGCTTGATTTTTTTGATAATTTCAAGATACTTTTGATAGAACATATAGTTTTATATTGATGATATTCCTAGGCATGTGCACAGTGGTTTCCCTTTCTTACAGGTCTCTCCCCTTTCCCTCTCCCCCTTCCCCTTTTCCTTGCCCCCTGTCTCGTCTCACTGTGAAATAGTAATTTCCTTCATTGCCTGTCAAATATTGCTCATTGGGACACTACACAGTTGGTCCTTAGTGGGTCAGAGGTATACTCCTCGGCCCATTTGTTAATGATTTTCATCCTTCTATTTTGATTGTTATTTCTGCTTGTACTCTCATCCTAAAGAATTTAACCACTTCAACCCCAGAAGTATTTACCCCCTTCCTGACCAGGCCATTTTTTGCGATACGGCACTGCGTTAATTTAACTGACAATTGCGTGGTTGTGTGACGTTGTACACAAGCAAAGTAGCACAGTATAACACTGAAAAGCAGCAACTAACTGTCCCTACACCCAGACTGTCATCTCTCCCTGATCTACTCCAACATGCACTAACAAATAACGGCTGGGAACACAGATTTGTAGGGTCCATGAACACTAAGAGCAGAAAAAAATGACAGAACCTCAGGCTGAAAAAGCAGCATGAAAAATGCTCATAGTAGCTCATATTGCACAAGACTTTAGGAGAGTTTAAGGGCATTTGCTTTTACAAGTATTTTTTTAAAAACATTCCCCTCTCAGTTTTCAACACTTGAAAGGACAAATGTGAGCTTTTAGGAGCGTTTATAAATGTTAAACATTTTTTTCTGTCTGAAAGCTCCTCTTAAAAAGGTGATAAAGAAAGGATTTTTTTCTGCCTCTAACGCTGAGCTTAAAATATGCCTGTAAATGTCCTAATGTGCATGGACACATAAGATAACATTGAGCTTCTTACAGGCAGGAGAAAAAAACTCAGCAGTGTTTTTCAAACCCAGCGTGCATGGACCCTCATAGTGAGGGGGCTGACACATACCAATGCCCACATTAGTTCACCAGGACTGCAAACTGCGAATGGCTTGGGTTTGCCTCAAACCCATCTGTGCCCTGAATCCGAACATCACCACTAAGACTTTTTTTGTAGTATTTGTAGTCTGTGACTGTTGTGGTCAGCATGAGTTTCCAGATGAGCAGACCTACTGCTCACATCCTCCTAGATTAGATCATCCATCAAGTCACACTAGAGTCCCAAGGGATAGCTGCGGTTTACCCATTGTGGATTATGTATAAAACTGATAACACACAAAATGGAATTGGGAACACGTTCCAGAGTACATTTTATTTCAATATAAATAAAATGCACTGAAGTAAAAGCCAACTTTTTTTAGACTGAAAAATATCAAAAACAGATGCTATTAAATCACAATTCCAAACAATTTGCCAGAATTATAAATTCCCTTTTATCTTAAATGCTCAGTTAAAGAATGCATGGTTCATATTATTGATGGAAATAAACATAAAATGTTTTACTAATATAACTAATGCAGGAGATGATGGGAAACAGACTGTGCTAGTGACTTGGAAGCTGCAGAACAGCGAGGGACAAAACTGGGTACTTCTTTTGCTGCTATAAAAAGTTATTATGTTAAGCTGCTTGCAGACTACACGCTGCGGGTAGCGCTTTCAGGTGACTTCATCTCCTCCACAGTTGTTCAGAATGGCAAGCTGCTCCTAGCATAAAAGGTTTTTATAAAACCTTTCTAGCAACCAGCATTCTTAAGAAAATAAGAAATGGAAAATTAAGATATTTACAACTGAATCTAAATGAATACTATTTTTTAATGTTGGTATCAAGCACTAAGTTTACTTACATTGGAACTCCAGGCAAACAGCTAAAGTACACAGTAAAGGTACAAATGTAGGAGCTTTTTACCTGCCATATAACCTATATTTTTGCCACCTGTTTTTATATCTTTATCTGTATTACATTTCCATCTTCTGTAACATTGATAAATTAATTGATAAATTAAAACTGAACTTTGTGCTGCTTGAACACCCACCCTCCTCTAACCAGTCGCTGTCATTAAGGATTAAAAAAGAAACTGTTTAAATGCCCTTTTACTTAACCACTTCAATACAATATTTATTGAGCAAGTGAGTGGTGGCAAATGGGTCTATCGCTTCTCACATATAAAAATAGCAAATTTGTGAGGCCTAGTGTGCATGAACACGGCCTATACCCCAAAGAGAAGCTTAAACAGATAGACATAGAGAGTATATGCAAGTGAAAAAAAGTTTTTTATTCAGGGCTTCAGGCCCAAGGTAAATCAGTGAATGAGTGGTTAGACATATAGTTATACAAAGCAGTATATATACATGGTATTCATGTGTAACCATAAATATGTACAAAAATGCATAAATTGCACAACAACTTGCGATAATATCGGGGTCTTTCAGGAAAATGCCGACATGTTTCGGACGGACGTCCTTTTTCAAGGCAATATCTGTTCCTGTGTTTACTCAATAATACTGTATAAGACAGAGTAAAGTCATTAATATACAACATAATGTGTTTAATGGGTATAAACCTGTGAATTGCACCGCTGTATGGTAATGGTACTCACTTGCAAAGGGTTAAAGAGCTGGGGATAAGCCCAGTGGACTTGAGGTACAAAAGTATGGTATCAGTATGTCCATGCAGTATACAGTGGATCTGGTGCTGTTAAAAGCAAACGGCTGCTACACATTTGAAAGGCTGCAAGATCTCCAAGCCATGCAATGGAGGATTGCAATGGCTGCCTAGGCCCGAACTGATAGATGGCTATGGAATAGAGGGAGTAGGTAGAGTAATGTTAATATCACTAAATAGTGAAGGAGAGTAGGTTGGTGCAAAAAGATGCAAAATGTAAAGTATTAATATTACCTGGTAGTGGAGAGTTTGCAATGTGCTGCAGTGTAGCCAAACGCCGGCAGGGAAGTGTGATGTCTAGTCCCGCCATTGTGGAGGCTAATATAGTGTATACTGATGGATATCAGCTGTGCAGACCGTGGTGAAGGGTAATTGCACTGAGCTGGGTAATGATTGCTGGGCCAGGTGTGGGGATGGTGGCTGGGAGGCCACAATATAGTATCCCCAGTGTTTGAGATCCCAGATGCGGCGGCGCCGCGCGTCGACACGTCCAGGGGGGCGTGGCCTCGTGCGGCGTCGGAGCGTCACCGACGCGGGCAGACTGACCCCTCCCCGTGTGCTGGAACGCACACGGGGGGGGCGCATATGATGGCAGAACGTGCGCCTCAATGGGTATATGTGGCGCATGCGCCGTAGGGTATACGCGCATGCGCACATGGTCTTACCCGCGCCGGGCAGCCAAAACAACAAATGGAAGCGGAAAAGCCGAAATATGTGTTAAGGGGGTGTGATTTGGGAAGGAATGTATCAATATACGTGCATTGCAACTGCACATAGTACATTAAGCATGTGATGTTTTCAGCAAGTGGGTCACATTACCACAAATGTAGGTGGAAGCCCCCTAGTGGACAGAGACAGATATAGCATTTAAAATAACAAGATACAGCAATATTCACATATTTGTAAGGAGTAAAGACATTTTTCCATATGCAGTATATGGGTATCTTTAAATTTGAATAGGTATAGAAACATTGCAAATGCTACGACATGGTATGACATGGTATAACATAATATGACATAGTAAAAATATATTTGTAAGACATAACAGCAGGTACAATTATTTGGATGTTGAAACAGAGCAGAATGACCATGATGTAGGTGTATAGTTGGAACCAGGTAGAGAGGAGGTTCCAGAGGACAAAGTACTGTGGAAGCCCATCTCAATGACTGTGGGAACTATAAATCAAGTTCGCATACCCCTGATTCGAAGCCCTCGAGATAGGGCTTGAAATTGAATGCCTCGTTGAGGCCTGGGGGGATGTGGCATTGAGGTGGAAGATCCATTTAAGCTCACTTTGAAGTAGGGATTTGTTGTAGTCACCCCCACGGTTAGGTGGGGGAATGTGGTCAAGTGCTCTGAATGTAATCTGGGGAGTTGAGTCCTGGTGCACTATTGCACAGTGTCGCCCTAGGGGGAGATCAGGGTCTTTCTGATTGATGCTAAGGGTGTGTCGATAAATGCGTTTCCAGAAGGGGAGCTTGGTTTTCCCGACATAGAAACACCCACACTCACACTCTAATAGATAGACTATGCCGACTGAGCGGCAGTTGACAAAATGTTGGGGGAAGAAAGGTTGCCCATTGGGTAAGATGTTGGATCTGTTGGGTTTAGATAGGTACTTGCAGTATCTGCATTTCCCACAAGGGAATGTGCCTTTTGTTTGTTTTTGTAAATAGCTAACAGGGGTATATTCACTTCTGATTAGTTTGTCACGAAGGGAAGGAGCTCGTCTATAGGTAAGTAGTGGGTGTACCGGTACGAATGGGGACAATGAGTGATCTGTAGTTAGAATATACCAATATTTCTCTAGAATCTGTGTAATAGATGAATGTTGTTCGCAAAAATTGGTAATGATTCGCAATGGGGTTTGTTTATCTTGTGATTTGGAGGGGAAGAGTAAGGAATTACGTGTTTTTGATTTCGCTTTTTTATATGCGATTTTCAAAATTTTTGGTGGGTATCCTCGTTCAAGCAACCTATTTCGTAAAACCGAGGCCTCGTTTTCAAAGGAGGCCTCGGTTGAACAGTTGCGGCGGGCACGGAGGTATTGAGCATATGGAATGGAGTTGAGGAGCGGTTCCGGATGGAAGCTAGAGGCAGCAAGGATGGTGTTGCCTGCAGTGGGTTTACGGTATAAATGGCTTTGGATATGACCTTCAGAGTCTTTTATGAGGGTGAGATCTAAAAAGCAGATGGAAGTAGGGCTAGAGGTCATGGTGAATCTCAAATTCAACCGATTAGTAGTGTTTAAGTAGGTCAAGAAGTCTTGTAGGGTTTGGCTGGGTCCCTGCCAGACAATAAGGATATCGTCGATGTATCGACGAAAGGTGACAATATGTTTAGTATACGTACTAGCAGAAGAGTCTGCAAATAGAAGGCGTTCCCACTCCCCCAAGTACAGGTTGGCGTAGGCCGGTGCGCAACAGGTGCCCATGGCCACGCCCTGTACTTGGAGGTAGTGGGAACCGTCAAATGAAAAAAAGTTGTTGTTGAGAATAAAGTTTAGAGCATTTATGATAAATGTAGAGAGGTCAGTGGAGTATAGGGAAGAAGTAGTCAGTATATGTCGGATAGCAGAGAGTCCTAGGGTATGGGGAATCGAGCTGTATAGTGCCTCAACATCAATCGCGACAAGTAAGGTGTCGGGACCGATGGTTAGGGAGGATAAGCTTTGTAAAAGATGAGTGGTGTCTCTTATATAAGAGGGAAGTTGGATAACTAAGGGTTGCAGTAATTTGTCAATATAGCGACTGAGGTTGTCTGTAAGAGAGCCTCTTCCAGAAACTATGGGCCTGCCTGGTGGTCTGGGTAGGTTTTTATGCACCTTGGGGAGTGCATAGAACGTAGCTATACGTGGAAATTTAGTTCTAACATAATCACTAGTATTTTTATCTAGTACCCCTTGTGTGGTGGCAGAATCTATGAGTGTGTATAATTGTTGTTGTGCAGCACAACAACAATTATACACACTCATAGATTCTGCCACCACACAAGGGGTACTAGATAAAAATACTAGTGATTATGTTAGAACTAAATTTCCACGTATAGCTACGTTCTATGCACTCCCCAAGGTGCATAAAAACCTACCCAGACCACCAGGCAGGCCCATAGTTTCTGGAAGAGGCTCTCTTACAGACAACCTCAGTCGCTATATTGACAAATTACTGCAACCCTTAGTTATCCAACTTCCCTCTTATATAAGAGACACCACTCATCTTTTACAAAGCTTATCCTCCCTAACCATCGGTCCCGACACCTTACTTGTCGCGATTGATGTTGAGGCACTATACAGCTCGATTCCCCATACCCTAGGACTCTCTGCTATCCGACATATACTGACTACTTCTTCCCTATACTCCACTGACCTCTCTACATTTATCATAAATGCTCTAAACTTTATTCTCAACAACAACTTTTTTTCATTTGACGGTTCCCACTACCTCCAAGTACAGGGCGTGGCCATGGGCACCTGTTGCGCACCGGCCTACGCCAACCTGTACTTGGGGGAGTGGGAACGCCTTCTATTTGCAGACTCTTCTGCTAGTACGTATACTAAACATATTGTCACCTTTCGTCGATACATCGACGATATCCTTATTGTCTGGCAGGGACCCAGCCAAACCCTACAAGACTTCTTGACCTACTTAAACACTACTAATCGGTTGAATTTGAGATTCACCATGACCTCTAGCCCTACTTCCATCTGCTTTTTAGATCTCACCCTCATAAAAGACTCTGAAGGTCATATCCAAAGCCATTTATACCGTAAACCCACTGCAGGCAACACCATCCTTGCTGCCTCTAGCTTCCATCCGGAACCGCTCCTCAACTCCATTCCATATGCTCAATACCTCCGTGCCCGCCGCAACTGTTCAACCGAGGCCTCCTTTGAAAACGAGGCCTCGGTTTTACGAAATAGGTTGCTTGAACGAGGATACCCACCAAAAATTTTGAAAATCGCATATAAAAAAGCGAAATCAAAAACACGTAATTCCTTACTCTTCCCCTCCAAATCACAAGATAAACAAACCCCATTGCGAATCATTACCAATTTTTGCGAACAACATTCATCTATTACACAGATTCTAGAGAAATATTGGTATATTCTAACTACAGATCACTCATTGTCCCCATTCGTACCGGTACACCCACTACTTACCTATAGACGAGCTCCTTCCCTTCGTGACAAACTAATCAGAAGTGAATATACCCCTGTTAGCTATTTACAAAAACAAACAAAAGGCACATTCCCTTGTGGGAAATGCAGATACTGCAAGTACCTATCTAAACCCAACAGATCCAACATCTTACCCAATGGGCAACCTTTCTTCCCCCAACATTTTGTCAACTGCCGCTCAGTCGGCATAGTCTATCTATTAGAGTGTGAGTGTGGGTGTTTCTATGTCGGGAAAACCAAGCTCCCCTTCTGGAAACGCATTTATCGACACACCCTTAGCATCAATCAGAAAGACCCTGATCTCCCCCTAGGGCGACACTGTGCAATAGTGCACCAGGACTCAACTCCCCAGATTACATTCAGAGCACTTGACCACATTCCCCCACCTAACCGTGGGGGTGACTACAACAAATCCCTACTTCAAAGTGAGCTTAAATGGATCTTCCACCTCAATGCCACATCCCCCCCAGGCCTCAACGAGGCATTCAATTTCAAGCCCTATCTCGAGGGCTTCGAATCAGGGGTATGCGAACTTGATTTATAGTTCCCACAGTCATTGAGATGGGCTTCCACAGTACTTTGTCCTCTGGAACCTCCTCTCTACCTGGTTCCAACTATACACCTACATCATGGTCATTCTGCTCTGTTTCAACATCCAAATAATTGTACCTGCTGTTATGTCTTACAAATATATTTTTACTATGTCATATTATGTTATACCATGTCATACCATGTCGTAGCATTTGCAATGTTTCTATACCTATTCAAATTTAAAGATACCCATATACTGCATATGGAAAAATGTCTTTACTCCTTACAAATATGTGAATATTGCTGTATCTTGTTATTTTAAATGCTATATCTGTCTCTGTCCACTAGGGGGCTTCCACCTACTTTTGTGGTAATGTGACCCACTTGCTGAAAACATCACATGCTTAATGTACTATGTGCAGTTGCAATGCACGTATATTGATACATTCCTTCCCAAATCACACCCCCTTAACACATATTTCGGCTTTTCCGCTTCCATTTGTTGTTTTGGCTGCCCGGCGCGGGTAAGACCATGTGCGCATGCGCGTATACCCTACGGCGCATGCGCCACATATACCCATTGAGGCGCACGTTCTGCCATCATATGCGCCCCCCCCGTGTGCGTTCCAGCACACGGGGAGGGGTCAGTCTGCCCGCGTCGGTGACGCTCCGACGCCGCACGAGGCCACGCCCCCCTGGACGTGTCGACGCGCGGCGCCGCCGCATCTGGGATCTCAAACACTGGGGATACTATATTGTGGCCTCCCAGCCACCATCCCCACACCTGGCCCAGCAATCATTACCCAGCTCAGTGCAATTACCCTTCACCACGGTCTGCACAGCTGATATCCATCAGTATACACTATATTAGCCTCCACAATGGCGGGACTAGACATCACACTTCCCTGCCGGCGTTTGGCTACACTGCAGCACATTGCAAACTCTCCACTACCAGGTAATATTAATACTTTACATTTTGCATCTTTTTGCACCAACCTACTCTCCTTCACTATTTAGTGATATTAACATTACTCTACCTACTCCCTCTATTCCATAGCCATCTATCAGTTCGGGCCTAGGCAGCCATTGCAATCCTCCATTGCATGGCTTGGAGATCTTGCAGCCTTTCAAATGTGTAGCAGCCGTTTGCTTTTAACAGCACCAGATCCACTGTATACTGCATGGACATACTGATACCATACTTTTGTACCTCAAGTCCACTGGGCTTATCCCCAGCTCTTTAACCCTTTGCAAGTGAGTACCATTACCATACAGCGGTGCAATTCACAGGTTTATACCCATTAAACACATTATGTTGTATATTAATGACTTTACTCTGTCTTATACAGTATTATTGAGTAAACACAGGAACAGATATTGCCTTGAAAAAGGACGTCCGTCCGAAACATGTCGGCATTTTCCTGAAAGACCCCGATATTATCGCAAGTTGTTGTGCAATTTATGCATTTTTGTACATATTTATGGTTACACATGAATACCATGTATATATACTGCTTTGTATAACTATATGTCTAACCACTCATTCACTGATTTACCTTGGGCCTGAAGCCCTGAATAAAAAACTTTTTTTCACTTGCATATACTCTCTATGTCTATCTGTTTAAGCTTCTCTTTGGGGTATAGGCCGTGTTCATGCACACTAGGCCTCACAAATTTGCTATAACCACTTCAATACTGGACACTAATACCTCCTTCCTGCCCAGACCAATTTTCAGCTTTTAGAGCTCTTGCACTTTGAATGCATATTACTCAGTAATGCAACACTGTACCCAAACAAAATTTTTATAATTTTTTCACACAAATCTTGCTTTCCTTTGGTGGTATTTAATCCCCACTGGGTTTTTTATTTTTTGTGATATAAGTGAAAAAATATTTTATTACTTCAGCCGGTGGGCTGAAAACATTGTACAGCCCAAAAAAAAAAAGAACATGTCTTGCAGAAAATAAAATAACATTTGCAGATATATTTAACTACTTCAGCACAGGGCACTTTTACCCCCTTCCTTCCTAGACCAATTTTTAGCTTTCAGTGCTCTTACATTTTGAATGACAACTACTCATGCTATACTTTCACACAAATAGAGCTATCTTTTGGTGATATTAAATCACCACTGGGTTTTTTATTTTTGAAAAAAAAAATATTTTTTTAGTTTCTATTATAACATTTTGCAAAAAAGAAAATTTTCATCATAAATGTAATCCTATGTACTGACTGCCTATCTAATTTCTGTCAGGACAGTACAAATGCCCCCCAAATTACCCCTTTTTAAAAAGTAGACAGTACACAGCATTTAGTAAGAGGTATCGTGAGTTTTTTGAAGTTTAAATTTTTTCCCACAATTCTTGGAAAAATTAGGAAATTATTATTAGTATTATTTTTTTTTTTACACAAAATTGTAATAATAGCAGGTTATTTCTCACACACTGCATAGGCATACTTGCAATTACACCCCAAAACACATTTTGCAACTGGTCCTTAGTATGGCGATACCACAGGTGTGAGACTTTTTTACAGCCTGGCCACCCAGCATCCAAATAGCACCTCCAGGCATTCTAGGGACATAAATTAGACATCTAATTTCCTGACTACCTATCACATTTTTGAAGGCCCTATAGCACCAGGACAGTGGGATTACACACAAAATGACCCCATTTTGAAAAGCTAACACGCCAACATATATTCTATGAGGCATGCTTATTCTGTTGAACATGTCATTTTTTCCACAAGTTATTGGAATATGTGAAAAGAAAATGAAAATGTTTATTTTTTTACACAAAGTTGAAAATGTATAAGATATTTGTAACACATAGCATGCACATACCAATAATTACATCCCAAAATACATTCTGCTACTCCCTCTGAGCATGGAGACACTCCATGTGTGAGACATTTGCACAGTCTGGCCATATACAGAGGTCCAACATCCAAGTAGCACCTACCGGTATTCTAGGGACATTAATTACACCTCTGATTTCCTGACTACCTATCACACTTTTGAAGGCCCTGGAGCACCAGGACAATGGAAACACCCACAAAATGACCCTATTTGGAAAGCAAATGTATATTCTATGGGGCATAATGAGTCTTTTAAACATGTAATTTTTTTCCACAACGTTTTGGAAAATGTAGAATGAAAAGTAAAAATTATTCAACACAGTTGTCAATTTATAAGATATTTCTAAAACACACTATGGAGGCATAGCAAGAGTTACACCCAAAAATACATTTTGCTACTCTCCCTGAGTATGGCGATACCACATGTGTGAGACATTTTCTCAGCCCAGCCACATAGAGAGGCCCAAAGAGCACCGTCAAGAGTTCTAGGGACATAAATGACACATCTTATTTCCTGACATTTTTGAAGGCCCTTCATATTTCTAACACATAGCATGTACATACCAAAAATTATACCCCAAAATACAATCTGATGATCAAAGGGTAAACAAAAGATTATATGTGGTTTTAGTAGTGCAGTGGTCCACAGAGGAGAACATTGGCCAAGGCAGCAGGCAAAGGAATCATCCAGGCAGCAGGCAGGAATACTGTCCATAGTCAGTACAGGCAGCAGGCAGAAGGCAGAGATATTGTCAGCCCAACCAAATCATTGGTCCAGGTAGCAGGCAGGGACAAGGTTAGCGACAGCAAAAGGAATCATCCAGGCAGCAGGCAGGAATACTGTTCAAAGTCAGTACAGGCTGCAGGTAGTAATATGGTCAGCACAGCCAAAGTATTGGTCCAGGTAACAGGCAGGAACATGGTCCAAAAAAACTGGTATGATAAACAAACGTGCCCCCTTCCCTTCTTACACCACCACTGCGCACAAACAAAGCTGAACCACCTATGTGTAATAATATAAGCTCAGCTGCTTAAACAAAATATAGTATAAAGGTGATTTTTAAATGAATAAAAAAGCAGCGCTAATAATCACAAAAATTTGAAAAAAATAAATACTCAACCTGAATCCTGGGTCCAAAAAAAGGAGGGAAACAGAATAAGTGGCATCTTCAATTTAAGTGGAGAACCTCTCTCAGATAAAGAAACATATATTTTACATCAAGGACTCAAATGCGGTCTAAAGAGACCAATAGGGAAGTTTGATGCATACATAGACATACACAAGTTTATGCGAAACATAAGTATAAAAAAGCATTTTTTGAACAAAAATTCTAACCCTGTAAGTTTAAGTGGTAGCATGTCAGTGGCGACTGACAGTGGCCTGAAAAATAAATCACTGTTTAATCAACCAAACATTGCTACACAACACTTATGCGGCGTACACACGGTCAGAATATCTGATGGAAACAGTCCGATGGGAGTTTTCATCGGATTTTCCGACCGTGAGTATGCCCATCGGTCTTTTTCTGACGGAATTTCCGACAGACTTTGGATTGAGAACCTGTTCTTAATTTTTCCGATGGAAAACCTTTCTATCGAATTTTACGATGGTGTGTATGCAATTCTGACACGCAAAATTCTGGCGCATGCTCGGAAACAATTCGACGCATGCTCGGAAGCATTAAACTTCCCTTTTATAGTGCAGTCGAACGTGTTGTATGCCGTGGTGTTATTGACCGTTGGAATTTGGTGTGACCGTGTGTAGGCAAGACAGTTTGAGCGAAATTCCGTCGGAATTCCGACGGGAAAACCATCAGAGCCTTTTCCGACGAGAATTACGACCGTGTGTACGCGGCATTAGAGGTTTTTAAGAATCTAGTTTTACAAGATTTGGACACTTTGAAACCTCGTAAGGATGTAAATCCGAGGTTTATTAAAGAAGGTATTGAAGCTTTAGAGGCCAGAAAGGGGTTTGTCATTCGACCTGCAGATAAGGGGGGAGGGGTAGTTTTAATGTCAAAACAAAGGTATAATGAGCAGTTGCTCCAATTGCTATCCGATGGGGACACCTACCAGAGATTGGAAGGTGACCCCACTAATCAATATAGAGTAGAATTGGAAACTCTTGTTGATTTTGGATATCGCACATATGTTCTGACAGTGAAAGAAAAAAGATACCTGACCCCGAGTTTTAGTAGGATACCTATGGGATAGGTTCTATAACATCTAGACTTGGTGAATATTTGGACATTTTTCTACAGGAGAGTGTGCTATCAACTAGGGCCTATTTAAAAGACACCAAAAACTTATTACAGGCCTTACAGGAAGTCTCGTTGAGAGATAAAAGTGAAGTGTACCTTGTCACATCAGACGTTACGAGTTTGTACACAATTATTCAGCATGAAGATGCCCTCCTTGCCCTGAATTTGGCATTAAGTAGGAGGGAGGATCTACCACACTCCCAAAAAGTTTTTTTGAGGAATGTCCTTGAGTTCTGTCTTTGTCACAACTACTTTTGGTTTGGTGATAACTTTTATACCCAGAAGAGAGGAGTGGCAATGGGCGCAAAGTTTGCACCCAGCCTTGCTAACCTCTTCATGGGGGAATGGGAGGACAAGGCAGTGTTTCATAAAAGGAGAACTGAATTACTTTTTTATAGGCGTTATATTGACAATTTGATTTTAATATGGGCAGGATCTGAGTTAACCCTCTCCACCTATCTGGAACAACTTAATGATAACACTAATAACATTAAGCTATCCAGTCAGTGGAGTAGGGAACAGATTCATTTTTTGGATGTTACTATATTTCGGGTGGATGACATATTACAGACTAAGGTCTTCTTTAAAACCACCGATAGGAACAGTTTCTTGCCCATACATAGTGGTCATCACCCCCTTTGGTTAAAAAATATACCAAAGGGGCAGATGATGAGGGTGAGGAGGAACTGCTCCAACACAGAAGACTTTGACGTACAGGCAACTATTTTAAAAAATAGATTTGTGGATAAATTGTATAAGAGTGCCCACTTGGACACCGTAATGGAGGAAATTAGATCCATCCCACATGAGGCTTGTCTGGAAAATGCAGTTGAAGGCATAAAAAATAATGATCATGAATGGGGGTTTGTGTCTTCTTTCCATTCTCAATTTAGAGACGTGGAAGAGATCTTCAATACCCATTGGCATGTCCTGTGTCTTGACAAAATGTTAAAAACAGTACTTAAACCTAAACCCAAGTTCATCTACCGTAGAGCCCCCAATTATGGGGACGTTATCGTTAAAAAAGTTTTAGATCCTCCCGCACGCCCCCAGTCATTCTGGGATAGGAATGGCTTTTTCTCTTGTAGAAAGTGTAAACCGTGTAGGGAAATCAGTAGACCTTTGAGAGGAATTGACACCTTCACCTCCCCTTCTAACAACAGAGTGTTCACAATTAAGCATTTTATTACGTGCAACACACCTTATGTTGTGTATGCACTGTTATGTCCCTGCAAACTAATGTACATTGGTAGAACGAAACGACTGCTAAGAGTGAGAATAGCGGAACATGTCCATAATATCCTCATCAGCTATATGGTATAAAGACCATAATGTTTCGCTTCATTTTAAATTATCTCACAACCAGGATCCCTCTGGATTGCAGTTCTGGGGCATTGATCACATTGAACCTTCTTGGAGAGGCTCTAATATGGTCAGGGAGCTCTCCAAGAGAGAGACTCAATGGATCTATCTAACAGATAGTCTTGCCCCAAAGGGGTTAAATATAGACTTAGACATGAACTGTTTTATCAGTGACGTTTAGGTCTGGCCCCTTTAGCTGGTTATGGGGCTGCAGATTAAGGCCCAAGTGTACTATTCACGCTGGTATTGGCAGTGAGTTAATGTTATTATACTTAGTTTATGATACCCCCTATATTTATTTGATCTATATGGATCATCTACTAGATCACCTATATGGGTCTTAGTGTTAATAAAGGGGGTCCCCCATCTAGATATTAGGTTCTGACATTTTGTTTATATATGCAGGATTGCTTTTTCAATTCTGTATATATATAAGAATGCTGAGTTATGGTATATACTAAGCACTTATTTGACATACAGAGAGCATTTAATAAGCAGCCCGCTGGAATTTTTTGAATTTTTTTGATTTTTTTGTCCTTTGTGGAGTTTTGAATATGCACATGCGGTTATTAGAGTGGAGAGGGTTGTTAGTTTAATTGAATTGAGGTGTTGACACATTTTTTTCAGTTATGGTCATTCACTGAACACCTCATTATGTTGGATGTCACCCCTTTTGCCACTCTTTAATATGCATGATAGTTTTTTCATGTTTTTAATAAAATTTTATGTATGATTCATCTAATGTATTAGCGCTGATTAGATTTAATATTGATAGCTATTAGTTAATCGTGTCCCCATGTGATATATTGTAATATTGCAGTGTTAAGATATTGCAGTGTTCAGCGTTATACCTGATGGATCGGTTAATATTATGGAATGTATTTGTTGCCGGTCCAGAGTGATTGTATTTATTATCTACCCATATTTTGTATTCATTAAATCGACTGCGATGTGTGCAATGACATGCAGCTTGGTGTTGAAATTCACCTGGTTTTCTCTACAAGTACCCTATGCATTGTCAAGGCAGAGTACTTAACTGGTTAAAATAGTGGGGTGTTCTAGTGAGTTATATAAGCCTCGACGCCGTACCGTGAGACCACGCCTCTTTGAAAAAGACTACACGACGAAACCCGCCAGGGATTGGTCTGACGGCGACCGGAAGTTAAGGAACGTACGCTGTGCTCCACGGGCAGGCGCTGAGAACCAGGAGAAGGAAGTGCTGAGCGGTGAGTGAGACGTGCATACTCCCGCAGCACGGGCATGTTTGCTGAGTTTAATAGCCCCATCCTGTCCCCTGAAAACCAACATCAGGCTGCAAGTGGTTCTGAGTATTAGCATTACGTGGCAAACTGTCAAAAACGTTTTAATATAAAGACGCAAATAAAGAATCAAACAGGTCTATCCTATGTGGAGTCTGCTTTGTCCCCTTTACATATGGTCTAGCTGATTAAACTCTTGTAGATCGTAGCAGAGGTGGATGCAGGGAGATGATTTAAGGCTTGCTTTTATCCATATTCTGATGGTCTGGCGGATTGAATGCTTGGGGATCGTAGCAGAGGTGGATGCCGGGAGATGATGATGAGGATTTAGGGCTTGCTTTTATCCATATTCTGGTCAGTTTAAACCCCTAAGGGGGACTTGTGGAGCACAGGGTGAAGGATATCGGTGATTGGTTCACTCGCCGTCAATGTGATCTACAGAATCAACTTTCTCCACTGCTTTCACGAACTTTATTACCACCCCCTGCTGTTTTGTTTTGTTATGATCACCTTTCTTTCTAGGACCATCAGCATGTTTATGCGTTGTTTTTATATTATGTTCCTTTAAAAGTGACAACGGTTTCCTTTATTTATAGCGCTACTGTGATTTAATAACTTTTTAGATTACTTTTAAGTGTTTTTAAAAAAAAGTTATTTAGTCATCTGTTTTGAATATATATATATATATATATATATATATATATATATATATATATCACCTAAACAAACAAAGTTTAGAGAATAATAGTGATAAGTACTAGTGATTAAAAATAATAATAATTAATACTAGTGTCCATGATGTATAGAACAAATCCAAAATTCAATCCGTGAGCTGTTAATTAAACATCCAAGTGATTGTGTTTCCAAATAAAATAAACAAAAATCTTGAAGTGACTTGAAATACTCTTCCACCACACCACCTGTGTTCAGTGCTACCGCACCCTTAAGAAATGCACTCACCAGTAGCATATGCCTTGCACTCTCATGCTTGGCAAACTCGCTTAGTAACCCCACATGGGTATCAGATGAATCCAAAGAGCGTTAGGTGATTGCACTCCACATAAAAATGAGAAAAAATGCTTCCAATAGTGAAGTAAAGTAAAACCATTTATTTAAAACAGCACACGAAACCTCCAAATATTTCACTCACATCCTTTTCTTAAATCAAGGCACTTCAGTATAAACTTTCAGAGAAGTGGGGAACCTGCAGTGGTGACCCGATGTATTGCGGTCTCGGCAGACCCGTAATTTTTTTTTTACCTGTAGGTCTCACCCTCCACATTGCTTCCTCTCTTTTCCATTCCACTCATTTCCACTCCAAAAAACACTGCACACCCAGTAACTGGTACATCCGAATGTTAGATGCTCCTCATGGTTTCCATGTAACCACGACCAGACATGTTTCGTCAAAGTGACTTAATCATTGGGGTTGGTTACATAGACTAATCTGATCCCCTTTATACTCTCCGTGTGATTTTTTCTATTGTGCGCACATGCGCACAAAGCGACCGGATCGCGCATATGCGTGCGCATGGGCCGCAATCTATTGCACGCGCGTGAATGAAGAATTCCTCTATTATGTGCCCAGGGCCCGTACACTACATGCGCATTATTAATAGCGTCTCACGCATACCTGTGCGCGCCACACATCACATCGAATGCGACTGCGCACACACGTGCGCGTCACACATTACAGCGAATGCAGCTGCGCATATCCATGCGCCAGAAGCCCTCCGTGCGCATGCACCGAGTCCCCCATCACCGCAATACATCAATAGAGACCCCGCTCACATTTAACATAGGAAGATATTGCGACATAAATTTAATATCAGAAAAATGTTCAGTATATTACCATATTTATGCAAGCACATTGATACACACATCAACACCTCTTAGAGATTCTCAAATTGCACATTTTCATTATTAATCATTATTGATCGCTATCAGCGCAATCTTATAAATAGTAGTACAATAGACCTCTATAACTATAAACTCATCACTCCAAGCGTATAAGTGCAGGCTGAGATATGGTTAGCACAGCCAAAGTATTGGTCCAGGTAGCAGGCAGGAACATGGTCCATAAAAACAAGGGCCCTCCCTAAGATCATCCCGACTATGACAAATTATACAAAATTTGCCCACTTCTTATTTTTTTTTTCCCAGAGATTTGCTAAACTTTACAGTGCCTTGCAAAAGTATTCACCCCCCTTGGCATTTTTCATGTTTTGTTGCCTCACAACCTGGAATTAACATGGATTGTTTGAGGATTTGCATCATTTAATTTGCAGAACATGACCACAACTTTGAAAAAGTTTTTTTTTTATAGTGAAGCAAACAACAAATAGGACAAAATAACAGAAAAAGTCAATGTGCATAACTATTCACCCCCCTAAAGTCAATACTTTGTAGAGCCACCTTTTGCGGCTATCACAAGTCGATTTGATAAGTCTCTATGAGCTTGCCACATCTTACCACTGGGATTTTTGCACATTCCTCCTTGCAAAACTGCTCCAGCTCCTTCAACTTGGATGGTTTGTGCTTGTGAACAGCAATCTTTAAGTCTGACCACAGATTTTCTATTGGATTGAGGTCTGGGCTTTGACTAGGCCATTCCAACATATTTACATGTTTCCCCTTAAACCACTCAAGTGTTGCTTTAGCAGTGTGTTTGGGGTCATTGTCCTGCTGGAAGGTGAACTTCCGTCCTAGCCTAAAATCACACACAGAGTGGTACAGGTTTTGCTCAAGAATATTCCTGTATTTAGCACCATCCATCTTTCCCTCAACTCTGACCAGTTTCCCAGTCCCCACAGCATGATGCTCCAACCACCATGTTTCACTGTGGGGGTGGTGTTCTTTGGGTGATGTGATGTGTTGGGTTTGCGCCAGACATAGCGTTTGTGATGGCCAAAGAGTTACATTTTAGTCTCATCAGACCAGAGCACATTCCCCTATACATTTTGGGAGTCTCCCACATGCCTTTTCGCAAACTAAAAACGTGCCATTTTGTTTTTGCTGAAAGTAAGGGCATTATTACGGCTAATGCCGCGTACACACGAAGGGACTTTTCCCAGCGGACCTAGTCCAGCGGACGATCCGCCGGACTTTCCAGCTGGCTTCGGCGGAGTAAAAAGCGAACGGACTTGACCACACACGATCACGCTAAAAGTCCGGCGGTTCACGCGATGACGTACAGCACGTACGACGGGACTAGAAAAAGGAAGCTCAAGATCCAAAACGACACCCTTTGGGCAACGTTAACTAATCTCGTGTGTATCTCGTGTTAGTTGACGTTTGGTTAGAGACTATTCGCGCTTCTCAGACTTCTGCTTAATTCGCTCGTTTCTGCCGTTCAGTTTGTGCTTGTGAGGTTTGTATCTGTCTTTCAGTGCATGTGGATCAGTTCCTACCTGTTCTCAGGCCGTTCTGGTCCGCTCGTTCCTGTTCTTCAGGTCGTTCTTCATAGGCCTTGCTGTTCTTCAGTGCGTTCAGTTAAGTTGTTTGTTTGATCAGCCGACCGTTTTGAAGCCATGGAGTTTGGACGTACTCGGGAACGAGTTCGTGCTGTGCAGGGGCTCGGTGTTGCGGTTAACACTTTGGCCCGAGCCCAGTCCATGAACAGGGTGAGGAGGAGTTCATGGACCAAGAATTGGCTGCGCCAGCGTGACCAATTCTCACACATGCCTTTGCTCTGTGAGATCCGTGAGAATAATCCTGATGATTTCAGGAATTATCTCAGGATGACGGACCCCATTTTTCACCGTCTGTTGGCTTCGCTGTCCCCTTTTATCAGCAGGCAGAATACCTGCATGCGGCAAGCCATCACTCCGGAGCAGAGGCTAGTCGCCACGTTGCGTTACTTGGCGACGGGGAGAAGCTTGCAGGACCTCAAGTTCACGACAGGCATCTCCCCCCAGGCTCTGGGGATCATTATTCCAGAGACCTGTTCTGCCATTATTCACGTCCTGCAGGAGGAATACATTAAGGTAAGTTTTCTCTTTTAAAATTACCTATGTCTTGTATGTTTGCTAATTTACTGCATCAATTTCATCATTAGCTAATTACCATGATAGGACTATTCTATGAATGTCCCCTATTCATGCATGCATTATTTTTTTTATTTTTTTTTAGTTTACGGTTCACTTATAGAAAATGCTTTTGAATGTATTATTTAGTGGGTCACATGCATATTTGCTTGCACCAACCTCCCCAGCATGGAATCTTGGGCCCATAAACACCCATAGCCTAGTCACTTTATTAGAAAATTTTTTTTATTTTAACAGCTCCATTGTACTGCTTTACTCACCCCCCCTTTCACCCCCCTTGCCCCTCTTTTTTAAATTGAGTTCATGTGTATTGTCTCAGCTTCTAATTAATCCCCCCCACACCCCCATTGTTCAACTGATTGCATGTGTTTTGGGTCAGCTTCTAATTAATCCCCCCACCCCCATTGTTCAATTGTTTGCATGTGTTTTGGGTCAGCTTCTAATTAATCCCCCCCACACCCCCATTGTTCAATTGATTGCATGTGTTTTGGGTCAGCTTCTAATTAATCCCCCCCCCCACACCCCCATTGTTCAATTGATTGCATGTGTTTTGGGTCAGCTTCTAATTAATCACCCCCCCCCACACCCCCATTGTTCAATTGATTGCATGTGTTTTGGGTCAGCTTCTAATTAATCACCCCCTACACCCCCATTGTTCAATTGATTGCATGTGTTTTGAGTCAGCTTCTAATTAATACCCCCCACCCCCATTGTTCAATTGTTTGCATGTGTTTTGGGTCAGCTTCTAATTAATCCCCCCCCCACACCTTGTTCAATTGTTTGCATGTGTTTTGGGTCAGCTTCTAATTATTTCCCCCCCACCCCCATTGTTAAATTGATTGCATGTGTATTGTGTGACCTTAGAATTAATTACTCCCCACCCACATCCCCATTATTATCTTCTCTGGGCCATCAGAGGGGTCATCAATCAGAGAATTTTCCCTTATCTTTCAGATTTTTGATTGATTTCAAGGACTTTAAAAAAAAAAAAAAAAAAAAACATATGTTGGTCAAAATTGTTTGGGAATTTCTTGGATTTAGTTTGGGGTTTTGGCTTGTTTTTACTTATAATTGTATCTTTCTGTTTGACTTCACAGTGTCCTTCCACGCCACAGGAATGGCAGACTGTGGCTTCCCAGTTTGCTGCCCGTTGGGACTTTCCCAACTGCGGAGTGGCGATTGACGGCAAACATGTGCGAATTGTGCCCCCACCCCATTCGGGGTCTTACTATTGGAACTATAAGGGGTTCCATAGTATTGTGTTGATGGCGGTGGTGTCGGCACAATATGACTTCCTTTATGTGGATGTGGGGAAAAACGTCCGGATGTCGGATGGAGGTGTCTTTAACCAGACGGAGTTCTGCCGTCGTCTCCAGACTGGTGGCCTGGAGCTGCCACCAGATGCAGAGAATGTGGAGGGACTCCCCTTTGTTTTTATTGCCGACGAGGCGTTTGGTCTGGGTGAACACCTGATGAGGCCATTTCCCCAAAGATCCCTCACCCCTGAGAGGAGGATTTTTAATTTTCGGTTGGCCAGAGCAAGAAGGGTGGTTGAAAATGCCTTCGGCATTATGGCCAACCGTTTCCGATTGCTGTTAACTTCTATCCATCTGGCAGAGTACAAACTGAACACAATAATTCTCACCTGCTGTATAATGCACAATTACCTACGGAAGCATTCGGCCAGCTACACGCTACCTATTGGGCCTGAGGCCGGAGTGGAGGCCGAGATGACAGGGCTGGAAAATCGCCGTCTTGGCTTGGCCCCCCAATCAGCACAGCAAGTGCGGGACCGATATGTAACTTATTTTAATGATAGGGGGGCCATTGCAATGGCAGCAGACCCTTAAAACGTACTTTCTTTTTTCAAAATAAATCCATTGATTTCTGTTTAAAATATTGTGGTTTTCGTATTGTTTGCTTTTCTTTTTGGCTGTTTTATATGTTGTCCTAGTGCACTTATTATAGTGCAAAACTTGTTTTGCGTTTATTAAATAAGCCCCTTTGTCAATGAACCACAACATTTTTTGATCAAACTGGTAGTATTTAAAAAGAAGCCACACATATTATTTAATTTGTGCAAACATTTTTTTTTTTATTATAGTGCACATCCAAACATGTTCCTTTTTTTTGTTGGTGACTTCCATTTTTTTTTTTTTTTGGTTGATTTATTATCATTTTTTAATTTTTTTTTTTTTTTTGTAATCAAATATTTTTGTTGTATTTTTTCAGAAACATTTTTTTTTGTTGTTGGATTTATGCATTTTTTAAATTGTATTATTTTTTTTTAAATAAAAACATGGTTTAAAATCTTAAAAACATATTTTTTTTGGTATAAAATATTTAGACAATGTAAAACTATGGAACTTACAAAGTTCAACTGGTTGATGTAACCCATGTCCAGTAGAAGCCAAATTTTGAATATGCACACAAATTAAAATTCCAAATGGGTAATGTCAACATGTGCTATGTTCCATCATGGGGAATCAATGGACGTGTTTTGTGTGTGGAACCCCTTTCCTCTCACCTACTACCATTATGATGAAGGGGTTGCAAACACAAAATGCGTACATTGAGATCCCCTGATGGCACATAGCACATGTTGACACACCATGTGCATATTCAAAATTTGGCATCTAAAATTTAACAAAATTAGCGTATCAAAAGGGGAATGAAGGACATGATTGATGTTTGGAACTAGAAAAGGGGTCTTTAGATTCTCCCCAAAACATCAATCATGTCCTTCATTCCCTGCTGCATGGTGGCCATCTCCTTCTGCATGGTTTGCAACTGGTTTTGCATTCTTTCCAGCTGCATATTCCAGCCCATGATCTGCCCAATAAGCCTGTGGGCACTGTCCGTGGAAAATGGCTCCGCAGCTTGGCCTTCCACAACCAGATCATCACCTAAAAGTTGGGTAGATAAAACCAAAGAAAAAAAAGGTCAAAAACATGCAGACATTAATTTAGTAGCTCAATCTGTGTTCTCAGACACTCACTTGGTGGGGTGCAGATGTGCTCGACTACAAGCACCTCTTCTTCCTCCTCCACATCCCCGCGTGGGCTTGGGCTAACTGCCCAATTAGTCTGCTGAGGCCGGGAGGTCCTGGAATGTCCTGAGTGACGTCTGAGTCTTTTGCCCCCTATGGTAATGGAACACAAAGGTACACTTTTAATCACACTGATATTTGAGTGCCGAAATATGAATATTAAACATTGTTTAAAAGTGTTGTCCAATTATTAGCAGTTTGTTACAAGATCCTACTTGAATACAGAATTGAAATCCCCATCTAATGAAACTCCAATACTTAAACCGGCCTTCAACCCTAAAAAGTTGAACTTCCGCTCATTGGATCCCTGCACCCCTCTGGTGTCTTATTTGGAACCTTTTAGGGGGGAGGGGTTGCAGATACCTGTGTAAGGCAGGTATTTGCACACACATCCGGCCATAGACTCCCACAGGAGTATACGCCACATCCCGTCCCACCGTGCTGTTTGCTGGGACACACAGGGGTCCCAGAGCTAGCGCGGACCAGTCCTATTGCATTGCGCAACTGGCGCATGCCCAATAGTGAACCGGGAAGTGAAGCCGCAAAGATTAATTTCAGGATTCCAATATCAAAGATGGTAGCTGCAGCATCCAAGGGACGGTTAGTCTCGGGTGCTGAGGTCGCTGGACCCTGTGACAGGTGAGTGTACTTATTTGAAAAGTCATCAGCTACAGTATTTGTAGATGCTGAGCATTTCTTTGGAATTTGTAGCTTGACACCCTGCTTAACAGATTTGCCCCCCCCCCCCCAAACCATCCTCTGGAGTCCCTGTGTAAGTTACCCACAAAACCATTACTACAGTAGTAGTAGTATAGATCCTGACAATAATAAATAACCTTACAACTCAAATAACCCACAGCCAGGTAAACTCAATCAACTTTATCATGACAAACGAAATTTCATCAAGTCTTCGCAAGATTCACGTACGAGTTCTAATAAAATCTTCGCAAGATTCACGTACGAGTTCTAATAAAATCTTCGCAAGATTCACGTACGAGTTCTAATAAAATCTTCGCAAGATTCACGTACGAGTTCTAATAAAATCTTCGCAAGATTCACGTACGAGTTCTAATAAAATGTTCGCAAGATTCACGTACGAGTTCTAATAAAATGTTCGCAAGATTCACGTACGAGTTCTAATAAAATCTTCGCAAGATTCGCGTACGAGTTCTAATAAAATCTTCGCAAGATTAGAGATATCAAATATAACAATAGTAGCGCACGTCATTGACTTACTTTTTTTGATCGCTTTTCGAATTCTCCTGTACTGATCGGGCTCCCTGGATTTAATGTCGGACCATCGCTTGCGCAGTTGATCCTTGCCCCTTCGTACGCCGAACTTATGCTCCAGGGTGCTGACAACTGTACTGAGAATCTTGTCCTTGCGCAAGTTGGGTCGAGGGTAGGGGCCATTTTACCCGTCGTAATCTTCCCTTTGGAGGATGTCCACCATCTTCACCATCTCTTCAAAGGCCATATTGGTGGCCTTATATCTGCTGCTGGATGCAGATGTCTGTGGTTCTGGGCTTTCCTCCGCGCTACTTGCTGAGAATGTGTCCTCCATCTTCATCTACTTATTCACCCACAATGCAACGAGGGGAAGCGGGGCGGGGAATTCTCGTCACAAGGAACGTCATGGGCGGGCGACTAGGAGGACGCAGGCGGACTACGACGCGTGCGCAGTGTACATAATGCGGTTTGAGGGCCACGTGTTTTCCGAACGGAAGTAGCGAGCGCTCTGTACGAAGGTAAGGGTTTCTATAGGATACATCACTGTGGTTTATTGGGTTTTGGGCCTGCATTTTCTACTCATGTGTGGGTGTTGCTGGCTGTGTGTGGGTGTTGCTGGCTGTGTGTGGGTGTTGCTGGCTGTGTGTTGGTGTTGCTGGCTGTGTGTGGGTGTTGCTGGCTGTGTGTTGGTGTTGCTAGCTGTGTGTTGGTGTTGCTGGCTGTGTGTGGGTGTTGCTGGCTGTGTGTTGGTGTTGCTGGCTGTGTGTGGGTGTGTTGTGTCATTTTTTGGACTAAAAACTGGATGTGCGTTTTTAGTAACATTTGTGTTTTTTGTCTTTTGTATTGCCATTACTAACAAAACAGAAACATGTCAACATCCCAGCACAATCCATTTAAGGATGAGGCCTTTATGACCGAGTTTATCTCGCTGTACAGGAAAAATGTAAACCTGTGGGAGGTCAAAAACCCCTTATATGGAAATAGGGATGTCCGGAAGGTAACACTGGCGCCACTTTTGGATTTTGTGAAGACTCGAGTCCCCAACGCAGACATCAAGTATGTTGAAGCCCGAATTTCAAGTTTGAGGCATATGTACAAGCGGGAGCGCAACAAGATTGCGGATTCACTCAGATCAGGAGCAGCAGCAGAGATGGTTTATGTACCCAAGCTGTGGTACTACAACCAACTGTGTTTTCTAGGTGACCAGATGGAATCCAGGCAATCACTGTCCACTCTTCCCTCCACCCTTCCCTCCACCCTTCCCTCCACTCTTCCCTCCACCCCAGCTGAGGCTTCCACGGAAGTAGAAGACCCCTCCACCTTGGAGCTAGCTGATGCGCCCAGCTGGAGCCAGGTATATATTTTTTTGCCTAAATAGTGATTGGGACAATATTAATGATGTAAATGTAAAAATTAGAATTGCTTAGAAATGTATATTTTAATCATAAATTCTATTATGCGGAACCACCTCCACTCCCACTCTATAACAGGCCGCTATGTCTTTCACGGCTTACCGATTACCCGCTTCTTGTAGCTTGTCATTCATTGTCTAGGGGTTCCCCAGGTTAGTAACCATCAATTGCGGAGACCCATACTCCAAGCACCTTTCATTTGGACAGATTTTGGATAATTGTTTAACAACGTTTAAACATTACACAGTGTCTCGGTTGTAAATTGAGGGCATGGGTGAAAAAGCTCAGGCACTTCTGAACTGCTGGCAGACCAAGAAAGGTTAGTAAGAAAGGCCAGAGAGTAGCCCCTCACAACTGGACACTTCACTGTTGGATATACCCTTGTCTGCAGATGTAGCAAACAACAAGTGACTTGGAACCAGCAAAGTGTCCGCCACACACTATGTTGTAAGGAAAGGTTGTTTTTTTGCAACAGTTCCGAGGTTACGTTTAGCTTTCAGCCGTTGCAGCAAAACAGTAGGGCATGGCAATTCACTAGTGTCCATACATCTCAGCTCCTAACAAGCAGCCAGACCCACTGCCCTCCTCCGAAGTGCCCCCTCCCCCATGTTCGCCGGTACGAGTCGCTATGCCTCTCCAATCCTGAGAGGACACGGGGGCACTTCAGAATCCTCCTTCAATTGCTGGGCCTCAAACTAGCCAGTTCTGAGGCTCGGGAACGGATGGATCCCCACCACAGACAACAAGGGCCTCTGGGGCTGGTCAGGGTGACCAGGCTTCCAGGGCCAGCAGACACTCCTGGGCCCAGGAACACTTGTGGGGTTGTTGCGTAACAGAACCAGGAATCTAAAGTGAAGCTCAAGCCTGAACACATGACCTCAGCATCTCAAATCCCGCTTCCCAAAATACACAGTGGGGCCAGACGCTCCCACTGATTGTGTCCGAGCAAATGTAACCTCATAATGTGTACAAGCAGACTGTGTTGTGAGCCTGTCACAGGTGCCTCACCTCACCTAGGACCAGACAGAACTACAGCACAGGCCAGACAAACTGATGTCAACGTAAAAATGTCAAACAATTAACACCCTGAACTCAGAATTCTGAACCAAAAAAATATAAAAATAGCGCCCACTTCTAAAAAGTGTGGTGCTACATATGGATACATATAGTGTATACATACATACAGTATTGGGCAAAAATGCCTTAAAAAAGATTGGTAAACTGCTTGGAAAATGCTGGGGTCCAAATGATAGCCTTTTTGATATATGGACAAATTTATTTGCACGTTAATAAATTTACAATTGTCTGATTGAGGAGGCCAGAACCAAAAAAACATGTGTTTGATTTAGAATTTTCTTTTGACACAGGATGAGCTGACCCAGGAGGATGCCGGGACAAGTGGTATGGAGGAGGAGGCCATGACCAGCCAGAGCCAGGAGGTGGCTGGGCCCAGCACAAGCCAGACTGTGAGCCAGACTCTAATAAGTCTACCTCCTCCCCTGCGCATACCCACAAGAAGGCCCAGGAGGATGACCATCGTTGAGGAGGAATCACTCGCCCTCCTTCGGCAGGCGAGTGATATTCTCCAAAGACCCCCCAATCCGGAAGAGGCCTATGCCACCTACTTGGCCAGCAGGTTGCTGGAAATGGAGAAGGGCCAACGGCAGCTGTGTGAGGGCCTATTTTTTGCAGCTCTTCAGGGGGGTTTGAGGGGTGAACTAACTGCATCCACCCGCCTGACAGATGAAGGGCCGACAGCAACCCCTCCTCCTCCTCCTCCTCCTCCTACCACAAGTCCTCCACCAGAGGTCCAGCCTCCAAGGAAGCGTGGAGGGAAGACTGCAGGGCAGCGTGGTGGGAAAGCTGCAAGGAAGAGTCGGAAGTGATTGCCTGGCTTCAGTCTGGTCTGACAGAAGACGCAGGCTGTTGTAGTGCCACAGCTTGGGGACATAGATGTCATCTGCTGCTGTTCCTGGTCTGTGTGATTCCTGGACAATCTTGTTGTGCTCCCTATTGTATCGAATATGCCCAATCTTAATTTTTTTGCTTCACAAACTTGATGTCTGCCGTGGGGGCAAAAAGCCTTCACAAAATCTCAAAGTGGCTCCAGTGTTGCCTTCCTATTTTGTTTACCCTTGTTTAAACCAGAATAAATGGTAATTTAATTTCAACCAAATAATGCTATATGTGTTTGTAATTGAAAAACATAGTTTCTTTAGGAGTAGGCAGGTACATGTCTAAATAATATGGAGGTTATTTCCAAAACGCACATTCATTTGACAATACAAGTGTAAAGTGCAACTTCAATTGCACTGCAAGTGCAGTCGATGGAAATGTGAGGGTAATATCTGAATTAAGGGCAAGCTCTGCTGATTCCCCAATTTAATCATGTGTAATACAAAATACTTTTTCTAACCAAAAACAACTAAAATATATCTAAATATATATATATACACACACACATATATATATATATATATATATATATATATATATATATATATATATATATATATGTGTATATATATATATATATATATATATATATATATATATATATATATATATATATATATATATATATATATATATATATATATATATATATATATATATATATATATATGTAAATATAATATATATATATATATATATATATATGTGTGTATATATATATATATATATATATATATATATATATATACACATATATATATATATAAGTTCACTAAACAATGATGAAGAAAAACGTTCGGGAGGACTCTGTGTGAATATACAAGCAGCAAGGCGAAATCATTCTTCAAGCACGATAACATACAAATTCCGCTGTAATAAAATATCAAAGAATCAGCAGCGTGACGATTGTGCTAGCTTCAATACGAAGGCTAGTTTTACCAGACCGAGCGATTCTGTGATATACTTGCTACTGAGCATGCGTCCTTTTTGGTCCGCCGGACCATACTACACACGGCCGTATTGTCCGCCGGACTGCCAAGTCCAGCGGATAATTTTAAAACAAAACTTAAAACTTTAGTCCGCTGGACTTTTGGGAAAAGAAGTCCGCCGACGCCCACACACGAGGGGATTGTCCGCTGGACTTGAGTCCAGCGGATAATCCCGCGGGATAGTCCCTTCGTGTGTACGCGGCATTATTGTAGTCCTATGTACAGATACTCCAGTCTCTGCTGTGGAACTCTGCAGCTCACTCAGGGTTAGCTTAGGTCTCTGTGCTGCCTCTCTGATTAATGCCCTCCTTGCCCGGTCCGTGGGTTTTGGTGTGCGGCTGTCTCTTGGCAGGTTTGCTGTTCTGCCATGTTCTTTCCATTTGGTTATGATAGATTTGATGGTGCTCCTAGGGATCATCAAAGATTTGGATATTTTTGTATAACCTAACTCTGACTTGTACTTCTCCACAACATTGTCCCTTACTTGTTTGGAGAGTTCCTTGGTCTTCATGCCAGTGTTTGGTTAGTGGTGCCTCTTGCTTAGGTGTTGCAGCCTCTGGGGCCTTTCAAAAATTTGTGTATATGTAATAACAGATCATGTGACACTTAGACTGCACACAGGTGGACATCATTTCACTAATTATGTGACTTCTGAAGGTATTTGGTTGCACCAGAGCTTTTTATGGGCTTCATAACAAATGGGGTGAATACATACGCACATGCCAATTATCAGTTTTTTATTTCTGAAAAATAGTTTTATGTATATATTTTTCCAATTTTACTTCATCAACTTTTGTGTTCTGATCCATCACATATAATTCAGATTAAAAAAAAAACATTGAACTAAAGGCTGTAATGTAACAAAATAGGTAAAAAGCCAAGGAGGGCGAGAGGGAAGGAGCACCTGGTGTCCAGAAATATGCAACTTTTGATGTAGGGTTCACAAAACATTTATTAAGAGGGTAAACCATGTACATCAATCCAACATGTTTTGGGAGAATGGACTCTCCCTTCTTCAGGGCTGACATATAACCATAAAAATTGTAACCATTAGTGACTTCAGTATGTATGCCTAGTGGCTTAACCAAATATAAACTAAATATGCATAAAAGTGCATATAAGAAATATAAAAAATATATTTAAAATGTATATAAATTTATATTTTTTTATTTACATTTTTAAATATATTTTTATATATTTTTTTATAATTCTTATATACAGTATCTCACAAAAGTGAGTACACCGCTCACATTTTTGTAAATATTTTATTATATCTTTTCATGTGACAACGCTGAAGAAATTACACTTTGCTACAATGTAAAGTGGAGAGTGTACAGCTTGTATAACAGTGTACATTTGCTGTCCCCTCAAAATAACTCTTCACACAGCCATTAATGTCTAAACCACTGGCAACAAAACTGAGTACACCCCTAAGTTAAAATGTCCAAATTGGGCCAAGTTAGCCTTTTTCCCTCCCCAATGTCATGTGACTCATTAGTGTTACAAGGTCTCAGGTGTGAATTGGAAGCAGGTGTGTTAAATTTGGTGTTATTACTCTCACGCTGTCATACTGGTCACTGGAAGTTCAACATGGCACCTCATGGCACCTCATGACTCATCTCGCTGTACAGGAAAAATGTAAACCTGTGGGAGGTCAAAAACCCCTTATATGGAAATAGGGATGTCCGGAAGGTAACACTGGCGCCACTTTTGGATTTTGTGAAGACTCAAGTCCCCAACGCAGACATCAAGTATGTTGAAGCCCGAATTTCAAGTTTGAGGCATATGTACAAGCGGGAGCGCAACAAGATTGCGGATTCACTCAGATCAGGAGCAACAGCAGAGATGGTTTATGTACCCAAGCTGTGGTACTACAACCAACTGTGTTTTCTAGGTGACCAGATGGAACCCAGGCAATCACTGTCCACTCTTCCCTCCACCCTTCCCTCCACCCTTCCCTCCACTCTTCCCTCCACCCCAGCTGAGGCTTCCACGGAAGTAGAAGACCCCTCCACCTTGGAGCTAGCTGATGCGCCCAGCTGGAGCCAGGTATATATTTTTTTGCCTAAATAGTGATTGGGACAATATTAATGATGTAAATGTAAAAATTAGAATTGCTTAGAAATGTATATTTTAATCATAAATTCTATTATGCGGAACCACCTCCACTCCCACTCTATAACACCTCCACCCTTCCCTCCACTCTTCCCTCCACCCCAGCTGAGGCTTCCACGGAAGTAGAAGACCCCTCCACCTTGGAGCTAGCTGATGCGCCCAGCTGGAGCCAGGTATATATTTTTTTGCCTAAATAGTGATTGGGACAATATTAATGATGTAAATGTAAAAATTAGAATTGCTTAGAAATGTATATTTTAATCATAAATTCTATTATGCGGAACCACCTCCACTCCCACTCTATAACAGGCCGCTATGTCTTTTCACGGCTTACCGATTACCCGCTTCTTGTAGCTTGTCATTCATTGTCTAGGGGTTCCCCAGGTTAGTAACCATCAATTGCGGAGACCCATACTCCAAGCACCTTTCATTTGGACAGATTTTGGATAATTGTTTAACAACGTTTAAACATTACACAGTGTCTCGGTTGTAAATTGAGGGCATGGGTGAAAAAGCTCAGGCACTTCTGAACTGCTGGCAGACCAAGAAAGGTTAGTAAGAAAGGCCAGAGAGTAGCCCCTCACAACTGGACACTTCACTGTTGGATATACCCTTGTCTGCAGATGTAGCAAACAACAAGTGACTTGGAACCAGCAAAGTGTCCGCCACACACTATGTTGTAAGGAAAGGTTGTTTTTTTGCAAAAGTTCCGAGGTTACGTTTAGCTTTCAGCCGTTGCAGCAAAACAGTAGGGCATGGCAATTCACTAGTGTCCATACATCTCAGCTCCTAACAAGCAGCCAGACCCACTGCCCTCCTCCGAAGAGCCCCCTCCCCCGTGTTCGCCGGTACGAGTCGCTATGCCTCTCCAATCCTGAGAGGACACGGGGGCACTTCAGAATCCTCCTTCAATTGCTGGGCCTCAAACTAGCCAGTTCTGAGGCTCGGGAACGGATGGATTCCCACCACAGACAACAAGGGCCTCTGGGGCTGGTCAGGGTGACCAGGCTTCCAGGGCCAGCAGACACTCCTGGGCCCAGGAACACTTGTGGGGTTGTTGCGTAACAGAACCAGGAATCTAAAGTGAAGCTCAAGCCTGAACACATGACCTCAGCATCTCAAATCCCGCTTCCCAAAATACACAGTGGGGCCAGACGCTCCCACTCATTGTGTCCGAGCAAATGTAACCTCATAATGTGTACAAGCAGACTGTGTTGTGAGCCTGTCACAGGTGCCTCACCTCACCTAGGACCAGACAGAACTACAGCACAGGCCAGACAAACTGATGTCAACGTAAAAATGTCAAACAATTAACACCCTGAACTCAGAATTCTGAACCAAAAAAATATTAAAATAGCGCCCACTTCTAAAAAGTGTTGGTGCTACATATGGATACATATAGTGTATACATACATACAGTATTGGGCAAAAATGCCTTAAAAAAGATTGGTGAACTGCTTGGAAAATGCTGGGGTCCAAATGATAGCCTTTTTGATATATGGACAAATTTATTTGCACGTTAATAAATTTACAATTGTCTGATTGAGGAGGCCAGAACCAAAAAAACATGTGTTTGATTTAGAATTTTCTTTTGACACAGGATGAGCTGACCCAGGAGGATGCCGGGACAAGTGGTATGGAGGAGGAGGCCATGACCAGCCAGAGCCAGGAGGTGGCTGGGCCCAGCACAAGCCAGACTGTGAGCCAGACTCTAATAAGTCTACCTCCTCCCCTGCGCATACCCACAAGAAGGCCCAGGAGGATGACCATCGTTGAGGAGGAATCACTCGCCCTCATTCGGCAGGCGAGTGATATTCTCCAAAGACCCCCCAATCCGGAAGAGGCCTATGCCACCTACTTGGCCAGCAGGTTGCTGGAAATGGAGAAGGGCCAACGGCAGCTGTGTGAGGGCCTATTTTTTGCAGCTCTTCAGGGGGGTTTGAGGGGTGAACTAACTGCATCCACCCGCCTGACAGATGAAGGGCCGACAGCAACCCCTCCTCCTCCTCCTCCTCCTCCTACCACAAGTCCTCCACCAGAGGTCCAGCCTCCAAGGAAGCGTGGAGGGAAGACTGCAGGGCAGCGTGGTGGGAAAGCTGCAAGGAAGAGTCGGAAGTGATTGCCTGGCTTCAGTCTGGTCTGACAGAAGACGCAGGCTGTTGTAGTGCCACAGCTTGGGGACATAGATGTCATCTGCTGCTGTTCCTGGTCTGTGTGATTCCTGGACAATCTTGTTGTGCTCCCTATTGTATCGAATATGCCCAATCTTAATTTTTTTGCTTCACAAACTTGATGTCTGCCGTGGGGGCAAAAAGCCTTCACAAAATCTCAAAGTGGCTCCAGTGTTGCCTTCCTATTTTGTTTACCCTTGTTTAAACCAGAATAAATGGTAATTTAATTTCAACCAAATAATGCTATATGTGTTTGTAATTGAAAAACATAGTTTCTTTAGGAGTAGGCAGGTACATGTCTAAATAATATGGAGGTTATTTCCAAAACGCACATTCATTTGACAATACAAGTGTAAAGTGCAACTTCAATTGCACTGCAAGTGCAGTCGATGGAAATGTGAGGGTAATATCTGAATTAAGGGCAAGCTCTGCTGATTCCCCAATTTAATCATGTGTAATACAAAATACTTTTTCTAACCAAAAACAACTAAAATATATCTAAATATATATATATATACACACACATATATATATATATACACACACACACACACATATATATATATATATATATATATATATATATATATATATATATATATATATGTGTGTATATATATATATATATATATATATATATATGTGTGTATATATATCTATTTATATATATATGTATAAGTTCACTAAACAATGATGAAGAAAAACGTTCGGGAGGACTCTGCGTGAATATACAAGCAGCAAGGCGAAATCATTCTTCAAGCACGATAACATACAAATTCCGCTGTAATAAAATATCAAAGAATCAGCAGCGTGACGATTGTGCTAGCTTCAATACGAAGGCTAGTTTTACCAGACTGAGCGATTCTGTGATATACTTGCTACTGAGCATGCGTCCTTTTTGGTCCGCCGGACCATACTACACACGGCCGTATTGTCCGCCGGACTGCCAAGTCCAGCGGATAATTTTAAAAACAAAACTTAAAACTTTAGTCCGCTGGACTTTTGGGAAAAGAAGTCCGCCGACGCCCACACACGAGGGGATTGTCCGCTGGACTTGAGTCCAGCGGATAATCCCGCGGGATAGTCCCTTCGTGTGTACGCGGCATTATTGTAGTCCTATGTACAGATACTCCAGTCTCTGCTGTGGAACTCTGCAGCTCACTCAGGGTTAGCTTAGGTCTCTGTGCTGCCTCTCTGATTAATGCCCTCCTTGCCCGGTCCGTGGGTTTTGGTGTGCGGCTGTCTCTTGGCAGGTTTGCTGTTCTGCCATGTTCTTTCCATTTGGTTATGATAGATTTGATGGTGCTCCTAGGGATCATCAAAGATTTGGATATTTTTGTATAACCTAACTCTGACTTGTACTTCTCCACAACATTGTCCCTTACTTGTTTGGAGAGTTCCTTGGTCTTCATGCCAGTGTTTGGTTAGTGGTGCCTCTTGCTTAGGTGTTGCAGCCTCTGGGGCCTTTCAAAAATTTGTGTATATGTAATAACAGATCATGTGACACTTAGACTGCACACAGGTGGACATCATTTCACTAATTATGTGACTTCTGAAGGTATTTGGTTGCACCAGAGCTTTTTATGGGCTTTATAACAAATGGGGTGAATACATACGCACATGCCAATTATCAGTTTTTTATTTCTGAAAAATAGTTTTATGTATATATTTTTCCAATTTTACTTCATCAACTTTTGTGTTCTGATCCATCACATATAATTCAGATTAAAAAAAAACATTGAACTAAAGGCTGTAATGTAACAAAATAGGTAAAAAGCCAAGGAGGGCGAGAGGGAAGGAGCACCTGGTGTCCAGAAATATGCAACTTTTGATGTAGGGTTCACAAAACATTTATTAAGAGGGTAAACCATGTACATCAATCCAACATGTTTTGGGAGAATGGACTCTCCCTTCTTCAGGGCTGACATATAACCATAAAAATTGTAACCATTAGTGACTTCAGTATGTATGCCTAGTGGCTTAACCAAATATAAACTAAATATGCATAAAAGTGCATATAAGAAATATAAAAAATATATTTAAAATGTATATAAATTTATATTTTTATTTACATTTTTAAATATATTTTTATATATTTTTTTATAATTCTTATATACAGTATCTCACAAAAGTGAGTACACCGCTCACATTTTTGTAAATATTTTATTATATCTTTTCATGTGACAACGCTGAAGAAATTACACTTTGCTACAATGTAAAGTGGAGAGTGTACAGCTTGTATAACAGTGTACATTTGCTGTCCCCTCAAAATAACTCTTCACACAGCCATTAATGTCTAAACCACTGGCAACAAAACTGAGTACACCCCTAAGTTAAAATGTCCAAATTGGGCCAAGTTAGCCTTTTTCCCTCCCCAATGTCATGTGACTCATTAGTGTTACAAGGTCTCAGGTGTGAATTGGAAGCAGGTGTGTTAAATTTGGTGTTATTACTCTCACGCTGTCATACTGGTCACTGGAAGTTCAACATGGCACCTCATGACAAATAACTCTCTGATTATGTGAAAAAAAGAATTGTTGCTCTACATAACGATGACCTAGGCTATAAGAAGATTGCCAAGACCCTGAAACTGAGCTCCAGCATGGTGGTCAAGTCCATACAGTGGTTTAACAGGACAGGTTCCACTCAGAACAAGCCTCTCCATGGTCGACCAAAGAAGTTGAGTGCACATGCTCAGCGCCATATCCAGAGGTTGTCTTTGCGAAATACACATTTGAGTGTTGCCAGCATTGCTACAGAGGTTGAAGGGGTGGGGGGACAGCCTGTCAGGGCTCAGACCATACGCTGCATCAAATTAGTCTGCATGGCTGTTGTCCCAGAAGGAAGCCTCTTCTAAAGATGATGCACAAGAAAGTCTGCAAACAGTTTGCTGAAGACAAGCAGACTAAGGACATTGATTACTGGAATCATGTTCTGTGGTCTGATGAGACCAAGATAAACCTATTTGGTTCAGATGGTGTCAAGCATGTGTAGTGGAAACCAGGTGAGGAGTACAAAGACAAGTGTGTCTTGCCTACAGTCAAGCATGGTGGTGGGAGTGTCATGGTCTGGGGCTGCATGAGAGTTGCCAGCACTGGGGAGCTACAATTCATTGAGGGAACCATGAATGCCAAAATGTACTGTGACATACTCAAGCAGAACATGATCCTCTCCCTTCAGGGACTGGGCAGTATTCCAACATGATAACGACCCCAAAAACACCTCCAAGATGACCACTGCCTTGCTAAAGTATCTGAGGGTAAAGGTGATGAACTGGCCAAACATGTCTCCAGACCTAAACCCTATTAAGCATCTGAGGGGCATCCTCAAACGGAAGGTGGAGGAGCACCAGGTCACTAACATCCACCAGCTCCGTAATGTCGTCATGGAGGAGTGGAAGAGGACTCCAGTTGCAACCTGTGAAGCTATGGTGACCTTCGTGTCCAAGAGGGTTAAGGCAGTGCTAGAATATAATGGTGGCCATATAAAATATTGACACTTTGGGCCTAATTTGGACATTTTCACTTATCGGTGTACTCACTATGGTTGCCGAACCCAATTAGTCTGCTACCGTGGAAGAGGTTTTATGCCACGTACACACGATCAGACTTTTCGGCCGGACTATCCGGGCGGACTTAATCCGGTGGACTTAATCCGGCGGACAATCTGCCGGACTTTCCAGCGTGAACGCGTGGACTTGCCCACACACGCCGGGACTTTTCCGGTGGATAATCCGCCAGAGTTTTGCTGGAAGTCCGCCGGACTTTTGAAATGAACAGACTTGCCGACACACAGAGTAAAGTCCGTTCATTTTGAACGTGACTCCAGGTAGACGGGACTAGCGAAGGAAGCCAATGTCGCCGCCTCTTTCGGCGAGATTGCCATCTTGCCAGCCCCGTCGTCTGGTATGGATTTAAAGGGGAATCCCTACGACGAAAAAACGGCGTGGGGGTTCCACCCATATCCTTATGAGACCCTTATCCGAGCATGCAGCCCGGCCGGTCAGGAAAGGGGGTCGGGCGAGGTCACCGGCTCATGTCACATGGCGACCACGTCCCTAATGATGTCACAGTCCCGGAGGATGCTGGGACTGTGACATCATAAGGGGCGGGTCACCATGTGACATGAGCCAGTGACCCCGCCCCTTGTCCCTATATAAGGGGCCGCACAACATGTCTCGGCCATTACAAGCGAAGACATCATCGTGTCAACATCGAGAGAAGGAAGAAGAAGCAAAAGCAGAAGGCGGCGGCGACAGCGACAGAAGACCGGGCCAACGCTAGTAAAAGAGCTGGAAGAAGAAAGCGGAGGCCCGGCAAGAAGAACCAAAGAGCGGGACAAGAGCCTCGAAGACGGAAGAAGAGAAGACCCCTGGAGCTGTCTAATAAAGTATTTTAAAAACCTGTGTTGTGTTTTTTTATGTACCCTTTTTTTACCCAGGTGAATGGGTAGGGGTACATGGTACCCCATACTCATTCACATAGGGTGGGGGGGGGCCGGGATCTGGGGGCCCCCTTATTGAAGGGGGCTCCCGGATTCCAATAAGCCCCCCGCCCGCAGACCCCGACAACCAACGGCCAGGGTTTTTGGGAAGAGGCCCATGTCCTCATCAACATGGGGACAAGGTGCTTTGGGGTGGGGTGGGCCACACCTCAACCCCCATGTTGAGGGCACGCAGTCTGGTATGTCTCAGGGGGGGGTCCCCACCCCCTTTCCTGACCAGCCGTGCTGCGTGCTTGGATAAGGGTTTGATATGGATTTGGGGGGACCCCACGCAGTTTTTTCGGTGTAGGGATTCCCCTTTAAATCCATACCAGGTGACGGGGCTAGCAAGGTGTCAATCTTGCCGATTGAGGCGGCAACATTGACTTCCTTCGCTAGTCGCGTCTACCTGGAGTCACGTTCTAAATGAACGGACTTTACTCCGTGTGTCAGCAAGTCCATTCATTTCAAAAGTCCGACGGACTAGCACACAGACGGCTGGATTGTAATTTTGAGTCAAAACTTCTTTCTAAGTCCACCGGACTTTTGGGAAGAAAAAGTCTGCAGGAGCCCACACACGGTCGGATTGTCCGGCGGACTCTAGTCTGGCAGACAAATCCGCCGGATAGTCCGATCGTGTGTACGCGGCATTAGAGGGTATAACTTCAATTTCCTCCAGGTGCTAATCATCCTTCTCCTCCTCATCATCCCGGGTCAGGTTGGAAGTTGTCTTAGAAAAATAAGTATAATGATAAATAATCCCTATTGAAAACCTGGACCTTAGCTACTGTTTGTGCAGATTTCCTTTGTGACAAAGAATGGCACTAAGTTTTCAAGGAAAAAAAAATACTCTCTTGACGCCAGTGTCTTAGGAAGGCCATTTTGCTTGCATATGGGTGCAGTTTGTGTGTGTGAGGTGGTGCTGCCACTCCACTTCATAAAGAACTAGCGTGTGAGGCTAGGTCAAAAGGCTGTAAATATGTATAGTCTACCATGTTGTATAATAGGGTAAGCGGCTCACATGTGTTCCCATCAGTTGAAAAATGATCACATAGACCAGTTCTAGTAAAATCTCAAAATGTCAGACTGCCAGTCCAGGTCTGCCATATCTATTTTTGCAGTCATACTGTTGTGTAAAATACATAGTAACGTTGATTTACAAAAACTGGAGAGTGCAAAATATGGTGCAACAGTTTATGGTAGCCAATCAGTTTCTAACTTCAGCTTGTTCAATTACATTTTGACAAAAAAAAAATAAAAAAATAGAGCTGATTGGTTTCTAAACACAGTTTTAGTAAATCAACCCCAGTATGAAAAATTGTGGTGATATCTAGCTGAGAGGAGATAGCTGCATGTTATCCAAATTCATGAGAACCCTGTGACTAGCTACCTCACTCCCAGTGTCTAGATTACCTTTGTCTGACTTTCTCACGAGTATTTAGTTGTGTTTGGACAAAGACTGAAGAAAAAATATGAATATTATTTTCTAAAACCTACCCTCCCTTTGCTGTACTCGCCAGTGGCCCACGTGACCTTTGGAGTTTGGAGTATATAGAAGTGAGTAGTTTTGTCCAGAAAAGGCAGAATTGAGCATTGATTGCCAAATTGGGGACATGCTTAAAATGTATATTGTTAGAAGCTAGAACGCATAATGCATATGTTGATGTTTACTATTTAACATCACTGGGTGGCTTTATTTTCATGCATGTACTGCTGGTGTGGCATGTTCTGTATCTTCATACATTCTCCTCTTGTTTTTGTGGGTTTCATCTCGGTTTTTCAGTTTCTGTTCATGGTCCATAAACATTCTGGTTTGTTGGCACTGGTTGTATGTGGTCTGACTGTGGTAATAATTACATAAAAAGCTTCATTGGACAGAGGCTGCTGAGAGTGAAAAAAATGTTGTATGTAATGCTGTATAATGTGTTAATATTTCCTACAAGAGAAATAATACATCTGTAAAAAGCCCTTGTATCCTATTTAAAGTTGACCTATCCAGGTAAACAGATATATACACAGATTAAAAGAGAAGTATGGTGTTCTTAGAAAAAAAAATAATTATGCTCACCTAGGTGGATGCAGCATTGGTCTGATGCTGCATCTGTTTACGCTTCTTCTAAAACTGAGAACTGAGCAATCATAGACTGCTGATCTCTCAGTTCTCTTCAGTGAGCAGAGAATCGGTGACTATCAGTCACCGGCTTCCTGCTCTGCCCTTCCAGTGCTCACTGGAGCACTGGGCTGTTGAGGAGGTAGGGGCAGCTGGCTCAGTCTCCCAGTGGCACGAACTGCGATATGCAGGCTGATGACATCAAGCTCTCTGACTCAGTCAATAAGAGGAAGCTTTGTGATCATTCACAGAATACAAAGCTGCCCATGAATGGCTGAATGCCAATCAGACCGACTCTGCATTGTTCTGGGTGTGAGACAGGAAGTCTCTCCCTCACAGATGGAAGCCAGCACTGTGTACTGTATGTAGCTAAAGCACTTCGAGACTGCAGCAGTTAGTGAAGGAAATAGTTTGGACCAAATTAACTATTTAACTACTTGTGAAAAGGTGCCAGAGTGTTCACAAAGAGAGTACCTACGTCCTATCAATTTCAAGAGAGAGTGGATAGAGACTAATATGGACTTCCATGGTACCGTAAAAAGGCTTGACATACACAAAATTATTAAAAAATATACATTTTTATTCCAACAATATACTGAAACATACAAAACTCTAAACAATAGACACAGGGCCCTGTGTCCTAGACATTGGGCTCTAAAATTACAGATGGAGTGACCTTTGGAAAATGGTCATCGTCAACTGTAACATATGCCATCTGTATCTAAAATGCTCAACAGTTTCGCGGAGAAGACCACCACTTTTACAGGAGCTTGTTGTATGGTACTCTAGAGCAATCACCATATTTAATACTATAATAAAGAGTAAAGAGAAAAAAGGGGGAAAGCATTGTTTACAACATAATTAGATATTCTGTAATACTTATTGTGACGGATCCTGTACTCAAGGTGTCCGCCGTAAATGCTTCCTAAGTCCTGGAACATGAGTCCAATGGATCTGGTTATAGGAACCCCCAAGAATTAGACAGCACTAGTTCTTGGGGTAAATCAGGAATGCTTTATTTGACATTTCACACACATATATAGCCAGATGACTCAAAGCTAACCTAATTAGCATGAGCTAATTATCTTAATCATTGCCCAGACTAGTTGACTGCCTGAAAAGGCTTTTCAGGGTCAGACTTTAAGGCTCCTAGTTAATTGGAATGACTATTCAACATACATTAACATAAACAGTAACACAGGGCTAATTAGCACAACAACATTGTGTGGAATACACCTTACAAGCCAGACCAGCCTCATTTACACAATAGACAGGTGGCTTGAGTTCATGACATTGAATGGGATACAAGCTGTCAGATGCTAGTCTATTTCTAATGCCAAATGCATATACAGAGAGTGTATTTTGGGGGGCCCGTAATCAGCTGGCAGGAGGCTAGCATGTAGTCCTCTCAAAAAGCCTGTGTCCCGGCTAGGTCTGTCACACTTATGTAGTGAGATCCAGTGTACGCTGTCTGACCCAGGACAAGGTCAAGAGGGCACTGTCCCGGAAAAAAACTTGTTTGTCCCGGGGATTGCGGAAACCCCATACCAGGGGGGCACAGATATAGTCCTCCGTCCAACAATATAATAGTAAAGGTACTATATTAGAATGTTGCAAAAAATATACATATAACGCAAACTGTGCTTACAAATATATATATATTTTTTCTGTATAAACATGTATAACACATCATAGCCAAAACTGCAGAGCATCTGAGTCAGGACCCCTCCAGGTTGGAACTAGGTCATGGCCGAAAAGTTCTATTATAGTATCAGTAAATTAAAAGCATTTAAAAGAACAGCCTGTGATGTAGAGGTTTCACAACTGCTATGTGCTCAATAGTAAAAGAAAAGGGTTCAAGTAATGGGTTTGATTATAAGGCAAAGAGCAATATGCTATAGCAACCATGGAGACTTTGGTGTTGAATTGCTAAAACTGGAGAGCAGTGGCCGCCCGTCCATAGGAGGTGCTTGGGCGCCGCCCCCCCCCCCCCCCTCCAGGCAGCCACAAAAAAATAAAAAAATAAAATGTCAAAAAATAAAAATGTTTTATTACTGGCCCTTTAAAAAAAATAAAAATACAAAAAAAGTTCCTTAAGTGCACTGTGTTCGGACGCCGGACACACACCGACGCCGGACACAGTGCCCTTATGGGGCACGCCACGTCTATGCAATCACGAGATTTAGCCTGCATTGCAGCGTTTTCTGCAGCGTTTTTGCAGCATTTTCTGAAGCGTCGAGTAGCATCCGCCCGGTCATTGTAACATATACAGTACTACAGGTGTCGGGCGGGAGCTACTTCGGCGCTTCAGATTTGATTGACATCTGACCTCAGTTAGATGTCACTTCCTGTCTCTGTCTCCATATGCGCCCAGGAGAGGAAATAGGAATTATCAAGACCGCAGGAGAGGACAACAGCAAGGTAAGTACGGATTGCATTTGGGGGGGACACAGGCACTAAGGGGGTGTCTATACTGATGGGGGGTCTGCACTAAGGGGAGATTCTTTACTGATGGGGGTCTGCACTAAGGGGGGGGGGGGGGTTCTATACTGATGGAGGGGTCTGCACTAAGGGGGGATTCTATACTGCAGGGGTTTGCACTAAGGGGGTGTCTATACTGATGGGGGGTCTGCACTAAGGGGGATTCTATACTGAAGGGGGGGTCTGCACTAAGGGGGGATTCTATACTGATGGGGGGTCTGCACTAAGGGGGGGATTCTATACTGGTGGGGGGGGGGGGGGGTCTGCACTAAGGGGGGATTATATACTGCAGGGGTTTGCACTAAGGGGGTGTCTATACTGATGGGGGTCTGCACTAAGGGGGGTGTCTATACTGTGGGGTCTGCATTAAGGGGGATTCTATACTGATGGGGGGTCTGCACTAAGGGGGGAATTCTATACTGCAGGGGTTTGCACTAAGGGGGTGTCTATACTGATGGGGGGTGTCTATACTGATGGGGGGTCTGCACTAAGGGGGGTGTCTATACTGTGGGGGTTTGCACTAAAGGGGGATTCTATACTGATGTGGGGGTCTGCACTAAGGGGGGATTCTGTACTGATGGGGGGTCTGCACTAAGGGGGGGATTCTTTACTGCAGGGGTTTGCACTAAGGGGGTGTCTATACTGATGGGGGTCTGCACTAAGGGGGTGTCTATACTGTGGGGGTCTGCACTAAAGGGGGATTCTATACTGATGGGGGTCTGCACTAAGGGGGGATTCTATACTGCAGGGGTTTGCATTAAGGGGATGTCTATACTGATGGGGGTCTGCACTAAGGGGGTGTCTATACTGTGGGGGTCTGCACTAAGGGGGATTATATACTGATGGGGGGTCTGCACTAAGGGGGATTTTATACTGATTGGGGGGTCTGCACTAAGGGGGGATTCTATACTGCGGGGGTTTGCACTAAGGGGGTGTCTATACTTATGGGGGGTCTGCACTAGGGGGGTGTCTATACTGTGGGGGTCTGCACTAAGGGGGATTCTATACTGATGGGGGGGTCTGCACTAAGGGGGGGATTCTATACTGCAGGGGTTTGCACTAAGGGGGTGTCTATACTGATGGGGGGTGTCTATACTGATGGGGGGGGTCTGCACTAAGGGGGTGTCTATACAGTGGGGGTCTGCACTAAGGGGGATTCTATACTGATGGGGGGTCTGCACTAAGGGGGGGATTCTGTACTGATGGCGGGTCTGCACTAAGGGGGGATTCTATACTGTGGGGGGTTGCACTAAGGGGGTGTCTATACTGATCGGGGGTCTGCACAAAGGGGGTGTCTATACTAAGGGGGTGTCTATACTGTGGGGGTCTGCACTAAGGAGGGGGTTCTATACTGATGGGGGGTCTGCACTAAGGGGGGATTCTATACTGATGGGGGTCTGCAGTAAAGGAGGGGTGTCTGCACTAAGAGGGGGGATTCTACACTGATGGGGGTGTCTGTACTGAGGGAGGGGGCTCTGTACTTAGTGGGGGGTCTATATTGACGGAGGGTGGTCTGTACTGAGGGAGGGGGGTCTATACTGATGGAGGGTGGTCTGTACTTAGGGAGGGGGGTCTGTTCTTAGTGAGGGTGATCTATACTGTGGGAGGGGGATCTATACTGTGGGAGGGGGGTCTGTACTGAGGGAGGGGGATCTATTTTGTGGGAGGGGGGTCTGTACTGAGGGGGGACTATAGTTGGTGGAGGGGGGGGTGACACCAACCCTAGTGATGCCACTGCAGGCAGGCTGCATTTGGGGGGAGACAGGCAGGTTGCATTTGGGGGGGCACATGCAGTCTGCATTTGGGGGGGGGACGCAGGCAGGTTGTATTTGGGGGGACACAGGCAGGTTGCATTTGGGGGGAGGCACAGGCTGCATTTAAAGGGACACAGGCAGGCTGCATTTGGGGGGGGGGCACAGTCTGCATTTGGGGGGGGCACAGGCAAGCTGCATTTGGGGGGGGCATAGGCAGGCTGCATTTGGGGGGGACACAGGCTGCATTGGGGGGGAACAGGCTGCATTGGGGGGACACAGGCTGCATTTGGGGGGGAGCACAGGCAGGCTGCATTTGGGGGGATAGAGGCTGCATTTGGGGGGGCAGAGGCTGTATTTGAGGGGGGCAGAGGCTGCATTTGTGGGGGGGGACAGAGGCTGCATTTGTGGGGGGGACAGAGGCTGCATTTGGGGGGGGGGGGCAGAGGCTGCATTTGGGGGGGCAGAGGCTGCATTTGGGGGGACAGAGGCTGCATTTGGTGGGACAGAGGCTGCATTTGGTGGGACAGAGGCTGGGACAGAGGCTGCATTTGGTGGGACAGAGGCTGCATTTGATGTGACAGAGGCTGAATGTAAGGAGGGACTCTGCTGGGGACGCCTGATGGCATCTGGTTGTAGGCGATGTGGCTAGTGACACGCTCAGGGCTCCCACTGATTCTGCATTATGGTGAGTTGAATGATTTCATTTTATATTACAATGTAATAATAGAAATAATGCGCTTCAATCATTCTGACACCATAACAACCATGTCACCATGATGATTGGAGTGCTAACACCAGGTGTTTGGAGTATCTTTATCTGCTGATTGTTAAACTTTCTAGAATACACATTTCTATTGTTGTGTAGGATCTGGGCCTGCTGTCCCTTCATTCCTCTCTCCCTCCATCCCTCGTTCATCTCAGACACTAACCACACCACCTTAGAGCCACGCACACTATTTTGCTCAAACCACGCCCATTTTCACCAAGTGGGAGGGGTCAAAGAGGAAGGGCGGGGTCTGGCGCCCCCCTATCCTAAAACTTCACCAGCCGCCAAAGCTGGAGAGTGCAAAAACAGGTGCAGCTGTGCATGGTTACCAAACAGCTTCAATCAGTTCAATTAACCACTTCCCGACCGCCCCCTGTATATTTACGTCGGCAGAATGGCACGTACAGGCAGAATCACGTACCTGTACGTGACATTCTTCCGGCGGTTGGGGGGTCCGATCGGACCCCCCTCCGCCGGCGGGGACGGTCGGGATCGCTTCAGGAGCGATCCGGGACGAGGGGACGGCCAGTGGTTTCTGGCCACCCCCTCGCGATCGCTCCTGGCCAATGAAAAACTTCCCCTTCCTGTCTATTGTATAGACAGGAAGGCGGAAGTGATGTCACGCTCGGTGCGCCGGTCTATGTGACCGGAGACGCCGAGCGGCGAACATGTACAGGTTAGTGCACAACACTACACTGACACCAGTACAGTTAGGCACATATTCCACCCCCCTGTCACCCCTGATCACCCCCCAGATCACCCCCTCCCCCCCCAGTCACAGTGTCACTAATTGCAGTGATCATTTATTTACTGATCACTGCATTTAGTGTCAGTGTGACTGTAATAACTGTCAGGGCAGTTAGTTTTAGGTCCAAGGTAGCCCCCTACCCCCCCCTAATAAAGGTTTAACCCCTTGATTGCCCCCCAGGTAACCCTTTCACCCCCTTTTGCCAGTGTCACTAAGCGATCGTTTTTCTGATCGCTGTATTAGTGTCACTGCTGTCGCTAGGTAACCATTTTTTTTTTTAGGTAACCGCCATGTTTATATAGGTTCATAAATAGGTTTATAGGTCAGGTACCCCCATATTACAACCTAAATAAAGGTTTTAACCCCCTGATTGCCCCTAGAGTTAACCCTTTCACCAGTGATCACTGTATAACTGTCACTGGTGACGCTGGTTAGCCAGTTAGTTATTTTGTTATTTAGGTTCCCCGTCAGGTTTTTTATATAGCGTCAGGTACCCCCATATATTACCTAATAAAGGTTTTAACCCCTGATTGCCCCTAGTTAACCCTTTCACCCCCTTTTGCCAGTGTCACTAAGCGATCGTTTTTCTGATCGCTGCATTAGTGTCGCTAGGTAACCATTTTTTTTTTTTAGGTAACCGCCATGTTTATATAGGTTCATAAATAGGTTTATAGGTCAGGTACCCCCATATTACAACCTAAATAAAGGTTTTAACCCCCTGATTGCCCCTAGAGTTAACCCTTTCACCAGTGATCACTGTATAACTGTCACTGGTGACGCTGGTTAGCCAGTTAGTTATTTCGTTATTTAGGTTCCCCGTCAGGTTTTTATATAGCGTCAGGTACCCCCATATATTACCTAATAGAGGTTTAACCCCCTGATTGCCCCTAGTTAACCCTTTCACCCCCTTTTGCCAGTGTCACTAAGCGATCGTTTTTCTGATCGCTGCATTAGTGTCGCTAGGTAACCAGTTTTTTTTTGTATTACTGTTACGGGTGACGCTGGTTAGTTAGCTTGTTTTTTATACTGTCAGGGCACCCGCCATTTATTACCCAATAACGGTTTAACCCCCTGATCGCCCGGCGGGTGATATCAATTAGGTTTTAGGGTCAAATAAGGTCTGCGTCGCCCCAGGTTAGTGCCAGTACCGCAAACACCCACGCGCAAAGCATACACCTCCCTTAGTGGCACAGTATCTGAACAGATCGATATCTGATCTGATCAGATCTATACTAGCGTCCCAGCAGTTTAGGGTTCCAAAAAAAACCGCATTGTTAGCGGGATCAGCCCAGATACCTGCTAGCACCTGCGTTTTCCCCCTCCGCCCAGCCCAGCCCACCCAAGTGCAGTATCGATCGATCACTGTCACTTACAAAACACTAAGCACACATAACTGCAGCGTTCGCAGAGTCAGGCCTGATCCCTGCGATCGCTAACAGTTTTTTTGTGGTAGCGTTTTGATTCAGTCGCTTCAGTCAGGAGCTTTTTTACCTGTGAATCTCAAAAAAATAAAAAAAAATAAAATAGTTGTCGTTTTATTGTTCTCTCTCTCACTCTATTCTCTCTCTATTGTTGCTCTTTTTTTTACTCCATTCTATTCTGCAATGTTTTATTATGTTTTATCATGTTTTATCATGCTTGCTTTTCAGGTATGTAATTTTGTTTACTCTGTTTTAGTGTTGAGCATTTTTTTGTTTTCAGGTGCGCCATTCAGTTGCAACGCGGATTTATTTATCTTGACAGCAACAGCGTTTGCTCCCACGATACATAAAGCCGCGACTCCAACGCTGTAGGAGGTGATTTCACCACCACAGTTAAAAAAAAGAGCATATATGCCGAAGCATGGGGGCAGCAGGGGGGGGAGGAGCGATTGGCTCCTAATGCCACGTACATACGGTCGAAATTCCGACCGTGTGTACACGGCATAACTTTTGCGGGAGGATGCCCCCATGCATCGGCATATATAAATGGTGCATGTATGCCCATCATTAGAAGTGGGTGGATGAAGGGAGGTATTCTAATGGTGGGCATACCCACCAATCAATCTCTTTTTTTCGTTCAGCCAAGAGGCTGCATGAAAAAAAAAAGATTACAATATATGTCCAGTATGTTGCTGGACTTTGAATGGTTATACCAGAATGATGCCTGCAGGTTTAGGTATCATCTTGGTATCATTCTTTTCAGCCAGTGATCGGCTTTCATGTAAAAGCAATTCTAGCAGGTAATTAGCCTCTAGACTGCTTTTACAAGCAGTGGGAGGGAATGTCCCCCCTCCCGGATATAAACCGCGCCATTGGGAAATTGGGAAAGCATTTTATCACACCAATCTTGGTGTGGTCAGATGCTTTGAGGGCAGAGGAAAGATCTAGGGTCTAATAGACCCCAATTTTTTCAAAAAAAGAGTACCTGTCACTGCCTATTGCTATCATAGGGGATATTTACATTCCCTGAGATAACAATAAAAATCATAACAAAGAAAAAAAATGGAAGGAACAGTTTAAAAATAAAATAAAAAAGCTAAATAAATAAAAAAAAAAACAAAAAAAAAAAAAAAAAAGCACCCCTGCCCCCCCTTCTCTTGCGCAAAGGCGTACACAAGCGTTGGTCTGGCGTCATATGTAAACAGCAATTGCACCATGCATGTGAGGTATCACCGCGAAGGTCAGATCGAGGGCAGTAATTTTAGCAGTAGACCTCCTCCGTGAATCTAATGTGGTATCATGTAAAGGCTTTTAAAGGCTTTTAAAAATGTATGTAGTTTGTCGCCACTGCGTGTTTGTGCGCAATTTTAAAGCATGTCGTGTTTGGTATCCATGTACTCGGCCTAAGATCATATTTTTTATTTCATCAAAAATTTGAGCAATATAGTGTGTTTTAGTGCATTAAAATAAAAAAAAGTGTATTTTTTCCACAAAAAATGCGTTTGAAAAATCGCTGCGCAAATACTGTGTGGAAAAAAAAAATGCAACACCCACCATTTTTAATCTGTAGGGCCTTTGCTTTAACAATATATATAGTGTTTGGGGGTTCAACGTAATTTTCTTGCAAAAAAAAAATATGTTTTCATGTAAACAAAAAGTGTCAGAAAGGGCTTTGTCTACAAGTGGTTAGAAGAGTGGGTGACGTGTGACATAGGCTTCTAAATGTTGTGCATAAAATGCCAGGACAGTTCAAACCCCCCCCCAAATGACCCCATTTTGGAAAGTAGACACCCCAAGCTATTTGATGAGAGCAATGTTGAGCCCATTAAATATTTTTTTTTTTTGTCCCAAGAGATTTAATAATGAAAAAAAAAAAAATATATATATTTTTTTTTACAAAAAGTTGTCACTAAATGATATATTGCTCAAACATGTCATGGGCATATGTGGAAATACACCCCAAAATACATTCTGTTGCTTCTCCTGAGTACGGGGATACCACATGTGTGGGACTTTTTGGGAGCCTAGCTGCGTACGGAACCCCAAAAACCAATCACCGCCTTCAGGCTTTCTAAGGGTGTAATTTTTTTATTTCACTTCTCACTGCCAATCACAGTTTCGGAGGCCATGGAATGCCCAGATGGCATAAAACCCCCCAAAATGACCCCATTTTGGAAAGTAGACACCCCAAGCTATTTGCTGAGAGGTATTGTGAGTATTTTGCAGATGTCGCTTTTTGTCACAAAGTTTTGAAATTTGAAAAAAGAAAAAAAAATTTTTTTTTTTCTTTACTTTCTTCATTTTCAAAAACAAATGAGAGCTGTAAAATACTCACCATGCCTCTCAACAAATAGCTTGGGGTGTCTACTTTCCAAAATGGGGTCATTTGGGGGGGGTTTTGTGCTATTTTGGCATTTTATGGCCTTCGAAACGGTGATAGGTAGTGAGGAGTGAAATCAAAAATTTGCACCCTTAGAAATCCTGAAGGCGGTGCTTGGGTTTCGGGGCCCCGTACGCGGCTAGGCTCCCAAAAAGTCCCACACATGTGGTATCCCCATACTCAGGAGAAGCAGCAAAATGTATTTTGGGGTGCAATTCCACATATAACTATGGCATGTGTGAGCAATATATCATTTAGTGACAACTTTTTGAAAAAAAAAAAAATCTTTTTTATTTTTGTCTTTATTCAATCACTTGGGACTAAAAAAAAAAATATTCAATGGGCTCAACATGCCTCTCAGCAAATAGCTTGGGGTGTCTACTTTCCAAAATGGGGTCATTTGGGGGGGTTTTGTACTTCTCTGCCATTTTAGCACCTCAAGAAATGAAATAGGCAGTCATAAATTAAAAGCGGTGTAAATTCCAGAAAATGTACTCTAGTTTGTAGACGCTATAACTTTTGCGCAAACCAATAAATATACGCTTATTGGCATTTTTTTTACTAAAGACATGTGGCTGAATACATTTTGGCCCAAATGTTTGACTAAAATTGAGTTTATTAGATTTTTTTTATAACAAAAAGTAGAAAATCTCTTTTTTTTTCAAATTTTTCGCTCTTTTTCCGTTTATATCTCAAAAAATAAAAATCACAGAGGCAATCAAATACCATCAAAAGAAAGCTCTATTTGTGGGAAGAAAAGGACGCAAATTTCGTTTGGTTACAAAATTGCATGACCGCGCAATTACCAGTTAAAGTAGTGCAGTGCGAAATTGAAAAAAGACCTCTGGTCCTTTGGCTGCCAAATGGTCCGGGGCTGAAGTGGTTAAAGAGAGTATTATGGTAGAGGCCAAGAAACAAAGGAACTTTGAATTTTAACAAAAAACAAACAAAAAAAAGAACCTGAAAGTTGACTGGTTTCGATGCAGAGCTGCACCAGATTTTGCACTCTCCAGTTTTAGTAAATCAACCCCTTTATCTTACAGGCAAATGAATATGGTATGCAGAAACCTAGGCTGCTAATGGTTACTGCTTATAGTACATTAATTGCATTTGTGGTGCTGTCAAATAAATATGTCTGTCTCACCAGCTTGATCTGGCATATGCTGAAAAAATAACAATTACTGTAGTTAAAATAAAGCTGCCATAGGTGTCACAGAGAGTTAATGCATAGCACAGTTAAAACAGTATTAAGCACAAAACCAAAACTGTATTATATTGCAGCTTACCAATTATTAGATGTGGTGGCTGCATTAGTTTTATTTTTTTTTAGGCTTTTTACCCTCTGTTTTCACCTGGTGGTGATCTGGCCAGTAACATACCTTATGTATTAGTGAGACACCTCAGCACACGAGGCACAGTAGACAGCAGCATTGTCAGCCTGGTGGGAGGGGAGTATTAAATATATTAGCAGATTTTAAAATACTGACAAATTCCAAAACTCCAGCTTTAAACTCCAGCAAAAAGTTTTTTTCTTTTTTGGATAAAGGTTTTTACGTAAATAAATAAACACTGATCATTTTAAGTACCCCAGCCAGCGTTAAAGATTTGTCTTATCCATGTAAACTGATACATTCTGCTGGAGAGCTTGTGCTTTTGAAAAACAACAGACCTACTGGCTGGATCACTAGATGAACAAACAGTATAAAAAAAAGCCTAAAAAAGGAAACAAATACAGCCATCACATCTAACAATTGGTAAGCTGTGATATAATAAATATTTTCTTTTCGTTTAATACCACTTTAACTAATCTCTAAGAAAATAATTGATATTTGCTATTAAGCTATAAAGCACAATTGTATAAAACCAATATGCTATATAGCTTCCTCAAAGCTGAGCCCCCATTCACACCTATGCGAATTAGATGCGGCTTACCACGCAGCGAATTCGCAGGACATTTCAAAATACATTCATTTTAATGAGGCTGGTTCACATATCTGCGGTGCATTCGCACTGCGCATTGCAGAAAAAACGTGTGCGTTTTTTGGTCAGTGCGGTCCAGCTCAGGTGGGAATTCAGGCCCATTATCTTCTATGGGCACGCATCTGATTCGCAGCTGTCTTGCGGTGTGAACATAAATTCGCACCCCTCCAACACCTCCCCCTCTTCCTGTTCCTCCCCTGTGTGTTTTGTGATCCGGACTGGAACCAGCATGGCGAAAAGAGGACGAAAAGCGGCACGAAAGGCGAAAGAATCTGACGATTGTGAGGAGTTGATAAGACTTGTGAGGGAGAAACAGATGATTTATGACATCCGGCATCCTAAATATAAAGGGAAAATGTTCTTAAAAAACTTGCGTGGCTGGAAATTGCCAGAAACCTCTTGCCAGAGTGGAGCATGTGCTCTTCACAAGTTCAGGCTGACAAATGTAAGTTTTTTTTCCCCTTTCACTACCTGTAGATGCTGTCCTGTATTTTTTTGATGGTGTACATTTATTGCATTTCTTATTTTCAGTGTTGGTCATCTTACTTTAAAAAAGTAATTTAGTTAAGTTACAAATTACTTCTCCCAAAAAGTAATTGCGTTAGTAACTCAGTTACTACATTGGAAAAGTAATTAGTTACTCAGCAAAGTAACTGACTTTTTTTTAATATATTTTTTCGTGTAACTAAGGGGCGGGTCTAGTATTACTGTAACCAAGTGGCGCATTTATTATTGTTATATATCGTGTAACCAAGGGGCTGCTCTATTATTACTCTAACCAAGGGGCAGTTCTGTTATAGCGTGTAAGCAATTGGCGGGTCTATTATTATTATATCGTGTAAGGGGCGGGTGGCTACAGAAGAGGGCGAATGTTAAATTAATGGGCAGAGCTCGATATATAACAATAATAATAAATGCGCCCCTTGGTTACAGTAATACTAGACCCGCCCCTTAGTTACACGATAGACGCCCCTTGCAGAGTAGCACGAGCATCATGAGGGTGCGGCATCGCCTCGTACAATTACATGTTAACTGCGCCTGCGCTGTGTAGAGTTCACTCAGAGCTGTTTAGGTTCTACAATTTTCGGAAGCTCCGTAGTCCTTCGTACTGTGCAAGCGCTGCGCCTGCGCAGTACAGGGGGTCCTTATCCGGCGGGGGAAATTTTTTGGCAGGACACCGGAATTACACTACTGCCATCTAGTGACGGTAGATGTAATTGGGGTAACTAAGCCAAAGTAATGGGAACTGAGTTACCATGAGGGGAAAAGTAATCAGTTAGATTACTAGTTACCCTCTAAAGTAACTGAGTTACGTAACTCAGTTTATTTTAACTCAGTTACTTACATCACTGCTTATTTTGTAAAAAACAGCATATGGTCACCCCCAAATCTGTACCAGGCCACATGCTCTAAACATTGTGCACATAAAACAGCTTTATACAGCGACGGAGGAGTCCCTAAATAAATGCATATTCTTATAATTTGTAAGGTTACCAATATAATATACACCACAAATGTGATCAAAATAATTTTTATTTGTCATGGCCAAAATTACAGCAAACATTTTTCATATAGCACACTTAGCATTATATTATCATGCCTTTACAAAATGAAAACAAATACATACATTTTTTGATTAAATACAATTCATCTGCCAAGGCACCTCCCCAGCTGGTGACAAAAATAATTTTTGAAATTCCCCAAGAATATGTGTACCAGTAGTGGTGCCCCTAGTAACATTCCACTGTGCTGCCTCCATGTTATGGCTCAGGGAATCCTCAAAAAGATAGCCATCTTGTTCACGCACATAGTTGTGTAGTGGACAGGCTGCTTTAATCGCACTGATAGCATGATCAATACTGAGGTTTATAGAAGTATGCAAGAATCTCCACTTATTGCATAGAATTCCAAATGCACATTCTACTACTTGTCGTGCCCTAGTCAGCCTATAATTGAACACTCTTTTTTCTATAGTCAGAGAGACTTGAAAAAGGCCTGAGCATGTGCTGCGAAAGTGCGAACACTTCATCTCCGACAAATACATGTGGGAGGAGAGGCTTTGTAGTCCCGGGCAGGGGAGAATCATTGGGCAAGTCTAGTGTATTCTCACGCAGCATGCGGCCAAATGAGGAATGTGAAAATACACTAGAATCCGAGCTGCTGCCATAAGAACCCACATCAATATAAATAAATTTATAATTTGCGTCTGCCACTGCCATTAATACCAACGAAAAATATTTTTTGTAATTAAAATATTGGCTCCCACTAGCTGGTGGCTTGCGGATGCGGACATGCTTCTCATCAATGGCTCCAAGACAGTTGGGGAAGTTGCATCGCTCCCAGAATAGGTCCACTACCTTCAAGCATTCTTGTTTTTTGGGCTTCTTCATAACCATATCCTTCATTTCTTCCCATATGACTAGGCAGGTATCCTGAACAATGCAACTAATAGTTGATTTTCCAACCTTGAATTCATAGTGCAAACTTCCAAATGAATTTCCTGTTGCTAAGTACCTAAAAAACAAAATTAAAAATTAAAATTATGTTGTTTGATATTTTTCAGTGCACTACTTACAGACAAGATGGCGTAGCATGTGTGATGCTTACAGAAAATATATGCGGCACCTCAAAGAATCAAGAAGTGGCTCGGGGGCAGCGCCTAGGGTACCCTATATGTTTGCCAGGGACTTCGATTTTCTGCAACCCATTGTGGAGATGAGAGAGTAAGGCCCCTTTCACACTGGGGCGGGAGCCGTGGTGACGGTAAAGCAGCACTATATTTAGCGCTGCTTTACCGTCGTTTTGCCCGCGGGATTTGGCCGCTCGCGGTGCGGTTTTACCCCCCGCGAGCGGCCGAAAAAGGGTTAAAATCCCCAGCAGAGCGCCGCCGTAGCTTTGCGCCGGTATTGCCGCGGTATTACCGCGGTGTCCCATTCAAATCAATGGGAAGGAGCGGTATAGGAGCGGTGAATACACCGCTCCTATCCCGCTCCAAAGATGCTGCTAGCAGGACTTTTTTTACCGTCCTGCTAGCGCACCGCTCCAGTGTTAAAGCCCACTGACTTTCACACTGGAGTGAATGGGGCCGTTTTTTTCAGGCGGTGTACAGGCGCTATTTTTAGCACTGTACCGCCTGAAAACCGCCCCAGTGTGAAAGGGGCCTAAGTTTTCATCTAGATCATCTATGTATGGCACAATCTCTTAACAATGGATATACCTAGTTAATTTATTCAAATTTTACAATCTAAAACAGGACAGAAGCTAGTTGGGAGGAGCAAGATGTTTTTGATGATAAACCAGAACAACAAACAGAGGAGGAAGCACCCATTGAAGTTCCAGAAGACACAGAGGATCTATCACTAATCCAAACATCTTCCAATCTCTGGGAAACTAATTCAGATGAACAATGTGCAGTGGCAGAGGCTGTCCCTGGGACATCCTCTGCTCCTGCACACATTGTTCTGCCAGGCAAAGTGCCACGGAGGCGACCACCACTATCCCAACCTGACCTAAGTGAGCGCTTATTAGAAATGTTAAAAAACATGACAGAAAAGGTGGGTGCATTTTTATGTCCCAATACAATCCTGGCGCTCAGTTTTGTCCCACTAATTAAAAAGGTACCCCCAGAGCATTACTATGAAATGCGAAAAACTATAGAACAAGTGCTGCACTCCTTCTCCCAGCACCAGGAGGAAGCTGCATTTAAATACCCAAATGTGCCCCAACCAAGACCTCCCCTTAACTACCCAAGATACATGCACTACCCTGAGCAGCAACACCATCCTTACCCCTATAATCCACCATCCTATCCTTCAAGTTATGAAAAGCCAATCTCCAGATATGAAGTGCCACACAGTAACCTTCCCTATCCCATCCCATCCCCACTTCCTTCAATTAGCCCCCCCCCCCCAAAATCATGTATGTGCCAAGTCAACATGGAGAGGCTAGGCCTGCTCCCCACACTGCCAGTGATGACCCAGCTTCCGCAACTCAATACTCCTATGAGGCCCCTTTCCAAAAAAAACAGAATCTGTGATGAGGTCTGTTTAAGGTTAAGGACCAAGATGACACATTTAAAAAAAAAAACATGGAAGCCAAGTTTATTTTTTAAGTTATTTCAGAGTTAATTTATGTTTAATACATGAGTCAATTTTATATTTTTTTATTATTTTGGGATACTTGAATAAATACTTATTCCACCATTTTTTGTGGCGTCATATATTTGAAAATACAAAGGTTTTAAAAAATAAAAATACATTCGATTACATGGTCAATAAATCACATGACAAAGGACATCAGTGCTGAAAATTACCTTAACCGCTTCCCGACCGCCTACTGCATATATACGTCAGCAGAATGGCACGGGCAGGCAAAACCACGTACCTGTACGTGGCCCTTTAAATGCCTGCCCGTGGGTCGCGCGCGCGCGCCGCCAGGTCGGGAGCTCTGTGACCCCGGCCGCGATCGGGTTACGGAGCTGAAGAACGGGGAGAGGTATGTGTAAACAAACCTCTCCCCGCGCTTCCTACTCTGCCTGTCATTGATTGACTGTTCCCGGTCACCGGTCATCGAGAAAGCCGATCAATGACGTTAGACGTCAGCCCCGCCCCCTAATGTAAAAAAACACACACACGTCAGAGCCCATAACCCCTCCCCTCCCCCTAGTGGTAAACTCTTTCACTACAACTGTCATTTATACAGGAATCAATGCATTTAAATAGCATTGATTGCTGTATAAATGACAATGGTCCCAAAAATGTGTCAAAAATGTCCGATGTGTCCGCCATAATGTCGCAGTCACAATAAAAATCGCTGATCGCCGCCATTACTAGTAAAAAAAAAATATTAATAAAAATGCTATAAAACTATCCCCTATTTTGTAAACGCTATAACTTTTGCGCAAACCAATCAATAATCGCTAATTGCGATTTTTTTACCAAAAATATGTAGAAGAATACGTATCGGCCTAAACTGAGGAAAAAATATGTTTTTTTTTATATTTTTTGGGGATATTTATTAAAGCAAAAAGCAAAAAATATTGCATTTTTTTCAAAATTGTCGCTCTATTTTTGTTTATAGCGCAAAAAATAAAAACCGCAGGGGCGATCAAATACCACCAAAAGAAAGCTCTATTTGTGGGAAAAAAAGGACGCCAATTTTGTTTTGGAGCCATGTCGCACGACCGTGCAATTGTCAGTTAAAGCGAAGCAGTGCCGAATCGCAAAAAGGGGCCTGGTCCTTTGGCTGCCAATTGGTCCGGGGCTGAAGTGGTTAATGTGATCAATAATCTTTCAGCAGGCTGGATACTTGATCTGTAGCACGTGTTCTGACGCTCCAAGCAAGGGGAGATTAAGCCAAGCAATTCGTCAAAACTAAGTAAAATAATATTAAATTAATACATAAATGTGTGAAAAACATTTGGGCCTACTGTCTAAAAAATAGTAAGGTAAGTGGTTAAGGACATTATCTCTGGTAACAAGGCATGCATCCTTCATTATAATATAATTATGGTTAAATAAGTGGCCTACAAAAAAAAAAAAACATTTGCATATGGGTCCTTATTTCAACAGAGAATAAGCCACTGGCGTTTGAATTTAACAATAACAATTGTCTGATCCAAAAATGCACAACAAAGCTGTGTGGCAACACCACCACCCACAAAGCACATTGTCACCAGCAAATTGGGGACAAGGTGTTTGGGGGGTAAAATATCCCAAAACACATGTTAAGGGCATGTGACCTGGTTTGCACCAGGAGGCGGGTGCTAGCTGACGCTCATTTTGTGCCCTTTAGGCTGCATGCTCAAATAATGCACAGTTTGTATTTTGTGTGTGTGTGTGGGGGGGGGGGGGGGGGGGGACAACGCTTATTAGTTACAATAATCTTACAATGACATAATCACACATAGGTTAGACTTGATGGACTTGTGTCTTTAAAATATAAAACATACTATACATCAATGGCTACAAATAAAGTATGGTTTTGCTTAAAAATTACTCACCTACTTATTGACATGCGTGTGAAATTGAAAAATTTATATTCATGCACACGGAGGTCTCCATACAAGATCATGAACTGGCCTCTCTCCTCACGATTTGCAATGATGGGATGAACCCAGTATCTTCTTCTTCTCCTCCAGTTAAGCCGGACATTCAATTCGCACCGCACTGGTGTGAACCCAGGCTAATACATGAGAACCCGTGGAATTTTGTGGACATGCTAGAATATCAATGAGTTGCAGCTGCACTGTTAGCTTCCAGAGGGAACCAGGGTTTCCCACCTTAAGGCCTCATGCACACTGGGCGTTAAAATAACATTATAAAAACGCCAGTAGCTTTGCAGTGAGTTTTTAAACGTTTTTGCAATAGTGTTTTTTAGCGTTTATTTGTGTTTTTCCAAGTTAGTGGTCATTTTTTCAATGGATCAAAAAAATAAAAAAAAACGCTGGTGAGCTGCGTTTTTGGGCGTTTATCTGCATTTATCAGCTGAAAAACTCCTCTCAGAACCCACTAATTTTGTTTTGTTTTTTAAAGCCAAAAAATGCCCCAGCCAAAAAACTGCTGATAACAGCCTACAGTGCCATTTTTCGTGTTTTTTTTTCATCAATAGTTTTTTATTGTTTTACAATAAAGTTAAGAGAATACAATGTATACATTGTACAATGATTTACAAGGTGTCATATATACAGTGACGTTTAAAAATAGACTTATAAATCAATCAAACAGAAAAATTGAAGCTGTATTTTTTGCGTTAGTTGCAGAAATATGTTAACCATAAACTTGTGATTCACTCCCCCTGGAACCCCCATGGGAACTCTTTTGTTACCCAGGGGAGGGCTGTAACTTGTGTGTTCTATATAACATATTTTCTATAAATTCTAAAGTATTTATGCCTCTCCTGTTGACACAGCAATAACATGAACACAAACCAAGGTTGATTTCTACGATTTTTATAAGAAGTTAGCGGCTCCAGACCACTCTTCCCACGGCATCCACACTTTCTTTTCTTTGTCTAAAGAGCCTCTGCTGGAGGCCATCATCATTTCGTAACTGTAGTGAAGGTCTCGTTATGCACAATCTAGCAGCTAACAAAATGTGTGTCTTTACATGTCTGAAGGGTTGTGGTATATCATCTATATGAAGGTTTAAAGCGGGGTTCCACTGCCCTAAACGTTTTTTTTTTTTTTTTTGGTACAATCACAAAGATTATGTCCTTAAAACTTCCTCTTCCGGGATACAGTGCTGCTGCTCAACCAGCATGCACTGTGCGTTGTATTCCCGATCTCACGCATGCGCAGTAACTTTCATTAGGATCGCCGTCAAATGGCAATGGAGCTGAGCCAGGCCACCGCACTGTCTCCTGGGAAAAATGACACAAGCTCCCAGGAGACTAGACTACATGAGAAGAAGAAAAGAGGTACAGTATAAAAAAAAAAAAAAAAAAAGTCCGGTTTTTGCTTTATGACACCTTTGTGGCAAAGGTGGGACATACTCTTTGGGGGGTTCCAGGATGATCCTCCGTCCATCCAGAACAGTGTTTCTCAACTCCAGTCCTCAAGGCGCCCCAACAGGCCTTGTTTTCAGGATTTCCTTCAGAGGAAGCGGCTGTAGTAATTACTAAGGCAGTGAAACTGATCAAATCACCTGTGCAAAATAATGGCAAGTCTGAAAACATGACCTGTTGGGGCGCCTTGAGGACTGGAGTTGAGAAACCTTGATCCAGAAGATGCATGCCTTTCTGTAGGTCACTAATTACATGGGTGGTACCATTCATGGTGACGAGCAGGGTCGCAGGATATCACCACTTATATATAATTTTGTGATTATGGAGGCCTTTGGTAATAGGGTGTCAGAAACCATGAAATCAGGCCGAGACAGAAGTACAATTAAATCACACTTGTTTAATAATAAAAGTAAAAATAACAAACGTAGTCAAAACATAGCCAAAGTTCAGTAACCAAAACGGATAGTCAGCCAAGCCAGAAGTCAGGGATCAATGTAGTGGCAAGCAGAGTAAGAAGGATCTGAAGCAAGAAGGGATGTCAGCAAAGCAAGTCTTGAACAGGATCGCAGGAGAGTGTCTCAGCTTCTGTGATGTTGACCAAGGCGAAGGCAGAGCTTCTTTGGACTGGACGGCTTAAGTAGGCAGGACTGACGAGCAGGATATCATCAACAGCTGAGTAACTGTGGACATATAGGAGCTGGCAATTAGCCAACAGCTGAGCAGCCAGGTCAGAGAAGGAAGGGCTGAGCCCCAACCCTGACAGTACCCCCTCCCCAATGACCCCTCCCCCTCAGAGGACCACCAGGCTTGAGGGGAAAACATCTATGGAAATCACGGAGGAGGACAGGGGCATGTACATCTGAGGATGAGACCCAAGAGCGTTCCTCCGAACCGTACCCTTTCCAATGCACCAGGTACTGTATGCGCCCACGGAACCTACAGGAGTCAACAATGGACTGTACTTCATACTCCTCATGGTTCTCAACCTGTACAGGGTGAGGACGTGGCACTGAGGTGGTAAAGTGGTTGCAGACCAAAGGTTTTAATAAGAAGACATGAAATACATTCAAAATACGCATAGTAGAAGGAAGGTCTAATGCGTAAGCCACTGAGTCAATCCTACGGAAAGGCCCAATAAACCGAGGTGCAAACTTTAGTGAAGGGAACACAAAGTCGGAGGTTGCCAGATGACAGCCAGACCCTGTCCCCAACCTGGTAGGAAGGTGCAGGCAGAATGGAGTCTGTACCTATCATTAGCATATCGCAAAGCCTCCTGGACTTGTCCCCAAGTGGAATGAAGACAAGGGAGATGCTCCTCTAATGCAGGAATACTCTGCGGAACAAATGAGTCAGGCAACATGGAAGGTTGGAAACCATAATTTACCACCGGGACAATCGGGAAGCAGAATTCAAGGCACTGTTTTGAGCAAACTCTGCCCACGGCAATAGGTCTGACCAGTTGTTATGAAATCAGAAATATAGCAACGTAGGAATTGCTCCAAGGACTGATTGGCTCGTTTTGTGGCCCCATTAGACTGCGGGTGATACGCAGAGGAGAAAGCAAGCTGAATTCTCAACTGTTCACAAAAGGCTCGCCAGAACCGTTACACAAACCGACTACCCCTGTCCGAGGCAATCACCTTGGGTAGCAAATGTAAGTGAAAGATCTCCCGAGCAAAAATGGAAGCCAGTTCCTTAGAAGTGGGCAACTTCGTAAGTAGAATACAATGACACATCTTTGAGAACCGGTCAACCACCATAAGGATAACTGTGTTGCCCTGGGAGTTGGGTAACTCTACAATCAAACCCATAGACAGGTGTGTCCAGGGCCTCTCTCCATTGGGTATGGGTTGTAGGAGGCCCACTGGAAGGTGTTGTGGAGTCTTATTCTGAGCACACATGGAACAGGCAGCTAAGAAGGCAGTTACATCAGCACATAGACTAGGCCACCAGAATTTTTGGGAAATGGCCCAAAAGAGTTGATTCTTCCCAGGGTGGCCAGCAGCCTTGGGAGAATGGTAAGTCTGGAGCACGGCAGTACGGAGACTCTATGGGACAAAGCAGCGGTCACAAGGATTCTCATGAGGAGCATAGACCTGAGCAGCAAGAATTTTGTCACCCAAAGTAGAAGTGAGACTGGTGCGAACCGTAGCCAGGTAACGATCAGGAGGAATCACAGGAGAACCGGAACCGACTCCAACTTGGAAGTGGAGGAAAATTTTTGTGACAAGGCGTTTAGCCTCAGACAAGAATGTGAGATTTCTATGGTCAGTAAGAATGAGAACCGGCACAGTGGTACCTTCGAGGAGATGTCTCCATTCTTTCAGGGCTAAAATTATTGCCAACAGCTCTCTGTCACCAATCTCATAATTGCACTCCGCAGGTGACAATTTCTTTAAAAAGTAGCCACAAGGATGCATAGCGCTCTTATGCCCCGTACACACGGTCGGAAAATCCGACCACAAAATCCATCGGATTTTTTCCGACGGATTTTGTCCGACACTGGTGTTGCATACACACGGTCGGACAAAGTTGTCGGAAAATCCGATCATTCTAAACGTGGTGACGTTTGTTGCCTACGACGGGACTACGTAGAGGCTAGTAGCCAATAGCTTGGGTCTTGTAATGTGATCTGAGCATGCGTAGCACTTTGTCCGTCGGACTACGCTACACACGATCGGAATTGGTGTGATCGGACTTTGTTGTCGGAAAATTTGAGAGCAGGAGATAAAACTTTGTCCGTCGGACAATCCGATGGAAAATGTCCGATGGTGCCTACACACGGTCAGAATTTCCGACAACATTGTCCGATAGGACAGAATCCATCGGAAAATCCGACCGTGTGTATGGGGCTTTAGAGGTAGGACGTTGAGATGCCAACACCAGTCTCAGAAGCATCAACCTCAAGGATAAAAGGTAACGTAGGATCAGGATGTGCCAACACAGGAGCAGAAACAAAGGCAGCCTTGACACTCTCAAAGGCCTTAATTGACTCCGGAAACCAACTCTGTGGGTTACCGTCCTTTCTGGTCATATCAGTCAGGGGCTTGACCAGAGACGAGAAGTTACGAATAAACTTCCAATAATAGTTGGTAAAGCCCAGGAAATGCTGTAGAGGACATAAACCTATGGGTCGGGGCCACTATAGAACTGCTGAAAGTTTCTCTGGGTCCATCGAAAAACCAGCAGTGGAAATGTCATAACCCAGGAATTTAACCTGTTCACAATGGAACTCGCACTTCTCCAGTTTACAATAGAGATGGTTTTTCCATAGTTTCTGAAGCACATGACAGACATCTGTGTGGTGGCTCTCCAGGGACTTGGAAAATATGAGGATATCATCGAGATAAACATTGTTAATAAATTCCTGGAAAACTGCCGGGCGTTACAAAGGCCAAAAGGCATTATGAGGTACTCATAATGGCCTGCTCTGGTATTAAACGCAGTTTTCAACTCGCCACCCTCCTTAATCCTCACGAGATTGTATGCTCCTCTCAAATAAAGCTTTATGAAAAACATTGCTCCCTTGAGGCAGTTAAATAATTCCGTTATCAACGGAATTGGATAGCCATTCTTAATCGTGAAACGATTGAGACCCCTATAATTAATACAAGGCCTCAGTTCACCACTCTTCTTCTTCACAAAGAAGAAACAGCAGGAGACGATGACTTGTGGATGAAACCTTGAGAAAGTGTGCCTGCAACATATTCCTCCATGGTCTTATCCTCCAAGACTGACAAAGGGTAAACCTGGCCACGAGGGGTTATGGCACCAGATTGAAGGTCAATTGTGCGATCATACGGCCGGTGTGGAGGCAAACTACCGGCTTTACCTTTGTCAAAGACATCGCTAAAATTTATGTACTCCTTCGGCAGGGAGGAGAGTGAAGAGGTGCACAGAACCTTGGCTACCTTCTGGAAGAATGTCTCACTGCTTTGTGGTGACCAGGAGAGAACCTCAGCACGGAGCCAATCAAAAGAGGGGTTGTGCCTCTGTAACCAAGGATAACCAATAACCAGTGGAAACCTAAATGAAGAAATAACTTGGAATTGGATTATCTCATGGTGAAGAGCCCCTACGGCCATGGACAATGGAACCATCTCATGAGTCACATGTAGAGGTCTCCCATCAAGAGCTTCAATGGCAAGTGAAGTGTCACGCAGCTGCAGCGGAATCGAGTGCTTTGACACAAAGGCAGCATCAATGAACAGGCCTGTAGCCCCAGAGTCGATCAGAGCCTGTATCTCGATGAACGACTCAGCCAAAGAAAGGGTAACTGGCACCAGGGGCTTATCCTTCTGGATAACTGGGGACGAAACAACGCCACCTAAGGTTTGTCCGTGACAGGACCTCAAGGTTTGGGCGTTGCCTAGACGGGTAGGACAAGACTTCAAAAAGTGACCTGCCGAGTTGCTTTTTGGGCATGACGCTGACCAGAGCAGACGTGTGTTGAGCATTGCTCTTCCCCCTCCCCAGGCTACCAGCTGAAGATCCTGATGAGATAATGGGAACAAGCGTGTAGAGCGGGCGTTCCCCAGCTTGAATCTGGCAGAATCTGGCAGACACAGTATGGTGGTATAGCCGGAGAGTCCCTACAGCAAAATCCGCATATGCCTTAACCAAAGTGGGCTGAATATACTGGTAAACCCTGCCTCCATACTCGCATAGCATCCAGCCATCAAAACGGGTCTGAAACCCCTGATTTGGAGAAAGAAGGGAGAACAGGGAGACACCTGCCGAGATCACTGGTCCCCCCCCCGGCTTATTTGCTCCACGGGACATATGGACTTCAACAGACAGGAGCTAACCGCAACCCCAGAGGAGAGAAACCAGCGCCCAGGATACCCACCCGCCGGGAGATATTGAGGTACCCTATAGCCGGGATAAAGATCCTACAAACGGACGAGTGAGGGACCTACCTTGTCGGGCTGGTGGATATCCAGATACCGCTCCGGTGGAGTGAAGGCAGCGTTCCCAACGCACTGACCCGATAAAGTTTGAGAGGCGCCAGCGCAGTGACTCACTCGGAAGGGCTCGTATACCTCCGGAGGCTATTGAAGTCCCGACCTCGGAATACATATTCCCGAGAATAGCCGAAAGAAACCATAATCAAACGGAAACAGCCGGAGAAGAAGACGAACCCGAGTGAAGGATCACACGCTGGAGGTAAGCCCTTTCTCCATATAGCAAATAAGTTGCACATATATCCTAGGATTCCGAGACCTATCTGGCTATAAATTTCGTTTCTTTTTTTGTATATTGCCTCAGTGACCCCTAGCCATTTCTTACAGCACTCACATGGGAACATAATATTCCTTAAATCTCAAAATATATTCAGCAAGCTTATAGCCCCCCACCAGACTACCTTCAAAGGACTCATAAGAAGAAATAATAAAGAGCTATAGGGGGAACGAGAAGGAAAGCAGGAGGGAAGAAAAGGGGGAAAATAGTATTTAAAAAAGAAAAGGAAATTCCCTGAAGCTCAATAAGATTTCCTTACGGACAAAATATTCGTACCTTTTAAGGTTAAATCCCCCAGAGACACCAAAAAGAAACACCCTCCTATCTCTCCTGAATCGCATTCATCCAACTCATATTAGAGATGCCACCTAAAAGTACACACTCACAAAAGGGGAAGAGAGGATCAATAGGGGGAACTTCTAAAATCCCCCCAGCTGTAGCAAAATCAAGTCCGACCCCCAAAACTGATATAACCGGATTTTTTAAAAACCCAAACCTCCAAGCACAACTTGAAAATTCCGTGATGGGGGAACAGGATTTAGAGGTCCCGCACAATGGATCAGAAATAGCAGCCAACCCCAGCCCTGAGAGCAGTATACAAATATCACATATGGAAGAAGCTACTGAACCACAAAATTGGGACTTACAATCATATATAAAATCAATACCGACAAGAGAAGACATGGACAAATATATATACAGACTAGAGAACTCCTATAAAACTGAGATACAAACCATAAAAGCATCGGTAACGGATACCCAAAATAGAATTGAAAATATAAGTACGAAAATTGAAGACATAAATCAAAAAATATTAGACTTGGAGGAAAGGAACCAAGAATCGGACAGATCGCTAGTCCAATTATTTAATAAAAATGATGAACTCGAAAATAGAACCAGACGCAATAATATAAGGGTCAGAGGACTACCAGAAATAATAACACCAGACAAGCTGAAAAACACATTACAAGGAATTTTTAACACAATATTAAATCAACCGAACACCAATAATATTGAGATAGACCGAGCACACAGAGCACGAGGGCCGAAAGATAAAGATCCAGCAAAAACCAGGGATGTTATCTGCAGGATACATTTCTTCCAGGTTAACCACTTGCCGACCGCCCCCTGTATATATACGTCGGCAGAATGGCACGTACAGGCAGAATCACGTACCTGTACGTGACATTCTTCCGGCGGTTGGGGGGTCCGATCGGACCCCCCTCCGCCGGCGGGGACGGTCGGGATCGCTTCAGGAGCGATCCGGGACGAGGGGACGGCCAGTGGTTTCTGGCCACCCCCTCGCGATCGCTCCTGGCCAATGAGAAACTTCCCCTTCCTGTCTATTGTATAGACAGGAAGGCGGAAGTGATGTCACGCTCGGTGCGCCGGTCTATGTGACCGGAGACGCCGAGCGGCGAACATGTTAAGGTTAGTGCACAACACTACACTGACACCAGTACAGTTAGGCACATATTCCACCCCCCTGTCACCCCCTGATCACCCCCCAGATCACCCCCTCCCCCCCCCCAGTCACAGTGTCACTAATTGCAGTGATCATTTTTTTACTGATCACTGCATTTAGTGTCAGTGTGACTGTAATAACTGTCAGGGCAGTTAGTTTTAGGTCCAAGGTAGCCCCCTACCCCCCCCTAATAAAGGTTTAACCCCTTGATTGCCCCCAGGTAACCCTTTCACCCCCTTTTGCCAGTGTCACTAAGCGATCGTTTTTCTGATCGCTGTATTAGTGTCACTGCTGTCGCTAGGTAACCCATTTTTTTTTTTTAGGTAACCGCCATGTTTATATAGGTTCATAAATAGTTTTATAGGTCAGGTACCCCCATATTACAACCTAAATAAAGGTTTTTAACCCCTTGATTGCCCCTAGAGTTAACCCTTTCACCAGTGATCACTGTATAACTGTCACTGGTGACGCTGGTTAGCCAGTTAGTTATTTCGTTATTTAGGTTCCCCGTCAGGTTTTATATAGCGTCAGGTACCCCCATATATTACCTAATAAAGGTTTTAACCCCCTGATTGCCCCTAGTTAACCCTTTCACCCCTTTTGCCAGTGTCACTAAGCGATCGTTTTTCTGATCGCTGCATTAGTGTCGCTAGGTAACCATTTTTTTTTTTTTAGGTAACCGCCATGTTTATATAGGTTCATAAATAGGTTTATAGGTCAGGTACCCCCATATTACAACCTAAATAAAGGTTTTAACCCCCTGATTGCCCCTAGAGTTAACCCTTTCACCAGTGATCACTGTATAACTGTCACTGGTGACGCTGGTTAGCCAGTTAGTTATTTCGTTATTTAGGTTCCCCGTCAGGTTTTTATATAGCGTCAGGTACCCCCATATATTACCTAATAAAGGTTTAACCCCCTGATTGCCCCTAGTTAACCCTTTCACCCCCTTTTGCCAGTGTCACTAAGCGATCGTTTTTCTGATCGCTGCATTAGTGTCGATAGGTAACCAGTTTTTTTTTGTATTACTGTTACGGGTGACGCTGGTTAGTTAGCTTGTTTTTTATACTGTCAGGGCACCCGCCATTTATTACCCAATAACGGTTTAACCCCCTGATCGCCCGGCGGGTGATATCAATTAGGTTTTAGGGTCAAATAAGGTCTGCGTCGCCCCAGGTTAGTGCCAGTACCGCAAACACCCACGCACAAAGCATACACCTCCCTTAGTGGCACAGTATCTGAACAGATCAATATCTGATCTGATCAGATCTATACTAGCGTCCCAGCAGTTTAGGGTTCCAAAAAAAAACGCATTGTTAGCGGGATCAGCCCAGATACCTGCTAGCACCTGCGTTTTCCCCCTCCGCCCAGCCCAGCCCACCCAAGTGCAGTATCGATCGATCACTGTCACTTACAAAACACTAAGCACACATAACTGCAGCGTTCGCAGAGTCAGGCCTGATCCCTGCGATCGCTAACAGTTTTTTTGTGGTAGCGTTTTGATTCAGTCGCTTCAGTCAGGAGCTTTTTTACCTGTGAATCTCAAAAAAATAAAAAAAAATAAAATAGTTGTCGTTTTATTGTTCTCTCTCTCACTCTATTCTCTCTCTATTGTTGCTCTTTTTTTACTCCATTCTATTCTGCAATGTTTTATCATGTTTTATCATGCTTGCTTTTCAGGTATGTAATTTTGTTTACTGTGTTTTAGTGTTAAGCATTTTTTTTGTTTTCAGGTGCGCCATTCAGTTGCAACGCGGATTTATTTATCTTGACAGCAACAGCGTTTGCTCCCACGATACATAAAGACGCGACTCCAACACTGTAGGAGGTGATTTCACCACCACAGTTAAAAAAAAGAGCATATATGCCGAAGCATGGGGGCAGCAGGGGGGGGAGGAGCGATTGGCTCCTAATGCCACGTACATACGGTCGAAATTCCGACCGTGTGTACACGGCATAACTTTTGCGGGAGGATGCCCCCATGCATCGGCATATATAAATGGTGCATGTATGCCCATCATTAGAAGTGGGTGGATGAAGGGAGGTATTCTAATGGTGGGCATACCCACCAATCAATCTCTTTTTTTCGTTCAGCCAAGAGGCTGCATGAAAAAAAAAAGATTACAATATATGTCCAGTATGTTGCTGGACTTTGAATGGTTATACCAGAATGATGCCTGCAGGTTTAGGTATCATCTTGGTATCATTCTTTTCAGCCAGTGATCGGCTTTCATGTAAAAGCAATTCTAGCGGGTAATTAGCCTCTAGACTGCTTTTACAAGCAGTGGGAGGGAATGTCCCCCCTCCCGGATATAAACCGCGCCATTGGGAAATTGGGAAAGCATTTTATCACACCAATCTTGGTGTGGTCAGATGCTTTGAGGGCAGAGGAAAGATCTAGGGTCTAATAGACCCCAATTTTTTCAAAAAAAGAGTACCTGTCACTGCCTATTGCTATCATAGGGGATATTTACATTCCCTGAGATAACAATAAAAATCATAACAAAGAAAAAAAATGGAAGGAACAGTTTAAAAATAAAATAAAAAAGCTAAATAAATAAAAAAAAAAACAAAAAAAAAAAAAGCACCCCTGCCCCCCCTTCTCTTGCGCAAAGGCGTACACAAGCGTTGGTCTGGCGTCATATGTAAACAGCAATTGCACCATGCATGTGAGGTATCACCGCGAAGGTCAGATCGAGGGCAGTAATTTTAGCAGTAGACCTCCTCCGTGAATCTAATGTGGTATCATGTAAAGGCTTTTAAAGGCTTTTAAAAATGTATGTAGTTTATCTCCACTGCTTGTGTTTGTGCGCAATTTTAAAGCATGTCGTGTTTGGTATCCATGTACTCGGCCTAAGATCATATTTTTTTATTTCATCAAAAATTTGAGCAATATAGTGTGTTTTAGTGCATTAAAATAAAAAAAAGTGTATTTTTTCCACAAAAAATGCGTTTGAAAAATCGCTGCGCAAATACTGTGTGGAAAAAAAAAAATGCAACACCCACCATTTTAATCTGTAGGGCCTTTGCTTTAACAATATATATAGTGTTTGGGGGTTCAACGTAATTTTCTTGCAAAAAAAAAAATATGTTTTCATGTAAACAAAAAGTGTCAGAAAGGGCTTTGTCTACAAGTGGTTAGAAGAGTGGGTGACGTGTGACATAGGCTTCTAAATGTTGTGCATAAAATGCCAGGACAGTTCAAACCCCCCCCAAATGACCCCATTTTGGAAAGTAGACACCCCAAGCTATTTGATGAGAGCAATGTTGAGCCCATTAAATATTTTTTTTTTTTGTCCCAAGAGATTGAATAATGAAAAAAAAAAAATATATATATTTTTTTTACAAAAAGTTGTCACTAAATGATATATTGCTCAAACATGTCATGGGCATATGTAGAAATACACCCCAAAATACATTCTGTTGCTTCTCCTGAGTACGGGGATACCACATGTGTGGGACTTTTTGGGAGCCTAGCTGCGTACGGAACCCAAAAAAACAATCACCGCCTTCAGGCTTTCTAAGGGTGTAATTTTTTTTATTTCACTTCTCACTGCCAATCACAGTTTCGGAGGCCATGGAATGCCCAGATGGCATAAAACCCCCCAAAATGACCCCATTTTGGAAAGTAGACACCCCAAGCTATTTGCTGAGAGGTATTGTGAGTATTTTGCAGATGTCTCTTTTTGTCACAAAGTTTTGAAAATTGAAAAAAGAAAAAAAAAATTTTTTTTTCTTTACTTTCTTCATTTTCAAAAAACAAATGAGAGCTGTAAAATACTCACCATGCCTCTCAACAAATAGCTTGGGGTGTCTACTTTCCAAAATGGGGTCATTTGGGGGGGTTTTGTGCTATTTTGGCATTTTATGGCCTTCGAAACTGTGATAGGTAGTGAGGAGTGAAATCAAAAATTTGCACCCTTAGAAATCCTGAAGGCGGTGCTTGGGTTTCGGGGCCCCGTACGCGGCTAGGCTCCCAAAAAGTCCCACACATGTGGTATCCCCATACTCAGGAGAAGCAGCAAAATGTATTTTGGGGTGCAATTCCACATATAACTATGGCATGTGTGAGCAATATATCATTTAGTGACAACTTTTTGAAAAAAAAAAAAAATCTTTTTTATTTTTGTCTTTATTCAATCACTTGGGACTAAAAAAAAAAATATTCAATGGGCTCAACATGCCTCTCAGCAAATAGCTTGGGGTGTCTACTTTCCAAAATGGGGTCATTTGGGGGGGTTTTGTACTTCTCTGCCATTTTAGCACCTCAAGAAATGAAATAGGCAGTCATAAATTAAAAGCGGTGTAAATTCCAGAAAATGTACTCTAGTTTGTAGACGCTATAACTTTTGCGCAAACCAATAAATATACGCTTATTGGCATTTTTTTTTACTAAAGACATGTGGCTGAATACATTTTGGCCCAAATGTTTGACTAAAATTGAGTTTATTAGATTTTTTTTATAACAAAAAGTAGAAAAATCTCTTTTTTTTTCAAAATTTTCGCTCTTTTTCCGTTTATATCGCAAAAAATAAAAATCACAGAGGCAATCAAATACCATCAAAAGAAAGCTCTATTTGTGGGAAGAAAAGGACGCAAATTTCGTTTGGTTACAAAATTGCATGACCGCGCAATTACCAGTTAAAGTAGTGCAGTGCGAAATTGAAAAAAGACCTCTGGTCCTTTGGCTGCCAAATGGTCCGGGGCTGAAGTGGTTAAAGAGAGTATTATGGTAGAGGCCAAGAAACAAAGGAACTTTGAATTTGAAGGAACCCCACTGATTTTCCTCCAAGACCTCTCTAAATACACCCTGACAAAGAGGAAAGCACTGAAACCATTACTGGACATACTAAAGGAAAAAAATATCTTATATAAATGGGGTTCCCCATTCCAGATAATAGTACATAAAAACGGCCAAAAAAATATATTCCGAGACCTGAAAGATCTTCCAGACTTTTTGAAAAACTTAGATCTGCCTATGATTGAACTACCACTGTGGCCACAAACACACTTGGACATCTTGAGGGGGATGTACAGAAGAAACTAGACTAGGCCTGGGGGTCGGGGTGGGGGGTGTGGTGGTGGGGGGGGGCGGGGGAGAGGGGATTAGATACTTTTTTTTGTTTTTGGTTCCTTTTTTTTTTTTTTTTCCCTTTGCTGTGTGGTTTTAAAAGCACTGGTATACAATATATACTCGATAAGAATCCTAAATTATACACTGGTTTGGGTTTTTTTTTTTTTTTTTTTTTTTTTTTTATTATATTTGGGTTCACAAGAATTTAATATATACTTAATAGTCACTATAAAATGAATGCATTTATATATGACAATGCGCACCTTTTACACAACACTTATTAATCAATCACACATAGATAATATTGAATGTTGATAGATTCCCCCAAATTTTTGGGACAGTTCTGGCCAGTGGAGCACTATTTTTTTCTCCCCCTTTATCTTTTTTTTTTTTTGTTTTGTTTTTTATTATATTTGGGTTCACAAGAATTTAATATATATTTAATAGTCACCATAAACGAATGTATTTATATATGATAAAGTGCACTTTTTACACAACACTTATTAGTTAACTACACATGGATAAAATTGAATATTGATATAAGCAACGGGACAGATTCCCCCAAACTGTTGGGACAGTTCTGGCCAGTGGAGCACTATTTTTTCTCCCCCCTCTCCCTCCCCTCCCCCCTATCCCATACAAGGGGGGAGGAGGGAAAAAGAGGAAGGGAGCTTGTCCCTTCCCCCCTTTTTTTTTTTTTTTTTTTTTTCCTCTTGTCTGTGACAGATACGTTATAGCAAAATGAGCACTCACTTCCCTAAACACACCCCCCCTTTTTATAATTTTTTTTTTTCTTTTTTTTTTCCTTCATTGTTTTTTCTTCCCCTTCCCCCGCTCCCCCCCCCCCGCTCTCCCCCGCCCCCCCTCCCCCGGCTCTATAGACAAACTCAGAATTCCTGCGCACTCCCCCATCCTGTACGTTCTTAAAATAGATAAAGAGAAGGGAGAGACGAAATGGAGAAAGGGAGAAGGGAAAAAAAGGAAAAAAGAAAAATCTTTTTTCAATCAGGATAACACTCAAATAAACATATATAAGCAACTCAATGACTGGGGAGGGCTCCGTCATGCTGGGGTTAGTTGTCATATAACCCAATTAGGGACCTTACTTGTAAGGGTAGACTTATATAGTCATAGTTAGTAGAATATAAATGTATGTTGTAAGACTGGAATGAATGTGTATGTTGGTAGCTTGAACAAGTTTTGACATAACTTGGACCCCCTTGGGGTTTGGGCCCCTTTTATAAAAAAATACATTTTTTTCATTTTTTTTCTAAATTTTATTTATTTTTTTTTTTTTTATTTTTTTTCCTTTTCCTTCCCCCCGTCCTCCCTCTCTCTCTTTCCCTTTTTTTGTCTCCCCTTGCTCTTTCTCCTGAATTTTCAGAATGATAAAAATATGCTCATACAACGTTAGAGGATTAAATATACCCTCTAAAAGATCTCAGATTCTATACTCCCTCCACAAACAAAATGTGGGGGTTATTATGTTTCAGGAAACACACTTTCGTTCAGATCATATACCTAATATCCAAACAAGATACTATCCAACATGGTATCATGACTCTTTCCCATATTCAAAGTCTAGGGGAGCCTCCATTGGAATACACAAATCAATACCACACCAAGTTTTAGAGTGCTATAGGAACCAAGACGGAAGAGGAGTATTACTGAAAGTCTCTATTTTTGGTAAGAAATACACCTTTATAAATGTATACCTGCCCAACCAGGATCAGATTGAGTTCGGGACACAACTAATATCAAAGTTAATGGAAAAGGCAGAAGGGACCATAGTAATAGGGGGTGATTTCAACTTCGTCCTTGACATAGAACTAGATACGACAGCTTCCTTAACTAAAAGTAAGAAAAATATGAGAAAAAGATTTACAGAAATGATGAATAAACATCAATTAGTTGACATATGGAGAATCGAGCATCCCCTTGAAAAGGATTACACTTTTCTGTCAAAAGTACACGGAACCTATCACCGACTCGATTATTTCCTGATAAATCAATCAGGAATGGCCGAGATAACCTCATCCGAAATAGGTAGCGCAGTCTGGTCAGACCATACACCTATTCATATAACATTAACAATAGATAACATGAAAAAGACTAGAGGGTCCTGGATATTAAATGATAACCTATTATTTGACGAAATATGCACAACAGAAATTAGGTCAGCAATATCCAACTTCAGAACAGATCACATAGGCGACACCACGTCCCTCCCTAATCAATGGGAAACCCTGAAATGTATCCTACGGGGGTTATTTATAAAACACGGGGCAAGATTAAAAAAATTAAAGGGAAATCAGGTAATACAATTAACAAATGAGATTAAAACATTAGAAAAACAACATAAAATAAACCCCATACAAGAAACACTAAAACAATTAAACAAACAGAAAACAGAACTTACAGTATTACTAGACGAACAAACTTTACAAATTAGAGATAAAATGAGATCATTATACTACCACCAAGGCAACAAACCAGGTAAAGTACTAGCAAATACACTACATCAACGCACAAATATTACACCTATTATTAAAATTAAAACTGAACAGGGCACATACGCCCAAGATCCAAAGGGTATAGTGGAGACTTTTCGGAGCTTCTACTCCAGGCTTTACAATATCCCGAACGAACTAGCCCAAAAAAAACCCGAAATCTTTAGACACAAAGTACAGGAATATATAAAAGAGACCCCGCTACCGACCCTAACAGAAACAGATAAAACACAATTAGAGGACGAGTTCACCGAACAGGAAATTAAAGGGGTAATAGACGGATTAGTAATAGGGAAAAGCCCAGGACCAGATGGTTTTACCCCTAGATTCTATAAACATTTCAAAGAATTATTAATCCCAATTATGAGATATTTATTCAATGGAGTGTCAGGGGAACAGCCCTTTGTCCCACAAGGGATGCAAGCATTCATTTCCCTTATACCCAAACCCGAAAAGGATCACACTTTATGCGGAAACTACCGCCCCATATCATTAACAAACGTGGATCTCAGAATCTATTCAAAGGTTATATCAAACAGACTCACTCCCATACTCCCAAAATACATTCATTTGGACCAAACAGGATTTGTAAAGGGGAGGGAGGCCAGAGATAACACTCTAAAGACGATAACACTGATTGAATATGCGCAGAGACACACCATCCCATCCTGTCTTCTGGCAGTGGATGCCGAGAAGGCATTCGACAGGGTGGGATGGTGTTTCCTCGAAGAAACACTTAAACAATGGGGAATAGGCCCAGTCTTACTAGAAAAAATCATGGTGTTATACCGAAAACCCATTGCCAGAATAAGAATGGCGGGAGAAGTATCTGAGCCGATTAAAATAACTAACGGAACCAGACAGGGGTGTCCCCTGTCTCCCCTACTGTATGTCCTGGTTATGGAACATTTGGCAATAGCCATTAGAAATAACCTCGACATACAAGGACTGAGAATACAGCAAACTGAATATAAAATCTCCATCTATGCGGACGATCTTATGGTTTATATCACCAACCCCATGATAACACTCCCCAATTTGATACATGAGTTCGAGAGGTTTGCAGGAGTAAGTTACTTTAAAGTAAACTATAATAAATCTGAGATGATGGATATCTCACTCCCTACAGAGAAAATAGAGCAGATTAAGACTAACTTCCCCTTCAGATGGCAGTCAGTAGCAGTTAAATATCTAGGAATACATATTCCCAAAGAACTAGATAAATTATACGAGCTTAATTATCTCCCAATTATAACCAAAATAACGAAAACACTTCAGCAATACACAAAGGGGATCCATACCTGGATGGGAAGAATAAATATAGTAAAAATGGATATATTGCCCAAAATATTGTATATATTCCAAGCTACCCCATTGTTCCCGGCAAAGAATATGTTAAATCAGTTAAAGAAAGTGATTGGAAGCTTTGTTTGGGCAGGGAAACCCGCAAGAATAAGCAGATCAACACTAACCCGTATTAAAGAAGAGGGAGGACTAGCACTACCAGATTTCACGATATACCTAAAAGCGGCTTTAATAACAAGGATCGTAGACTGGTTTCAAAATAAGGACTCCAAACAATGGGTTAGCTTGGAGGAAGATATTATGACCACTAGATTGAAATCATTACCATGGGTTAGGAAAGAAGAACGCCCCCCGGATGGTGAAACCCCATTTTTTGTAGTTCGGACTATGAAGGTGTGGGACGGGCTAGTCAGAAAAGGCCAGGGATTCTCATATATAGGCCCTATGACCCCTTTATTTGATAACCCAGGATTCCCACCAGCCATGAAAATAGGAACCTTCTTGAAATGGAATAAAAACCAAGACATCAGAGTTGGGGAAATAACTGAACACAATAAACTGATACCCTTAGAAGCCATTGGCATAGAATACAAAAACAACTGGATACAATATTGGCAATTACATAAATACATATCCTCCATAGCTAAAGAAGAGATACTTAATAGACCCCTGACAAGTCTAGAACAAACTCTGATACAGAAAGAAAAACCAACACATAACCTCTCGAACATATATAAATATTTAATGAGGAACAGCAATATACAGGAGATGACATACACAAAAAAATGGGAAGAAGAAATAGGAATAGAGATCCCTAAACATAAATGGAAGGAAGCATTTGGAATAATTCATAAATTATCAAAATCTAGCAGACATCAAGAAAGAAACTATAAGCTCCTGGTCAGGTGGTACAGATGCCCAACAGACATGCACAAAATAAACTCAGAAAATGAAGAAACATGTTGGAGATGCCAAAAAGACATCGGAACGATGTCGCACATCTGGTACTACTGCCCCGGAGTTTATAGATTCTGGGAACAAGTATATAAAATATATACAGTAATGACAGGAATAGAAACCGAACCAGATATCTTAATGTCAATATTATCTATGAATATGGGATCGATAAAAAAAGTTAAAAAAAGTATTCTTAGATGCTTTATCACTGCAGCACGAACCATAATAGCTAGAAAATGGAAAAACAGTGTAAGCCCGGATATAAAAGATTGGGAGATGGAAATGAACGAAATGTGTGCAATAGAAACAAGATGGGAATTGGAAAAGGAGCAAAAAAAAAGAACAAAATAATGTGTGGCAGATATGGATTGAATTCAATATCCAACAACCCAGATGGAGAGAGCAATTATAGAGATAGAGAGGGAGAATGGAGATATCGCACCCCTTCTCCTTCCCCCCCTTTTTTTTTTTTCTCTCCCTTTTCCTTTTTTTTTATTTTTGTTTTCTTTTAATTTTAGTTATGACATGATTGATTGGCTAAAGATAATAAAAAAAAAAAGTGACCTGCCTGGCCACAATAAAGACACAATCTCTCCCTCCTCCTAAAGGTTCTCTCATCCGCAGAGAGACGCATGAAGCCCAAGTGCATGGGTTTACCTTCACTGACCAACTCGGTACCAGTAGGCATGGGAGGTGAGGGAGGCATGGATGGGACTGCAAAGCTTGGAGACAAACGTACGGCAGTCTTCCACAAGCGCTCCTTAAAAGAGAGTCTTTCTCTGAGTCTGGAGTCAATGAGGATGGCAAACATGATCAAATTCTCCAGCTCAGAGGGTATATCTCGGGCTGCTCTCTCATCCTTGATGGTATCTGAGAGACCATGAGAAAAACATCCACGAGGGGCCTCATTGTTCCACGCAACCTCTGCTGCCAGAGTACGGAATTCAATGGTGTAGTCGGCAACAGTTCTCATACTCTGTTCAATGAACACGAGGCACTTGGCAGCAGAAGCAGAGCATGCGGGAACATTAAATACCCTTTTAAACGAAGCCACAAACTCAGAGTAGCATAAGACAACAGGTTTTTGTGTCTCCCATAGAGGGTTTGCCCAGGCCAAAGCTCTCTCAGAAAGCAAAGATATCACAAAACCTACTTTGCTTCTGTCCATGGGAAACGCCTGGGGCAGCATCTCAAAGTATATCTCAGCTTGGTTGAGAAACCCTCTGTATTGGACTGGATCGCCCCCAAATCGCTGGGGAAGTGGAGCGGAACAAGACATACCTCTTATAGAGGTAATACTCAAGGCGGGTGCCTGCAAAGAGACTGGAGCAGAAGCAGGGTCGGCCTGCAACATAGGTTGTACCAGGGCGGCCACAGTGGGAGATTCCAGGTAAGCCGTGCGACTCAGGATCGTTTGTAACGCCATGGCGAACTGATCGATGCAGTGATCTAGTTCATCCAATCTGGAAAAAATATTACCAACAAGTAGATTGAATGCCTTCGCCTACTGTCAGAAACCATGAAGTCAGGCTGAGACAGAAGTCCAGTTAAATCACACTTGTTTAAAAATAAATGTAAAAAGAACAAACATAGTCAAAACATAGCCAACCCCCAGATCCCGGCCCTCCACCCTATGTGAATGAGTATGGGGTAAATGGTACCCCTACCCATTCACCTGAGGGAAAAAGTATTAATAAAAAAACACAACACACAGGTTTTTAAAGTAGTTTATTAGACAGCTCCGGGGGTATTCTTCCGACTTCGGGGGTCTTCTTGCCGGGCTCCTCTGCTATCTTCTGCTCTTTTACCACTCTTTTACTAGCGGAGGAGCCCGGCTTTCTCCTTCGTCGCCGCCGTCCGGGGGTCTTCTTCCGACTTCGGGGGTCTTCTTCCGACTTCGGGGGTCTTGTCCCGCTTTTCGTTTCTTATGCCGGGCCTCTGCTATTTTCTTCCAGCTCTTTTATTAGCGTTGGCCCGGTCTTCTCGTCCGTCGCTGTCGCCGCCTTCTTCATCTTCTTCCTTCTGATGTTGACACGATTCTCTCTCCGGCCGCAATGCCAGGGACGCATTGTGCAGCGACTTATATAGGCATAAGGGGTGGGGTCACCGGGTGATGTCACATGGTGACCCTGCCCTGTATGATGTCACAGTCCCGGGGATGCTGGGACTGTGACATCTTAAGGGGCGGGGTCACCATGTGACATCACCCAGTGACCCCGCCCCTTATGCCTATATAAGTCGCCGCGCAACGCGTCCCTGTCTTTACGCCCGGAGAGAGCGTTGTGTCAATATCGGAAGGAAGAAGAAGAAGAAGAGAAGAAGAAGAAGAAGAAGGCAGCGACAGCGGCAGTGACAGCGACGAAGGAGAAGACCGGGCCAACGCTAGTGAAAGAGTTGATAGAAGATAGTGGAGGCCCGGCAGAAGAAACGAAGAGCGAAGACCCTGGACGGCGGCGACGAGGAGAAAGGTGGGTTCCTCCGCTTGTAAAATAGCGGTAAAAGAGCAGAAGATAGCGGAGGAGCCCAGCGAGAATACCCCCGAAGTCGGAAGAAGACCTGTCTAATAAACTACTTTAAAAACCTGTGTTGTGTTTTTTTTATTAACACTTTTTTCCTCAGGTGAATGGGTAGGGGTACCATTTACCCCATACTCATTCACATAGGGTGGGGGGCCGGGATCTGGGGGCCCCCTTATTAAAGGGGGCTCCCGGATTCTGATAAGCCCCCTGCCCGCAGACCCCGACAACCAACGGCTATGGTTGTCGGGAAGAGGCCCTTGTCCTCATCAACATGGGGACAAGGTGCTTTGGGGTGGGGGGCGCAGGGCCCCCCCTTCCCCAAAGCACCTCCCATGTTGAGGGCATGCGGCCTGGTACGGCTCAGGAGGGGGGCGCTCGCTCGTTCCCACCCCCTTTCCAGCCGGGCTGCGTGCTCAGATTAGGGTCTGGTATGGACTTTGGGGGGACCCCCACTCCGTTTTTCCGGCGTAGGGGTTCCCCTTTAAATACATACCAGGCGACGGGGCTAGCAAGGTGTCAATCTCACCAATGGAGGCGGTGACATTGACTTCCTTCGCTAGACCCATCTACCTGGAGTCACCTTCAAAATGAACGGACTTTACTCTGTGTGTGGTTGCCCATTCTAAGGACTTGCTCCGTTCATTTGAAAAGTCCGGTGGACTAGCACACAGATGGGCGGATTGTCCGCCGGACTGCAGAGTCTGCGGACAATTTTGAGTCAAGACTTATTTCTAAGTCCGCCAGACTTTTGGGAAGAAAAAGTCAGTCGGAGCCCACACACGGGCGAAGAAAAAGTCAGCTGGATAGTCCGACTGTGTGTACGTGGCATAAGAAGCAGCAAAGCAATCTTCTAGGAACACTGAAAATGGAAACAGAAGCACCACTCTAAGTGCAGTATTAAAAGGGTACTTTAATAAAAACTTAAAATTTGGTACTCACAAAAGGCATGTAAACAAGAAACTGACAGGCATCCATGAAGTGGATTCATTCTGTAAACTGGATGACGGTGTTAATCGATAGAGCAAGCTGGAACATGCACTGCTGACACTTCCGGTTGGTGGAACGCACGTCAACAACCCAGGGAATGACGTCAATTCCGGGGTCCTGGAGCGGATGGGCGAATGGGCGAATGGGCGAATAGGCGACGCATTTGCGGAGCTTCTTGTTCATCCCTTGATAGCAATAAAGTTAACGTGGAAGTAAAGGCTAAACCTAACTAACTCTAAACTTACTCCCATCCCCATTCTAAGCCTAATCTGTTTAACACTGTAAAGAAAAGATCGCTATACTTAACTATTCTGAAGCCGGTCCAGTCTCCATCAGTGATTTCTGTGTGCAGGAGAAAGCAAACAAGTGACATCACCCATAGACTTACTATAGGGCCTTCCATTGTCGACTGCCTCTCCTACACACTGAAGCCGCTGCTGACAGGTTAGCCTGGGAATGGACCAGAGTGGCTTCAGAATAGGTAAGTATAGCAATCTTTATTTACAGGGCTAGATAGATTAGGCTTGATTATAAAATATATATATTTTTTAAAGCACCCTCGTCTACCTGGCGTGCTTGCACAAATGTGAACGCATGCACTGATCCAGCGCGCATATGTAAACACCGATCACCACACATGTGAGATATTGTTGTGAACGCCAGAGTGAGAGCAATAATTCTAGCACCAGGCCATCTGTGCTACTCTAAATGGGTAACCTGTAAACGCTTTAAAGTGTCGCCTATGGGGATTTTTAGTTACTGTAGTTTGGAGCCATTCCACAGGCGGATGCAATTATAAAATGTGACATATTTACTCAGCGCTACATCATCGTTTATAATTTACCAAACAATTGGGTATTATATTGTGTTTTTGTTATTCGCTTGCCACCTGCCGTCCATCATATGATGGCCATGTGGCATGCCTCACGTTCTGGGAGGGCGTCATATGACGTCCCTCCCTTTAAACAGGGAATGCGTGCACCACCGAGGGGGGTAAACAGCGATTGGTCATGGCTGTTTACCACGTGATCGGCCGTGATGAAGTCACGGATGATCACAGATGGTTCCACCCCACTGTGCATGGCGCATGCACACGATCATGGGCACGATGCGCGCGCACGTTGGTGGCAGCATGTTTCCGGGAACACTGCTCGTCTCCGACACTGGTAAACAGCCATTGGTCGGCGTCTGTTTACCACGTGATTGGCTGTGATCCTTTCACAGCCACTCACTAAATGTCAACAAACCGCGGTAACGAGATGTTAACGGTTCTTCTCCTCACACACCAATCGTGTGTGAGAAGGAGATTGCAGTAACATTTTGTTAACATCTACAGTGTACACCAACACACACTGATTTCCCCCCAACAAAGAGGACCTGTCATCACTCACCATAGTACCTGTCACAGTTCATAGTACCTGTCCGTCCATATGAGTACCTGTCAGTCCAAATGAGTACCTGTCACAGTCCATCTGAGTACCTGAGTACCTGTCACAGTTCATCTGAGTACCCGAGTACCTGTCACAGCCCATATGAGTACCTGTCACAGTTCATCTGAGTACCCAAGTACCTGTCACAGCCCATATGAGTACCTGTCACAGTCCATATGAGTACCGAGTACCTAAGTACCTGTCAGAGTACGCGAATACCAGTCACCAGGCCATCAGAGTACCCGAGTCCCTGTCACCAGCCCATCAGAGTATCCGAGTCCCTGTCACCAGCCCATCAGAGTACCCGAGTCCCTGTCACCAGCCCATCAGAATACCCGAGTACCTGTCACCAGCCCATCAGAGTACCCGAGTACCTATTTGCAGCCCATGCCTCATAGAATATACGTTGGGGTGTTTGCTTTGCAAAATGGGGTAATTTTGTGGGTAATTCCACTGTCCTGGTGCTCCGAGACCTTCAAAAGTGTGATAGGTAGGTATGAAATGAGATGTATCATTTATGCTCCTAGAACGCCTGAAGGTTCTACTTCAATGTTGGGCCTCTGTATGTGGCCAGGCTGTGTAAAAGTCTCACACATGTGGTATCATCATAATCTGGAAGAGTAGCAGAATGTATTTTGGGGTGTAATTTTGCTATATACATGCTATGTGTTAGAAATATCTTATAAATAGACAACTTTGTGTAAAAAAAAAAAAAAAAATGCTTTTTAATTTTTTTTCCACATTTTCCAAAATCTTCTGGAAAAAAAATGAACCATTCAAAAGACTCATTATGCCTCATAGATTATGCGTTGGGGTGTTTTCTTTCCAAAATGAGATATGTCATTTATGCTCGTAGAACACCTGAAGGTGCTATTTCAATGTTGGCCCTCTGTATGTGGCCAGGCTATGTAAAAGTCTCACACATGTGGTATCGCCATACTCGAGAAATGAAGCAGAATGTATTTTGGGGTGTAATTTGTTGTATGCATATGCTGTGTGTGAGAAATAACCTGATAATATGACAATTTTGTAAAAAAAAAAAAAAAGAATCTTAATTTTGCAAAGAATTGTGGGAAAAAATGACAACTTAAAAAAACTCACCATGCTACTTACTTAATACATTGGAATGTCTACTTTCTAAAAAGGGGTCATTTGGGGGTATTTGTACTTTCCTGACATGTTAGTGGCTCAAGAAATGAAATACACCTGATGTACTAAAGGCCTGTTCAGATGTGATCAATTTTCAGTGATAGGCACCATAGTTTGTAGACTCTATAAATTTCAGAAAGACCAAATAATATACACTAATTTGGGTTAGTTTTACCAAAGATATGTAGCAGTATAAATTTTGGCCAAAATTAATGAAGAAAAATGACTAATTAGCAAAATTGTATGACAGAAACAAAGAAAAAGGCAAGTTTTTTTAATTTATAGCACAACACTAGTGTTTAAATACCACCAAAGAAAGCTCTATTTGTGTGAAAAAAAGGACACAAGTTTCATATTGGTACAGTGTTGCATGACTGAGTAATTGTCTTTCAAACTGTGAGAGCACTGAAAGCTGAAAATTGGTCTGGGCAGGAAGGGGCTGTAAGTGCACTGTATTGAGTCCGTTAAAGTAATTCAAATGTATGCATTTTAAAAATTTGAATTTGAAAAACCGCTGCGGAAATACCATGTGACATAAAAATATGCAACACCCACATTCTCTGGGGCTTCTGCATAAAAATATATACATTGCTTGGGGTTCTAAGTAGTTTTCGATCAAAAAATTATGTTTTTTTTACATGTAGGAGAAGAATGTCAGAATTGGCCAGGATTGGAAGTGGTTAATAACTATATATACTTGCGTATATGTGCATAATTCCATGGAGACTCCTATAAGGCTATTTGCTGATAATATCTGTTTGTACATTGGATGTATGTACTGTTATTATTATCTTCTTATATAAAGCTTGTACTATTCCATTAGTTGTTTGCATCGGTATGCTTATGGTTAATGTTATACGCTGGTTGCAGTAGTTCTTCAGCTTCCAATTAGTTTGTTTAGATTACTGATTAATTTCCAAGGATAGTAATCCCCTCTGTTCACAGAGGCCCTGTCCTGGGTGGAGGCACTGCCATCTTTGGGGTGGATTTACAAAAGGGAAATAAACTGTACAACTTGTACTTATTTTCCTCAGAGCTTAGGAAATGTGGTAAAACTGTACCGATTTCCATCATCCAATTTTAAGTATAAATACTGTATTTTTTTTTTTAAATTTCTCTTGCACCTGTGTAATTTTTACAAAGTGTGGCTTTACCACATTTACTAAGGCCAGGGGAAAATGAGTGCAACTGCACTTGCAGAGTAGAAGAGAATGCAGAGAAAACAGCACAAACGCCTCTTAGTCACAGCAAAGAATTTTATATAACCAGCACCTCGGAGTGATTATAACAACCGATAAAACATGATAGAGTAAAAAAATCCATTTAATACAATGTCTCAGAAAGCAGGTATACAGGCTGATGGTAAACCAAGAAACCAGAGAGCACTTCCAAGTTCCAACCTGACACACATATATGTATGAGGAGTTGTGCAGTGCAACCAAAATAGCTTCTGGTGAAACAAATTTTCCTGGCGCATCATGGCTGCATACAATGGGTTGTGGCTCCACCCCGGCAACCTGATAGGACTAGTTAACTATAAATCAAAGACAGACCCATCTTGCAGCATTCTCTTTTTTGCCCTCACCTAAACAGGACTGGTGTTGACACTGGTTGCCCCAGCCAGGTTCAGCCTCTCATGGGTGGAAGTCCTTTCTTTACAGCCTCTAACTGAGCTATATGGTTGGAGCTTCATCCTTGTGGTCTGGGGGCTTGGGCTGTCAAAGAATGCTTTAAAAAAGCTTCGGAAAGAGTGGAAGCGTTTTCTCTTTGTTTTTCCCTTTTCTACTCTGTCAGTATTTTTTCTGCACCTGTTTGTGTTGTGGGTGTTTGCCAATTCCAAGATGGTAGCACCAGTGGAAGTACACTCTGAGCATGGATGACAGGAAGTGATGCAGCCACTGTTGGCAGTTTTTCCCGGCTTGTCCTTTTCCAAGCACTGGGAACCAATACCGCAATCTGAGCATGCTCAGGCAATGATATCATCACTGATGGCCAGGGGTGCCAGTTTTAAATGGATTTAAGGCATTTTTTGTCTGCGGGTATTATTTCCCTCTTTATGGCATTCACCTGGATATTTCCTATCTCAGGTTTCTTCTGTACGCTTGCTCTGAGATCACTGTGTCAGGATGTTTCAGTCTGATGCTTTACTCTGTCTGTATGGGGAGCACTGCTCAGTCAGACCACCAGAAAAAGAGAGCATCTGGTCTCAATTCTGTTGTATTATCTACAGCCCTGCAAGGACCTTAAGATGGAGGGAGCCCTCTAAAGGCCAAAATAAGTTTCCATATATGCGCAGACATTCCAGGCAGCGTTGATCAAGGTCATCATCTCGCCTCTCATTATCATTGCTCCCTGTCTACAAGATTGAAACTTTTTTGCACACACCTGGGTTGAAAATGTTCAGGCCATAATGTCTGTATAGATGGCATGTTGGTGGAAGTTTAAGGGAAGTCCACCCTCCGATCACTTCCAGCCAACTGGGCTACCAGATTTAAAAGAAAAGCAAAAAAAAATCTAATTGGAAGAAGAGCTTTCTCTGTCCACATCAAAGAATGATGTTCTTGGGGGCATTTTTAGATATGCAGAAAAATTCAATAGAGCTTCCATGAGGGAAGATCTGTCCTCTGCTAGAGTAAGTCAAATATGCTTTGGGAGTGAAATCTCTTCCAGCAGGACAATGCCTGAGTATCTTTGGGTCTTTTTCATCCACCATTCCAATGATGCAGTGGGCACGGTGGTTCCAGATTTATTTTATCAAGCAGTGGGATCGAGTCTCTCTGTGCCAACTGATACACATTCCTTGGTTAATGAAGGCAACCCCCTGGTGGTGGAATCATATGCAAAACGTTTTGCACCACAGCATTGAGGACTGATAATGTCCTTCTCCATCTGTGTTAAAGGTTAGCCTCATTTTTGAGAAAGCAAGCTGGGCTGTTTGAATGACTTTTAAAGACACAGATTATTTGTGTTATTGGTGAGGAGTAAATAGGACCTGTTTTTCCCTTGCCCCTGCGAGTGTGGATCGTGAATCGTGGGCTGATTCTCCTTTCTGGGTGGCTGCTACCCCTGTATCAATATACCATTGTATGCCATTCATGCTCCTAACCGTGCCTAGTTTTTTGCAAAGCACATGATTAGAGCCGGAGGAGCACCAGCCGCCACTGCCCCAACGTCTCTGATATCCAGATTAGCCAGACTCAAACAGATTCCAGTATTGATAATGGCAATTATACTGTTTTGGCTGAGGATGCTCTGGTTTGTGTCTCTTCTATAGGGATGAGCCTGCGGTTTGAGTCAAACACAAGTTTGATACGAACATCGGGTTCTCGTCTGCTCTAAAATGAACCCAACATATAGGGCATTCGCAGGAAATTTGAGCGCCGCGGAACGCCCTATAATGCACTGCGAGATCGCAGTGTATTGCTGTATGATGATTGGCCAAAGCATGCACCTGACCTGCATGCTTTGGTCAATCACAGCGCGCTGCTGAGAGAGCCATAATTGGCCAATCATGGCTCAGGGGGACTAAGTCCATGCCCCACACTATATAAGGCTGCTTAGATAGCGGCCTTGTGTAGTGTTGTTGGCGTGGACAGGGAGATAGCTTGAGTAGGATTAAGCAGGCAGGTTATTCAGTTAGTGGCAGTGTATTTGATATATGTATACAGTCTAGTATATATATATATATATATATATATATATATATATATATATATATACCATATATACTCGAGTATAAGCCGAGTTTTTCAGCACATATTTCTGTGCTGAAAGTGCCCCCCTCGGCTTATACTGAAGTCAAGCACTTTTCTGCAGCAGAGTCAGTTCGGGAAACGTCATTCTCTGCTGTAGAAAAGTGCTTGACATTTTCCGACCTGACTTTGGGGCCCTGTATCTCGGGACCACATGGTGCTAATTTTGGCTTCAGCTAGGGGGCATCTAGGAACCCTTAATTACCAAGATTGAAGTTGGGGGACCTATGGCTGCAAATGGGCACAGTGAGGCTGCGAATGGGCATTGTTGACCCTCTTTTACACTTACCGTAGCTGCACATTTCTCACCCTAGGCTTATACTCGAGTCAATACGTTTTCCCATTTTTTTGTGGTAAAATTAGGTGCCTCGGCTATATATACTCTGCATTCAGTGTAGCCTATATCTACAGTGTATTCTGTGGTGTACTGTTTCTAATACACTTCAGGTGGTGTACACAGTATCTAATACAGTGTGTACAGTTTCTAATACACGTCAGGTGGTGTATTAATATATACAGTGTATACAGTCTAATATATATATATATATATATATATACTCTGCATTCAGTGTAGCCTATATATACAGTGCATTCGGTGGTGTATACTTTCTAAAACAGTGCAGGCAGTGTACACAGTATCTAATACAAGGTGTACAGTTTCTACTACACTTCTGGTGGTGTACACAGTATACAATACAGTGCAGCCGTTGTACAGTTTCTAATACAGTGCAGGCATTGTACACAGTATCTATTACAGTGTGTACCGTTTCTAATACAGTGCAGGCAGTATGTTAATATATATATATATATATATATATATATATATATATATATATATATATATATTCAGCATTCAGTGTAGCCTATATATACAGTGCATTCGGTGGTGTATACTTTCTAATACACTTCAGGCGGTGTACACACTATTTAATACAGTGTAGTGTGGTGTTGCAAAACAAAAAAACAAGGAGAGGCAGACGCTCACAGGCCACTAAAAGAGGGCAAGCCACCTCTGTGTCTACAGTCAACAGTGGTGGTCGTGGACATGGTGCATCCTTTGCAGGTGGCCGTGGGACACGCTTGTCCTTTTTTTCTGCTGCTGTTATTGAGCCACAACATGCAGAAGAGTTGGTGGAGTGGAAGCCGTCCTCATCCTCCTCATCCTCTGTCACCCAGGTTCAGAGTAGTTTGCCTTCCAATGCAGCTGCCAAAGTGGCCTATTCCACCAGCTCATTGTCTACAGTCACTCCTTCTGTAGCCCCACCATCATCCTCGGAGGAGTCCTCAGAATTATTCGACCACAGTTTCGAAAACAACAACGTGAATAAAATCAGTGAAAAAATAGCTGCTACTTCAGTGAGAAAACATTTAAGCAAATAAATTATACATAAACTGTGTACTGCGAATGATGATTAGAAAATAATTCAGTAGCACTGATAACAAATTATAACGTGATCTATATAAATGAATATAAATATAACACCCAGTGATGCTGTGCTATATAATACAAAAGTCCATTGATAAATGTGCAAGAAAATCGATGAAAAATTAATTTGTGTCAAATCATCCAATCTTCCACCACACCGACGTGCTCGTGACTCCTCTTTCAATGAAATCGCACTCACCAACTGATGTTGCCTCCCACTCTCGTGTTTGGCAAAAAAGCAGATAGACCACACCTGGGTCAGTGTAACGATTAATCCAGGCCAGGGATATCCATATGTGAAAAATAAAAAGTGCTCCACATAGTGTGATACTATTTAAATCAATTTAATAAAAAATGTTCACAACCACACTTCAATATATCAACTCACATGTTTAACGAATTGTGCCAGCAAAACAAATCTCTCACAGCAAACTGTGTACAAATGATTCGGCAGTACACTACGGTCGCGGCGGATCCGAAGTGTGTGCCTCAGCTCTCACCCACTCTGTAGTCTCTGCTCCTAAAGGTGATGTGTAGGGTCACAGACAATTAGAAACCGCTCGGATCAACTACAAATCGCTCCGATCGGTAACGGCTGATATCAAATGGAGTCAGTCCACACACATGGCTACACGGATACTGACTCCATTTGATATGAGCCGTTACCGATCGGAGCGATTCGTAGTTGATCCGAACGGTTACTAATTGTCTGTGACCTACACATTACCTTTGGGAGCAGAGACTACGGAGTGGGAAGACTCTAGGGGGCAGCTTCAGGGCAGCCACCCTATTGTATCACACCGCATGGCTCCGCAGGTGCAGGGCGCTGCTGACTCCCCGCTGACTTTTAAAAGTTCCTTGCTGTGGGCCTTTTTCGACACGTGTGCAGCAGATCGCACCGTTGCTATTTGCAACCTATGTCTGAATTGGATCAAGCATGGCAAGAACAGTAGCCTCTTGGGCACCAAATGCTTGACCAGATATATGATGACCTGCCATGCAGTCCGTTGGCAACATTACTTGAAAGACCCACATCAAAATAAAGGCAGACTTCTCCTTGTTCCTCATCTGGGATCTCCAACTCTACTATACCTCCAGTCCTCTCAAAAACCTGCACTGAGAGGAATGAAGGTATAGCAAAAATTGTCCCAAGTACTTGCAGCCAATCTGCTAGCAGTACACCACCAACTGATTTTAGCATGCAAATTTCCCTGCCCCAGTTGCTGAACCGTAAAAATTAATTTGGTCCCAGCCATCCACATGCTCAGCATCTAAATGGTAGCTTGGCCAAATTGCTAGCACTGCAACTGCTGCCTTTTCAGCTGGTAGATTCTGCCCCGCAATGTTTAGGCCTCGTTGGGCAGGGCGGTCAGCAGTAAGGTTCATATTACCTCTGACTCATGGTCCAGCAGGCATGGGCAGGGACGTTACCTTTCCTTCACGGCACACTGGGTAACTCTGCTGGCAGCTGGGAAGGATGCAGGACAGGGTTCAGCCTCCAAAATGCTAGTGGTGATTCTACCACAGCACTCTCCTCCACCCCCTCCTCTTCTTCTTCCTCTATGGCCTCTTCTGCAGATTCGTCCTCTCAACCAGAATTGCTCCGTAAGCGTTCAAGGGGCTATGCAAGCAGTCAGGCTAAAAGATGCCATGAGGTGCTTGAGTTGGTCTGCCTAGGGGACAGGAGCCACAGTGGGGCAGAGATCCTGTCAGCTCTGCAGGGGCAGGCTTAGAGGTGGTTTACTCTATGCCAACTTCAGCCAGGAATGGTTGTATGCAACAATGGCACCAACCTCCTCTCTGCCCCCCGACAGGGATACTTGACCCATGTTCCGTGTTTGCCACACGTCCTGAATTTCGTAGCGCAGTAGTTCTTGAGCAGGTACCCAGGCTTACAAGATCTCTTGAGGCAGGCCAGAAAAGTCTGTGGTCATTTCCGCCGGGCATAAAATGCCAGTGCTCGGCTGGTTGACATTCAAAGGGAATGCAGCCTGCCCACCAACCGCCTCATTTGTGACATGCCCACCAGGTGGAATTCAACGTTGGCAATGCTGCAGCAGCTGCACACACAGCAGAGGGCCATCAATGAGTACCTGTGCGAGTATGGCACCAGGACAGGGTCAGGGGAGCTTGGCTTCTTTTCGCCACACCAGTGGCTATTGATCAAGGATGCATGCATTGTCATGTCACCAACTGAGGAGGCCACAAGGATGGTGAGAAGCAACAATGCATGCATCAGTGACACTGTCTCTCTAGTCTTCCTGATGGAGCACACACTTTGTGGAATTATGGACAGGACACTTGAGGCAGAACAGCGGGAGGAAGAGGAGGACTTTCTTTCCTCTCAAGGCCCCCTTTCTCCAGATAGCATTCCTGCGGGCCCGCCAAACACACAAGAAGAAGAGGAGGAGGATTGTGTCAGCATGGATGTAGAAGATAACACTCAGCAGCAGTCTTCAAGGGATGATTTTCAGTCCCCAGAAACCCAAGGAGTTGTACGTGGCTGGGAGGAGGTAGTTACGGTTAATGTGATCCTTAGTGACCCAGAGGACTTGCATACTGCAGACTTGCAGAGGATGAAACATATTCAGGAGGCCTTGAAGAATGGTTTGTGTAAGGCATTTCCAGGCCCTGGGAGGTTACCATTTCCTGGTGCTGGACAACATGTTGCTGAGGCTTCGTTCAGTCAGAGGAAGAGCGGTGGAGAAGGTGGGCGTCTGACTGATGGCGGTTTGACCGATGCCTCAGCGTCAAGGTCTGATTGGTTCAAGCAACCATCGCCAGCATCTGCATTATATGGTGCAGGAATATCCAGGGGTAAGAGCAGACTTGGAGACCTTTTCAACAGAGAATTCCCAGGGTTACTGTGTCTTGAGGATGGACCACTGGCCAGAACTTTCTCAATATGCAATTGAGCTACTGGCCTGTCCGGCATGACGCATGCTTTCTGAATGCACATTCACTGCTGTTGGAGGGTTTGTAACAGATCAAAGAGTGCGCCTGTCCATAGACTCTGTTGATAGGCTAACATTCATAAAAATGAATCAGTCTTGGATCAGCAGCTATCAAGTACCTGATGCTGATGTAACAGATTGATATTGCTATGAATCTGGGATCCCTTGAAGACTGCCTATGCTGACTATCCTATTCCTCCCCAATCTTGATGATGCTAGCTCCCAACAATATTTTTGGTTTAGGGCACCACCACCACCACCCAAGGCCCAATTTTTCTGCCCCTGTTTAACAGGGGCGTGTAATTACAACTTTGATATAATATTTCACAGCAGCGCTCATTCCTGCGCCCAACAATAGTAACTGTGAGGGCTTACAGTGTTCTGGTGCCACCAAAATCAAAGGCCCAATTTTTCTGCCCCTGTGATATTTCACAGCAGGGCCCGTTTCTGCGCCCAACAAGAGTAACTGTGAGGGGTTACAGTGTTCTGGTACCACCAACACCTAAGGCCTAGTTTTCTGCAGAGTATATAGGGCAGGCTATATAGTATATATACTGCTGTTCAGAGTTTATAGTGCCTGGGGGCCTGGGGGACCCCCACGCCATTTTTTTAAAATTTTGGTGAGGGGTTCCCCTTAATATCCATACCAGACCTGAAGGTCCTGGTATGGATTTTGGGGGGACATCCACACCATTTATTTTTGGTATTTTAGCGCAGTGTTCCCCTTAATATACATACCAGACCCAAAGGGCCTGGTAATGGACTGGGGGGGGGGGGCACGCTGTTTTTTTCAATGATTTTTATCTATATTATCAGGATCCGACAATACATCACAGCCGTGAGCAGTTTTAAATGAATTTTTGTTCCTTTAGAAATGTCATTTTGCTGTGGTTATAAACATGGGAAAGATGCGCTACTTTACAGGCATACTAAGGACACTCCCAGGCACGATAGTTTCTAAAAAAATATTTGCATTGATATATGACCACTGCCTCTGCCAGTGACGCTGTATCTGCTCTCCCACTGCCTGTAAAAGCAATCCAGGCTCTAATCAGCTGCTACAATGCCTTTTATGTGAGAGGGGATCTCTGGCTGGGGGGAAAATATCTGGATAGTGCTTGTAGCTGCAGGCATCATCAAGATATCTCCACTTCAAGTCCAGGATGTCATATGATGCCCTACAGGCGGGAAGTGGTTAAGGAGACTTATATTTATTTTTATGTGTTGAATGTTTGGTTGTATCATAGCGCTGCTTCATATTTAGTTATTGGTAAATGCGGTAAATAGTAGATTCTGTTTATTGATTTAAAGTGGCAGCAATGAATTTTCATATATTTAAGCACTTACAGATTTATTATTAAGTCAAACTATTTTTGTATTATTTTTTTTGGGAGGGGTGCGGGTGTTTGAATGAATCTATATATAGGGGTCAAATCCTGATGGTGAGTGCATTTTTTGCACATGATGAATATCTATGAATGCTTTGATTTCTGCGGACACATTAATTAACTTTTTAGAACTTAGAATCAGATATTATTATATTATATAGAGTACCGTACAGTATTTATCGGCGTATAACACGCACCGGCGTATAACATGCACCCCAAGTTTAGGAGGGAATTTTAACCACTTCAATAACGCCCGCCGTCATATGACGCCCACAAGGTGGATCTACCATCCTGGGTGGGCGTCATATGACGTCCTCGGATTCCCGGCCGCCTGGGGGGCGCGCGCGCGCCGCCGGCGGCGCGCGCGCGCCCGCGGCATAGCTCGGGACCCGGTGCGAGTGCCCGGCGGCCGCGATGTCCGCCGGGCACCCGCGATTGCCCGTTAAAACAACGGGACCGGGCGGGAACGTGGAGCTGTGTGTGTAAACACACAGCCCCACGTCCTGTCAGTGCAGAGGAGACCGATCATGTGATCCCAGTACAGAGGATCACATGATCGGTCTCCTCCCCTTAAGTCCCCTCCCCCTACAGTTAGAATCACGTCTATTAGGGAACACATTAACCCCTGCAGCGCCCTCTAGTGTTAACCCCTTCCCTGCCAGTCACATTTACACAGTAATCACTGCAATTTTATAGCAACGATCGCTGTGTAAATGTGAATGGTTCCAAAAATGTGTCAAAAGTGTCCGAAGTGTCCGCCGCAATGTCGCAGTCACGAAAAAAAAATCGCAGATCGCCGCCATTACTAGTAAAAAAAAAAAAAAAAAAAAAAAAAAATCAATAAATCTATCCCCTATTTTGTAGACGCTATAACTTTTGCGCAAACCGATCAATATACGCTTATTGCGATTTTTTTTAACAAAAATATGTAGAAGAATACGTATCGGCCTAAACTGAGGAAAAAAATAGTTTTTTTTAAAAAAAATGGGATATTTATTATAGCAAAAAGTAAAAAATATTGTGTTTTTTTTCAAAATTGTCGCTCTTCTTTTGTTCATAGCGCAAAAATAAAAACCGCAGGGGCGATCAAATACCACCAAAAGAAAGCTCTATTTGTGGGAAAAAAAGGACGTCAATTTTGTTTGGGTGTAACGTCGCACGACCGCGCAATTGTTAGTTAAAGCGACGCAGTGCCGAATCGCAAAAAGTGCTCTGGTAAGGAAGGGTGTTTAAAAGCCCTGTATTGAAGCGGTTAAGGAAAAAACGTTTTAGGAGAGAGGTTTAGGAAAAAAAAAAACTTACATTTAAGCGTAATTTGCAGCCTGCCCAGCGTCATTTGCAGCTTGCCCAGCGTCATTTGCAGCTTGCCTAGCATCATTTGTAGCCTGCCCAGCGTCATTTGCAGCCTTGCCCAGCGTCATTTGCAGCCTGCCCAGAGTCATTTGCAGCCTGCCCAGAGTCATTTGCAGCCTTGCCCAGCGTCATTTGCAGCTTGCCCAGTGTCATTTGTAGCTTGCCCAGTGTCATTTGCAGCTTGCCAGTGTCATTTGTAGCCTGCCCAGTGTCATTTGCAGCTTGCCAGCGTCATTTGCAGCCTTGCCCACGTTTAAATTTCCCGCCGCCGAGACAGACCGCGCATGCGCCACCGAAAAAGACTGAACCGCCGCCGAAAAAGGCCGAAGCGCCGCGAAAAAGACCGAGCCGACTGTTTGGCTCCGCTCGGAGTCCTGCCTCCCTGCTGTTTCGGGAGCGCTTGACTACGAGCGGAGCTGAACAGTCGGCTCGGTCTTTTTCGGCGGCGCTTCGGCCTTTTTCGGCGGCGGTTCGGTCTTTTTCGGCGGCGGTTAGGTCTTTTTCGGTGGCGGTCGATATTTTTCGGCGCCGCTCGCTATTTTTGTCAATTTTTTGGGGGGTATCGGCGTATAACAAGCACCCACGACTTTCCCCCGATTTTAAGGGGGAAAAAGTATGTGTTATATGCCGATAAATACGGTATATACATTCGTGACACTTTTCAGTGGATTTAAAGTATTCTTTTTCACTAATTTTGGATCATGAATGTTAAAATGATGTACACTTTATTGTCAAAAGTATTGCAATAAGCGTATATTGATCGGTTTGCGCAAAAGTTATAGTGTCTACAAAATAGGGATAGATTTATTGAATTTTTTTTTTTTTTTTTTTTACTAATAATGGCGGCGATCTGCGATTTTTTTTTCGTGACTGCGACATTGCGGCGGACACTTCGGACACTTTTGACACATTTTTGGAACCATTCACATTTACACAGCGATCGTTGCTATAAAATTGCAATGATTACTGTGTAAATGTGACTGGCAGGGAAGGGGTTAACTCTAGGGGGCGCTGGAGGGGTTAATGTGTTCCCTAATAGAAGTGATTCTAACTGTGGGGGGAGGGGACTCAAGGGGAGGAGACCGATCATGTGTTCCTCCGTACTGGGATCACATGATCTGTCTCCTCGCCGCTGACAGGACCGTGGAGCTGTGTGTTTACACACACAGCTCCACGGTCCCGCACGGTCCCGTTGTGCCCGGCGGACATCGCGGCCGCCGGGCACCCGCACCGGGTCCCCAGGCGGCCGGGAATGTACACTTTATTGTCAAAAGTATTGCGACACCGGCCTTTACACACTCATTAACTTTAATGGCATCCCAGTCTTAGCCCCCCAAGGGATCAATATTGAGTTGGCCCACCCTTTTCTGCTATACCAGCTTCAACTCTTCTGGAAAGGTTCTTCACAATGTTTAGGAGTGTGTCTATGGGAATGTTTGCCCTTTATTTCAGAAGCTCTTTTGAGGTGTTTGGGAAACCTCAACTTGAACACTGTCCTAATTTATCTGGGCAATATTATAGGATCTTTGAAGACCTTATCAGACACCTTGATCAGGTCCTCACAAGGTTTACTCAATATTGATATAAATTAAAGCCCAGCAAATGTCATCTCATGTGAAACTGGATACAGTATCTGGGTCATATCATGGAGGCCGGGTTAGCAGCTCCTTATCCATCTAAAATCCAGATGGTACAAGATTGACTGGTTCCAAAAAAGTGAATTCCACTCCTTTCTGGTACTAATGGGGTACTACTGATGTTTTATCCCCAATTTTTGCCCAGATTGTTGCCTTCTTTACCCAATTATTGTGTGGACACCCAGCCCACCAAAAAAGCAAAGCTTCTCCTTTCATCCAGTCCAGTCCGAAATACATTCAAGCCAAAGCTGAAGGAACGACCAACTACTGCTCGATTTTTGGTGTATGCAGATTACATAAAGGATTGATTTGTTAAAACTGGAGAGTGCAAAATTTGGTGCAGTTGTGCATGGTAGCCAATCAGCTTCTAACTTTAGCTTGTTCAATTAGGCTATTGATGAAAAAATGTAGAACAAATTTTCAACCTCACCAACTATGTAACTATGTAAAAAAAAAAAAGGGAAGCTAATTGGTTTCTATGCAGAACTGTACCCGATTGTGCACTCTACAGTTTTAGTAAATCAGATAACCCACAGCCTTCCTGTATTATTGTACACTGATGATACAGAAAAAGAGCCGGCCAACCGGTATACTCTTCTGGTTACTTTTTATTGGCTACATGACATGAACACAGTGTAAAATCGAACATGTTTTGGCTATACAGCCTTCCTCATAGCATACTATGATCTCAAAAAAACATTACCTAAATACTCTTAAGCCCCTCACCACAGGCAATTGTGGAGGTGGGGCTATACACAATTAAAATCCATTAATATAAAAAATTATTGCATATGAAGGGCAATTAACAGAGTAATGCAAACATATCTTATCTGTAAAAACAATAGAATTTGCAGGCTCTGAATAATGTCCTATTTATTATTTAAACCAAATGGTGCTCTTGTATTGAGAGTATGGATCCACCAAACTTCTGTAGCAATATGCAATGTAGATTGGCGCTTTACAGAGGTTTATTAACCTGTTCAATGCCAAAAAAAGAAAAACAACCAAGGGTTCCATTGTGAATATCTCGAAAATGTTTTGAGACGTTAGAAATATTCTTGGCTTTCCAAGTATTGATGTCATTGTAATGCTCCGAGATTCTAATTTCGAGAGGATTTTTGGAGCAACCCACATACTGAATTCTACAACTATTGCACTCTATTAATATACTGTTTGATCATAAAAGACTGCTTACCAGTGATGAAAGATAAAACCTGCGTGCACACAACAAAAAATATTTAGCCCACTGGACTTTTAAAGAGTCACACCTCAAACAAAATATATAAAAATTTTAAAAATGTATTCACATACATTTAAAAACCACATACAATATAACAACTTGTTAACCACTTCAGCCCTGGAAGGATTTACCTCCTTCCTGACCAAGCCCTTTTTTGCGATAAGGCACTGTGTCACTTTAACTGACAATTGTGCAGTCATGCGACGTTGTACCCAAACAAAATCAACGTCCTTTTTTCCCCACAAATAGAGCTTTCTTTTGGTGGTATTTGATCAACCGATCTGCGGTTTTTATTTTTTGCGCTATAAACAAAAAAAAACACAATATTTTGTACTTTTTGCTATAATAAATATCCCCAAAAAATATAAAAAACAAATGTCTTCCTCAGTTTAGACCAATTTGTATTCTTCTACATATTTTTGTTAAAAAATAAAAAAAACTTGATAATAATATGCCATTGATTCACACAGGGGCAACACCACTTCCAGCGCAACTTGGGGCGACTTAAAAACACGACTTGGGGGGACTTACAATGTGACTTTAAGTCGCCCCCAGGCCAGGCGAATTTAATTTAAAAAAAAAGGCATGGGTTCTCCTCAAAGAGCATACCAGGCCCTTCAGGTCTGGTATGGATTTTAAGGGAAACCCCGTGCCAAAAAAAATGGCGTGGGGTCCCCCTCAAAATCCATACCAGACCCTTATCTGAGCACGCAACCTGGCAGGCTGCAGGAAAAAGAGGGGGGATGAGAGAGCGCCCCCCTTCTTGAACCGTATCAGGCCACATGCCCTCAACATTCGGAGGATGCTTTGGGGTCCCCCCAAAGCACCTTGTCCCCATGTTGATGAGGACAAGGGCCTCATCCCCACAACCCTGGCCGGTGGTTGTGGGGGTCTGCGGGCGGGGGGCTTATCGGAATCTGGAAGCCCCCTTTAACAAGGGGATCCCCAGATCCCGGCCTCCCCCCTGTGTGAAATGGTAAGGGGGTACAAAAGTGCCCCTACCATTTCACCAAAAAAGTGACAAAAGTGTTAAAAATGACAGGAGACGGTCTTTGACAAGTCCTTTATTAAAGTCTTCTTTCATTTCTTTCTTCTGGTCTTCTTCCTTCTTCCGTTCTTCATTCTTTGGTTTCTTCATCTTCTTCCTCCATCTTCTTCTTCCTCCATCTTCTTCTTCCCCCGATCCGTTTCTTCTTTCTCCGGTGTTCTCGTCCGGCATCTTCCTCCATGGCGTCTCTTCTTCGTTCTCGGGCCGCTCCGCGCAATGCGAGGCTCCCGCTGTGTGATGCTTGTCTTCTTCTGACAGGTCTTATATATCAGAGGGCGGGGCCACCCGGTGACCCCACCCCCCTCTGATGCATGGAACCGTGGACTTGTCAAAGACCGTCTCCTGTCATTTTTAACACATTTTTAACACTTACACTTACACTTAATGGCCTTACCATTTCACACAGGGGGGGGGAGGCCGGGATCTGGGGGTCCCCTTTTTAAAGGGGGCTTCCAGATTCCGATAAGCCCACGGCCCGTGGACCCCCACAACCACCCGTCAGGGTTGTGGGGATGAGGCCCTTGTCCTCATCAACATGGGGACAAGGTGCTTTGGGGGGACCCAAAGCATCCTCCCAATGTTGAGAGCATGTGACCTGGTACGGTTCAGGAGGGGGGGCACTCTCTAGTCCCCCCTCTTTTCCTGCGGCCTGCCAGGTTACGTGCTCGGATAAGGGTCTGGTATGGATTTTGAGGGGGACCCCACGCCATTTTTTTTTTTTTTGGCGCGGGGTTCCACTTAAAATCCATGCCAGACCTGAAGGGCCTGGTATGGAATTTCGGGGGACCCCCACACATTTTTTTTTTCTTCATTTTTTTATTTTCTTAATGCTAACATGACCTGTATGCAAATAGCTTTAAAAAAACTCATAGAAGTGAACCAGCGCAAAAAAAAAAGTCAAGTTGAGAGGTGCGCCTGTTCAACTTATGCAAATGAACCTACGTGGCTTGACATTTACTAAGATTTTGCCGGTGCAGTGAACCAGAGCACTTGAACGGGCGCAAATGCCGCTTGCGCATGTGCAGTACATAAATTGACCTAGTGCAGTTCCAAGTGTATTTGCAGGCGCAGCAAGCTTGCTCAGAGAAAGTTAATTTTCCATTCTATTTTGGGCATATTTGTTACTTGGACAGTCATAGCTATACTTCCTCACATCACCCACATCACCCCCATAATATTGCCACTTCCAGCTTCTTTTAATTCTGAGTTGAAGAATGCGTGCGCCAGATCTATAGTGGTGCACAGATCGCGGCCGCCCATGCGCCTGCATACGCATAGTAAATGGGGAATTGCGCTGTGTTACAGGCGCAAATGCTTTGTGAATACAAAAACAGCCCTTGCGCGTCCACGTACGCAACAACTCATGACGCAAATGCTTTGTAAATCAGCCCCATTGTCCTGATGCATGGCTGCAGAAATCGGGAAATGTCTTACAGCTTGTGATTAGCGCTTCCCAGCGCCGACTTCCTGGCGGGCTCTGCACGTGCTGTTTGCAAACGCGCCTGAGCTCATCCTTACTACATACTACCAATCAAAATTGTCCTGTGTGGAGCAGTTCCTTCTGGCTGTCACAAATTTACTAATGGGGATTGATTTCATTGTGTGTAGTGGAAGGCAACTGGAGGCTAATAGCAAAGAGTTGCCTGCAAATTCTTTCCTGTATGTACTACTTTTAATTTCTCCTGTATCCACCTCACCTGTAAGGACTTAGTCCAGATAGTGTATGTACTTGGGATAATAGGTACTGGTGAATTCCAAGTTAAAATTGTTTTGATTCAAATACACAAAGAGTTAACCAGTGGACTTACTTTATGGGGAATTGGACATTCTAGCTTGTGCACCAGTCTTCAGCATGCAGGCTTAATGTTTAGCAGTTGAACTTGGGTATGATCTTTGTTTTCGTTTGTACACTGATGATACTTAGGGACTTGGGGTTGTACTTGCACAGGGGAAGGATGGGGTTGAGCAGTCAATGCTTGTGGCTGACTGAAGCTACTGGTGCTAATATGGGCCATAACCAAAAAGTTTACAGAATACTTAATGAGGGGACAAGTGGACATTTACACAAAAAGCAATCTTCTGTCTTATGTATGAAACTGCCTTAGAACAATGTTGGGTTTTTTGTATGACTCACTTCATTTTTACAATTCATTACAACCCAGGATGGTTACACAGTAATGTTAATGCCCTGTCTCTTGGAATATTAGGTTTTTCCCTCTCAAGCAGGAAATCTGAAAAGTTAGGATATGTCGACTGTTTAGAATGGACAGCAACAATAAAGTGTACCTAAAATATACTCTCAAACAACACAATTCTAACATCTCTCAGGCTTGGAGATTCCTATCTAGAAACTGGGAAACCCATTTATTGGGAACAGATCCGACTTACTGCCAAAGTTTTTCTTACGAATTTCAACTTATCAGAATGATTAGAATTCGAATCCATCGAAAAGCAATTGACCAATTTAAATTCCGTGTGAAGAATAGCTGGTTGTTAAGCAGCGGGCGGTAATCCGCCCGCCCGTGTCCTTAACAACTATGACTCATCATCTCTCAGCTTGCTTCCCCACTGATAGATGAATGTAAAGAAAAGAAGTCTGGCAATTGCCCGGCAATAGAAACATTTAAAAAAAAAACGGTTTCCTTCGGGTCTGATATGGACTTAAAATAAAAACAAAATGGCATGAGGCCCCCCCCCAAATCCATAACAGACCCTTATGCCAGCATGCAGCCTGGCAGATCAGGAAAGGGGGGCGAGCGAGTGCCCCCCCTCCTGAACCATACCAGGCTACATGCCTTCAACATGGTGGGGTGGGTGCTTAGGAGTGGGGGGGGGGGCTCTGCCCCCCCCAAGCACCTTGTCCCCATGTTGATGGGGACAAGGGCCTCATCCCCACAACTGTGGCTGGTGGTTGTGGGGGGTCTGCAGGCAGGAGGCTTATCGGTATCTGGAAGCCAGCCCCCCCATGTGAATGAATATCGGGTACACAGTACCCCAACCCATCCACCAAAAAAGTGTCAAAAGTAATAAAAACAGATGTTTTTTGACAATTTCTTTATTAAACAATAAAAAACAGTGTCCCCCGATGTACATCCATCGTCAATCACGCCGCCCGCCACACCCCCAAAAAAAAAGATGCTCTTGCCATCACGGAGGCCATCTTCCTACTGCAGCAGGTAGTTATTAAATAGGTAAGGGCCGGGGCCAACTGTCTATGTCACGTTGCCCCAGCATGCAAAGGTCTGTGATGTCAGAAGGTGGGCGGTTCCACCAGGTGAAGTAGACAGTGGCCCTGCCCTTTCCTATATAAGAACTGTCTAACGGAGGAGCCTGCAGTAGGCAGATGGCCTCCATGATGGTGAGAGCACCTGGTATGGTCCAGGAGGGGGGAGGGGAGGTCACCAACTCTTTCCCCTTTTTTCTGGCAGCATGCTCAGATTCATAGGTGTGCGCAGCCTATTGCATTAGGATGTGTACCTCAAAGCTCAAACACACATGCCTTTCTCTGCAGCCTGAACAGGGCAGTGAATGAATGGGAAGTACTCTGTGCTGAGCGGCTTTCTGTTCATTCACAAACTGAAGCATAGTTTACTATGCTTCCGTTATGAATGAGCACCGTGTGTGAGTGTGTATAATTAGAAAGGAAGGCCCTGGTAAATGACATATTTACTAACTCCTTCACCCTCTGTCCATCCTGCAACATCCCCCACAGCAGCTGTGGTGAGAGGAAGGAAGCCAGCAGCACTGCGGGCGGGGGAGGCCAACACGAGGAAAGTCTGAGCAGTAGGGGGAATCAGTACTGCATGTAGTGATTAGGGTATGCCCAGGCACACCTGGCACACCCCCTGAGCATGCCTATGCTCAGATTGTCATAAAAAATGTGAATTTGTGTCCAAAATAATAATAATAAAAAATAAAATAAAAACAAGATAACATACAGTGCATCCGGAAAGTATTCACAGTGCTTCACCTTTTCCACATTTTGTTATGTTACAGCCTTATTCCAAAATGAATTAAATTCATTATTTTCCTCAAAATTCTACAAACAATACCCCATAATGACAATTTGAAAGAAGTTTGTTTGAAATATTTGCAAATTTATTAAAAATAGAAAACAAAAAATAAATAAAAAATAAAAGTATTCACAGCCTTTGCCATGACACTCAAAATTCATCTCAGATGTATCCTGTTTCCACTGACCATCCCTGAGTTGTTTCTACAACTTGATTGGAGTCCACCTGTGGTAAATTCAGTTGATTTGACATGATTTGGAAAGACACACACCTGTATATATGTCTATATATGGTCCCACATTTAACAGTGCATGTCAGAGCACAGACCAAGCCATGAAGTCCAAGGAATTGTCTGTAGATCTCCGAGGCTGGATTGTATTGAGGAACAAATCTGGAAAAGGGTACAGAAAAGTTTATGCAGTTTTGAAGGTCCCAATGAGCACAGTGACCTCCATCATCCCTAAATGGAAGAAGTTTGAAACCACGGGGACTCTAAAGCCCCATACACACGGTCGGACTTTTTCATGGATTCTGTCCGATCGGACAATGTTGTTGAAAAATCAGACCGTGTGTATGCACCATCGGACAGTGTTCGTCGGTTTGTCCGACGGACAAAGTCTTATCTCCTGCTGGAAAGATTTGCCGTCAACCCGGTCCGATCACACCAAACCCGATCGTGTGTACGGTTGTCCGACCGGACAAAGTGCTACGCATGCTCAGATCACATTACAAGACCAAAGCTATTGGCTACTAGGCTCTACGTTGTCCCGTCGTAGGCAACAAACGTCACCACGTTCAGAATGATCGGATTTTCCGACAACTTTGTCCGACCGTGTGTACGCAAAACCAACATCGGACAAAGTACGACGGACATGATCCGACGGACCTGGTCCGCGGATTGTCCGACCGTGTGTATGGGGCTTTACTAGAGCGGGCCGCAAGGCCAAACTGAGCAATCAGGAGAGAAGGTCCTTAGTCAGGAAGGTGACCAAGAACTTGATGGTAACTCTGACAGAGCTCCAGTGTTTCTCTGTGGAGAGAGGAGAACATTCCAGAAGAACGACCATCTCTGCAGCACCCCACCAATCAGGCCTGTATGGTGGAGGGGCAAGATGTAAGCCACTCCTCAGTAAAAGGAACGCAGCCCATCTGGAGTTTGCCAAAAGGCACCTGAAGGACTCTCAGACCATGAGAAACAAAATTCTCTACAAAAATTTAACTGTTTGGCCTGAATGGCAAGCGTCATATCTGGAGGAAACCAGGCACTGCTCATCACCTGGCCAATGCCATCCCTACAGTAAAGCATAGTGGTGGCAGCATCATGCTGTGGGGATGTTTTTCAGTGGCAGTTACTGTGAGACTAGTCAGGATTGAGGGAAATATGAATACAGCAATGTACAGAGACATCCCTGATGAAAACCTGCTCCAGAGCACTCTGGACCTCAGACTGGGGCAAAGGTTCATCTTCAAACAGGACATTGACCCTTAGCACACAGCCAAGATAACAAAAGAGTGGCTACGGGACAACTCAGTGAATGTCCTTGAGTGACCCAGCCAGAGCCCAGACTTGAACCCAATTGAATATCTCTGGGGAGATCTGAAAATGGCTGCGCACCAACGCTCCCCATCCAACCTGATGGAGTGGTCCTGCAAAGAAGAATAGGAGAAAATGCCGAAAAATAGGTGTACCAAGCTTGTAGCATCATACTCAAAAAGACTTGAGGCTGTAAATGGTGCCAAAGATGCTTCAACAGAGTATTGACTGAGCAAAGGCTGTGAATACTTATGTACATTATTTATTTATAATAAATGTGCAAAGATTTCAAACAAACTTCTGAGGAAAATAATGAATGATAGTGGCTGCATATGATGGGCACAAGTGGCTGCATATGATGGGCACAAGTGGCTGCATATGATGGGCACATGTGGCTGCATATGATGGGCACAAGTGGCTGCATATGATGGGCACAGTGGCTGCGTTTGATGGGCACAGTGAGGCTGCAATTGTTTGGGGGGTGGGTGTTTCAGTATTTTTCAGTTTGTTTGCGCCCCCCAAAAATTTTGAGCACCAGCCGCCACTGAGTATAATGACTATATGTGATGTTCACCCCTTAAACCTATATGTAGGTGGAAGGAATATATATAAGTTGTATGTGTGAAGTCAGATAATCCAATGGTGAATCTGAGTATAGTTTCCACCAGAGCACTCTGGACCTCAGACTGGGGCAAAGGTTCATCTTCCAACAGGACAACGACCTTTAGCACACAGCCAATATAACAAAGGAGTGGCTACGGGACAGCTCTGTGAATGTCCTTGAGTGGCCCAGCCAGAGCCCAGACTTGAACTCCGGAGAGATCTGAAAATCACTGCGCACTGACGCTCCCCATCCAACCCGATGGAGCAGTCCTGCAAAGAAGAATGGGAGAAACTGCCGAAAAATAGGTGTGCCAAGCTTGTAGCATCATACTCAGAAAGACTTGAGGCTGTAAATGGTGCCAAAGATGCTTTAACAGAGTATTGCGCAAAGGCTGTGAATACTTATGTACATGGGATTTTAATAAATGTGCAACGATTTTAAACAAACTTCTTTCACATTGTCATTATGGGGTATTGTAGAATTTTGAGGAAAATAATGAATTTAATCCATTTTAGAATAAGGCAGTAACATAACAAAATGTGGAAAAAATGAAGCACTGTGAATACTTTCTGGATGCACTGTACTTTTCCCCCCAAGCTAAATTCTACTAAGTAAAATATCAAATGATAAAAACCATCATGCTACTAGACTATGAAGTAATAAAGATCAATTTTGTGTGTGGAGAAACTCTTAAGCTTCCATGGGAGTGTGAATAGGTATACCCTTTTTAAGAGGGAATATGGGTGTTAGATTATGTTTTTCTATGGACTCTATATGTCCAGAGAGAGAGGGAGAAAGACTTTATTGAGAATCAGCACTGAATTTCAAGACCCACACTGATCAGACAACAGCAATGTTGCCTTATTTAGGAAAGTGTCTGATTCACTGATCATGATCCGTATTCTTGTTTCATACATAAATACAGATACAGTGTACAGTATCTCACAAAAGTGACAACACTGTAGAAATTACAGTTTGCTATAATGTAAAGTAGTAAGTGTACAGCTTGTATAACAGTGTACATATGCTATCCCTTCAAAAAACACACAGCCATTAATGTCTAAACCGCTGGCAACTAAAGTGAGTACACCCCTAAGTAAAAATTTCCAAATTGGGCCCAAAGTATCACTGCCTTAACCCTCTTGGGCATGGAGTTCACCAGAGCTTCACAGGTTGCCACTGGAGTCCTCTTCCATTCCTCCATGACAACATCACAGAGCTGGTGGATGTTGGAGACCTTGCGCTCCTCCACCTTCCGTTTGAGGATGCCCCACAGCTGCTCAATAGGGTTTAGGTCGCGAGACATGCTTGGCCAGTCCATCACCTTTACCCTCAGCTTCTTTAGCAAGGCAGTGGTTGTCTTATGCCACGTACACACGGTCGGAATTCTCGTCGGAAAAAGCTCTGATGGTTTTCCCCGTCGGAATTCCGACAGAATTTCGCTCAAACTGTCTTGCCTACACACGGTCACACCAAATTCCGACGGTCAATAACATTGCATCATACAACACGTTAGACGGCACTATAAAAGAGAGGTTTAATGCTTCCTAGCATGCGTCAAATTGTTTCCGAGTATGCGTCAAATTGTTTCCGAGCATGCGTCGGAATTTTGCGTGTTGGAATTGCATACACACAATCAGAAAATCCGATAGAAAGGTTTTCCGTCGGAAAAATTAAGAACAGGTTCTCAATCCAAAGTCCGTCGGAAATTCCGACAGAAAAAGACCGATGGGGCACACACACGGTCGGAAAATCCGATGAAAAGCTCCCATCGGACTGTTTCCATCGGCATTAGAGGTGTGTTTGGGGTCGTTGGCACCAGGATAAACAGTTGAGAGTTTATTTTACCAGTGGATTACTGCTGTTGACCCACACCTGGTGCTGGAAGACTGACAGCTGTAGGACGTATATATATAGTGCCTTGCAAAAGTATTCACCCCCTTGGCATTTTTCATGTTTTGTTGCCTCACAACCTGGAATTATTTTTTTCATTGTGAAGCAAACAACAAATAAGACAAAATAATAGAAAAAGTCAATGTGCATAACTATTCACCCCCTAAAGTCAATACTTTGTAGAGCCACCGTTTGCGGCTATCACAGCTCCAAGTCGCTTTGGATAAGTCTCTATGAGCTTGCCACATCTTACCACTGGGATTATTGCCCATTCCTCCTTGCAAAACTGCTCCAGCTCCTTCAAGTTGGATGGTTTGCACTTGTGAACAGCAATCTTTAAGTCTGACCACAGGTTTTCTATTGGATTGAGGTCTGGGCTTTGACTAGGCCATTCCAATACATTTACATGTTTCCCCTTAAACCACTCAAGTGTTGCTTTAGCAGTGTGTTTGGGGTCATTGTCCTGCTGGAAGGTAAACCTCCGTCCTAGCCTCAAATCACACACAGAGTGGTACAGGTTTTGCTCAAGAATATCCCTGTATTTAGCCCCATCCATCTTTCCCTCAACTCTGACCAGTTTGCCAGACCTGACTGCTGAGGACAACTGCAGCGATCTGTTGCCAGAAGTGGGAGCAAATTCCTGGATTAGACAGGTACAGTGCCTTGCGAAAGTATTCGGCCCCCTTGAACTTTTCAACCTTTTGCCACATTTCAGGCTTCAAACATAAAGATATAAAATTTTAATTTTTTTGTGAAGAATCACCAACAAGTGGGACACAATTGTGAAGTGGAACGAAATCTATTGGATTGTTGAAACTTTTTTAACTAATAAAAAATGAAAAGTGGGGCGTGCAAAATTATTCGGCCCCCTTGCGTTAATACTTTGTAGAGCCACCTTTTGCTGCAATTACAGCTGCAAGTCGCTTGGGGTATGTCTCTATCAGTTTTGCACATCGAGAGACTGAAATTCTTGCCCATTCTTCCTTGCAAAACAGCTCAAGCTCAGTGAGGTTGGATGGAGAGCGTTTGTGAACAGCAGTTTTCAGCTCTTTCCACAGATTCTCGATTGGATTCAGGTCTGGACTTTGACTTGGCCATTCTAACACCTGGATACATTTATTTGTGAACCATTCCTTTGTAGATTTTGCTGGATGTTTGGGATCATTGTCTTGTTGGAAGATAAATCTCCGTCCCACTTTCAGGTCTTTTGCCGTCTCCAACAGGTTTTCATCCAGAATGGTCCTGTATTTGGCTGCATCCATCTTCCCCTCAATTTTAACCATCTTCCCTGTCCCTGCTGAAGAAAATCAGGCCCAAACCATGATGCTGCCACCACCATGTTTGACAGTGGGGATGGTGTGTTGAGGGTGATGAGCTGCGTTGCTTTTACGCCAAACATATCGTTTTGCATTGTGGCCAAAAAGTTTGATTTTGGTTTCATCGGACCAGAGCACCTTCTTCCACATGTTTGGTGTGTCTCCCAGGTGGCTTGTGGCAAACTTTAGACGAGACTTTTTATGGATATCTTTGAGAAATGGCTTTCTTCTTGCCACTCTTCCATAAAGGCCAGATTTGTGCAGTGTACGACTGATTGTTGTCCTATGGACAGAGTCTCCCACCTCAGCTGTAGTTCTCTGCAGTTCATCCAGAGTGATCATGGGCCTCTTGGCTGCATCTCTGATCAGTCTTCTCCTTGTCTGAGCTGAAAGTTTAGAGGGACAGCCAGGTCTTGGTAGATTTGCAGTGGTCTGATACTCCTTCCATATCAAAATGATCGCTTGCACAGTGCTCCTTGGATGTTTAAAGCTTGGGAAATCTTTTTGTATAAAAAAAAAAAGCTTGGGAAATCTTTTTGTATCCAAATCCGGCTTTAAACTTCTCCACAACAGTATTACGGACCTGCACGCACCACTTTTCAGTTTTTTATTTGCTAAAAAAGTTTAAAATATCTAATGCCTCGTACACACGTACGGACTTTTCCCGGCGGACCTAAGTCCAGCGGACAATCCGCTGGACTTTCCCGCTAGGTACGCTGGACTAAAAAGCGAACGGACTTGACCACACACGATCACGCAAAAAGTCCGGCGGTTCACGCGATGACGTACAGCACGTACGACGGGACTAGAAAAAGGAAGCTCGAGATCCCAAACGACACCCTTTGGGCACCGTCAGCTGATCTCGTGTGTATCGCGTGTTAGTTGACGTTTGGTTAGAGACGATTCGCGCTTCTCAGACTTCTGCTTAATTCGTTCGCTTCTGCCGTTCAGTTTGTGCTTGTGAGGTTTGTATCTGGCTTTCAGTGCGTGTGGATCAGTTCCTACCTGTTCTCAGGCCGTTCTGGTCCGCTCGTTCCTGTTTTTCAGGTCGTTCTTCATAGGCCTTGCTGTTCTTCAGTGCGTTCTGTTAAGTTGTTTGTTTGATCAGCCGACCGTTTTGAAGCCATGGAGTGTGGACGTACTCGGGAACGAGTTCGTGCTGTGCAGGGGCTCGGTGTTGCGGTTAACACCTTGGCACGAGCCCAGTCCATGAACAGGGTGAGGAGGAGTTCATGGACCAAGAATTGGTTGCGCCAGCGTGACCAATTCTCGCATATGCCTTTGCTCCGTGAGATCCGTGAGAATAATCCTGATGATTTCAGGAATTATCTCCGGATGACGGACCCCATTTTTCACCGTCTGTTGGCTTCGCTGTCCCCTTATATTACCAGGCAGAATACCTGCATGCGGCAAGCCATCAGTGCGGAGCAGAGGCTAGTCGCCACGTTGCGTTACTTGGCGACGGGGAGAAGCTTGCAGGACCTCAAGTTCACGACAGGCATCTCCCCCCAGGCTCTGGGGCTCATTATTCCAGAGACCTGTTCTGCCATTATCCACGTCCTGCAGGAGGAATACATTAAGGTAAGTCTTCTCTTTTAAAATTACCTATGTCTTGTATGTTTGCTAATGTAGTGCATCAATGTCATCATTAGCTAATTTCCATGATAGGACTATTCTATGAATGTCCCCTATTCCTTTTTTTTTTTTTTTTTTTTTTTGGTTTTTTGTCTAGTATTTTATGGTTGACTTATCGAAATAGCTTTAAGATTGTATTATTTAGTGGGTCACATGCATATTTCCTTGCACCAACCTCCCCAGCATGGAAGCTTGGCCCCCTAAACACCCCTAGCCTAGTCACTTTCTTTTTTTAAAAATGTATATTACCAGCTCCATTGTACTGCTTTACTCACCCCCCCTTTCACCCCTTTCACCCCCCTTGACCCTCATTTTTAAATTGATTGCATGTGGTTTTGGTCAGCTTGTAATTAACCCACCCCCCCACACCCCCTGATAATTAATTGCATGTGGTTTTGGTCAGCTTGTAATTAACCCACCCCCCCCCCACACCCCCTGATAATTAATTGCATGTGGTTTTGGTCAGCTTGTAATTAACCCACCCCCCCCCACACCCCCTGATAATTAATTGCATGTGGTTTTGGTCAGCTTGTAATTAACCCACCCCCCCCACACCCCCTGATAATTAATTGCATGTGGTTTTGGTCAGCTTGTAATTAACCCACCCCCCCCACACCCCCCTGATAATTAATTGCATGTGGTTTTGGTCAGCTTGTAATTAACCCACCCCCCCACACCCCCTGATAATTAATTGCATGTGGTTTTGGTCAGCTTGTAATTAACCCACCACCCCCCCCCCCACACCCCCCTGATAATTAATTGCATGTGGTTTTGGTCAGCTTGTAATTAACCCACCCCCCCCCCACACCCCCTGATAATTAATTGCATGTGGTTTTGGTCAGCTTGTAATTAACCCACCCCCCCCACACCCCCTGATAATTAATTGCATGTGGTTTTGGTCAGCTTGTAATTAACCCACCCCCCCCCACACCCCCTGATAATTAATTGCATGTGGTTTTGGTCAGCTTGTAATTAACCCACCCCCCCCCCCCACACACCCCCTGATAATTAATTGCATGTGGTTTTGGTCAGCTTGTAATTAACCCCCCACCCCCCCACACACCTTTAATTAATTGCATGTGGTTTTGGTCAGCTTGTAATTAACCCCCCACCCCCCACACACACCTTTAATTAATTGCATGTGTATTGTGTGACCTTACAATTATTTACTCCCCACCCACATCCCCATTATTATCTTCTCTGGTCCATCAGAGGGGTCATCAATCAGAGATTTGTCCCTTTTATCCTTAATCTTTTGGCTTTATTTCAAGGACTTACAAAATAAATACATATGTTCTTCCAAATTGTTTGTTAATTTGTTGCATTTAGTTTGGTGTTTTGCCTGGTTTTTAATTTGAATTGTATCTTTCTGTTTGACTTCACAGTGTCCCTCCACGCCACAGGAATGGCAGACTGTGGCTTCCCAGTTTGCTGCCCGTTGGGACTTTCCCAACTGCGGAGGGGCGATTGACGGCAAACATGTGCGAATTGTGCCCCCACCCCATTCGGGGTCATACTATTGGAATTATAAGGGGTTCCATAGTATCGTGCGGATGGCGGTGGTGTCGGCACAATATGACTTTCTGTATGTGGATGTGGGGAAAAACGGCCGGATGTCGGACGGAGGAGTCTTCAACCACACGGAGTTCGGTCATCGTCTCCAGACTGGTGGGCTGGAGCTGCCACCAGATGAAGATAATGTGGAGGGACTCCCCTTCGTCTTCATGCCGACGAGGCGTTCGGTCTGGGTGACCATCTGATGAGGCCATTTCCCCAACGATCCCTCACCCCTGAGAGGAGGATTTTTAATTATCGGTTGGCCAGAGCAAGAAGGGTGGTGGAAAATGCCTTTGGTATTATGGCCAACCGTTTCAGATTGCTCCTTACATCCCTACATCTGGCAGAGTACAAACTGAATACTATTATTCTTGCATGCTGTGTCATGCACAATTATTTACGCAAACATTCAGGAACATACTCCTTACCAATTGGCCCTGAGGCCGGAGTGGAAGGCAACATGACAGGGCTGGATAATCGCCCTCTTGGTTCGGCACCACAATCAGCCCAGCAAGTGCGGGACCTTTATTTACAGTATTTTAATGGTAGGGGGGCCATTGAAATGGCAGCAGACCCTTAAACCATCTTTTTGATTTACAAAGAATAAATACAGTTATTTATGTTTGAAATATTGGTAGTTTCGTATTGTTTTGCTTTTAATTTGGCCTGTTTTATATGTTGTCCTAGTGCACATCTTAATAGTGGCAAACTTGTTTTGCGTTTAGTAAATAAGCCCCTTTGTCAATGAACCACAACATGTTTTTGTCAAACTGGTAGTATTTAAAAATAAGAAGCCACACATTGTTTAATTTGTGCAAACATTTTTTTTTTTTTATTCTAGTGCACATCCAAACCTTTTTTATGTTTTTTCTTTTTTTTGTTTTTTTGTTTTTTTGGTATTCTTGGTTAATTTTTTTTTTTTTTTTTTTTTCAACAACATTTTTTTTTTTTTTTTTATGTTATCTTTTTTACATTTTTTTGGTGTTTTTCTCACAACATATTTTTTTTATTTTTTGAGATTGATTTTTTAAAACAAACATAAAAACATGTTTTAAAATGGTAAAAAATTTAGGCTTAGCATTTGAAATTATTTACACAATGTAAAAGTCCAGAACTTACAAAGTTCAACAGGTAACCCATGAACAGTAGAAGCCAAATTTAGAATATGCACACTAATTTAACTGGAAAATGGGTAATGTCAACATGTGCTATGTTCCATCATGGGGAATCAATGGACGTGTTTTGTGTGTGAAACCCCTTCCCTCTCACCTACTAGCATTAGGGGTTGCAAACACCAAATGCGTCCATTGAGATCCCCTGATGGCACATAGCACATGTTGACATACCGTGTGCATATTAAAAATTTGGCCTCTAAAATTTGTAAAACAGCGCATCAAAAGGGGAATGAAGGACATGATTGATGTTAAGAAATGTAAAAGGGGTCTTTAGATTCTCCCCAAAACATCAATCATGTCCTTCATTCCCTGCTGCATGGTGGCCATCTCCTTCTGCATATTTTCCAGCTGCAGATTCCAGGCCATGATCTGGCCAATAAGCCTGTGGGCACTGTCTGTGGAAAATGGCTCCGCAGCTTGTCCTTCCACAAACAGATCAGCATCACCTAAAAGTTGGGTAGATAAAACACAAGAAAAAAAAGTGTCAAAAACATGCAGACCTTAATTAATTAGCTCAATCTGTGTTCTGAGACACTCACTTGGTGGGGTGCAGATTTGATCCACTTCAACGACCTGTTCCGCCACATCCACGCGCGGGCTTGGGCTAACTGCCCAATTAGTCTGGTGAGGCCGGGAGGTCCTCGTAGGTTCGGACTGACGTCTGAGTCTTTTGCCCCCTATGGTAATGGAACACAAAAAGGTACACTTTTAATCACACTGATATTTGAGTGCCAAAATAGAATTAGTAAACATTGTTTAAAAGTCTTGTCCAATTATTAGCAGTTTGTTAGAAGATCCTACTTGAAGACAGAATTGAAATGTCTATCTAATGAAACTCCAATACTTAAACCGCCCTTCAACCCTAAATTTGAACTTCCGCTCATTGGATCCCTGCACCCCTGTGGTGTCTTATTTTCAACCTTTTAGGGGGGAGGGGTTGCAGATACCTGTGTAAGGCAGGTATTTGCACACACGTCCGGCCCTAGACTCCCACAGAAGTATACGCCACATCCCGTCCCACCGTGCTGTCTGCTGGGACACACAGGGGTCCCCGAGCTCGCGCGGACCAGTCCTATTGCATTGCGCAACTGGCGCATGCCCAATAGTGACCCGGGAAGTGAAGCCGCAAACATTAATTTCATGATTGCAAGATCAGAGATTGTAGCTGCACCATCCAAGGGACAGGTGAGTGTACTTCTTTGAAAAGTCACCACCTACAGTATTTGGAGATGATGAGCATTTTTTGGGAATTGTGAGCATGAGACCCTGCTTAACATATTTATCCCCCCCCCCCAAAACAGCCTCTGGAGTCCCTGTGTAAGTTACCCCTAAAACCCTTACTACAGCAGTAATTGTATAGATAGTGACAATAATAAACAACCTTACAACTCCAACAACCCAAAGCCAGGTAAACTCAATAAACGTTATGAAGACAAACTGAACTTTCATCAAATATGCGCAAGTTTCACGTACGAATGGTAATAACATCTGCGCAAGTTTCACGTACGAATGGTAATAACATCTGCGCAAGTTTCACGGACGAATGGTAATAACATCTGCGCAAGTTTCACGTACGAATGGTAATAACATCTGCGCAAGTTTCACGTACGAATGGTAATAACATCTGCGCAAGTTTCACGTACGAATGGTAATAACATCTGCGCAAGTTTCACGGACGAATGGTAATAACATCTGCGCAAGTTTCACGTACGAATGGTAATAACATCTGCGCAAGTTTCACGGACGAATGGTAATAACATCTGCGCAAGTTTCACGTACGAATGGTAATAACATCTGCGCAAGTTTCACGGACGAATGGTAATAACATCTGCGCAAGTTTCACGGACGAATGGTAATAACATGTGCGCAAGTTTCACGTACGAATGGTAATAACATGTGCGCAAGTTTCACGTACGAATGGTAATAACATCTGCGCAAGTTTCACGTACGAATGGTAATAACATGTGCGCAAGTTTCACGTACGAATGGTAATAACATCTGCGCAAGTTTCACGTACGAATGGTAATAACATCTGCGCAAGATTAGACATATCAAGTATAACCATAGTAGCGCACGTGCTTGACTTACTTTTTTTGATGGCTTTTCGAATTCTCCTGTACTGATCGTGCTCCCTGGATTTGATGTCGGACCATCGCTTGCGCAGTTGATCCTTGCCCCTTCGTACGCCGAATTTCTGCTCCAGGGTGCTGACGATTGTAGTGAGAATCTTGTCCTTGCGCAAGTTGGGTCGAGGGTACGGGCCATTTTCCCCGTCGTAATCTTCCCTTTGGAGGATGTCCACCATCTCCACCATCTCTTCAAAGGCCATATTGGTGGCTTTATATCTGCTGCTGGATGCAGATGTGTTCGCTTCTTGGCTTTCCTCCGCGCTACTGGCTGAGAATGTGTCCGCCATATTCATGAATTTATTCACCCACAATGCAACGAGGGGAAGCGGGGCGGGGAATACTCGTCAGGAGGAACGCCATGGGCGGGCGACGCGGAGGACGCAGGCGGACTTCGACGCGTGCGCAGTGTATATAAGGCTGTTTGAGGGCCCCACGTGTTCCCGAACGGAAGTAGCGAGCGCTGTGTACGAAGGTAAGTGTTTTCTAGGATGCATTACTGTGTTATTTTGGGTTTTGGGCCTGCATTTTTTAAGGATATGTGTGTGTTGCTGCCTGTGTGTAGGGGTTGCTGCCTGTGTGTAGGGGTTGCTGCCTGTGTGGATGTGTTGCTGCCTGTGTGTAGGGGTTGCTGCCTGTGTGTAGGGGTGTGTTGCTGCCTGTGTGTAGGGGTTGCTGCCTGTGTGTAGGGGTTGCTGCCTGTGTGGATGTGTTGCTGCCTGTGTGTAGGGGTTGCTGCCTGTGTGTAGGGGTTGCTGCCTGTGTGTAGGGGTTGCTGCCTGTGTGGATGTGTTGCTGCCTGTGTGTGGGTGTGTTGTGTAATGTTTGGTAAGAAAAAATGGTTGTGCGTTTTAAGTAACATTTGTGTTTTTGGTCTTTTGTATTGCCATTACTAACAAAACAGAAACAAACATGTCAGCACCCCAGTTGAATCCATTCAAGGACCAGCAGTTCATGTCCGAATTCATTGCCCTGTACAGAAAAAATACCAACCTGTGGCAGCTCAAGAACCCTTTATATGGCAATAGGGATGTCCGGAAGGCAACACTGGGGCCACTTGTGGATTTTGTGAAGACTCAAGTCCCCAACGCAAACACCAAGTTTGTGGAAGCCAGAATTGCAAGTTTAAGGCACATGTACAAGCGGGAGCGCAAGAAGATTGAGGAATCAGTCAGATCAGGAGCAGCAGCAGAGGATGTTTATGTACCCAAGCTGTGGTACTACAACCAACTGACTTTTATAGGTGACCAGATGGAACCCAGGCAATCACTGTCCACTCTTCCCTCCACCCTTCCCTCCACTCTTCCCTCCACTCTTCCCTCCACCCCAGCTGAGGCTTCCACAGAAGGAGAAGACCCCTCCACCTTGGAGCAGGCTGATGCGCCCAGCTGGAGCCAGGTATATATTTAGTAGCCTAAATTGTGATTGTGTGAATATTAATGCTGTAAACGTTAAAATGTGAACCAATTAACACCCTGAACTCAGAATTGTGAAAAAAGCTCCCAAAAATTCTGCACACTTCTAAAAAGTGTTGGTGCAACATATCGATACATATATAGTGTATACATACATCCAGTAGTGGCAAAAAAAGCGTTATACAACATTGGTGATCTGCTTGGAAAATGCAGGGGTCCAAATGATAGCCTTTTGGATCTTTTAGAAAATTTAGATGCTCGTTCCTAAGTTTACAATTGGATGATTGAGGAGGCCAGAAACCACAAAACAGGTGTTTGATTTTTGTTTTTATTTGCACACAGGATGAGCTGACCCAGGATGATGCCGGGCCAAGTGGTATGGAGGAGGAGGACATGACCAGCGAGAGCCAGGAGGTGGCTGGGCCCAGCACGAGCCAGAGTGACAGCCAGACCCGATTAAGAAGAAGTCTACCTCAACCCCTGCCCTTACCCCCAAGAAGGCCCAGGAGGATGACCATTGTTGAGGAGGAATCACTCCAACTGATTCGGAAGGCGAGTGCGATTCTCGACAAACCCCCCCTTCCAGAAGAGGCCTATGCCAGCTACTTGTCCAGCAGGTTGCTGGAAATGGAGAGGGGCCAACGGCACCTGTGTGAGGGCCTCATTTCTGATGCAATTAGGGGGGGTTTGAGGGGTGAATTACGAGAATCCACCCGCCTGACACATGAAGGCCCGACACCAACTTCTCCTCCTCCTCCTCCTCGTCTTCCTTCTTCTCCTCCTCCTCCTCCTCCTCCTCCTCCTACCACAAGTCAGCCTCCAAGGAAGCGTGCAGGGAAGACTGCAGGGAAGAGTGCAGGGCAGCGTGGTGGGAAGAGTCGGAAGTGATTGCCTGGCTTCAGTCTGGTCTCACAGAAGACACAGGCTGTTGTAGTGCCACAGCTTGGGGACATAGATGTCATCTGCTGCTGTTCCTGGTCTGTCTGATTCCTGGTCAATCTTCTTGTGCTCCCTATATTGGATGAAATGTGCCCAAGCTTAATTTTTGGCTTCACAAACTTGATGTCTGCCGTTGGGGCAAAAAGTCTTCACAAAATCTACAAGTGGCTCCAGTGTTGCCTTCCTATTTTGTTTTGCCTTGTTTGTTTTAACCAGAATAAATGGTCATTTAATTTTCATCAAATAATGATATACGTGCTTGTTATTCAAAAACATAGTTTCTTTAGGAGTAGGCAGGTACATGTCTAAACATTCATTTGACAATACAAGTGTAAAGTGCAACTTCAATGGAACTGCAAGTGCAGTCGCTGGAAAGGTGAGGGTTAAGATCTGAATTAAGGGCAAGCTCTGCTGACTCCACAATTGTATCATGTGTAATAACTAATCCTTTTGATAACCAACAAATAATAAAAAATATCTATATAGAGATATATGTACATATATATATATATATATATATATATATATATATATATATATATATATATATATATATATATATATATATATATATATATATATTTATACACGTATAGATCTATATATCTATATATATTAATATATATATATATATGTAGATATAGATATATATTTTTTTGGGCTTATTGAGAAATATAGATATATTTTTCATTTGGTGATTTGGATATCTATATCTATATCTATATCTATATCTATATCTATATATATATATATATATATATATATATATATATATATATAGAGATAGAGATAGAGATATAGATATAGATATATATATATATATATATATATATACAAATATATAACTTCACTAAAGAATGGTGAAGAAAAAACGTTCGGGAGTACTCTGCGTGAATATACAAGCAGCAAGGCAAAATCATTCTTCAAGTACGATAACATACAAATCCCGCTGTCAGAAAACAAAAAAAAAAAAATTCAGCAGCGTGACGATTGTGCGAGCTTCAAAACGAAGGCTAGTTTTACCAGACCGAGCGAGTCCGTGACATACTAGCTACTGAGCATGCGTCCTTTTTGGTACGCCGGACCATACTACACACGACCGGATTATCCGCTGGACTGCCAAGTCCAGCGGATAATTTGAAAACAAAACCTGAAACTTTAGTCCGCCGTACTTTGGCCAAAAAAAGTCCGCCGGCGCCCACACACGAGGGGATTATCCGCTGGACTTCGGTTCAGCGGATAATCCCGCGGGATAGTCCCTTCGTGTGTACGCGGCATAATACTTTCGCAAGGCACTGTATCTGTTCCCTCTGAAAGTTGTGACACCGGAGGGGGGAGGAATCCAGACAGTGGAAGTTCAATTTTTGGGTGAAACTCCGCTTTAAATACCCAAGAGTAAACACCTATGATGGACAAGGAGTGTTGCCAAGCAATATTTGGGCACTGGGTAGCCTCCACAAGTTAAATGGCCCTTCACCCCATTACAACCCTTTTGGCTGCACTGAATTAAGCTTAGGAATCTAATGGCAGATAACATAGTTCACCTACTGTATGTGTATTTCAACCGTGTATTTAGCTGTTTGCCTGTTTAGTTTTAATTACATTTTTAACATATTTATCTATTCAAGCTCTACCATACCTGTTTTGGCAAAATTATAATCTACCACTCTCCCAATTAAACCCTACTCTATTTACACCTACCACTTATAATTGCTGTTTTGCATCCAAAAAGAAACTTAAAGCGGTTCTGCACTCTGAAAAAAAATTTTTTTTTTTAGGATGTAATATAAAGTGTGCTTACCTTTATTAGGGGACTCACCTGTTCCATCTTCCATCTCGATCGCCGCCGGTTTTCGTCCGATGAAGTTCCTCGTCTTCTTCTTTAGTGCTGGGGGCCATCTTGCCTGTGGGCATGTGAAACACCCACAGGGACTTTAGATGGCCCAGCATGCACTGCCGTTACTCGCGCGTGCGCAGTAACGGCTCATCTGCCGAGATCTCACGAGATTTCGGCAGATGCGGCCGAAATCTCGGGAGATTTCGGAAGATGTGGCCGAAATCTCGCGAGATTTCGGAAGATGCCCGCACTGACTCCTGGGATCAATGACACCAGATCCCAGGAGACAGTGCGCCGTGACGACGATCGACGCAAGACCCCGCCCGCCGCCGCAGAGGGAGAAGACCGGAAGTCTTCAATTACAAGGTAAGTAAAAAAAAAAAAAAAAAAAAAAATTTCATTTAGTACTCTTTGCCTGATTTGGAAGGCAAAGAGATTTACTAAATGAAAAGGGTGCAGAACCGCTTTAAATGCTCAGTGGAATAACCTTGCTCCATGAGCTTTTTTATACTGCACAATCCATAGCTAGTGTTTATACATGCCCTATTCACTGCTGCTCCCCAGTCCCCCTGCTGTGCAAAAGTAAGTGAGGTTATACTTACCTATAATGCAGCTCCACCAAGACCATTAATAATAAAAGAAGGTATTCCTGTACCAACTCAAATGAATACAGAACAGATACTGCTGCACACACGGAGGGAAATGTCTGAACCCAAAAAGATATATAGAGTAAAGAATAGTGGTGGGCTGTACATAATCGATACAGTGCAAAAGTGCTGTAAGTAAAAGCACCAAAAACGTAAGAGGCAAATGCTGGTAATAACCAGACCTAAGAGCATAGAATAAAGTGCAAGTGTCACAAAATATCCAATATATAAAAAGATAGAATATCCAATAAAGTGCAGATGTCACAGAGTATCCAATATATAAAACAATAGTAAACGATGGTAAACTAAAAATGTTGATAATAGTACAATATTGATAATAACAATAATCAATTCCAGTAGAATTCAAAGTGATGAATAATGATGATAAGTCCTTATTATGGGTGAATAAAATATATCAAAGTGTCCGTGAAAAATTCCTTCTTTATAGGTAAAGTGCAGCATATATGGTGACTTGTAAGCACAAAAATAAAGTGCTAGTGCTGGTGATATAATTCTGCGGTGTGATGCTGGTGCTGGGTGGCTTCTTTATCCTCCGTGCTGTTTAGTGTATGGGTGTCCCCTTACCTTACTGCTGTAAGGTAACAGCATGTGAATATGTGCCTTTGGTGTTGGAAACCGTTAGAGATCCCCTGGTGGTTGTCCTATAGTGGCATCTCTGGCTCTGTTGGTAAGTGTGTCCTGCTTACAGTCAGCGTTAGAGTCCCCCTTTAAAAATCCTGGAGGTGTCTGGAGTGGATGAGCCTCACCAATGGACCATGGGTAAAGAGTAGGAACAGGAGGGATGCCCAATAGTGTAGTATGTTTAAATTAATTTATTTAATAACGACAAAGAAGGACAGGTACTCACATTAACATAAATCATGAAATGGCAATGTAAAAAACGAGCAGCGAGCTCGATCACATCACTTCCGGTGTCTCAGTCCCGACGCGTGTTCGTCACGATCATGTGACTTCATCAGGGTATGACTAGAGACCTGGGAAGTGTCCTCATATGTGTGTGTTAATTAGTCAATACGGCGGCCATTTTCCTGAAGCTCCGGTCGCCGGAAATAGACCGGCGGCCATCTTTTTGGATGAGTGTATAGCCAAAACTGATGTAAACATCAGTCCAGTGGCCATGTTTCGATGGCTCGCATGGACGGAAATAGCCCAGCGGCCATTTTCTTGTAGAGACAAAGGACCACATTATATCCAAGGCGGAATGTGATTCGAAGGCGACAGGACTGACTAAATAAATAGAGCTGTATGCAGTGTGGTTACACATTTAGTATGCATACTAACCGAATATCCTGGGACCCAGTCAAACATAGGTCTGCTGGACCATTTTGTTAAAGAAGGGTGCGCACTAATCTTCAATGAATAATGTACTGGTCAGTGCTCTAAAAAAAAAAATAGTTCTTTTTAAATAAATATTTTTTAGGAAAAATAGAATAAAATAAAGACATGTGTATATATATATATATACAGTGGTGTGAAAAAGTGTTTGCCCCTTCCTCATTTCCTGTTCCTTTGCATGTTTTGTCACACTTAAGTGTTTCGGAACATCAAACCATTTTAAACAATAGTCAAGGACAACACAAGTAAACACGCAATTTGTAAATGAAGGTGTTTATTATTAAAGGTGAAAAAAAATCCAAACCATCATTGCCCCCTAAACCTAATAACTGGTTGGGCCACCCTTAGCAGCAACAACTGCAACCAAGCGTTTGCGATAACGTGCAATGAGGCTTTTACAGCGTCCTGGAGGATTTTGGCCCACTCATCTTTGCAGAATCCTAATTCAGTTACATTAGAGGTTTTCGAGCATGAATGGCCTTTTTAAGGTCATACCACAACATCTCAATAGATTCAGGTCAGGACTTTGGCTAGGCCACTCCAAAGTCTTCATTTTGTTTTTTCTTCAGCCATTCGGTGGTGGACTGGTGTGTTTAGGATCATTGTCCTGCTGCAGAACCCAAGTTCTTTCAGCTTGAGTACACGAACAGATGGTCGGACATTCTCCTTCAGGATCTCTTGGTAGACAGCATTCATAGTTCCTTTTATCACGGCAAGTCTTCCAGGTCCTGAAGCAGCAAAACAGCCCCAGACCATCACACTACCACCACCATATTTTATTGTTGGTATAATGTTCTTTTTCTGAAATGCAGTGTTCCTTCTAGATATACTTGGACACACACCTTAGAGTTCCACTTTTGTCTCATCGGTCCACAGAATGTTGTCCCAAAAGTCTTGGGGATCATCATGTGTTGTGGAGAAATTGAGACGAGCTTTGATGCTCAGCAGTGGTTTTCTCCTGGAACTCTGCCATGCAGGCCATTTTTGCCCAATCTTTTCCTGATGGTGGAGGCATGAACGCTACCTTAACTGAGGCAAGTGAGGCCTCAGTTCCTTGGACGTTGTTGTGGGGTCTTTTGTGACCTCTTGGATGAGTCGTCGCTGCGCTCTTGGGGTAATTTTGGGCGGCCGGCCACTCCTGGGAAGGTTCAAAACTGTTCCATGTCTTCGCCATTTGTGGATAATGGCTCTCACTGTGGTTCGCTGGATTCCCAAAGCTTTGGAAATGGCTTTATAACCCTTTCCAGATCTCAATTACTTTCTTTCTCAATTGTTCCTGAATTTCTTTGGGTCTCGGCATGATGTGTAGCTTTTAAGGATCTTCTGGTGGACCTTACTGTGTCAAGCAGCTCCTATTTAGTGATGCCTTGATTGTGAAAGGTGTGGCAATAATCAGGCTGGGTGTGGCTAGAGAAATTGAACAGGTGTGGACAACCACAGTTATAGTATGTTTTAACAAGGGGGGCAATACTTTTTCACACAGGGCCATATGGTTTGGATTTTTTTTCACCTTATAATAAACACCTTCATTTACAAATTGCATATTGTGTTTACTTGTGTTGTCCTTGACTATTGTTTAAATTGGTTTGATGTCCGAAACACTTAAGTGTGACAATGCAAAGGAACAGGAAATGAAGGGGGCAAACACTTTTTCACACCACTGTATATATATATATATTATATATGTAAATATATACACATATACACCGGAAATTACGTTGATTAAAATCATAATATTACAACAAGGTATGTAGAGGAGAGATAATCCATAGAAATATAAAAGTATAAAATATAAAAGAGGACTACTCAGAGGGCTGAAATGGATGTGAGAAAAAGGAGGTCTTAGCAGCAAAATGATAATGCAGTATTAAAAGGAGTTAAAAATCGCTGATAAAACAATTGAGATCAAATTCTATATTGAGGCCCCAAGGTGCAAAAGTATCTAAAGTGAAAATCCACAAAGTCCTCACTTTATGCCCCCCACGCCAACGCCTTATGTTCGGTTCTATCCCCCAAAATTTTCATTGTGTTGGGTCTTTGTTATGGTGAGTGGCAAAGTGTTTTGATACACTATGTTTATAAAAAACGTTAATTATGTTTTGTACATGTTCTTTTATGCAAATCCTTAGGGGTCTCTTCGTATGGCCTATATATTGGAGCCCGCAACTACACTCCAAAGCATACCCTGCTACTACTGTATTGCAGCAGACAAATTCTTTAATTTCATAAGTGTTTCCAGTGCTAGTCGAAGTAAATTCTTTCTTCTTTTCATTCGGACGTATCGTTTTTCCGCATTTACACGGGTAGAAACCTTTACCAGTAAAAAAAGTTAGTCCTCTATTGGGGGGTCTGGAATTCTTTTTACGATTTTATCTTGAATGGTGGGAGCTCTTCTGTAAACAAATTTAGGGAAAACAGGGAGGATATCTTGCAGGTATTTATCTGCCAATAGTATACTCCAGTGGCGTTTGATAATTTTCTCAATCTGCTTGTGTTGTGCATTATAGTCCAGGATAATTGGTATCATATCTCGTGAGGTTTCACATTTTGGTTTGTCTTTTATCAGATCCTTACGATCCATTTCTGCTACTTCTGCTATTTTCTTGTCAATGTATTCCTTGCCATAGCCCTTCTCTATGAATCTATGCAGAGTACAGAAAGATTCCTTGTGAGTGCAATTACGTCTTAGACGCATTAGTTGGCCTTTTGGTATGTTATATAACCAGTTTTTATGGTGGCAACTTTCTAGGGGCAGAAAACTATTACGATCCACATTCTTAAAGTGCGTACTGGAAGAAAGTTTTTTTATCCTCTTGTAAAATCTCCAGGTCCAAAAATGTAATTTTCTTGTCGCTAATTTCCCAGGACAGTTTGATGTTCCTATCGTTTACATTCAATTATTCAAGAAAGGTAACGAGGTGTTCTTGATCACCTTTCCACAGGATAAAGATGTCATTGATATATCTTTTGTAGATATATAGATCTTCTGGGGCATTAGAAAGAACTCTCTCTTCCTCCCATTGTGCCATAAAAAGGCCTGGAACACTCGGAGCAAATTTTGCTCCCATGGCTACCCCCGTTTTTTGATAATAGTAATTGCGATTATACCAAAAGTAACTATTTTTGCATGCAGAAATCGAGACATTTTACGAGATATTTCCTCTGGGGGCATGGTAGGTGGGTATGTTTCCTCAATCCACATTTTACTGCTTCACACGCTTGATGGTGTAGTATTATAGTGCATAGGGAAGAGACGTCTTCTGTGGCTAGCCACCATGGTCCATCACTTCTTGGGATATCCTCCAGTGTTTGTAAAATTAGTTTTATATCACATCCACCAAGACCATTACCACCCTTCCTCTGCTTAAAAATCTTCTTAGTGTTTCATAGTATATATGCATTTTGCACGGCACAAGGAGCAGGAAGGAACACTGGTACTTCCAGACAGGTCTATATTTATGCTTTCTATCCACCTCGACTAAAAGTCTACCCCCCCCCTCCCAGTACACTAGAACCAATCACTTGAAGAGTAAGGTAAACTGCTGCCCTGCTCTGCTAACCATTTTAGGTGGATGCATAGACTTAGGAGGATCCATAATGCTGTCCCACTCACCACACCTGCTAACACTCTTACTATTCCAACAGCTACTTCTTTAAAGTATCTCCCCCCATAGCATCAGGGTCCAGACAAAGCCTCCTCTACTTCTGTTGGCTGGTAGACATACTCCCACCAAGTGGTGTTCCCATTGATCAGCAGCAGGTTAGCTCCATCTGCCTACCTTTATCTCCCCTGATTTGTTGATGGCACTGATTGACTAAATATTACAAGCCAGGGCTCTGGGCTTGTAACAGTGTTCAGCTTCCTGGCTCCTGAGCTGAGTGCCTTACCTCTGATTGTTCCAGTCTGTCCTATTTCGTTGCTTGCCTCTGATTGTTCCTATCTGCCCTGAACAATTTATCACCTCTGGTTGTTCCTGTTCATCCTGACCTCTACCTGGTTAGAGTATACATTACTGATTACAGCTTGCCCTGACCTTTGCCTGGTTAACGGTTACACTACTCTCTGATGCCTACCCTGACCCTTGCTTCGATTAGGGACTCTGCCACTAGCTGTTGCTAGCCAGCCCAATCTACTGCAAGCTTGGTGTCCAGCCAGTCACTGGTCCTGGTCACTCCTACATATGGTGCCCACTTTAAGCCATTTTGCATCTTGAAGCCATTTGACACAGTATGTGAACTCTCTCTCTCTCTCTGGGTTGCTAGGGAACATCCTGGTATAGCACCACCTTAAAAAAGGAATACAGCCAAAGCTCGTTTTGCTGTATTTCTCCTATGGCTTACAGGAATGCAGTTCATTCTGCACTCATGTGACCTTTTTTCAGCCGACAGCAGTGACTGACAGTCACCAGCTCTCTGCTCATGGAGCCCTGAGAACTGAGGGATCAGGGGTGTTTGGTCATTCAGTTCTCGAGCCAGCGGGGGACAGATGTAGCATCAGACCAATGCTGCATCCACCTAGGTAAGTATGATAGCTAAAAAAAACAACAAAAAAAACATACTTCTCTTTTAAGTCCTTGGGGCATCCAATTCCTGATAGGTATATTGGCCTTAAAGGAAAGGCAGTTGCCATAAGTGAAACTATGCAAAAGATTCACTATTTTTTGCAGAATGGGACATGAACTCAAAAAGCTTACACTTATATTGGTTAAAACTATATACAATTCCATTTTAACCAAAGAAAATGCACAAACCATGCAGGGGCAGCAACAGTGAGGCACTCGAGGATGCCAGGAACAGGTAAAAAAGCAGTCTGAAACCTTTTATACACGAGTATGTGTTATTGTAAGGGCTCATTTACACTTGCTTCGGCTTCAACACACATTAACAGGTAGTTTACATTTGCATCAAAACAAGGCTTTGGACAAGCTTTGTTAAAGCTCTCTGAATGCTAGTCAAAGCTCCTGTCACTAAATAAAATAGCTAGCTTACAGTCCTGTTTACACCATGCTTTTGCTTTGCTTTGCTTTTGCTTTGCTTCGAAAATTATACCCCATGTAGCTTTGGTGGTGATTCAAAGCGTCTTCAAATCCTCCATAGAAGTCTATGGCAAAGCTCACTTGAAGCCCCACTGAAGCCCGAACCGAAGCCTAATCAAAGCCCCACGAAGCCTCACCGACGCCTCACCAAAGCCCCACCTAAGGCTCATCGAAGCCCCATTGAAGCCTCATCGAAGCACCAAGCAAAAGCAAGGTGTAAGCAGGACTGTAAGCTAAGCATTTTATTTAGTGACCGGAGCTTTGACTGGCATTCAGAGAGCTTTAACAAAATGTGTCCGAAGCCATGTTTTGAAACAAGTGTAAACTAGCCCTAATAATCAGCCTTAAACCTTTGCCATCTGCTGGTTGTTACTCAGAATTTCAGCTCAGGTGTTTTCTGCACACTTGACTTCATTAGTGAACTTTAAAGCAATACCAAAGCTTCAAGCCTTTGCCTGTTCCAAAAATATGTTTTTTGCTCATGCCCTAAATAGATATCTCTCTGTCTCTGACTTCTGTGTAATTGTTTAGGCCTTGCAACTTTTCTGTGTATTTTTTGGACTGTACTCTTCTTAATTGTGTTTATCCTGATCATCGGCCGGCTTTCATTGCTATTTTCTGACAAAGCTACATTTTTTTCTGTCTGCAATCTGGACTCTGTTAGGATCTGTTTGTCTGCACCTAATCTGGCCACCTGCCAGCTGATTCTGCTTCTGTCAGCAGTTTTGGATGACCATTTTTCTGGAAATTTATGCCACCCTAGCATATGTCCTGCCTGTTGTCGGCTTTTGTCCCTGGCAACACAGAGGATATTTCAAACTCCATAACAGTTACTGACTGTCAGCAACATAATTTCTGATTGGCCAGGTTTATGTAGAAATTTAGGCCCATTAGGACTGAAAACTCGACCTTAAAGAATTTACAATCTGAAAGAAAAATGAATGGATACAAGAGATAAGACAAACCTGGCAACTGTGTTTGGCTGCAAAACGAGATGTTTCAAGATTACCTAACTTTTTGGGAAAATTTGTTTTGGTTGTATTTAAAAAGCTGCATGGTTGGGTAAACCTAAATTGATATCATACAGAAGAGAATTATAGAGAAGGGAATCCTAGGAGTCTCGGATAAGAAAAGCTGACCTGTGCTGTGAAATTATTTGAGAGAAGAAATTGGGTTTCTGTTTTATGTACTTGGATGTTAACAAGGAGGTATAAGGATGTGCCAGATTTTAGAAGGCTTTATATATTTGAATTAGGATTTTAGATCGTATGCTGCTAAACAATACAGAACAAGTGCAGGAAGTTAATATTGTGCCAATATGACAAGACACTGAGAGAAAAGAGCATACAGTGGTGTGAAAAAGTGTTTGCCCCCTTCCTCATTTCCTGTTCCTTTGCATGTTTGTCACACTTAAGTGTTTCGGAACATCAAACCAATTTAAACAATAGTCAAGGACAACACAAGTAAACACAAAATGCAATTTGTAAATGAAGGTGTTTATTATTAAAGGTGAAAAAAAACCATCATGGCCCTGTGTGAAAAAGGGATTGCCCCCCTTGTTAAAACATACTATAACTGTGGTTGTCCACACCTGAGTTCAATTTCTCTAGCCACACCCAGGCCTGATTATTGCCACACCTGTTCACAATCAAGGCATCACTTAAATAGGAGCTGCTTGACACAGTAAGGTCCACCAGAAGATCCTTAAAAGCTACACATCATGCCGAGACCCAAAGAAATTCAGGAACAATTGAGAAAGAAAGTAATTGAGATCTATCAGTCTGGAAAGGGTTATAAAAGCCATTTCCAAAGCTTTGGGAATCCAGCAAACCACAGTGAGAGCCATTATCCACAAATGGCGAAGACATGGAACAGTGGTGAACCTTCCCAGGAGTGGCCGGTCGCCCAAAATTACCCCAAGAGCGCAGCGACGACTCATCCAAGAGGTCACAAAAGACCCCACAACAACGTCCAAGGAACTGCAGGCCTCACTTGCCTCAGTTAAGGTCAGCGTTCATGCCTCCACCATCAGGAAAAGACTGGGCAAAAATGGCCTGCATGGCAGAGTTCCAAGGAGAAAACCACTGCTGAGCAAAAAGAACATCAAAGCTCGTCTCAATTTCTCCACAACACATCTTGATGATCCCCAAGACTTTTGGGACAAAATTCTGTGGACCGATGAGACAAAAAGTGGAACTCTTTGGAAGGTGTGTGTCCAAGTATATCTGGCGTAGAAGGAACATTGCATTTCAGAAAAAGAACATTATACCAACAGTAAAATATGGTGGTGGTAGTGTGATGGTCTGGGGCTGTTTTGCTGCTTCAGGACCTGGAAGACTTGCCGTGATAAAAGGAACTATGAATTCTGCTGTCTACCAAGAGATCCTGAAGGAGAATGTCCGACCATCTGTTCGTGTACTCAAGCTTAAACGAACTTGGGTTCTGCAGCAGGACAATGATCCTAAACACACCAGCAAGTCCACCACCGAATGGCTGAAGAAAAACAAAATGAAGACTTTGGAGTGGCCTAGCCAAAGTCCTGACCTGAATCCTATTGAGATGTTGTGGTATGACCTTAAAAAGGCCGTTCATGCTCGAAAACCCTCTAATGTAACTGAATTAGGACAATTCTGCAAAGATGAGTGGGCCAAAATTCCTCCAGGACGCTGTAAAAGCCTCATTGCACGTTATCGCAAACGCTTGGTTGCAGTTGTTGCTGCTAAGGGTGGCCCAACCAGTTATTAGGTTTAGGGGGCAATCACTTTTTCACACAGGGCCATGATGGTTTGGATTTTTTTTCACCTTTAATAATAAACACCTTCATTTACAAATTGCATTTTGTGTTTACTTGTGTTGTCCTTGACTATTGTTTAAATTGGTTTGATGTTCCGAAACACTTAAGTGTGACAAACATGCAAAGGAAAAGGAAATGAGGAAGGGGGCAAACACTTTTTCACACCACTGTAGTTCTATTAATAAGATAAAGAAAAAAATTGCTTTAAAGTTATAACATTTTGCACATTGCCTTTTTAAATTGAAGTCCTTTCCTTCATATCTTATATGTTAAGAGAGTAAATAGTGAAAAATAGACAGAAAGAAGGTGTGCCCTTGAGAGAGGGGTTGAGTTTGATTATTCTCTAATATGGTTTAATTTCTTTGATTATGCAAGGAAATACTGTATTTACCTAAGGATAATAAAATTGAGTTCTCATTGGCGCTGCAGACAGTCTTGGATCATTATTTTTTTTAGCATTGATAAGACTGAGTTCATGATTTATTCCAGACGTGTGGATGAGTCAAGGACCTCGGGGCATTTGTGGTTACTTACCAAAATCCATCTTTATGTGCCAAACAGCTCCTTAACTTTATACTGGCAAAAGCAAAGACCAGGCCTCTTGTTTTAAATGCAGGGCATTTTACCAGTAGGGTGTGGGCTTTTATTGCAATCCCAATTCAACCATTCAGTTGACTTTGTGATGTTATCATAGGCAGAGGCTTTTGGAAACAGAAATGTTGCTAAGTGCATGATTTAAGCGACCTTAAAGGCGAACTCCAACTAAACACACATATACACAGAAGAAATACAATACATATAAGGGAGCTGTTGAACTTAATTAAGTTTTAAAGTTATTTTTTTTCTCTCTGTCTGATTCTAAAATTGACTATATACAGCTCGGCTACCTTATGCAATCCTCTCTGGCAGAGAAGGAAACCTGATTTTTCTCTGTTGCAGTTCAGTAACCCTTGCAGGGTTTGTCCTCATTATCTCATTATTCCAGGGTAACCCTGAGGAAGTCACATGATTGTGACAATACGTGTGGGAGGAGTCGGGTGACAGAGTACTGTTTTTGTGGAACATACGAGAGCCTGCGGGAGCTGCAGCCTGGTCGGATGATCTTTTAAAGTGCACTGTGTCAAGTTTTAATGTAAGTGGATACTATGCAATAAATGGGAAACCTTTATATACTACACAATGGGTGTGTATCTTTTATACTGCGGGAACCTTGGAGGAAAGGAAGTTCAGACAAAGCCAGCTCAGTGAGGAGAGAGGAGAGTGGAAGGGGATCGAACAGGTGAGGAGCCTGGAATTAACCCCAGCAGGGGAAAGGCAATTTTAGACCTTGAAACAGGTCTTCACTGGAGGTGAGCACAGTGGTGAAAGGTGGCGGGAGTCACTACACAATTGTATTAACTGAAATCCACACGGGTGGAAAGGTGGAAAAACTGTGGGATATGAGAAGCACATGTTAAGGGAAAATATTTAAAAGAAGAAAAGCACTACTAATTAAGCTATAGTTATCTGTCACATTTGTTTTATTTAATTTCATTGTACACAAGAAAGTCTGCCGCTGAATAATGAAAGCAGTTTTGTGGTTTGAAAGTAAGGTTTTGTTTTAAAAACATTAATTGGATTGCACACGGATAGGTGCAGCCAACATTTTACATTTTATTCCAGGGATACCATTGGGAGCTTCCTTGATAAGTGCAGAATTATCTTTGAACTGCAGCACTAGAATTTCCTCACTCAATATTCTGCGATGGTCTTTGTAATTACCACTTAGCCACAGATGCCCTGACCTGGGCTTCTCTCCAAGGAAGCATGACAGTGGGACAATATGCAACATAATATTTGACCCAGGTGGCTAAACTAGCCCCAAATAAATGAGTCCCTAACTGCCACATTCTGACAAGCACTGTCTGATCATGTTAAGGGAAAGCTGGCGGGTAGATATCTACTCTTTTTTTCTGGATTATTTTATACCCCTCTCCCTCCAAATCAATATCCAGTTCCAGAAAAGCCTCCAAGAGCATAGGTGCCAGCGGCGATTCTACTCAGCTTCTTGTCTACCTGCATCTAAAGAGGCAAATGTTTCCCACCAATAATTATTTTCCATTATACACATGCAAGCAGGCTGAGCTTGGCTTTTACCTGCTGGACCCAGCATTTGGAAAATGCCCATGTCTAGTACATCTTGAGAGAGCCTACTGGACCAATCTCTTTTCACTGTCAGAAAATGTTACCACTCTTATAGTCCATCTCTATGTCAGATGTTGGTCAATTGACTCTGGGATCATGGCTAATGTAGCACCCTCTAGTGCTAGAATAGGTACAGGAAAATCTACCTGACTCATGATAGTTGTATAAGTCTGTTAATTGGATCAGGGCTCAGATTTAGGTTGGGCTGGAAGGCTCTACAGATCAGTCCTCTATCGCCTCCCTCTGGTTCTGGAGGTTTTATGGAAACTTCTAGAAGCTAGTGGGTGGGGGATAGGGGTAGGGATCTTAATATATTTGGGAATCTGGCCAATCCCCAGGTTGGAGACCTGGCAGGGTGACTGAACCAGCAGCTGAGTCTTGTGGAGGATACTTAAGTGCTGTTTTACGTGGCCTGGGAAGGGGCCTCCGAAGAAGTGGGGGTCTGTCTTCAGGCTGGAGGCTGGAAGAAGGAAGCTGAAAGAGGGATCTCCACTGTCCTGCAGTCCACCAGGGAAGGATAGCCTTGTATAGCAAGGAAAAAAACTAGACCAGTGAAAGGCCTGAAAGCAGTTTCACCTACAGCTGCAGAACAAAGACAGTATGAGTACCTCTACTGCTCAGAAATATCATGTTTTGCCCTCCAAGTTTTGTGTCATGTCAAGTTGGGCATCCCATATACCCCTAGACCCAATCCAAGTTATTTTACCTGATAAAATAACAAAAACAAGCCCATGGACTGGTCCTGACTTTAAATGCAAATTGGAAAATGCATGTTGCCTGTCTGTGTAGACTATAAGAGGACCCAAAAATCCAGCGGCTCCTAAGGGGGTAGCAGTGCACTAATATCATTGGAGAACTCCTAGCCCTAGATGTCTCCACAATTCCCTCCATGGCATTCTTTGATGGCACGTTCCTTTCCAGTAGGTCTATTTGCCAAGAAATGGTGCCTTGAAATGTAATTTAAGTGCTACAGAAGAGGGAGACCCTCACTATTCTGGTTTTGCTGCAGGTCACTTCTCTTCCTTGGCCTTCCTTGGCTATAGCAGCACCTGCTGACCAAAGACTGGCCTGCTCTTGAACTTCTAGCATGGGGGGCCTTTTCCAATGGCTTCCCCATACTCCAAATACGAAAGCAGTACTGCATGTTCAGACAGGTTCCTGCTGCCTATGTTGTTTTCTTTGACATCTTCCCTAAGCATACTGCTAACACTTGCCAGCTCACTGCTTATTTGACTGCACCATTAATCTAATATGCTGCAAAAGAACTGACCCATTCTCTATTCCTGAGACACAGGGCATGCCTGAATATATTTCATTAAAAACCTTGTTGGCTGGAGCAGGGTTTTTCTTTTTTTTTGTTTATTTTATTTTGTTTAGTTATTTCTTTATTGTTTGTTGACTCTGATTTGGTTTATGCTTAATCTATTTTTTTTTTTTTGTACTTTTGTGTCGTTGTTTTGTTTTTATGTGTATATTTCATTGTTTGAGGTTATTTTATAGTTATTTATTTGCGCTGGTTATCTTTGGGGTTTTTTCTTTTATTTTTTGTTTTCTTTGTCCTATTGGTGTATGATTGTTTTTATTTTTGTTTTGGTTTTTTTATTTTATTTTTTTTTTTTTTTCTATTTTATTTCGTGTTTGATTGTTTTTTGTTGTTATTTTTGTATTTATTCTATGGCTTGATTTTTCTTTTATTCTTTGTTGATTTGTTTTTGTTGGTATTGTAATGTCTTTTATTTTGTGCTTTTTATTTGATTTTTTTGGTGAATTTATGGGTAGGTGGAAAGTTTATTGTTTTGTTATTTTTGATTGGGTTTTGGCATGCCTGAATATATTTCATTAAAAACCTTGTTGGCTGGAGCAGGGTTTTTCTTTTTTTTTCAAAAAGGTTTTTATTTTGAATAATAACAAAAACAGGCATACAGAGAATCATATAAACTGTGTAAGTGCGGACGCAGCCGCAACATAGAGCAGAGAAATAATGGTATACTTCAGCAGCTTAAGCAAACAGGGAATAGTTCCAAAACGTTATGTCAAAGTATGTTAACATGTTAAAATTCAGTAAAAATCGAACTTAACGATAAACACCAGTGATAACATACAAGTAAGTAGGGGTATTGTAGTTTGAAAGATGCGACTTGTATTGTTGTCAGGTGGATGCAGGAGAATAGTAATAACCCAGTATGTGCTGTTCATGGAGCAGGGTTTTTTCTTCATTGAGAAGAAAGATGAAACCTTGTGTAGGCTACCTGGGCCTGAACGACATTATTGTCAAAAATTGTTTTTCACTGCCCCCATCACCAAATTATTCAATCACTTATGGTATGTGGAGCTCAGATCTTCACCAAACTCAACCTGAGGGGGCCTACAATTTGTTCCCAAGAACAAGTGGGAGATGAATGAAAGGCATTATTCAATACCCCTATTTCAATTCAGCACTCAATTAAATACATTTTACATGGCCTCCTCTATGTGTGTTAGGTGGTTTATCTTTGCGCATCCAGCCCTCCACAAATAAATATGAAATAGTATTACAACACCTGTGGGAAAATTAGCTTCATGCCAAGGCAGGGAAATGCCTCGTCTAGCAGCAAGAAATGTCATTCATGGGGTGTATTGTCTGCAAGAATGGCCTTTAAATGAACTAAGGTGTCAGTCATCACAAATTTGCCATGTCCCACCGGCCCAGAGGCAACCAAATTATTTTTAGATTCACAAATTGTTATCAGTAGGTTATCAGATGTTATTCCTTTCTGGTGGCACCTATCACTACCCTGACCCGTAAAGGCGCTGACCCCCAGAATTTGCCCCTCAAAGCCATGGAAGTTTTTTGATCCTCTGAAATACACCTTCCAAACTGGACCAGCTTTACAGAAATCATACACTCATAAACCCTTCTAACTGGAAGTCAATGTTTCCACCATGAGTGCTGTTGCTTTACTGCACACTGTTGAGACAAAAAGATCTCTTGTGCTTTCTTATGTACAGAATTTACATGTGGGGAGAAGAATAATAGCATCATGAATCATGAGTTTTTAGCTATCAAGCATCAAGCAAATGGCAGCATCCTCTTGAGGGATTTCCACACTGTCTTTCTATACTTGCTGGTCAAAATGCAAAAATCCACAATGTATGCAGTCTGCTTCACCTCTCCTCTCTTCTTCTTATTTAATTTTGGTGTTACATACAATCCCAGGACCAGCAACACCTGAGGCTATACACTCTTCAACTCCTTTGACCCCCACAACACAGAGTCCTCTTCTGAACCAGAACCCATTACCCCCCCCCCCCACCCCATTCTTCCAGGTGCAACCTTGGAGCCACTGAATCTCAGAACTAAGAGTCTCCATTATGCCCACGGCTCTAAACTGGCAGGTCATAGGATATTCACCTTTCTGTCCCTTCACTACTGCTGGCCAGAACTGAAGAGGGACATTAACTTTGTGGCTGCTTGTACCAACAGTTCCAAGACCACAGGTCCCCTCTCATGAGCTTGAGGGCAACTTTAGCACCTCTTCATATTCCTAAAAAACTCTGGGGACATCTGTTCTTGGATTGTATTACGGATCTCTCACCTTCTGACAGCTGCAATAAGTTCTGTAAAATGGCACACTCTGTTTCTCTTCTACTCCTCTTTCTGCTGCAGCTTTGGCAGTCTTCATCTGGTAAATATTTTGATTGCATGGCATGCCATCTCATATAGTTTCAGACTGGGGTGTGCAGTCCACTTCCCAGTTTTGGAAAAAAGTTTTGTAAATTTAGGGGCATCTCTTGGCAATTATCACCAACTTACCACCCTCAAATAGTGTTAGGTGAATGGTTCAGGCTGAGCATAAGTTTAGCCCAACCATTAGCTGTTCACCCATTGGGCGAACACACAAATTGGCTGGGCGTTTTACCATTTGTTTGGCCCGCCGAAAGCCCCCTAATGCACTGCACAGCGCATTCTTAGAGCTGATTAGCTGCAGATTAGCTGCAGCAATAAAGACTTTGCCCAATCAGGGCACAGAGCACTGTCAGATCCATGATTGGAGAAAGTCATGATGACTTAGCCCAATAATGGCTCAATGCTCATATACCCACCCCACACTATAAAAGGTTCCTTGCCAGAGGAGCCATTTACAGTGTAATATTGTGGAGATAGAACAGGGCTCAATTCATTGCTACTAGCAAGTTGATGTGCTATAGTGCGCTATTGTGACTGTATTGTGAGTGTAGAGTGTCAGTGTAGTTTGAATATAGCTATAGTGCAGTGTCAGTGTAGTGCGTCTATGCAGTTTTACTGTAGTGTCAGTGCATTGTGTCAAGGCAGTTTAACTCTAGTGTAGTGCGTATATTGAAATGTGTCAGTGTATTGTGTCAGGGCAGTTTTACTGCAGTATATTGAAGTGAGTCAGTGCAGGTTTACTGCAGTATAATTTAGTGCATCAGTGCCGTTTTACTGCAGTATATTGAAGTGCCTCAGTGCAGTTTTACTGCAGTATATTATAGTGCGTCAGTGAAGTTTTACTGCAGTTAATTGAAGTGAATCAGTGATGTTTTACTGCAGTATATTGAAGTGCGTCAGTGCAGTTTTACTGCAGTATATGAAGTGTATCAGTGCAGTTTTACTGTAGTATATTGTGGTGCATTAGTGTAGTTTTACTGCAGTATATTGTGCTGTATACAGTGCTGTAGACCCCCCTTTTTTTGCTGCTTGTCATTAAGTTAGTTTTTTTGTCTCGTGTATACCCCCTTTTTGTGTAATTGTAAACCGCAGTTTTTCTAACTGCAGCGCTGTTGTTCCCCCTTTTTTTATTTTTTTCAGCGGCAGTCCTCAAGTTAACCATTTCAGCCCCAGAAGATTTTAACCCCTTCCTGACCAGAGCACTTTTTGCGATTCGGCACTGCGTCGCTTTAATTGATTTTATTTTTTGCGCTATAATCAAAAAAGAGCAACAATTTTGAAAAAAATGCATTATTTTTTTACTTTTTGCTATAATAAATATCCCCCCAAAATATATATAAAAAAATGATTTTCTTACTCAGTTTAGGCCAATATGTATTCTTCTACAAAAAATCGCAATAAGTGTATATTGATTGGTTTGCACAAAATTTATAGCGTCTACAAAATAGGAGATAGTTTTATGGCATTTTGATTTTACATTTTTTTTTATAGGTAATAGCGGGTGATCTGCAAATTTTATTGGGACTGCGACATTATGGCGGACACATCGGACACTTTTGACACTATTTTGGAACCATTGTCATTTATACAGCGATCAGTGCTATAAAAATTAACTGATTACTGTGTAAATGACACTGGGAGTGAAGGGGTTAACCACTAGGGAACGATGAAGGGGTTAAGTGTGTCCTAGGAAGTGATTCTAACTGTGGGGGGATGGGCTCTGATGACAGGGAGTGGTGATCTCTGTCATGACACAAGCCAGAGCGGGGAAATGCTTTGTTTACATAGGCACTTCCCCGCCCATGGGCACAGTCACGCTGTATGCGGTGGGTACGCCTGCTTTCCCCGGCTCTTAAAGGGGACATACAGGCACGCCCACTTGCCCACCGCTGCCATTGTGCCGACGTATATCCGTGTGCAGTGGTCGGCAAGTGGTTAAAGTGCACCAAACACCACTTTCCATTGATTAAAGTACATCCAACTACACATTTCCCGTCTCTATTACATTTCAGTAATAACCACCCCCCCCCCCCCCCATCATGTCTCGGAGGCCAACAAGGAGAGGCAGACATTCCCATGCCACTGTGAGGGGGCCAGCAGCATCTCTGTTGACAGGCAAAGGTGGATGTGGTCTGTCCTCAGGCAGGGGACCATCTTCTTTGTTTAGTGATGTTGCCCATGCTATCCAGACACAGGATGCAGAGGAGGTGGTGGACTGGCTTACTAAACCATCCTCTATCACCCAAGCAGAGATTAGTGCTGGATAGAGCAGGGAATAAAACTGGTTGGTTCTAAGGTCGAGAAAGGTAGGAACATAAGAGTACAGAGAGGGGAGAACAAAGATAAACAACAAATTGACAGTCATTTACTCCCAGCCGCAGCGTATTGTTGGCTCCAGTGATGATGAGGATGGAGGGGATGATGATGGGGTCACTGACGTGACTTGGGTGCTGGATAGAGCAGAGGAGGAAACTAAGTGTGAGGCACACCCACAATGAGTCAGGATGTCTTCCAGAAGCAGCCAACATGGAAGAGTAGAGAGAAGCAACCCTTTTACATCAGGTGTCTGGGCCTTTTATAGCATTTTATGGGCAGCCGATCACACTGTTGCAATTTGCAAACTTTGCCTCAAGCAGATCAAGTGTGACAAAAACACCAGCCATTTGGTACCACATGCCTGACAAAGAATTTGACCTCCCACCACTCAGCCCATTGGAAAAAGCACCTGGAAGCCACACAAAGAGACACAATTCTTCTCCTTTCACTTCTCACCTTTCAGGTCTACCCCCACTATATCTCATGACCTCTCGACAGCTTCCACTGACAGGGATGATGGCATAGCGAAGGGTGTCACAGGTCCTTGCAGCTTGTCTGCTAGCCGCACACCACCAGCTGTAGAGTATAGCAGGCAAGTTTCTCTGTCCCAGCTGCTACCAGGGGAAAAAAAATACAGTCACTGCCATCCACATGCCCAGGGTCCAAATTCCAGCTTGTCCAAGCTGTTGGCTTTACAACTCCTGCCTTTCTGTCTGTACCACAATGGCAGGTTCCCAGTCACAATTTATTTGCATGTTTAGCTGTTTTGATTTGGCCTGCACTCTGCTATTATACCCCCAATGACTTGGCTCAATCCCCTTGACACAGCTGTGGTGCAATGTTGGTGTGAAACTAACAATAATATCTGATAATATTTAATAATTAATGATTAATAATAAGGATAATCCCACAATGTACAATATAACAATAGTATACCTTTATCATTACCTGGGTATCCGATGCTCCACCTGCTGGAAAAGGAACAACGCTTCACACCAATTAGGGATGAGCCAAACACCCCCGAGTTTGGTTCGCACCAGAACCTGCGAACGGACCGAAAGTTTGTGCGAACGTTAGAACCCTATTAGTTACAATGGACGCGAACGTTCGAAATCTAAAGTGCTAATTATAACGGCCAATATGCATGTTATTGTCATAAAACAGGTTTGGGGACCCCGGTCCTGCCCCAGGGGACATGTATCAATGCAAAAAAAGTTTTAAAAACGGACGTTTCTTCGGTAGCAGTCATTTAATGTCACATAATGATGCATAAAGTGAAAAAAAAAGTGAAATATTCCTTTAAATATGGTACATGGGGGTGTCTAAAGTATGCCTGTGAAGTGGCATGTGTTTCCCGTGTTTAGAACTGTCCCTGCAAAAAATGACATTTGTAAAGGAAAAAAAGAAGCCATTTAAAACTGCTTGCGGCTTTAATGTCATGTCTTGTCCTGGCAATATGGATGAAAATCTTTGAGAAAAATGGCATGGCTACCCCATCATCCCCCCACCCCACCCCACCCCATTACCAGCCCCTTTGGGTCTTGTATGGATATTAAGGGGAACCCCGCACCCAAAATAAAACCCTATACCTACAACCCTATATACTCTGAACAGCAGTATACAGGCGGTGCAAACAAGACAGGGACTGTAGGTTTGTTCTTAAGTAGAATCTGTTTGTAATTTTGAACAGGTAAATTTGCCCCTGTAATATTTGTGCACCTGTTCAGAACATTACACCTCACTTTCCGTTCCAATGACAAATTTTTTTGGACAAGTGTGTTTTTTATTGAAACAAAGATTGGTGATAAAGCATCAGTAGAGAGGAGATACCTTTTTCCAAAATTAAATCTAACAGGATAGAATTTTCCTTCCTAGTGGTAGATTTCCTCTCACTTCCTGTTTTCTCCTTCCGTTTGCAAGAAGGAGTAGTTTCTAAGTTGGATGTTTGAAAGTAGGGGCCTGCCGTATATACTCTGCAGAAATTTGCCCCATTAGATGTTGGTGTTGCCACAACACTGTAAGCCCTCACAGCTACTCTTGGTGGGCACAGGAATGGGCCCTGCTGTGAATTATTAGATCAAGAATTGTAATTGCATGCACCTGTTGAACAGGGGCAGAAAAATTGGGCCTTTGGTGGTGGTGGTCGTGGTGGTGGACGGTGTTGCCACAACACTGTAAGCCCTCACAGTTACTCTTGGTGGGCACAGGAATGGGCCCTGCTGTGAATTATTAGATCAAGATTTGTAATTACACGCGCCTGTTAAACAGGGGCTGAAAAATTGGGCCTTAGGCACTGGTGCTGGTGCCACAACACTGCAACCCCTCACAGATACTGTACTTGGAGCACAGCAATCAGACCTGTTGCAAAGAATTGCATAAAAAATTGTAATTACATGCCCCTGTTAAACAGGGGCTGAAAAATTGTGCCTTAGGCACTGGTGCTGGTGCCAAAACACTGCAACCCCTCACAGAAACTGTACTTGGAGCACAGCAATCAGACCTGTTGCAAAGCATTGCATAAAAAATTGTAATTACACGCCCCTGTTAAACAGGGGCTAAAAAATTGGGCCTTAGGCAGTGGTGCTGGTGCCACAACACTGCAACCCCTCACAGATACTGTACTCTGAGCACAGCAATCAGACCTGTTGCAAAGCATTGCTTAAGAAATTGTAATTAAACGCCCCTGTTAAACAGGGGCTGAAAAATTGTGCCTTAGGCACTGGTGCCACAACACTGCAACCCCTCACAGATACTGTACTTGGAGCACAGCAATCAGACCTGTTGCAAAGAATTGCATAAAAAATTGAAATTACACGCCCCTGTTAAACAGGGGCTGAAAAATTGTGCCTTAGGCACTGGTGCTGGTGCCAAAACACTGCAACCCCTCACAGATACTGTACTTGGAGCACAGCAATCAGACCTTGTCACGTACCTGGTGGTGCGAGCCCGAAATTGCAGAGAGAGACCTCCCTTGCGTCTCCCACTCCTGGCAGTGGCGGCTGGTGCTCAAAATTTTTGGGGGGGCGCAAACAAACAGCCTCACTGTGCCATCAAACGCTGCCACTGTGCCAGGAAACGCTGCCACTGTGCCCATCAAACGCTGCCACTGTGCCCATCAAACGCTGCCACTGTGCCCCAAGTGCTGCACTGTGCCCCAAGTGCTGCCACTGTGCCCCAAGTGCTGCCACTGTGCCCCAGTTCTGCCACTGTGCCCCAAGTTCTGCCACTGTGCCCAAAGTTCTGCCACTGTGCCCCTTAAGTGCTGCCACTGTGCCCCAAGTTCTGCCATTGTGCCCCAAGTTCTGCCATTGTGCCCCTTAAGTGCTGCCATTGTGCCCCTTAAGTGCGGCCATTGTGCCCCTTAAGTGCTGCCATTGTGCCCCAAGTTCAGCCACTGTGCCCCTTAAGTGCTGCCATTGTGCCCCAAGTTCTGCCATTGTGCCCCTAGTGCTGCCATTGTGCCCCTAAGTGCTGCCATTGTGCCCCTTAAGTGCTGCCATTGTGCCCCTTAAGTGCTGCCATTGTGCCCCAAGTTCTGCCACTGTGCCCCTTAAGTGCTGCCACAGTGCCCCCTGCCTGCCCTCTGCACTTACCTTGTCCCGGTGTGCAGCTGGTGACGGCGTCAGGCGACGAGCGGTGTCTCCATCGGATGTCTTCTCCCGCGCTCCTCCTGTCTTCTTCTGCTGTGATTGGACGCTAGGTGATTGGACGCCTAGCGTCCAATCACAGCGCCTGTGACTTCAGCCAATCAGGTGACAGGTAACAGACCTGGCAACCTGATTGGCTGAGAGGCGGGTCTGTGTTAGGGAAGCGCTGTATTCGCTTCCCTAACACAATACTGTGTAATCAGCGAACGCACAGCCGTGCGCCCGCTGTTAACACTTAGGGAAGCCTATTAGAGCACACCGCTCTAATAGGGTCCCCTATTAGAGCTTACAGCTCTAATAGGGGCGCTTCCAGCAACACCCCCCCCACTGTAATTCAGATGCCCGGCGCCCGATCAGGGGCCGGACACCTGAATAGGGGGCGGCAGCGGTGACAATAGATAGATTCATGCAAGGCATGAATCTATCTATTGGTGATAGAGCGGTGCAGGAGAGGGGGGGCGGCGCTCCTGCGCCCTCTATGCACGCACTGCCACTGACTCCTGGTTCCCTGGTGTGGGGACAGGAGACCCAGGAGTGAGGAGGAGCACGGGTGCCTGGCAGGATCAACAGACCGGTAGAGTGACCAAGTCACTTAGCGGACACGGTGGAAGCCTGGATAGCAGGGAAGACTGGATACAGACTGATGAGCTGGAAACAGGTTAGCAGAGCTGGCTGGATCTGGACAACGTCCTAGCAAGCAGGCTCACAGGTAAACAGGATAGCAGAGCTGGCTGGATCTGGACAACAGCTTAGCAAACTGGATAGCAGAGCAGGCCGGAGTTGGGCAGGTAAGCAGGCTCACAGGTAAACAGGATAGCAGAGCTGGCTGGATCTGGACAACAGCTTAGCAGGCAGGCTCACAGGTAAACAGGATAGCAGAGCTGGCTGGATCTGGACAACAGCTTAGCAGACTGGATAGCAGAGCAGGCCGGAGTTGGGCAGGTAAGCAGGCTCACAGGTAAACAGGATAGCAGAGCTGGCTGGATCTGGACAACGGCTTAGCAAGCAGGCTCACAGGTAAACAGGATAGCAGAGCTGGCTGGATCTGGACAACAGCTTAGCAGACTGGATAGCAGAGCAGGCCGGAGTTGGGCAGGTAAGCAGGCTCACAGGTAAACAGGATAGCAGAGCTGGCTGGATCTGGACAACGGCTTAGCAAGCAGGCTCACAGGTAAACAGGATAGCAGAGCTGGCTGGATCTGGACAACAGCTTAGCAAGCAGGCTCACAGGTAAACAGGATAGCAGAGCTGGCTGGATCTGGACAACGGCTTAGCAAGCAGGCTCACAGGTAAACAGGATAGCAGAGCTGGCTGGATCTGGACAACAGCTTAGCAGACTGGATAGCAGAGCAGGCCGGAGCTGGGCAGGTAAGCATGCTCACAGGTAAACAGGATAGCAGAGCTGGCTGGATCTGGACAACGGCTTAGCAAGCAGGCTCACAGGTAAACAGGATAGCAGAGCTGGCTGGATCTGGACAACAGCTTAGCAGACTGGATAGCAGAGCAGGCCGGAGCTGGGCAGGCTCACAGGCTCACAGGTAAACAGGATAGCAGAGCTGGCTGGATCTGGACAACAGCTTAGCAAGCAGGCTCACAGGTAAACAGGATAGCAGAGCTGGCTGGATCTGGACAACAGCTTAGCAGACTGGATAGCAGAGCAGGCCGGAAGTGGGGCAGGTAAGCAGGCTCACAGGTAAACAGGATAGCAGAGCTGGCTGGATCTGGACAACGGCTTAGCAAGCAGGCTCACAGGTAAACAGGATAGCAGAGCTGGATAGATCTGTACAGGTGATCAGACTGGGAGCAGGAAACAGAACCACTGAAAGGGCTGGAGACATACAGGTGATCAGGTTCTTTACAGAGATCAGACTGCAGACCGGACAGAGACCATGCAGGTAACCAGAGTTCATCAAGGAAGTCAGGTCAGGAATCAAACTGGTAGCAAGGTGCAGTGGATCAGGCAGAAGGATGGTCACAACAAGCCGGGGTCGGGTATAGGCAGAAAGCTGGATAGTCTATGGTAAGCCGGGTCAATAGGACAGATATATCAGGATCAGATTACACACACCACAACGCTGTAGAGCAGACAGCAAAGACCATCTGCACAGGTCAAGTTTAAATAGGCCGGCTGGTGCTAACTAGAGCGCGCGCCCGTCTCCCTGTGCACGGTTGCACACGTGCACGCGCCCGGGCGCGCATGCACATGCGCATGCGCAGTGGAATCTGAGGGCCGGGACGGCCCGGGTTCAGGTTTCTGGCAGGATCTTCATGACAGACCTGTTGCAAAGCATTGCATAAAAAATTGTAATTACACGCCCCTGTTAAACAGGGGCTGAAAAATTGTGCCTTAGGCACTGGTGCTGGTGCCACAACACTGCAACCCCTCACAGATACTGTACTCTGAGCACAGCAATCAGACCTGTTGCAAAGCATTGCTTAAAAAATTGTAATTACACGCCCCTGTTAAACAGGGGCTGAAAAATTGGGCCTTAGCAACTGGTGGTGGCACCCAGAAACAAAAATGTTCTTCCAAGCTATCATCAGGATCATTGAGGAGGAAGAGGATAGTCAGTCAACATAACAGGACAGTCACTCAGCATCAGCATAGGCAGTTTTGAAGGGATGTGACATTTCAAAATAAATTATTCTGTTATATCAGCTTCAGGTGCCTGGTAGCTGGTGGTGATCCAAGACTGATTCATCTTTATGAAGGTCAGTCGATCAACCGAGTCGGTGGACAGGCGCACCCTGTGATCGATCACAAAGCCTCCAGCATCACTGAATGTGTGTTCGGAAAGAACGCTGGATGCAGGACAGGCCAGTAGCTCAATTGCATACTGTGTAAGCTCTGGCCAGTGATCCATCCTCAAGACCCAGTAAGCCAGAGGATTTTCGGTGGGAAAGGTATCCAAGTCTGACCTTGCCCCTAGGTATTCCTGCACCATGTATATCAGACGCTGGCGATGGTTGCTGGAACCGATCATACCTTGGGGCTGCGGACTAAAAAATTGTCTGAACGCATCGGTCAGACGTCCACCTTCCCCACCGCTCCTTCTGCTACTGACCGAAGCCTCAGCAACTCATCGTCCAGGACCAGGAGTTGGTAACCTCCCAGTCTCTGGGAACGCATTGCACAGACCTTTCTGCAAGGCCTCCCAGAGATGTCTCATCCTCTGCTCCCTCTGCGACGGCAAGATAAGGTCCACAACCTTACCCTTGTACCGTGGATCAAGGAGAGTGGCCAGCCAGTAATGGTCCCTCTCCTTGATCCGAAGAATACGAGGATCCTTCCGCAGGCTTTGCAGGATCAGGGAGGCCATACAACATAGGTTAGCTAAAGCATTCGGTCCGGAGTCTTCTGGGTCACTGAGGACGTCATGATCCGCAGCCACCCCCTCCCAGCCACGTACAAGTCCACTGGTTTCTTGGGACTGTAAATCATCCCTTAAAGACTGCTGCTGCTAATCCTGAGTGCCAGGCTCCACCTCCATGCTGACACAATCCTCCTCCTCCTCCTCCTCCTCATCCTCTTCCTGTGTGATGGGTGGGAGAGAAGGAACACTGTCTGGATAAAGGGGGCCTTGAGAGGCATGGAAGTCCTCCTCTTCCTGCCTCTGTTCTGCCTCAAGTGCCCTGTCCATTATTCCACGCAGCTTATGCTCCAACAGGTGGACAAGAGGTACAGTGTCACTGATGCATGCACTGTCACTGTCAACCCCCAGATGATGCCTCATTAAGGCGAAACGCGTCGGGAGAAAGATTTGCTGATGCCACTGCTGCCAATTTCTTTTCATACATGCCTAAATAAGCTTTTGTACATGTGAGTACCCATTTTATATGTTCATTAAATTTTAACTTGCTTGACGGTATTACGCTATGGTCTCATTTTCTCTTTATTGGTAATACCATTGGGGGATGAGCCACATACTATACCTGCCTACCACTCCTACTTTCCATCAACCACTCAACGCATAGTCTTGTCGTCGGTTACCAGACATCACAAATTGGAACAACTGCCCACATCGGTGTATTGCAAACATCATACAGCAATTTTGACTCATATGGCATAAGCCTACCTGAGTCCACGATAGTCGGTAAGCCTTCCATTAATCGGTGACGGAGTACATCAGACAAGCCGCACAAGTCACTTTATGTTTTACTGTATTCACTTAAGTCACTATTATGGTGTAATATTGATTTTTATAACAATTATTTTTAAATTTTGAGACACTATACTGTTTATTTGTGTCTGTAATCAGTAGATTTCACCATTTGTAATTTAATGGATATTCTATAAGGAATATAGTTCCACTATTGGTCACTTATATTTATTTATTTTGGTGATATATAATTTTTAAAGAATTTTTTCTATTATTATATATTATTTCACAGTATATGTTTAATAATCACTATTGAACACTTTGAGCGCCGCACTATATACTTATTCACGCTTTTTGATTTAACATATTATTGTTGTGCAGGCTGCTGAATCTATTTATGTGTAGATAGCGCAGTTTCTTTCCCCCCCCCGATGCACTGTCACTGCTCACCATCCTCGTGGCCTCCTCAAATGGTGAGAGGACAGTGCATGCATCCCTGATCATGCTCCACTGGCGTAGGGAAAAAAATCAGAGCTCCCCTGACCCTGTCCTGGTGCCGTAGTCGCACAGGTACTCATTGATGGCCCTCTGCTGCGTGTGCAGTCACTGCAGCATGGCCAGCGTTGAGTTCCACCTGGTGGGCATGTCACATATAAGGCGGTTCTTGGGCAGGTTCAACTCATTTTGCAGCTCAGCCAGCCGAGCACTGGCATTATATGATCGGCCGAAATGCACACAGACTTTCCTGGCCTGCCTCGGGACATCCTGTAAGCCTGGGTACCTGCCCAAAAACCGCTGCACCACCAGGTTAAGGACGTGAGCCATACAGGGCACATGGGTCAGCTGTCCCTGTCGCAGGGCAGAGAGGAGGTTGGTGCCATTGTCACAAACCACCTGGCTTAAGCTGGCGTGGCGTCAACCACCTCTCGGCTTCCCCCTGCAGAGCTGACAGAACCTCTGCCCCAGTGTGGCTCCTGTCCCCCAAACACACCAGTGCAAGCACGGCATCTTTTTGCCTGCGTACTTGCGTAGCCCCTTGGACGCCTACGAAGCACCGCTGGTTCCGAGGACAGAGCACTCGAAGAGGCCATGGAGGAAGAAGAAGAGGAGGGGGTGGACGGGAGAGGTGTGTCACAACCAGTAGTAGCATTTTGGAGGCGTGGTGGCGCAACAACCTCCAACACTACTGCACCTTGTCCTGCATCCTTCCCAGCTGCCAAAAGAGTGACCCAATGGGCAGTGAAAGACAGGTAACTTCCCTGTCCATGTCTGCTGGACCATGAGTCAGCGGTAATATGCACCTTACCGCTGACCGCCCTGTCCAACGAGGCCAAGACATTGCCTTCCACATGCCGGTAGAGAGCCGGAATCGTCTTCCATGAGAAAAAGTGGCGTTTGGGAACTTGCCACTGAGGAACCGCACATTGAACAAACTCACGAAGGGGGCCGAGTCTATCAACTGAAAAGGCAGCAGTTGAAGTGCTAGCAATTTAGCCAAGCTAGCATTCAACCGCTGGGCATGTGAATGGCTGGGAGTGAACTTCTTTTGGCGGTCCAGCAGCTGGGGCAGGGAAATTTGCCTGGTACAATCGGACGTCGGTGTACTGCTAGCTGTTGGTACTTGGCTGTTACACACCTAATTCTACACCTTCATTCCTCTCAGTGCAGCTTTCAGAGAGGACTGAAGGTATAGTGGGGTTGGAGATCCCAGCTGATGAGGAGAAAAGAGAGGTCCGCTTTGTTCTTTGGTGTGGGTCTTTAAGGTACGCTTGCCAACGAGCTGCATGGCAGGTCAACATATGTCTGGTCATGCTTGTGGTGCCCAAGCGGCTGATGTTTTGGCCACGCGAGATACGCTTGAGACATATGTTGCAAATAGCAGCGGTGCGATCTGATGCACTTGTCTCAAAAAAGGCCCACACCACACCAAGAACTTTTGTAATAACGCGCAGAGGCTGCACCCTGCACAGGCGGAGCTCTGCGGTGTGATTCAGTTGGTGTGCTGTCCTTAAGCTGGCCCCGGAGGGCATCCTGCCTCGTTGGAAAAGGGGCTGCCTCCTCCTCCTCCGCTCTCCGATAAGGCACCCACGTGGAGTCAGTGACCTCATCATCACCTCCCTCTTCACCACTGGAGCAAACCTGGCAGTATGCTGCAGCTGGTGGAACATGACTGCCAGATTGCTGTCCTTGAGCATCCCCTCTCTCTGCGCTCACGCTACTGCCTTCCTCTAGCTGGGTATCATCATCAGAGCCTTCAAAACGCTGGGCATCCTCCTGGAGCATGTACCCAACACTGTGGTCAAACAGTTCGGGGGACTCCTCAGGAGGACATGGTGGGTCTAGGAAAGGGGTGACTGATGACATTGAGACAAGGGAAGAGAATGCGTTGGCAGCTGCTTTGCCAGTACCCTGAGCCTGGGTGAGAGAGGATGAACAGGATGAGGAGGGCTTGGTCATCCACTCTATCAAGCCTTCGGCATGATGCGGCTCAACATGTCCAGCTGCCGAAAATAAGGACAAGCATGTCCCATGGCCACGTGCTGATGATGATGCACCGCGTCCACGACCAGCACTGTTGTCTCTAGACACAGAGCCTGCTTGCCCTCTTTTCTTGGCTCGTGACTGTCTGCCTCTCCTTGTTGGCCTTCCAGACATTGTAATGGCCTGCAGGGAGATGGGAAAAACAGCAATTGGGTAGTGTATATTGTGCTGGAGTCACACACAGGGCCGGTGCTACCACTAGGCGGACTAGGCAACCGCCTAGGGCACACTGCCGCTTAGGGCACAGCCAGGACAGCTGGTTTCCCTACTTTCTGCCGGGAGTTTGTCAGGGCTTTGTTCTCCGTAGCCCAGCATGCGGAGGGTGCGCACAGTGACAGCAGACTAGCACGGCCGGCCACCTCATCTCCACTCACACACACAGAGAGCGGCATGTTCGTGGGCGCTCCGCCCCCAGTCTGCCTTCACTTCCCCGGCCGTTTCTCACTGTTTAGTGAAAGGGAAATGCGAGGGAATCCCTTCCCACTAACGGGGGAGGTCGTCCCGCCCCAGGGCAGGAACACTTTACAGGTAATTATACGTATGCCGCCACCCTCCTGCCTCTACTCGACACTCACTTGAGCCCTGGGACAGAACTACACACTGGTAGCCATCGGCCACGCCCACCACCGCATGAAACACCCACCCCTGCTATCGATTGGCAGTGAATCCACAAGCACACACCTCCATGGTTGGCTGCTCTGACGGCCTTTTTATTGCTGACATAGGATTCCATGCAACGTGCCTGCCTCTTGAGAAGCTGGCACTAACAGCCAACACAGTAAGTGAAGTTCTGGCACCTGTCACAATGGCCCCCAGCACCAACTGTTACATGGCCCCCCCACCACCTGTCACACTGGCCCCCACCACCTGTCACACTGGCCCCCACCTCCTGTCACACTGGCCCCCCACCACCTGTCACACTGGCCCCCCACCACCTGTCACACTGGCCCCCACCACCTGTCACACTGGCCCCCACCACCTGTCACATTGGCCCCCCACCACCTGTCACACTGGCCCCCCAGCACCAACTGTCACATGCCCCCCCCACCACCTGTCACACTGGCACCCCACCACCTGTCACACTGGCCCCCCCACCACCTGTCACACTGGCCTTCCACCACCTGTCACACTGGCCCCCCCACCACCTGTCACACTGGCCCCCCACCACCTGTCACACTGGCCCCCCACCACCTGTCACACTGGCCCCCCACCACCTGTCACACTGGCCCCCCACCACCTGCACTTTGGCCCCCCACCACCTGTCACACTGGCCCCTCACCTGTTACACTGTACACACTGCCCCCCACCTGTCACACTCTCCCCCACCTATCACACTTGGATTTGGATGTCTCTTTGCTAGACAGGGCTGTCTCTTTGCTGGATTTGGGTGTCTCTTTGGATTGGGCTGTCTTTTATATATGGAAATGTCTCTTTGCTGGATTTTGCTGTCTCTTTGGATAGGGCTGTCTCTTTGCTGGATTTGACTGTCTCTTTGTTATATGGGGATGTGTTTTTGCTGGTTTTGACTGTCTCTTTGGATTGTACTGTCTATTTGCTGGATTTAGCTGTCTCTTTGCTGGATTGGGCTGTTTTCTTCTCTTTTTTTGCTGGATTGGGCTGTCTGAATGAAAAGAATTGTAGCAGTTTTATATTTAGATGTTTTAATATTTTCTACTGTTTTTAAAATGGTAGTTTTATTTTTTAATTTTTAATTTTTTTTGGAGGTGGGGGGGGGGGGGGCGCAAGTAGCTGGTCTTGCCTAGGGTGCAAAATAGTCTAGCACCTGCCCTGGTCACACAACACACACACTAACTCCTGCAGATGGCTGGATTAGATGACACCAGCAAAGAAGGGCAGATACAGGTGCAGGTGTATACTGTGCTGTGCTGGACTTACACAACACACACACTAACTCCTGCAGATAGCTGTATTGATGGAGAACAACAGCACTAAAGGGTAGATACAGGTGCAGGTTTATACTGTGCTGTGTTGGACTCACACAGCACACACTAACTCTTGCAGATGGCTGTATCAATGGAGAACAACAGCACTAAAGGGTAGATACAGGTGTATACTGCGCTGGAGGCACAGCCCACACTATAAATCCTGCAGATGGCTGTATTTATAGAGAACAACACCACTGAACAACACCACTAAAGAGTAGATACAGGTGAATACTGCGCTGGAGGCACAGAACACACACTAAGTCCTGCAAATGCCTGGTAATAAAGATTCAAGAACACACTGTCCCTGCCTATCAATGCTCTTTCCCTGCACTTTCCCCACACGCAAATGCCTGATAAGAACACACTGTCCCTGCCTATCAATGCTCTTTCCCTGCACTTTCCCCACATGCAAATGCCTGATAAGAACACACTGTCCCTGCCTATCAATGCTCTTTCCCTGCACTTTCCCCACATGCAAATGCCTGATAAGAACACACTGTCCCTGCCTATCAATGCTCTTTCCCTGCACTTTCCCCACACGCAAATGCCTCATAAGAACACACTGTCCCTGCCTATCATTGCTCTTTCCCTGCACGCCGGAACACACTACACATGCCGGCGGCCTTATATAGTTTGGGGCATGTACTAAACCCCCTGAGCTATAATTGGCCACAGGCATCCTGCCTGTGGCCAATTATTGCTCTCTTCGCTGCTAGCACTATGATTGGCCAAGCATGCGGGGTCACAGTGCATGCTTGGCCAATCTTCAGCCAGCACTGCGACTGGCATCACACAAATTTGATGCAAACAGCCCGCAGAGTTCTGGACTCGACGAACGGACGAACGGACGATGTTTGATTCGAACACCGGGCTCATCCCTAATGTCAGTAAACTCAAGTCATGCGGCATTAGAAATGTGTCTACAAATTTGCTTGCGTTTTCTGTAAGTGACCCTATGCCTAATACTATGTGTCTCCTGATTGATGCCCTGAGGTTTTTGTGGGTTTTGGGTAGCGTATAGAATGTCAGTAACCGTGGTGTTCGAGTATTTGAGAGTGTCCTCATCAATGAGGCCTTCCCAAAATGCTCCAATGCACAAATTGCGAAAATTCAACAATGAATTGTTGTATCAGGGTATGGTCGATGGGTGTATACCAAGGCATTATGTAGTACATAGTCTGATATTGATTATGTGTCATAAGTACTATATTCCCACCCCTATCAGATTGTTTAATTACCAAGTCTGTGTGTTTCTGGAGTTTAGTCATTGCCGGAATTAGTTTTTTAGTTAAATTTGAAGGTAAATCGGGCCATTGTTGCTTCTCAAGTGACTTGATCGATTCATAAAGAAAGGCCCACACAGATGGACAGATCATCAGGCATGGAAATGTGCGAGACTTTAGTTTGAATTTGCTGGTGTTCCTATTGGTCTCCTCACTAGGAGACTCTGGGAATGGGTGGCCCTGAGAGATTATATTGAGGGGATTTTCAGATACTGCAGGGCAGGATACGTCAGTTGCCCCCTTCTCATAAAGAAGCTTCTAGTCACGTAGGGCTCTAAACTCTTGCATTGAAAAATGCTTGGTTCTTTCAGCTAGTTCCTTTTCTAGATTAAGTTTTTTTCTGTCCTTGTCAAAAATGAATCTAAAGGTGAGGTTGCCTGCACTTACAAGGGGAAACTATCGGAACTCATCCCCATCCCTATAGAGGCAGCAGAGGATGACATTTCTTGAGGACACCTTAAAGATGAGTTCATGTAACACCTTTCCAGATTCTGGTAGGTTACAATCTCATGGGAAAAGGGGAAAGGTCTGGTGTCCCGGGGCGAACCCTTTGTTTTACAACCTCATGGAAAAGCTAGTTTTGAGGCTTTGGCCTCAAAATTAGCTTTTCAATGAGACTGGCCATTAGACTTTTCTATGAGACTGCTCCTCCTGTGGTCAAAGGAGGAGCAGTAGAGAAGGGGGCCGCCTCAGTGATGCATTTCACATTTTTTTTAGTCCTCAGCGTCCAGGACTGTCAGCTTCCACATCCCATCGGGATGATTATCTAGGGGCGAAAACAGACATGGAGAGCTTTACAGACGACAATCCGCTGGGTTATTGGGTGATGAGAATAGACCACTGGCCATAACCTGCCCAGTATGCAATTGAGCTGCTGGGCTGTCCTGCATCCAGCATGCTTTCTGAACATGCATTCAGTGCTGCCAGAGGTTTCGAGACAGAAATAAGAGCTTGTCTGTCCACAGCCTCCGTTGACATTTATCAAAATGAATCATTGCTGGATTAGCAGCAGCTATCAAGCCCCTGATGCCGATGTCGCAGATTAAGTGTTTTTGGAATGTGGAATCTCTGCAAGACTGTCTAGGCTGCCTAGCTTTGTGGGTGTTGATTTTATCTGGAAGAAAATTTTTGGTATAGGTTTCATGGGCACAATTAACACCCAAGGAACAATTTTTCCATACCTGTTTGACAGGTGCATATAGTTTAAAAACATTTTTAACAGCAAGGCCAATTCTTGTTTTCATCAAAAGCAAATCTTTAGGGTTATGGTTTGAAGGCACCACCAGCACCCAAAGCCCAATTGTTCTACCACTGCTCGACCGGGGCATATCATTTCAATTTCTTACAGCAAGGCCAATTCTTGCTTTCACCAACAGTACCTCTGTAGGGTTATGGGTGAAGGCACCACCAACTCCCAATGCTCAATTTTTCCGCACCTCCTACTTCTATACAAAGTCTGTGAAACAGACACCAGAATTTATCCAAAACATCTCTGATCTTGTTTCAAGTGCACTAAATTAGGGCCTCATCAAACAGACTGGCTCCCCAAGTCGTTGTTTACAAAATAACGAAAGCTTGCAGGGAAAATGTCAGTTTTTTTTCTTTATAAAATACATTTTTGCTGCAGCAGCTTCTATACACAGTACAAATGCGCCACTTTACATTTTTTGTTTTATTGTTTCACTTTAAGCATCATTAAATCACTGCTCATTTAAAAATTATCTTTTTAAAAAACTTTTTTGGATTGATACCTATCCCCCAGGGTAGTACCCGGACCCATACTATTTGTATGCCCAATAACTTGCATATAAGCCTTCAAAATTAGCACTTTTTGCAGCTCAGGTCCTATAGACTTTATTGGGGTTCGTTGTTCGACTCCAACCTTTTGCAATGTCCAAAAGTTCTGGCGCAACCCGATCCGAGGGATGTTCCGGCTATCTCTACCCTCAAACAAATGGCCAACAAAGAGAACAAATCAGACCCTGGAGCAGTACCTCCCTACTCTCGTCTCTGTTCACCATAATGACTGTTTTTCTAATGCCTTTAATGGAATTTGCCCATAACACCATACAGACACCTTTCAATGCAAGTTTGTCACAACTCAAGTGTAGAGTCTGTACACCACCTGAGCTACCTAAGCTGTTTTCATCTACTGCCTTGGCAACACACCCACAGTCTCAGTCACCACTGCTGTACCTCAGCTGCATCTACAGTCTTCACTGCACCTCTTCTGCACTTGCAGCCTCAGTTGCCTTTGCAGCTCCCATAGTTTCAGCTGCACAATCTCTGCATCTGCAGTCCTCATTAAATCCACAGTCTGTATCTTTGCTGTGCAATGACTACACAAACAGACACTACTCCCTCTTCTGCTTCCAGCTACCCAGTGCCTCATATCTCTTTCACCTTTCAGTTCTTTGTTATCCAGCACATTTCTTCCTCCACACATGTGAGTGTGACCTGCCTTAAAAAGGGTGCATGCAACTAAGCTCAAACCCTGTGAGGGGGTCCCTAGCTGACACCAACTAGCTCTTAGACCCCACCTTCAGAGAAAGCATCCACACTGAGGAGCAGGGTCTACATCCAGGATTGTGACAGCCAGTATGGCTTCAAATTCTCCTTTCCACATCACTGCAGGCAGGTCTGAATTAAAAAAAATGGCAACCCTCGATTCCTTTTTATGTATACCCAGGTGCCGGATATGGCAAAATAAATATAAGTAACATCGGAATATTGGCCAATACATCACTTCCTGTATATATATAGGGAGTCATTCTTTCTGTCCAAGAACAGAGGATCTTAGAACCTGTGGTTCTCCTGCCAAACCTCACTGTATTCCAGAGCCCCTTTCAAGATACAAATCCCATAAGAGCTGAATCAACAGGGGATTATGGGAAAGCCTATAAATTTGACTATATCTGGTGGGCTCGGTCTCTTGGCCCAGGCACTTCAAAGAAGATGGTTGGGTGAAGCCCTTCTGCACATCCACTCAGCGGCCCAGCGTGTTCCAGTGGAAACCACCCACACATCTGCACAGCTTCACATCAGATTACCATGCTGAATGATCATAGCTGCTCTTAACGGACCATAGACTGTCACAATTCTTTTCATCATCACTCGTGCCAGCTGTCAGCGTTGCAGCAGCTGGTTGCACAATCACTGCTTCTCCAGCTGCGGGGTATAGGACTCACCCAGCCAGGAGCCAGACCTGAATCGAGATTCATCAGAGGGACATCCTCAATGCTGCCCAGGCAGCCCAGGGTTAGCTGATACAAACCCACAGGTGACAGGGCTCGCTCCTGCATCCCTATATATATATATATATATATATATATATATATACACGGACATGAGCAAGTTAGTTGAGAACCTGGTGAAGAACAGCTCAGCTTCTGTTATTCAAGGATACAGGAAACTTTGTTTCTTCTCAGGGCAGATTCCAACTCCAATGGCAGAGGATGAGTTTGAGACCTGAATGGACCAGTCGACTCAGGCTTTAGAAGAATGGAATGTCATGGAGGCAGTAAAGAGACAGAGACTGTATTGAGGCCTTATATGCTGTGTTCGGATGGATGGAGAAACACACATACCTTCTCTAAAAGTTTGAGCATTTCCACATAAGGGCAAAAGACTTTCGGAGTATATTACACAAGTAGATAAAATCTTACACCAAATTAACTTGAAAATGCATAGACACTAAAGATGCAGACAAAGCTTGACTAGACTGGGTAATACAAGGGGGGCACTTCCAATACACTGAATTGTCTTGCTTCTTGGGCCTTGAGCAATTCCTACCTATCCTGAGTTGGTGAAGGAAGTAAGAGAGGAAGAGGCTTTGCAAAATGAACAGAATAAGGAGAAGGCAGAACCAACCAGGTCTGCACCCAAGCGGACTTTTTCCAAGCGGAAAAAATTTGAGAGCAGGATCTAAAATTTTCCAACAACAAAATCCTATCTGACTTTTTCCGATCGTGTGTAGAGAATTCCGACGCACAAAGTGCCACGCATGCTCAGAAGAAATTTGGAGATGAAAACTATTGGCTACTGCCCCGTACGTAGTCCCGTCATACGTTTTGTACGTCACCTCCTTCGGAATGATCAGATTTTCCGACAACTTTGTCCGACCATGTGTGTGCAACACCAGTTTCGGACAAAATCCGTCGGAAATTATCCTACGGATTTGGTGATCGGAATGTCCGATCGTGTGTACGGGGGCTAAGTCTCACTCCCTCCGATAAGAACTACCCTGTGCTTAAAGTAGAGTTCGTAGGCTAAAAGTAGGCAGTTGTTGATAAATTAAAAGACTACTTATATGGGACCACCTTTGTAGTCAAGATAGATAATAAACCACTAACCTATCTTCTGACCACCGCCAAACTAGATGCTACTGCACATGGGTGGCTAGTCACTTTCTTTGGGTTCCAATTTAGTCTGAAGTTCTGACCAGGAGTGGGGAATCAGGACGAGGAGGCTATAAATTGGGGACCCCATACTTTGGGTGATAGCCCAGAGAACTGGACTCACTTAACACCTGATGGGGTTCAGGCTGTATGTCAAAGATGTGAACATTATCATAAAGGGGTGGTTGGGGCAGAAGCTATTGAAGTTACCCCAGCTGGAGTGCCTAAATGTTACTGTGACCTCACCCAAGTGCAGAGCAAGGGGCCTCCACAGTGGCTTTACTGCTAAAGTATGCTAGTATGTGCTGCAAAGGGCAGCTTTATGTGTGTCAGCATCAGCAACAAGTACTCACAGCTGACCCTAAAATATAAAATAAAAAAAAGGCCTAACCAAATTTTTCTTTTATAATGGAATAATATTACTAAAAGACACCCTTATTGGCCATTCTAAATCTGATCAAAGTTTAAAGGCCAGAAAGTTCATTGTTGGTAATTAGTAGCTATGGCCACAATATGTCCATTAGTTTGACACATCCAAAAACAGGTTTGGTTCACATCAAACCCATACTTGACCCAAACCCTAACCACATCCTTACTTATCACTACATATGCATTTAGCAGAGTTGTACAATACAGAGTTCTCCGGTACAGAGGATTCAGGTACTTTATTTTTATTAAAAATAACATGCAATGTTAGTTTAATGTATACATAGCTGTGTTAGATTGTATTTTATTTTTTAATATCTGCCTGGAATCAGATTTAAGTTCTCCTTTAAGATCTACACCATAGCAAATTCTGTGTTTTCTAAAATATTGTGCTAATATTTCTGTGGATTTTTCTACTAGGTTTTTTTTTCAGGGTGAAGTACATTAACCCATTCAGCAATAGCTGATCATATTTTTATGAAGGAAGATCTAATTCCTTCTGATCCTCAGGATTAAAGCCTTCAATCCAACAGGAATGTGATGGGACAACAAGCCAGAGAACAAGCATTCCTCTCCCAGAAGTCTGGATATCCTATTAGGATTCATGTTGCAGATGAAACATTATTTGCTAGTGATGTATATTTATACATGCTTTATGGACAGTTATTGATATTAGACAAAAGTATTACAAGTATTACATTCTTTATGTAGAGTAAAAGTGACTTCCAAGTAACAGAATGCAACAGACGAAAGCTTTGTAAGTCGACAATTAAAAGATAGGACTGAGATTCATCCATGAGAAATATTTTCATTGTAAAACTGCCCTGTTTCCATTGTGAAGAATGTTGCGTGCTAGACTGAGAAGATCTGCAAGCTATTATATTTGGTTCACTATGTATGTTTTTGCATACAAACTTTCCCCCCAAAAAGTACCCAATTTTCTATCCAGTGCTAATGTAACTTATCTGGCTGAGTGAAGTCCCATCTCTGTTGTCATGAATTAAAGGCTTGACTGGTTTTGAATAGTCAGACATTGACTTGCTGGATGCACTGTTCATTGAACGGCAGACTCGGCTCCAATGAAAGCACATTCTTTAAAGAGCTAGGTAATGGCTCTGGGCTTTGCTCAGTGCTGTTACAGGACTCATTGGCTTATGGTAAAGGCTAAGGAATGCTAATGACACACAACTAAGTTGGCCTTGTGCAACATGTTACAGGTTAATGTGTTCAAGAGGCACTAGTGAAAGGGGAGAAGTAGTTCTGTTCAGTAAAACAAGTTTGAAAAATGCAGACTTCATAATGTATAGCCAATGAATTGACAAACCCACCCATCAATAAATATACTGTACAGTATATCAGAGGCAGAACATAACTTTTATGTTCATTGTTTTTTTATTGAATTTTATTAAATGATACAGAGTGATAACAACTTCTATCATATATTGACATCACAAGAGCCAAAGCACTTGACAGAAGACAGAAGACAGTAGTATCAAGTAAACTGTAGAAACTGCTATTGCTACTACTCATCGGGCAGGTGGCTGTTCATCCCCTTCAACACCCCATATGGGAGCAAGCTGTGTCAAGGGGGAAACAGCGTCCCTGCCTGTCGACAAGGTTTTGCTCTAATAAAGATGAAATAAAGTAAGGCAGAACAACAAAAAGGATAAGTTATCTTTTGGGAACAAGAACGACACGAGACACCTGTTAGAAATAGCAGTAATCAAACCTATAGAACGTATGGCTCTTCTTGTGTTGTGTAAAAGTGTACTGTAATGTTCATGCAGGCACTTATAAGGGTAGATAAGGTGTTCTAGAAAAGGGTGAAGAAAGGAGGAAGGGGAGAGAAAAGGAATTGGGAGGAGAGAAGAAAAAAAAAGAAGAGGGGAGAGGGTGAGAGAAGAAAAAAAAAGAAGAGGGCAGAGATAGGGTAGTCACCATGAGATGTGTGGTAAAAGTGTCTGGGCTAGGTCACAATAGGGTCAGATTGTGTGAGTTATCAGACTTTGACTGTGCATTTAGGATTGGCTAACCAAACATCCCATTTGGTTCTAAATGGGATAAGCTTAAGATCGATAGTTGCTAACACTTTCTCCATTTCACACTGATGGTTGAGAGTGCAGATGGCATCTTTAGGAGATGGGGGGTCTGTAGGGTTCCATAGTCTGGTGATTGTTATTTTTGCTGCTAGCAAAAATTGTATAATTACCACTCATAAATTGGGTGGAAATTTGTGGATATTTAAATGCAGTATGGCTAGTTGGGGGTTGGGGTCTATCTTCTGGTTGCATATATCTGACAATGTAGAGAAGATTTTATTGCAGAAGGATCGTATAGATCTACAGGACCAGAGGATGTGGTATAAGGTACCATGTTCTCTGCATTTCCGCTAGCACAGGGCTGATGGAATGGGATAGAATTTACAGAGTTTGTAGGGAGTATAGTACCAGGAGTGTATAACTTTCTGGTAGTTTTCCCAGTGATCTATACACCTAGAGGATGAGTAGGTGGTGGAAAAAGCTTTATTCCAGCAGATGTCCATAAAGGTCTTATCTAGGGTTTTTTCCCATTTGGAAATAGTGTTGGTCTTAGAAAAGGAATTCTGATCATTGTAGAGGTTGTAAAATAGTGTGATTCCTTTTATCGGGGAGGCAGGTTGTTGGAAGAGTGCGTATATTGCTGCTGGTAACTCTAGATATAAGGGTAGGGTAGTGGGTAGTGTTTCACTAGGTAAGATTGAATTTGTAAGTAAGGGAAGTATGCCAAAGGAGGGAGATTAAATTGGGATACCAGATATTAAATATTGTGGAAAGATGTATTCTGATATAGATTTTTCAGGAGGGGTAGGCCATTAGAAGTCCAATGAGTCAAATTAAGGCCAGGTATGAAGTGCTGGAGGACTGATAATAGAGTGGGGAATTTGCAGAGTGATCCATTGGGTGCCAGGGAGAAAGGGTCTTCTGCCCATAGTTTGGTAGAAATTTGGACTGTAGGAATGGATGAAGTTGGTATTGGGGCTCCCGTTTTCATGGCTATGAGTGCTAATTTAAGGTTGCTGTGCAACATATCTGCGGGTTCCAATAAAGTCCAGGTTTTGTGCTTGGAAGGGGTCCACCAATAATTAATTTGGTCCATTACGCACGCTTTATAATAAGCTTGGACATTGGGGACTCCCATTCCTCCCTGTCTCCTGTGCTTAAACATAATAGCAAGGGAGCATTTGGAGGTTGTCCAGATATATTGTGTAAAGAGCTTTTGCACAGAGGAGAAGAAGTTAGTCGGTAGCGGGATTAATAAAGTAAAGAAGTACTCAACGCTGACATAAATAAAGTAAAAAACAAACAAACGAACTGCAGGCTAGCACTCAAGGTCAATTCAAAAATAATACCTCATATGGACATATATAGTAAATAGTGCAGCGCAATTCTCTTGAAATATATGTATAATAGTAAATATCATATATAAAAGTCCAAAGAAGGTGCATGTGAGAAGCAGTATTAATCCATTCAGTTAAGTGGAAAACCCAGACGGTTTGACAGGTGACAGCGATCCCTACACCACGGATGAAATGGCCTCTCACCTTACAAATTCGACCTGAAACAGGTCACTAAGCAGTGTCACAGATCAGCAAAAATGTTCTTTTGCTGATCTGTGACACTGCTTAGTGACCTGTTTCAGATAGAATTTGTAAGGTGAGAGGCCATTTCATCCGTGAGAGGCACAATATTTGTCTTCTAGTAAAGAGGTGTTTATTCTCCAAATTGGGGAAGGAGTTACGCAATTTATCATCAAATTGTAGGGTGATCGGCGCGTGATCCGACCAAGATATGGTGCCAATGCTCACGCTCAGAGCATTTTGTAGTGACCTTTTGTCAGTAAAGAAAAAATCTATACGAGAGTATGAGGAGTGCACAGTAGATAGAAAATTCTCTTTCAGATCCGTGGAGGCATCTCCAGACATCATATAGTTTGTGGAGTAAGGGAACAATGGAGGAGATCGATTTCCTGGTGGGGGTGATGGAGTCCAAGGAAGGATCCAATTAAAGTCTCCTCCTAGGATAAGGGTACCTTGTAGTACCTCAGCAATTTTGGTGAGCAGTGGGGCAATAAATTTCCTCTGTTTAGTATTGGGAGCATATATGTTCACAAGCGTGAACGTTAGTTGGTTCAGTTCGCAAATGAGAATGATTTTCCCTCTCTTTGGGGGTCTTGAATAGTGCGGATGTGGCGGAATGTGATTGAATCTTTAATAGCTATAAGGACTCTGCAGGCTTTCTTGTGACCATCGGCCATAAATAAGTGAGGATAATGATGGAAATTTAGTCATGGACATTTGGCACTGGCAAAGTGGGTTTCTTGAGCAAAAATTACATCTGCTTTAAGGGAGCGGGCATCTCTCATCAACGCTGTGCATTTAAAGGGGTTGTTGAGGCCCATTGAATTTAGGGACATAATGTTTATAGGCATGGTAGGGAACTGTTATTCGTGAAGGAGTTGCGTAGTGTATTTGGATTGCAGAATTAAGAATGGGGAACAAGGTACCTGTGAGATGAAAATGTGGAGGTCCAAGGACTAGATCCATAGCCGGTAGTGGAATGCACATAGGCCGTACTTGTCCCGATGGGCAGCGAGGCTGTGATGGCATTGGTGAACACTCGATGCAAGGTCGACAGGGCCGGTCCACTCGCGTGGGTGGTATCCCATAGATGGTGACTAGAGAAGGGGAAGATACTAGGAAAGAAGAACACAACAGAAAAAACAAACATGGACAACAGGTCTGTAAAAAAAAAACTGTCAAAACGCAGGTACGAAAAGGCTTGTGCTGGTAGGAAGAGGTTTGCAGATAGTCAAGAGATTAGGCCCATTCTGTTTCCAGGCGCTCTGGGGAGGGTTGAGCCAGTGGCTGTGCATCCAGAGGGAGCAGGTGCCATTGCTTAAAAAGTTGTATGCCCTTTTCCACCGAATATATTGGGAACAATTTGCCATTCCAAGTGACAAGTAGTTTTGTGGGAAATTCCCAGCGATATATTACATTGTTGTTGCGCAGGATTTTTGTAAGCGGAGTAAGCTTCTTTCTGTTGCAATTCTTCGTTCTGCTGCCATTTGTTGAGAAATATTTGTGTACAGTGAGATACCGGCAAATTCATCTGGCACTACAGGGTTTTGTTTAGCCGCCGCCATTACTCGCTCCTTTACATTGTAGTAGTGGATACACGCCAGAGTATCTCTGAGTGCTGTGTCAGGCAGAAATGTTAGTTTAGGGATGCGGTGAGCTCTATCGACGCATAGTTCGATATCGATCAGAGAGGGTATGAGAGTTTCATGAGGCATTGGACAAAGTCAGCAGGTGGAATCGATTTGGGTATTCCTCTAAATGTAATATTGTTTCGCCTCGAGCAGTCTTCTAAATCCGTGATTTTGTTTTGGAGGCGCTATATTTCAGAATTCTGGTCAGTGTATGCGTCGACAAGATCGTTATGCGTGACATAGAGATCCGCCATTTTGGATTCCAAATGGTGTATCTGGGTGGTGTGCGTTTGCACAGTGTCATTCAGTGGGGCAAAAGTGTCTGAGAAGTCACTAAATAAAGCTCTCTTAAGGGACAGGAGCATATTCTTCATAGTGCTCTCTGAGATGTTTTGATCTGATGCTGGGAATTCATCTATCAGAGGTTCAGTGTGCTGTCTCTGTATGGAGACTTGATTCAGGGTATGCTGCTGCCCAGGGGAGAGCTCATCTGCTTCCCTTCGCTGCCTGGTTTTAGCCGGGCTGCGTGTGGTGGGGGTAGAGGGGGGTGAGATCTCTGTCATCTCTGCCTGTGGGTTTGTAGTGTGACTAACCATCTTGGCTGTCTTGTGGACGTAAGACCGCAGCAAAAACTATAACTCTCGTTACAACATTGCCCAACGGATGTAAATAAACAATATCATAAATGTAAATGAATCTTATCAGTGTTCAATATAATCCTGTGATATATGATGAAAAAGAAGAGTCCAGCATAAAAAATAAGATTACCAACTATAAACAATAAAGTCCCCTTCTTGGGCTGAACTCACCAAAGCAAAAAAGAGCAGCTGTTGAAACAAGCAAGCATGCTGAATAGAATCCACAGGACACAGGATACAAGCGCAGCTATTGAAGCAGACAGGTATGTTGAAGAACATCCAAATGGCCCCGGATAAACTTTTCACTGGTGTAAGCTCCAAAATCCGTATAGATTTTACCCAAAAAGAAAGAAAAACTGGATGGTGATGTACTGTGGGATGAGAGTAAAAACTGCACGCTTGGCGCTACTTACAGGATGCAAGAAAAAGCAAGCTTCAGAGTGTAACTTCCGCGATCGCCGATGGATAAGCGTGCGTTCCACGGAGGTAGGAAATGACGTTGGTAGTATCGTAGGCCGGAAATTACGTCAACGCGTTTTGCCCCTCCTCCAGGGCGTCATCAATGGACATCACTTCCGGCCGACGTGAGAGATATTTATACTGGTTGTTAATGTTAGACTCCTCCTAAAAAAGGTGGAGCAAGGACGCCAATCATAGTGACAGGAAGTAAATTCAAAACATAGCCTGCATAGTCATCATGTTGGTTTGCCTTGCATAAAAGTAAAACTGTATTTAACGGATGCACATTAGAACAAAAGCATCCGTTCAATATACAATATAACAGTTAAAATTAAATATGAATATATAAAATATAAGAGATGCATATAAACAAAATATACATATAAAACATTGTGATGGAAATGGAACTTGAAATTACTATACATGCAAATGTAATCATGACTGGAATAAAAATAAATATTGATAAAATAAAATGAAAATAAAATAATACATAAATAGAAATAGAAAATAAAAGAAAAGATGATTAAATGAAAAAATATATGAAAAAATATAATTAAATGAAAAAATAAATATGCATAAAAATAAAAATGAAAATAAAAATAAATAAATTAGAAAATAAATATAAAAATAAAAATAAAAATAAAATTAAAAAAAATGAAAATAAATATAAAAATAAAATTGTAAACGGAATAAATATAACATAAAATTAAATAAATAAAAAAAATTGGAAAAAATATAAAGATAAATATATCTGGCCATTACCATTCTTCTATTTAGAGAGGATATGACCATAGAGGTGGCAGCTACGGTGGCCAGCCCTGGCCAATGAATCAATCTGGCTATGGTCCCCCTTATAATAGGGGGCAGGGGTGGTATCCCAATAGCTCAAGAGGGGATTTTCAGAGGCGAGGATCTGGGGGACCACCGCCGATGAGGGGGAGAGGTGGTGGGACTCCCAGAGGCCGGGGGAAGAACAACTCCAGTCAATCGAACAGGAAAGTGGAGGAAGAGTGGATACCTTGGTATCCCAAAGCATCCCAATTGCCTGGAGAAGAAGGAAGAAGAGAAGAACGAGAGGATGCAGAGGAGGCAAAAGGCAAACGAAAAAGAGAAACTTAATGGAGGGAATTTTTAATCTTAGTGATGCAACTTTCTCTAAGGATGAATTAAGAATTTTGGACCTAGGTCTAAAATTCGCTATGGATAGGAACGTGAACAAATTCAATATTTTTATTGATTTTCAAAAATTCATCAGGAAAATTAATATTAAAAAATTCTATGCTAAAAATAAACCACCGACAGATTCCTGTGTTGAGGACTATCTTCATAGTTCCCTCAAAAATAATTCCATTTTCAATCCCCAAATTGCCAATAATCATTTTGTAGGAGCATTTAAATCTTTAGTTTTGGAGAAACTTGCTGTACGACCTAATAGAAAGAAAAAAGATTTAGAAAATGGTTTGGAGCTGTTGGAAAAGAATACAAATATAGTAATTAGGTCAGCAGACATGGGGGGGGGGGGGTGTGATACTTAATAAAATTGACTACCTTGACTACCTTGATGAACTGAATAGATTGGTGGGTGATCAAGAAACATATGAAAAAGGGGAACCCCACCAAGAAATTCAAAGATAAATTGAAGAATTTAATCAATATTGCAACAGCCGATGGCATTTTAAAAAAGAAGGAAGCAAGGTATTTGATTCCAGATGCTCCTAGAGTTCCTGTGATTTACCAGTTACCAAAATTACACAAAAATCCACTCAAACCTCCGGGGCAACCCATAATTAGTGGTATTGAATCATTGTTTTCAAGAGTTGGCGAATATATCGATTATTTTTTACAGCCACTCACCACCAAATGTCCAGCATATTTGAAAGACAGTAAAGATTTAATTGAATTAATCAGCCCAATGACCGTCGATGAAAATTGTATCCTCGCAAGTGTAGATGTAAATTCCTTATATACCAATATTCAGCAGCCACATGCCCTTGAGGCTGTCAATTGGGCCCTGACGAATACCAATATTAAAATTAAACAGAGAGAATTTATTCTACAAATTTTAGATCTGGCCATAAGCCACAATTTCTTTTGGTACGAGAAAGAATTCTATAGGCAGAAGAGGGGCGTTGCGATGGGAGCCAAGTATGCCCCATCAGTGGCAAACCTCTTTATGAGTTTTTGGGAAAAAGATGCTATTTACAATATAAATATTCCGGAATTGAGGCTATATAAACAATATATAGATGACATTATAATCATCTGGGCAGGGTCTCAGGATTCCTTTAGAATACTCCTTGAAAAAATGGGTGACAACCCGTTTGGCATCTCCTTTTCAGAAATCTTCAGTTGCCAAGAAATACATTTTTTGGATTTAACAATATTTAAGGAAGAAAACAAATTGTTTACACACACCTTTTTCAAAGATGTAGACAGGAATGGCTACATCCCACTCACCAGTTGCCACCATCCAAGGTGGTTGGGTGGTATTCCCAAGAGCCAAATGCTCAGGGTCGACGAAATTGTAACAAGAAGGAAGACTACAATGTGCAGTCCAATCTGATCATTGAACGTTTCCAAGATAAAGGATACAATTTGCAAAATCTGAAACGGGTCAGGGAGGAGATTGGAGAGATGGATAGAAGCGAACTGTTTAAAACAACAAGATGTTGGCATAGCTTTTCTAACAGGATATAATCGCCAATATAGAGAATTCGAAAAAATCATAAAAAATCATTGGTCTCTTTTACTGGAAGATAATGAGCTTAAACAAGTGTTACCCAGTAAACCTAAATGTATTTACACCAAGCCACCCACTCTAAGACTGCAACTGGCGCACAATGTTGTGAATCCACCTAAAAAGTTGTTCACCTTTCTGAACCAGATTGGTTTCTATAGCTGTGGGAGGTGTATGATGTGTAGAACTTCTAAATTTAGGAAACGTAAAATTACACAGTTTGAATCTTATGTCACAGGAAGGTACTATGAAATCAAAAAGTTCATTACTTGTGGAACAACGCATGTGACCTACCTTTTGTCCTGCCCATGTGGGCTCCAATATGTCGGTAGGACTACTAGGCCTTTAGGGGTAAGGTTAAGGGAACATGTAAATAGGATCAGGAAGGGGTACAGGCATCATAGTCTTTCCAACCACTTTAGGATGCATCATGGACAAGATTCTAGTGTTCTAACCTTCTGTGGGATTGATAGAGTGGAAGAGCATTGGAAAGGTTCCAATCTCAAACGATCAATCTCAATGAAACTCAATGGATCCATAGACTGTCCACTTTAAGCCCCCTAGGTATTAATAGTGATCTGGATCTTAATTGTTTTCTTTCTAATTGGTAATAATTTGCATATGTATCATCTCTGGAATATATATTTTTATCTTTTTTATTTTGTATCATTTATCTTTATATTTTTTCCAATTTTTATTTAATTTTATTTTATATTTATTCCGTTTACAATTTTATTTTTATATTTATTTTTATTTTCATTTTTAATTTTATTTTCATTTTTATATTTATTTTTATTTTCTAATTTATTTATTTTTATTTTCATTTTTATTTTTATGCATATTTATTTTTTCATTTAATTATATTTTTTCATATATTTTTTCATTTAATCATCTTTTCTTTTATTTTCTATTTCTATTTATTAATTATTTTATTTTAATTTTATTTTATCAATATTTATTTTTATTCCAGTCATGATTACATTGCTATTATGTATAGTAATTTCAAGTTCAATTTCCATCACAATGTTTTATATGTATATTTTGTTTATATGCATCTCTTATATTTTATATATTTATATTTAATTTTAACTGTTATATTGTATATTGAACAATATACATTATTCACATCCGTTGGGCAATGTTGTAACGAGAGTTATGTTTTTGCTGCGGTCTTAGGTCTTGGCACATGTGTTTAGCACATTTATCACTATTATTAATATCACTATTTGCTAGCGCTGTTTCCTTTTTGGTATACACATTTTTGAAAGTTTTAGCACTTTTTTTACAGCAGCTGCAACCAATTATTATTTTTTTCACATAACACTAGTTTTATTTTACTTTATTTGCTCTAGTGCCAGTTTTTCATGTCTTGTGGACGGGCCACCGGGTAGAAGTCTGTGAGGCGCTGGAGCTGCTTGATCTGCTTCCTCCTCATAGACATTGTTGCGGCGGGCGTTCAGCGGTCCCGCTATGCGTTTTGGAGTGCGGAGACCTCTCCTGTGGCGCGATGTTTTGCTGTACTGAGCGTGAGTCAGCGGGAGCTCACAGTTATGCGGCCATTTCCATCGCCGGCCAGACACGCCCCCCAAGAACATAACTTTTATATTTACGGTAACCTTATATTTTAAATTTGAAAGTCCTTTTGATCAAAAAACAATATATTGTTAAAGTGTATTTAAAGCCAAAACATTTCTTGTATTGGGTGGAGTGTGCAAATGTTTAGAGTCTCTGTCAGGCTTTTATTACTGTCTTATAAAAGGTATACTGTGAAAGTAAAAATAGTGCGCAGATCAACCTTAATCTAGTATGATCTTTAAAATGTGTATAAGTCCGTGATAAATAAAATCCGTGCCACTGTGAATAATTAAAATAGCACCAAACTATGTATGATAATATAATCCACAGACTAAAAGACTTCAGATGTAGTCAAATAATTAAATACAGATCCGTGATGTATTAAATAAATGATATAAATAAATGAACTCCGTGTATAACATAATACAGGACTAGTTCATAAGATAACAGCTGCCCACAGTGCAAAAAACTGAATAAAAACACTCCTCAAATAGTGAATGTGAAATAAATAAATGCTCCAACTACTAACTTACTCCGTGCTCATGTGAATTAAAATAAATAAATAAAGTTCCAAACAATGTTAAATGATCCAAACAATGTTCAATGAATGCCAATAAAAATCCTCCTAATCCAATGCTATGCCCGCCCCCTACACCAGTTAATCAACTAATCAGCAATATCAGTGAAACTGGCTCAGATGCATGAATCCACAGGGAAATAGGCATAAATCAGCATATAATTGGCAAAAAACTATAAAATCGATACAATCGGCAGATACTGAGATTGTAAGTGTATGGGTGTTTGTGATTCAATAGAGGTACGTGTAAAAAAGTAACTGTTATAAAATCACTTAGCTGATTGCTTTATCTTCAAGGATTGTGTAGGTTTCTTGCTCCGGTATTTATATGTAAAGAATAAAGAAATGACACAAAAACATTGTGCAGCATCTCTGATAAAATAAATGTGTGCCTAGAGTGTTAGTGTGCACTCACATATACCCAGATGTATTAGGCGCATAGATGCATTAAGGTCAGGCTCCTTACTAGGGCTGTTAGCCCTTCTCCTCCTCGATCAGTCCGTGTCTCTGCACGGCGTTACTTAGGCTCCTCCTTCCCTTCCCATTACTGTCTGTTTCCCCTCTGGAGAGCTCCATTGTTTGTTCTGGTTACCATTGTTATTAGAATACAATGTGCTAGGAAAATCAAAATTCTGTAGTTGTCCCCAGAACTGAACTCAAAGGTAAATCTTCACATAAGGATTCTTGTTGCAGTTACAACTGTCTAAGAGAAGATTTTCTCAATTTGGGGAGATTTACTATAATTTTCTGTTGCATCTACATTGGAAATAAAAATATGAGGGTGTGGGGGACCTCTGATGTGGGAGAAGCTCTGATGTGAACAGTGGGCATGTAAATAAGAGGCCACTGATGTATGTGGGGGCTTTGGATGTAAAGGGGGGCTCCTGATGTGACTCTGATTTGAATGGGGCTTTGATGTGAAAGAGGGACTAAAATATGGGCATCAGATATTTGAACAGTGCTTGCGATAGGGGTCATTTTCCATAGATACTCCCCTGGTTCCAGGCAGTGATTTAGAACTTTTCAATCCAAAGATCTGCATAACAGCCAGGCAACTGTTTTCTGAAACCGGTCAGCAATGGCAACCCTTGTAAGGTTTCCTTTTAAGGATTTTTTTCTTAAATCTCCCTGCTTTTTCTTTAGCATGGGTGTTATGAGGTTTTCACTGTTACAGCCCTCTACTGTGACACTATAGGCAAATGTTATATTTGGGATTGCAATCATTTAGCTTGAAGCACAGATTGTTATGTGTTTTATTTTGCCAGAAAGAGTTTTCATATGCCTTTTACTAGTATTATATATAAAAAACATATATAAAAAAGGTGCAGCGCTAAACACACATAAATAAAAAACAATTGAAAAATTCAAAAAATATGTCCATAAACAGTCCAATGGAGTCTTTCTAAGGTGATGACGGAGGCATACATATGCAGGTGACAACGTGAAAGAAAACTTCCACCACAGATGAAATGGCCGCTCACCTCACCAAGTGGACCCTTAGATCATAAAGGGTCACTAAAGCCTTCCCACCAGGGGTTAAATAATAACGATCCACTGGAGAAATACGTCACACTTGGCAGATATGCCGGATGGATGTCAGTTAGTCCTCACGGAAAAGCTCAATCCCATATCGCCATCAATCATGTGAATGAAAAATTTAAAAAACCATAGTGTTCTCTGCTTATAAACAGTTTATTGAAAAAAAGAGATGGGAATATAAAAACTTACAAAGAGGGCACCTATATCCCGGTGCTAGGAGGGTACAGCGTATAACAAAGTGCACAGATCGGGCTGCGGGTGATGTCACTTTCGTCCGTATGCATTACGTCCATATGCAGGACTTCATCAGCGGAACGGCCATGACTACAAACACCCGACTTATATTGTAAAGCAATTGGACGTAATGCATACGGACGAAAGTGACATCACCCGCAGCCCGATTTGTGCACTTTGCTATATACGCTGTACCCTCCTAGCACCAGGATATAGGTGCCCTCTTTGTAAGTTTTTATATTCCCATCTCTTTTTTTCAATAAACTGTTTATAAGCAGAGAACACTATGGTTTTTTAAATTTTTCATTCACATGATTGATGGCGATATGGGATTGAGCTTTTCCGTGAGGACTAACTGACATCCATCCGGCATATCTGCCAAGTGTGACGTATTTCTCCAGTGGATCGTTATTATTTAACCCCTGGTGGGAAGGCTTTAGTGACCCTTTATGATCTAAGGGTCCACTTGGTGAGGTGAGCGACCATTTCATCTGTGGTGGAGGTTTTCTTTCATGTTGTCACCTGCATATGTATGCCTCCGTCATCACCTTAGAAAGACACCATTGGACTGTTTATGGACATATTTTTTGAATTTTTCAATTGTTTTTTATTTATGTGTGTTTAGCGCTGCACCTTTTTTATATATGTTTCTACAGAGGGATTTTTAAAGGTTAACCCTTGGTGTTAATAATTTTACATAATATTTGATATACCATTGCGCTGATTTATTTTATTATTATAAACTATTACTAGTATTGTCCAAATAATTTACACTGTGAATAACAGTTTAGGGTAAGGAGAATTTAAAGTGGACCATACACTAGCATGTTATGTCCACTCTTTAGATCAGAGCCTCCTACCTGTGGGAAAAAGTTAGCTTATATATTAAATATTTAAACTAGGATTGAAGGGGAGGGAAAATTTGATTATAATGGGACAAACAGGTCGGACAGGGGTCAGTCCCTAATAGTGAGTAAAATGGGGAAGATGGGGGAGGGCTATGGCAGATGATAAGAAGGTTCCCATGTTACAAACAAACATTGGAAATGGTACTATTTGCACTACAAAAACAAATAAGCAAATCCATGTGCAAAATGTGACAATGAATTAAAGTGTTTGTTTACCAATGCCAGATGTCTGCCAGACAAAACAGGTGATTTGGAACCTATGGTGCCTAACTTTTTGGCCATAAAACAAAACGCTATATGTGGCAGAAAACTAACACTGCACATCTCCCTGAACACACCACCCCAACTGTGAAACATGGTGGTGGCAGCATCATGTTGTAGGGATGTATAAAAGAAGGTTAGGCTGCACACCACGATTGTGATCCAAAATCCTTTACTGGGACATCCCAGAGTAACACCACTAGACCAGAATGCCTGGTAGACGCGTTTCACACGATTACCTATAATCGTGTCAAATGCATCTACCAGGCACTCTGGTCTTGTGGTGTCACTCTGGGATGTCACAATAAAGGATTTTGGATCAAAATTGTGGTGTGCATCCTATTATTATTTTACACATTGATTTTGGAGGTGAGCTGAGGTGGGCACCCACTAGTTCCATCGAGCTTCCTCATCTCACCTAGAGCAGCAAGCCTTCTTTGTCTATGTTGTGGGAATGTTTTTCTTCAGCAGGGAAGGGGAAGCTGGTCAGAGATGATAGGATGATGGGTGGAGCCAAATACAGGGCAATCTTAGAAGAAAACCTGTTTGAGTCTGCAAAAGACTTGAGTCTGGGGCAGAGGGTCGCCTTCCACCAGGACAACAACCCTAAACATACAGCCAGAGTTACAAAGGAATGGTTTAGATCAAAGCAAATTCATGTGTTAGAATGGCTCAATCAAACTCCAGGCCTAAATCTGATTGAGAATCCGTCGCAAGACTTGAAAATTGATGTTCACTGATGCTCTCCATCCAATCTGACAGAGCTTATGCTATTTTGCAAAGAAGAATGGGCAAAAATGTCACTCTCTAGATGTGCAAAGCTGGTAGAGACATCCCCAAAAAGACTTGCAGCTGTAATTGCAGAGAAGGGTGGTTCTTCAAAGTATTGACTTAGGGGTGCTGAATACAAATGCACGCCACACTTTTCCCATATTTATTTGTAAAACATTTTGAAAACCATTTATCATTTTCCTTCCACTTCATAATTAAGTGCCACTTTGTGTTGGTCTATCACATAAAATCCCAATAAAATACAGTTACGTTTTTGGTTGTGACATGACAAAATTTGGAATATTTCAAGGGGTATGAATATTTTTCCAGGCACTGTAGACGAACACAGAACACAAATGGGAGTTCTCCAAAATGACTGTATGCAAACACATATATATACCTATGGGCTATACGTTTAAAAGGCTAAACATAAAACCTAAGTGGTTCACTGCCAAAGTTAAAAAAGCTATAAATAATAAGAAAAGAGCATTCAAAACATTTTAAAATGAAGGAACACTATCTTCCTTTAAAGGTTACAAAGAATGCTATATAACAGAATATGTAAAAGGAAATAGATTCAAAATGAATGATAAAATAATCCAGAGTGGGTGACTATGGACAAAGAGAAGGCAAATTTAGGAGCATGGGGGAACTCAAGTCCATAGAGGGGTTGATATTGACATAGCCCCAAATGAACCACAATGGCTCAAAATTGATATGGTCCAGAAATATTTAGACCAGGGGTCTCAAACTGGCAGCCCTCCAGCTGTTGCGAAACTACAAGTCCCATCATGCGGGAGTCATGCTTGTAACTGTCAGTCCTGCAATGCCTCATGGCACTTTTAGTTTTGCAACAGCTGGAAGGCCGCCAGTTTGAGACCCTTGATTTAGACAGAAAAAAGGTGAATAAAGCACCTTGACCAGATGGCATACACCCACATGTCCTAAAAGAATGGGGCTCTATCATTTCAAAGCCATTGTTTCTCATTTTTAGGCACTCTTTAATGAGTGGCATAGTACCCCTGGATTGGCGTAAGGCCAATGTGATGCCTATATTTAAATCAAAGTTTTTACTAAGTAACTACAGACCTGTTAGTTTAACTTCTATAGTTGGGAAGATACTGGAGAGTTTAATAAAAGACCACATAGATGAGTTTTTGCTAGGAAAAAAATATTTTAAGCAACAGACAACATGAATAATGAAAGACAGACATTGTCAAACAAATCGGATTTCCTTTTATAAGGAGGTAAGAAAACCCTTAGACCAAGGAGTGGCTGTGGATATAGTATACATTGATTTTTCAAAAGTGGTTGACACAGTACCCCACATATGGCTAATATGACAGGTAAACTCTACAGGCTTGGAAAAATCGGTTTGTAAATGGTTAGTAAACTGGCTAAAAGAACGTATTCCGAGACTAGAATTAATGATCTATACTCTGAATGTTCCAAGGTTATTAGTGTAGTACCCCAAGGTTGATCCAGGTAATATCCGATTGCCTCTCCCCACCCCTAGCCCCCCCCCCCCGCTGGAGCAAATTGGACCATGCCATCCCTTAGATCAACTGTGGTAATAGGAATGTGTAAATGGAGGTTTGTGTGTGTGTTTTTTCCTCTGTGGGTTGAACTGGTCTTTTTTCAACCAGACTGACTATGTAAATTTTTACTGTATATACCTTACCCCTGGCCTCTGTCCATGTATCTTGGCAAGAGTGACATAACAGTCCTTCCAGCAAGATCTGGGGACTGATGAGAATCTCAAATCTTGCAAGATGATGCTCCTGCTTTTTGCTGGAATATCATCTCGCAAGATTTGGTTACTCATCGTTCCCCAGGAATCTTGCAGATAGTGTCACTCCCTGCAATGCAGAAGATGGTGATTAGGTAAGCATTTCACCACACATACATTTTTATACTACTCTTATATGAAAATGTAGGGGGGAGGGGACTAGGGATAGGCTGCATGTACCTGGGATTGATTTGAGGCAGGTTCGTAGTGAATTTTACTAAAAGTCAATAGGAGCTGAATGTTAAAAAAAACATTAATGGCCATAATAAGCTAATAGGCAATAAACAGTCAAACAAGTGGCGTGAGAGACTATACAGTGAGGCAAACCAATTATTTTGCTCGGTTTATGCAGAGACCAATTCACTTTGAATATAATACCTTTTAGGTCACTAAAAGATACCTAATGTGTCACATTGTCATTTTAAATGTCTTCAAAATAATTAATTTTAAACAATCTCTGCTCGGTATTGCAAAGTACGCTGTCCAAAAATATCACTTTGCCAGGCGTCAGTTGTGATATCACATTGGTCTGACAAATCAGCGCCTTGTATTTTATCTAAAGATAGATAACGCCATCATGTGGTAAAATAGTGGAAAATTTATTGTTGGAGCTAGAAACTATGAATACTGAGATATTTTTTTTTCAGGGGATTTATCTAATCTGCGATATACCTCTACCAAATGTCTATGACGCTTGCTTAAAATCACGCCTGTATAAGTAGCATACATGCCATGCAGTCTGAAAAATGTCATTGATAAATAATTGATTTAAAGTACACATCAGAAGAGAAATATGTATGCTGTGATTGCTGGCCCTGTTCTGAATATGCTAGTTGCCTGGATGTCTCTGACTTGAAAGCTTCAGCATATGTAGCTCATATGTGTCAGAAAAATTTCAGATTTACTCATGTCTATACTTCAGTTGGGTCATACACTCACTGAAATGAGAGCATAAGCATGACAACCAGGCAACTAGCATTGTCAGAAGGAGAGCTTAAAAGAGAAATAATATTAATAATATGAGAACTCATATTAACCTAGCTGGATGCACCCTCTGGCTCTAAGGCTGAGAACCGAGCATTCAAATGCAGTGGATCACTCAGTTCTCAGTGCTCTTGGAGTCAGTCACTGGTTCTGGGCTGTGGAGGGGGTAGGAGCAGCTTGCTTAGGCTCTCATCTGCTCCCTGAGAGGCTGAGCCGAATGCTGATACAGGCATCTGGGTGGATCCCAACCATGTGGTCATGATCATTCCCCAGCCTGGACCGACTCTGTGATGTCAGCTGACAGCGGTATTTATAAGCTGGAAGGCTGCCAAGTTACTGCTGGAAGTAGAATCAGGGTGAGATGAGCCCACTAGTACTCCATTTCAGTGCCTCTGTTATGAATGTTGAAGAGGAAATGCTCCATAATGCCTACAGCTTCTGTCAGTGACAGTGAGGTATTGCTTTAAAGCTGATATTCGTGGAGGTTACACAACCAAGACAACAGGGCCTATTCTTGTCAGTCTGCCTCAGTGGGAGGACTTTCAAGGATAGATTTGGGACTAGGTAATTCACAGTTACTGCCACTGGTGGTGTCTGTGCAATATCACCCTAGACATGTGTCAGACCACTCACCACTGACAGTTGACCTACACATGGGGGCGACAAAGAGTAAAACACTATGGAAACTTAATCCATTTTGGCTGTCCCTTATCCCGAGCCCAGACCCAATACCGGAAAAAAATACAGGACTTTTTTCAAATTAATATAGCTTCTGCGGAGGTGGGTGTAGTGTGGGAGGCAGCAAAAGCATTTATGAGAGGCCAGTTCATTAGAACCATAACACAGATTAAAACCTCCACTAAACAATGGGAAGTATCTGTGATGCAGGAGGCCAAAAACGCAGAAGTCGCATATATGTGTCCAATCCCTCAGATGACACTAAAAGACAGTGGTTAGCTGCTCAAAACATGCTTAAAGACCTGACCCTACAGCTAGCGGAAAACAAAAGATTTTTTCTGCAACAAAGTCATTTTGAAGAAGGCGAAAACACAAGACACTTATTGCCAATGCTGGCCAAGTCGCAGCAGACATCCTCACATATAGGAAATATAAGAAATGACAAAGGGACTCTGTGTCACACTACCAAAGACATTATAGATGTGTTCTCGGGTTTCTTGCAATCTGTTCACACATCTAAGGTACATCCTACACGAGAGGAAATAGACCTTTTCCTGAATAAGTATCCTATACCCTGTTTGTCTGAATCAGACGTAGCCCTACTCAATGCACTCCTATCAGAAGATGACCTAATGGAGGCGTTGGCCCATGTGCAGAATGGTAAAGTACCAGGAGCGGATGGTCTCCCAGCAGAAGTATTTAAACGCTACGCAGCACACTTAATTCCCACTCTGTTACAGGTTTATAATACAGCATTTGAATCGGGAACTCATAGTAGTAATTTTAAAACCAGGTTCGTACAGGCCCATTTCCCTACTTACCTTTGATGTCAAGCTGCTTGCCAGGGTCCTGGCAAGCAGATTGGCCAAATGTATCCAACAGGTGATTCACAGGGACCAATCAGGTTTCATACCGACAAGGTCCACAGCTCAAAATCTTTGCAGGTTATTCCTAAACTTACAAATACCCACAGATAACACAGGCAATAGAGCCATTCTCTCATTAGATGCTGCTAAAGCATTCAACAGCATCAAATGGCCATATCTCTGGGAGATTTTGACTAGATTTGGAGTAGGCCCATCTTTCCTGAGATGGGTCCAATTACTATATAGCTCTCCTTCGGCAAGAATGTGTATAAATGGAGAAGTATCTGACCCTTTCCGACTACATAGGGGCACACGGCAGGGGTGCCCATTGTCACCCCTGCTGTTTGCCCTTGCACTGGAGCCATTGGCTATACATATTAGAGAAGCACAGACCATTATGGGTTTTAAGAGGGGCCCTAGACGAGATGTTATTTCCCTATACGCAGACGACACTCTAATATACTTAGGGGACACTGGTGATTCTTTGAAAAGTGTTATGAACCTGATAGCAGATTTTGGGGAACTCTCAGGGTTTAGCATTAACTGGAACAAATCAGTGCTAATACCCCTTGATCCTCTGCCTGGACCGCTGCCAGATTGCGCTAGAGACATAGAAATTGTAACAGAGTTCCGTTATTTAGGTATCCAAGTGACACTGGACCCCACTCAATATCTAGATTTAAACTACTCAATAAATTTAAGCTAAAATGTGCTGCATGGAAAAAGTTGCCTCTCTCTGTCACAGGAAGAGTCAACTTAACAAAAATGATTTGGGCCCCTCAGCTCCTTTTATGTTTTACACAACTCTCCCATATGTATAGTTCACAAATGGTTCACCAGAATTGATGCACTATTCAGGGATCTCATATGGAGTAACAAACCGCATTAGCGCGCATTAGCCTTCACTCTCTGCAAATGGCAATGGATCAGGTAGGTATGGCGGTCCCTCACGCTAGGTACTATTTCATAGCAGCCCAGCTTCAGCATCTGGGCAATTGGGGGGGCATTGACGTACAGGACCCTATTAGGTCAATAATAGTGCCCAAGGAATCCAATCTACCAGCTGTAGCACATCTAGAGGCAGGCCTCACACACCTACCAAAAAACCTTCCCACAGTCATAATGCTGAACAAGCTGTGGAAATATATTAGGTCCCTTTTTAAAATACGAGGAGTTTGCCCCTTTACTCCGATATGGCACAATAAATACTACAAAGAATTATTTAAACTGGAGGATTTCAGGTCATGGGAGGAGGCGGGTATATACTATATCTCCCAACTATATGATGGAACAATACTAAAGTCCTTTTCTGACATTCAGGAGGCATACCCCATTCATAGACGTCAATTCTACGAATACCTTCAATTGCGACATGCCATACAGTGTGAGGGAAGGATCTCTGGGCTTCGGTTAGTGGCACATCCGTTAACGAACAATGTCCTACTGACGGAAGACAGGAAAGGCATGATATCTAGAATCTATATTAATCTGCTGAATACCACGCATGATGCCAGCAGACTTCCCTGTAGAAAGGGGTGGGAGAAAGATTTGGGACACATTGATGAGGAGACATGGGAACTGTGCTTGTCGTCCGCCCCATTGGTGTCGGTCTGTTCATCTCAGCACTTATCCCATCTCTTCCTACTACACAGAGTTTACAGAACACCGGACAGACTACACAAATGGGGTATCCGGGAAACACCATTATGCCTGAAATGCAATATCCATAGTGGAGACCTCTTGCACATGCTATGGAAATGCCCCAAGCTTTTCAGGTACTGGCAGTATGTACTTAATACTATCTCACAGGTATATCAGATTCCACTATTGCAGTACCCTCTTGAGTGCTTGCTTGGTGCCCTGGAGATACCTGCAATATCTCCTAATGAACAGGTAGCTGTGATGCGTCTTTTAAACGTGGCACGCAAGGCCATTGCAAAGCTTTGGATAACCCCTAGGGTACCAACTGGCAAACAATGGGTGGTTACAGTGAACAGGCTACTAGTACGTGAGAGGCTGACATACCAACACCGGGGGGCTCCCTTAAAACATTTTTCTCTATGTGGCAACCCTGGCAACCCTGGCTGGACACGCAATTGATATTGGATTGATTGTTTTCTAAATGTAAAGAAGGATAGCTACAGATTTAAAGACCGATACTGTGGATGGCAAAGGGGACTTTGTGATGATTGGGGGGGGGGGGGGAGTACACTGTGGCAGAGACACAGAGCTCTTAGGAAGCTGGAGTTTACAAGTTGGCTATAGGCCTAATAAAGTTATACCGATGTGCTAGATTCGACTGTTACACCGATCTGTGTTAATAAAATATGTTTTATTCACATTATGAGAGATGATCCTGTCGAGTACAGCTGTGTTATATGACATTCTTATTTCCTTATGAGTATGCAGTCCAGTAATTCACTAGCAGCTTTTTGCAGATATGATACCTACTATCCTTATATTCATATAGGTATATGCTGTTGTTACTCTATACAAAACATGCATGTACATCCATAACTGCAATCATACTCGACTGTATTCGTATGTTATCTTTATTGTTTCAATACCAAATAAACACGTTCTTGATTTACAAAAAAAAAGCTGATATTCAGTTGTACCTCTTTTAAAAAAAAATCTATAAATAATTGAATACTTATAGCCTGGCCACAGGATATGTTTAAAGTGTAAGCCCAGAATCTGTTTTTCAATATGTTTGGCAACATATATCACTGCACAGATCACTTTTTTAAGCAGTTTATTATGGGTTTTTTGCAAAGTTTCTTACTTGGAGACCCTGCCAGTATGAGCACTTTCTGTTGCAGACCAACAATCCCTAACCTTGCCATTATCAGTAGCATTGTCAGTTTGCCATGTGTACACCTTCAGTTAGCTTTTGGGCTGTTTATCAGGTCTATTAGAAAGGCAGTCCGACTGCCAACTGGAGGACACACAACAGGGTAACATGAGGGTTTAACAAACAATTTATTGCATATTTATTCTCCTTGATTTACATGGTGTGTGTGGTGTCTGTGTATATAAGAGTTTGTAACAAAGGGATCCTTATTTATAATTCAGAAAGTCAGAAGGTTAGCAAGAGTCGGGCTTCCATATTAAGTAAAGATAATTAATGGATAAAATATAACTCAGTGTGTAGAAATGCTTACTGTTTTCATACATTATTCCCAATTTTTAAAAATCATAAGAGGCAGGAAGAATTTAAGTGACTCTTGTGGCATGCTGGGTCCTTAACATACTGCTCACCTAAAGTTTCAACTTCTCCTTCCATCCAAATGCTCATTAAGCTTAATGGGCAGATGGCTTACTAATTTACTATTTTAGTAAAGCTAATTAGATGATTAACTAACTAGCTGATTAAAGAGGAAGTAAACCCTATAGGGTTTACTTTCTCTTTGTTTCCCTGCAAAGGTAAAGCATAATGGACTACTATGCATTGCATAGTAGTCCATTAGGTGTCACTTACCTGACACAGGAGCCAGCAAAGTCACCGCTGTCCCCTTGTGTATGGAGCCTCCATCTTCTTGGTGGGTCTCGCGGCTCCGGCGCTGGCATTTGACGGCGCATCAATGACGTCACTCCCGCGCATGCGTGCGGTAGCCGCCACTCGCGGCATATCGCCGATGAGAGCGGCACACTCAGTGCGCCTGCGCGCCGTTGTCTATGGCGTATGCACTGTAGACAGCGGTGCCTGTCTTTTGGCAAAGATCTCCTAAACTGTGTAGGTTTAGGAGATATTTCTTGGACCTACAGGTAAGCCTTAATCTAGGCTTACCCGTAGGTCAAAGTGGTTTGTAAGGGTTTACAACCACTTTAACCAGAAAGATAGGAGAAATTAACTAAACACACACATAGGATGATGGATGTTTGTTTCAGTAATAACATTTTAAAATAGGAGCCTTGACTTGCACATTGTTTGCAAAGCCCAGAAAGGCCAATATGGGGTGTCTTCCATCTGCACACCTTAATACGTTTTCTATTTTATAATTGTAGCGCTGACATCTTTGTCTATTGCTGTAGCTATGTATATGTAAATGTTAAGTCTGTGGACATTACTGTGGTTCTGCACTTAGAGCCATCTAGTGACCAAAAATGGGTAATGCACTGGTGTGTTATTATCTCTGAACAAACCTAAAGACTTTTACAGGAAGTGGGTGTGACCTACCCATGAACACTCTCTTATACAGTGCATGCTGGGTAGGGTATAAAAAGAACCGGAGCGGCCATATTAGGTCTCTTGGGATCACGTTGCCTGCCTGTGCGGATCTGTGAGGAGGTTTCCTGGAGACTGTGGCAGACAGTCACCACGGAGTGCAAACCTGTTTGATGCAAGGTGATCTGACAGAGCCTGAGAGTGGGTGACCAGACTGACAAGGCCCAGAGGTGCCAATTAGAGCATCGGTGATGGGATCCATTCAGCGGAGTGACACAGAGCATCTGGCCCAGCTGATACAGAAGCAAGCTGCAGTTACCGGATCAAAGTCATCACCCAGAGCTCCCATCCAGTTGGTGAACGCGTTACGACCCACCGTTTGTTGATTTGTTACACGCAGTTAGACTCACTTACAGGCCCCGCTGGAATCTGTAGTTCCATGGAGGAGTAACAGAGCAACTGAGCAGGCTTGAGGCCTACTTCACTTTAGTGCCCAAGCGTTGTATATAAGTTCTTGGAGTTACACCTGGAGCACCTTGCGTTAACTCTTTTTCACACCTTGGATTACAAATATCAGAGGAGTAAGTTAAGCTAGCGAAGAAAGAAGATACGGGAGAAAGTACTTTCAGTGAGGCCTCACGTATAACTTTTAAAGTAGGGGAGCTCCCAGGTTTATATACACAAATATACCTGTCACATTGTATTTTTTTATTGATATATATTGTGCTGTCGTCCTATGTTGGGATGACAACGCAATCTCTGTAACCACCTGTTTAAATATACTTGCAGTAAAAAGTATTTCTGGTTAAGTATTCAGTTGTGTGGCGTGCTGTTTTCCCCACCAGGTGCAGTCAGAGGATCCTGAGGGTATTATACAGGTACTTTGCTTTGTTTTATATTGTACTGTATTGTATTTCACCACAGCTGTGCCAAGGGGATCGAGTTAAGTTAGTGGGGTTTCTCAAAAGAGTGCAGGCCCAATTCAAACCAGCAGCTCCTTTGGCGGTCAGTGCTACACGTGGGGACTCGTCCGGGATCCTGTCACTCAACAGACAACCCCACCCCCTACTTTACCATGGATCCTGCCAAAGCAGTTCAGTGGTGCGAAGCAGAGGGGATATGCTCAGAAGCAAGTGTGGCCATTGAACTTCCAGGAAGCGTCTGGGGAGAGAAGCAAATTAAAGAGGTGGTACAGACATTGTCCCCAGACAAAAAAGCTTATGTGGTCGCAGTCAGGCCGGACCATGGAATTGACTGCACCTACGCGTTGATAGAGTGGAGGCAGGATATCCCTGAAAGCTTCCATGGTGCCAGTATAAAACTATCTGAAAAAATGTAATTTCTACTGACACATCCCAGCAAGAAGGTATGGGATCCCCCAATTCAGGAGCAGCTGGAACCTTTAAGCAAAATGACAGAGGTTTCTGCTCAGCTGAAGGCAGAACAACAGTTAGCTGACCTGAAGCGACTGTATCGGGAAATGCAGGAGAAGTTTCAGGAGACCTCCAGACTAATGGCTGAATGCATTAGTGGAATACGTGCCTTTCTGGAAGATCAACCAGATAGTCGGATGACAAGGAGCCCTGAAAAAGTGCAGAAGATACGCACTTTGGGCCATTTGAAGGAAGTAACCATCCGGAAAGACTTCCGCATTGACGGCCAAAAAGGGCCAGAAGGACAAGCTGTCTTACATCAGTCTCCTACACCAAGTAGAGTTGGGGCTAGAGAAAGGATACTTGGAATCTGAAATTAAGGAGGCTGTAATCCATGGCATCAGTCCAGGGTCGAGTGTCAGGGATATGTTGGAGAGGAAAACTGGAATGGCTCTGAACCAGCTAATGAGGATTCTGAAGAGCTACTATGAGGAGGAGGATACCCCTGAGTTGTATCATAAGCTGATAAACATGACCCAGGATGATAACGAGACTTCTCAGAACTTCCTATTCCGGGCCATCAAACTTAAGTTCCACTTGCTGTCAGCCACAAAGGAGGAAGGGCTTGGAGACCACTTTGGAGTTGAGTTAATAAAAAGGAAATTCCAGAGGTCAGTGACTACAGGACTGAAGAGTGATCATATCAAGGTGGCTCTGAAGCAGTACTTGGAAGATCCCTCTACGCCAGATGAGGTTCTCATCGAGAAGGTGAATGAAACAGATAAGGTGGAGCTTGAGAGGGACCAGAAACAGAGGAAACTCCACTCCCCTAGCACCCCTTGTGCTAAAGTGCATTAAGTGGATGTCCCCTCAGATGCCTGGGAACTGGCAGCAGGGTTTGAACAAGGATCATGGCTCTCACCTACTCATAACCTTTCTGCAAGTCAGACTGGGCTGGAAAAGTTATTCCAGACCCAGAGAGAAATACTAGAGATTATGACAATGTTGATGACTCAGCTGGCAAACCCCCGTTTAGAATAGTGTACTGTATTGTATTGCACCACAGCTGTACCAAGGGGATCGAGTTAAGTTAGTGGGGTTTCTCAAAAGAGCGCAGGCCCAATTCAAACCAGCAGCTCCTTTGGGGGTCAGTGCTACATAATATAATCATTATTACTATAGATGGATGTCTGAAACTCTCTTACATTGGGCTAAGCTTTGTGTCTTCTTCCTTTCTGGCTACTGCTTATAGTGCTCTTTGAATGCACGAGTATCAACCATAGGACCTGCTGTATGCAAGCTTCTTTGGCTGTTTGACAAAGTGCAAAGCATCTAAATAGGACTGGTTCCTATGAACATTCTTTGCGCTGCCACCAGTAGACTGAGAAATGGACCATAAGCCAGACTTTAAAAATCCATTCTAACCTCTATCTGCTACCCATATATTTGGGACATTTAAGGACTGTCTCAATATACAGTAAATAAATCACATAGTACAATATGCTTCCACATGCACCATTTAGTGTATATATGTAGTCATATTTTATGACCTTTGAATTCTAGTTTTTACTTAATGTCTTTTTTTATTGAAAACATGTGATATTTATCATCTTGCATGTATTCATTTATTGCGATTTGTTTAAATGTTTCACTAGGTGAATATTTGTTTTATGTGTTTTATACTTGTATGTTTTGATTTAATCATTGAGCAAGATTGTCACCTGCCTCCGATTGACGTTCCCCTAGCACCTGTACAGGGGATGGATCTATATAATACGTATCAGTTAGGCATATCTTTGTAATGATTAAGCACATTTCTGTTGTGTGAAACAAGTCTACCTTGACCACTGCTGGTGTCTTCTGGTGCCATTTTGGATATTTTCATTTCAATAAACTTTACTTGGAGCCTACATGAGGTGCATCCGTTTCTTATTTTGACAATTTACCATGGAGGCAAGCTGGGGCTAGCACTCAGTGGGCGTATCAGTTACACCTGGAGCGGTGAGTTCTTTTCATTTGAAGTTTGAGCTCCCTGCATCCACTCTAAACATGTCACTGCCATATTATCTTCCTCATTTTCTGGGTCCACTGCTTTCTTGCATTGCCCATTGGGAAGACACTGATGATGATGTAACTCCTGCTCATGTGCACCTGAGTTACATTATCTCGGCACTTGACTCCATTCGCTGTCTGTTACATATAACAGAACTGTACTCTGAACTGTAAATGCACCACAGCCAGTGTACAAATTGAAAAATTGCTGGCAGACCATTTTTTTTTTTTTGGCAACAGACCCTAAGTGCCAGTTCGCACTACAGCGACTTGGGATCCGACTTGTCAGACCCCAGGTCGCCCCAAGTCGCTGGACATAAGAAATTCCATTGAAGTGAATGAGAGCTGTCTTACTGTACACTACTGAAGTCACTCCGACTTCAGAAAAGGTTCCTGTACTACTTCAAGGCAACGTCTAGCCGTCTTGTGCCCATAGATTTCAATGGAAGTTGCCTCCAAGTCAGATCCTTATCTTAATTGATGTGATTTGGATCCAACATTACAGGAAGATTACCCAGGAATTCCCTGAAGTTGCTTTGAAGTTGCCTCGATGTTGCCTCGAAGTTGCCTGGCAAAGTCATGCCGACTTTCAGGTCGCTGTAGTGTGAACCGGCACTAACTGCTGGAAAGTTTTTTGTTTTACTTCTGCTTTAAAAAGATATAAGATGTCAATAGCAAAGTAAAACCTTCCCTAGATTTTTTACTACTACTATTTCAGAGCTGAGTAGATCAGACATCTTTACTATTCCCCACCCTTTTCATGAGTATGGACAGAATGAGTACTATATTTTACCACTTTTGGGAAAGTGTAATGTAGTTGATCAATGGTGTTTGCAGTGGACTCTCTGCAAAGGGCCTCTTTACTTTTAAACATGACATCCAGAGAGTTACATATACAGTAACTACATAAACTTTGGGGGATTTACTGATCATATTCTACAATATACAAGAAAATATACCTCATGAACAGAACTGTACATTGGCTCACTATGAATAGAATAAATGTTTACATTACCCATAAGCTGTTATAAACTAAACATAGCTCAACTGTTCAAGAAGAGGCACTAAGTAGGCCTCTTCACTACCATAAATACCCATGTATTATTGTAACAGATTGCATGACTGGTGAAAGGGACATGCAATATATAGTTTTAATGTTGTTTTATGTAATTAGAATGAAGGTTCATATATCTTGTGATTTATACAGATACTTTAAAATACAGCCATTTTTTTCTAATTCAGTCCAAACTGCAATAGCATTTGTAGTCTGCTGAATGTAAGTGAGTAAATGGTTCTTGGAGCTGCTTGCACATTTTATGAAATGTAATGTGAAGAAAACCTGTATTAAGAGAAATATGGAGGCTACCAATCTAATGCCCCATACTCACAGTCGGAAATTCCGATCACAAAATCCGTTGGATTTTTTCCGACGGATTTTGTCCGACACTGGTGTTGCATACACACGGTCGGACAAAGTTGTCGGAAAATCCAATCATTCTGAACGTGGTGATGTTCGTTGCATACGACGGAACTACGTAGAGGCTAGTAGCCAATAGCTTTGGTCTCGTAATTTGATCTGAGCATGTGTGGCACTTTGTCCGTCGGAATTCCCTACACACGATTGGAAAAAGTCAGATCGGAGTTTGTTGTCGGAAAATTTGAGAGCAGGATCTCAAATTTTTTCTGACGGAAATTCCGACGGAAAAAGTCAGATGGAGCCCACACACGGCCGGATTTCCCGACAACATGGTTCGATCGGACATTTTCCATCAGAATTTCCGACCATGTGTACGGGGCATTAGGGTGTTAATTTCCAGATTGATTTACTTTTTACTACTCCTGATCTCAAAGATTGTCCCAAGTCAGTGGCTCAAGTCCACATAAGAGCCAGGCAAGTAGCATTTTCAGAAGGACAGTCAGTCAGCCTACAAAACATTCCACTATTAGCACAGGTTTCCGTTAAATGCAAAAAAAAAAGAGAGAAAAACATTAAGGACCATTCACACCTAGCGATGGCAGAACAACGTAGTTTTAGAGCTGACATTGACGTATTTCTTGGAAACTGAATTCTTGAGTGTTCTGTACGCATTTTGTTGTGCGACAAAACGCCCATTTTTTTGCATGTTTGTTTAACGTTAATGGCACCCAAATGTGTATTTTGCATGGATTTGACTTTGTTCCAGAATTGCACAATTTTGAAGGCGATTATAGAAATCCCAGATGTGAATGGGGGCTTAAGGCTGGGTCCACACTGTAGTGTGCGAATGTGCAGGTTTTGAGTGTTATAATGAGCTGCTATGCCAGTGCTATTGCTTGCGACTGGACATGCATTGCACAATTACATGGTAATGCACTACTGTTCATTTTGCTGAATTACAGTATGAAATACATCCCTCTTTCCACATCAGCTTCCTATAGAACAAATCCAATAGAAATGGCTGGTATGACTGTATATATATATATATATATATATATATATATATATATATGTTTATAAATGTTTATGCACATAAATCATTTGTTTGTTTTTTTGACAACTTGCTAACACTGTATTCTGTTCTGGCTGTTATGAAGACAGGTAAGTCTCTCAAATCCATTGTTCTCAGTGAATTATCTGCTCCTGTACTGACTCCACCTCTGAAAAACTCCACCTCTGTAGTTCAGAAGGCAGGCTCGGTGAAATGCGTGACACAGCAGTGTCTATTCACAGGGCATAGTGAATAAACATAGCTCCTAACTGTCCCTGATTTTGAGGGACTGTCCCTAATTTGGAACAATGTCCCTCTGTTCCTCTTTCCTACTCATTTGTCATTGATTTTGCTTTGATCTATATAGTTGTATATAAAATGCATTATTTATCTGTAGCACCCTCTACTGTACTAAAAAATAAGATTTTTCTGTATTGTAGGAAAATTGTCCTGTGTTTGTTATCCGGGTCAGGTGAGTGACTCAGGGAGGGCTGGATGACTCACAGGCAGCATCTCTGAGACCTCCCCCTACTTCTGGAACATGTTGGAAACTTCCAGAAGAATGGGAGTGGAGGTGAGGAGGAGCTGTCTAGAGTATTCTGAGGGCCTTGACCAATCCCCAACAGATCGGTTGGCAGGGGGCAGGCCCCCTAAAATACTTTGGGTCAGCCCAGCTGGGGCAGTGGAGTTCGGTGGACTCTGGAGATGGAGTGTTAGGCTGTCAGTGGCCCTTGAGGGTGCCCCCAAGTCTGGGGGGGTGACCCTGGGCCTGGGCTAGGGGTGCGGAAGAACAGCAAAGAAAAAAAAATGTTTAAAGTTTTTTTTAAAAAATGTAAAGAAATAACAAATTGTAAAAAGTATATTTTAAAAACTGTGAAAAAAATGATATGTAGTTTGTGCGACTGAAACTGTCTGTTACTCTATGAGGATATAGCAGCTGTGTGGCCTATTTTTATTTATTTTTTAATAATTCTTATAAATTTTTCATGGATTTAACATTCAAACATGTAGATACACACATTACGCATTAGTATACTATACGGTATGTCAACAGGTACAACAGTAAAAAATGCAAAAAAAAGGGGGTACCGGCGCCGACTCTTATGCTAGTATGCGTTTTATGAAGGCTGCACTCTGAAAGGTAAAAGGGACCAAATGTCCGATTACTTGTTATAATTAGGGTTTTAGGAGAGATGCGCCAATCAAAGAAAGGTCTATATATCCTTAAGCACCTTACAAAGCTATGTTTAAAGGAGCTTGTTGTATGTTACTGCTGTCAGCTATAGATCCCTTTAGGATCAAATCAGTCCTGTGGTGGGCAGGATAAAATAAGGTGACGATTAACATCAAATAAAGTGACTCTAGTTTCTATACAATAGTGCTAGATACTCCTATACAGACGGGTGGATATTCTTATACAATCCTGAAAAAGAATTTCTTACAAGGGAGTTTTTGCAACACAATCCCAATTCTGTGAAAGAAAACCAAAACCTCCTAATCATACAAAACCCAATCCTGTGAGGAAAGAAATTTCACAAAATATATATACGTGTATGTCTATAATCCTGTAAAGGAAAATCTGTATAGTCAAACCACACTTTTATCAAAGAAAAATGTATATACATGTATATCTATAATCCTGTAAAGGAAAATCTGTATAGCCAAACCACACTTTTATCAAAGAAAAAGGCAAAACAAACCAGCACACAAAATCCTAAATTTTGTGAAGTGACAATTCCCCCCTCCACTCCTGTGGTCCCACTCCTGCAAAGGAAAATTCAAAAAATCTCCATATTCTCAAATTCCATGTGCCACAGAAAATTATTTATAATATATAACATAAAAAATTTGAAAAATATATAAAGAATGTAATATATAAAAATATATAAGAAAAGTCCATGTGTTGACAGCACCGTCATTTAAATCAATCCGTGACGGGTTAATTCCACTTGAATACACCACTAGTGATTGACACCTTCGCAGATCATGTATATCACCCTTGTGTGAATCCACCACCACTAAGAAATGGCCACTCACCAGATTTAGGTGAGTTTTTAGCGTTTGGTTAATTATCTGGATAACCACTCCTTTTACTCTGATTTGTACTCACTCAGGGGTCCGAATTGCGTTTATTGCAGGGAATGTCCTCCATGCTCAAGGGAAATAATAAGAAATGCTCCCATAGCGTAATACGTTCAAAAAAAATTATTTAGCAAACAAAAAGATAAAAGACAAGAGAACTTTTGCACTCACATTTGCCTGTGCCCTCAAAGCCGGCACTGAGCCTCTCCAGTCGTGTAAAGGGGGACCTCGAATCACACAAAGACCGCAATGCTGTGTCGCCTATCCCCTCATGTACCTGCCAGCTGACCAGTTGTAGGATTACCCAGCAGCCTCTACGCGTTTCGCACGTGAATATGCGTCATCAGGAAGCTTCTGGATATAGCCCCCCCATTCCTATTTATACCCATTTTCCTGTTATTATGATAAATGCACCTGTTTTCACTTACTTTTCATTTTTGCCGCCGGGCCGGAAGTGTTACGGCCGCCATCTTGCTTCCCCCCGCTATGCCGCCGAAAGTTCGCAAGACGCCATATTGGTATACCCTGCGTCGTTCCGCCGGAAGTGCGTATGGCCAATCATTCTATGGGTGTGCCGCCTGACCAGATATCTCCTGTCAGCCATGTTACTATACCCACAGTGTGTTACACCTTCGATAATACACAGTGACCCCGGTGGCCTATTTTCCGGTTTCCTGTTAGTCTGTGTCATGATCCTACACCATACCTTCCCCCTTTTTATTGTTTTAATTAGTTGGAGGTACCCATCTACACAGCTAGGTCACTCTTACATTTATAAAAAGTCCCAGGTAACGAAACTTCAAAGAATGGATAAAAATGTATATTTAATTAATACAATTAGAAAAAATATATAGTAAGATTAGAATACAAATAAAAATGAATAAAAAATAAAAGATAAAAAATATTAGAATTGTCTAAAGACTAAAAATGATAATAATAATTATAATAAAAAAATATACAGATTGCAGGTGGTTTTCCAACCTTATGTATCTGTATCATCTTATGGGAAATCACTTCCCCTTATGATCAAAAGCTTCCTATAAAATAGTTCAAATTTGTTGTTCTCCACTGGTACTTCTAAGTTTATTTCATTTCCTCTTTATACATTTATTCCATATTGTTTTTTTTATTTCAAATAGTTATTTGAATAAAAAATAAAATAAAAATTAAAAAAAATAAAAAAATAAATAAATAATAATAAGTAAAAATAAATAATAAATAAAAATAAAAATAAAATAAAGAGAAATAAAAAAAAATAAGCGGGGGGAAGCAAGATGGCGGCCGAACACATCCGGCGCGGCGGCAAAAATGAAAAGTAAGTAAAACAGGTGCATTTATCATATTAACAGGAAAAGGGGTATAAATAGGAATGGGGGCTATATCCAGCAGCTTCCTGATGACGCATATTCACGTGCGAAACGCGTAGAGGCTGCTGGGTACAGGCAAATGTGAGTGCAAAAGTTCTCTTGTCTTTTATCTTTTTGTTTGCTAAATAATTTTTTTTGAACGTATTACGCTATGGGAGCATTTCTTATTATTTCCCTTGAGCATGGAGGACATTCCCTGCAATAAACGCAATTCGGACCCCTGAGTGAGTACAAATCAGAGTAAAAGGAGTGGTTATCCAGATAATTAACCAAACGCCAAAAACTCACCTAAATCTGGTGAGTGGCCATTTCTTAGTAGTGGTGGATTCACACAAGGGTGATATACATGATCTGCGAAGGTGTAAATCACTAATGGTGTATTCAAGTGGAATTAACCCGTCACGGATTGATTTAAATGACAGTGGTGTCAACACATGGACTTTTCTTATATATTTTTTATATATTATACATTCTTTATATATTTTTCACATTTTTTATGTTATATATTATAAATAATTTTCTGTGGCACATGGAATTTGAGAATATGGAGATTTTTTGAATTTTCCTTTGCAGGAGTGGGACCACAGGAGTGGAGGGGGGAATTGTGTCACTTCACAAAATTTAGGATTTTGTGTGCTGGTTTGTTTTGCCTTTTTCTTTGATAAAAGTGTGGTTTGGCTATACAGATTTTCCTTTACAGGATTATAGATATACACGTATATACATTTTTCTTTGATAAAAGCGTGGTTTGGCTATACAGATTTTCCTTTACAGGATTATAGACATACACGTATATATATTTTGTGAAATTTCTTTCCTCACAGGATTGGGTTTTGTATGATTAGGAGGTTTTGGTTTTCTTTCACAGAATTGGGATTGTGTTGCAAAAACTCCCTTGTAAGAAATTCTTTTTCAGGATTGTATAAGAATATCCACCCGTCTGTATAGGAGTATCTAGCACTATTGTATAGAAACTAGAGTCACTTTATTTGATGTTAATCGTCACCTTATTTTATCCTGCCCACCACAGGACTGGTTTGATCCTAAAGGGATCTATAGCTGACAGCAGTAACATACAACAAGCTTCTTTAAACATAGCTTTTGTCCTGGAAATTTATAGATAGGCAACTCCTATCCTCATATTGATTAGTGGTTCCAAATTAGTAATAACTACTGCAGTAGGGAACAGACACAAAAGATACGCTCAGCATCTTTCCAAATAACCGTTCTCCTTTATTATGACGCAATTCAGGGGTTTTATACACATGATTACGTAGGTATCACATTAATATTACAATTGTTCATTTATGGTAACAAGGGGCGTATCATAGGCAGGCTTATTCTAATCAGGACTCAAAAGAATGTAAACATGTACTGAAAACATTATTAGTGCCGTGTGCACAGTGAGGGCAGTGTGCAATACATACAAAATAGAATACAATTATATACAGAACTTACAAATTTCCATTACACTTTGTAAGGTGCTTAAGGATATATAGACCTTTCTTTGATTGGCGCATCTCTCCTAAAACCCTAATTATAACAGGTAAAACAGTAAGTATAACAATCGGTAATATTGTACATGTAAGTCAACACCAAAGGGTATTATAGGCCTCTATATTTTTGCACCCAAATCAACAAGTTCCTATCAAATTTCTTACATGTTAAAGAGTATATCGCCAAAAGGCATTCAAAAGGTATGATATTCCGGTTGACTAGTTTTACCATTTCACACTGAACAGGCCACATCACCCATGTGAATGTGCCCCAAGACCTCATTTGCACATAGAACTTTATTTATTAACTCAATACAGTTTTATCTTTTAGGCCCCGATCACACCTGAGAGATTTTGTGCTTGAAGCTTGTAGCTCTAAAAAGCTCAACAAGCCAAATTCCATTCATTTCAATGTCCCCTGTTCACATATGAGCGTTCTGTTGCCTGAAGAAAAACGCCTGTCACTCAAAAAAGTACATGAGCTTCCTTTTGGCAGATTACAAGTGTTTTTGGCCCCCTAGACTTCAATAGAAATGTCAGACTTGAGCGCTTAACAAGCATTTTGTCCCTTGTTTTCTGCTCAAACAGCAGCTCTCCACCCCTAATTTCCTCTCCTTCTCCCCGCCCCCTAGTGCTTTCTATTGGCTAAACAAAAATGCCTGAAGCTGTAAAACGCTTGTAATACACTACTAAAATTCTTTAAAAACACTTGTAAAAAGCTGAAAAAACACTTTAAAAAATGCTTGGAAAATTACAGTAAATTGCTATGCTCAGGTGTGAATGGAGCCTTACATTTAGCAGGAATGTTGTAAGTTATGTTATGTTTATTTTTGCTAATAATGATTTTAGTAAAACTATCATTTTGATATTTCCGTGAGGGGGTCCTGTTGGGTAGGCTGTACAGGGCCCTGTGATTTCTATCAGCAGCCCTGGCTGGATCTCTAGGCTTTTCCCTCTCTAGAGCTCTCAGATTGGCACAGGTGTACATCAGCTCATGACACTATCTGCTTCCTACAGCTTTGTCCGCATCTCAGTCCTTTCCTCAGTCCTTTTCTAGCTGGGATCAGCTGACTTACACTTTGCAGCTCCTTTCTTAGCACAGCGGTAGCTCCAGTGTCTCTGCTTACCAGTCAAAACAACACAGTAGCCCTGATTTCTTTACCAGCTCTGTCATTTGCTGCACCCACAGTTCTCATCTTCTGGGTCATTCTTTGGGCTCTGCTCTACACAGCACAGCCACCTCTCCTCTCTACAACTCTTTCTAATTTTTCTAAAAATCTATCCCCAAGACGGCACCTAATCTCGGTCCACTTTTGGTCTCCAATATAATGGCCACTGTGTCTCCTATATTGGAGATACTTCTTCCCCTGGTATCGATGAGCAGGGCTAAAGTCTTAGGTTGCTACAACTAATTGGGTCTCTGTTTCCTCTTCCTCCTACAAGCTGTCCATCAAGGTCAGGTAAGGAGAAGTAGTATTAAACACCCCTGCTCCACTACTTAGTTAAAATATTCTGTCCTATAGCGAGCCAGCACTCCTATGCGATTCGCACATCTACTCAACACTATTAACTCCACTGAGTGCAGCGCTGAAGAAGTCCCCTCATTCCAGAGTGTATCACTAAATCTTATAAAGATTAGAAATAAATTATAAAATTCCTCTACCTAATTCTATTCTGTATTGATAAAGTGCTCAGTGCTTATTGTGAAATAAAACAAACTCGTAAGAGCCACTGTGAATAAAGTGCTTTTGTGTTATCTGTGCAAAAAGAACATGAAAATGAAAATAATAAAGTTGTGTCATTCACAATCCAGCTCCAAAATAAAAATGCTTTCTTCAGTGCTTTCAGCCTTCAATGAACCCCCTTCTTCCACATCCTCCCATTTTTTACTTTTTCCTTCACACCTGCTGTTTTTTCACACATCCCAGATTGTGTGCTCACCTTCTGAATTGAACCCCTTATTACTAAAAAGGTCTTCGTGCGCCTTTACCCCATTAGGGGTTAATTGTACCCTCCAGACTTCTTTTAAACATCAGTTCTGCAGGAAAGTACTCAAAGATGAACATATAGCAGGTTCACAATGCTTTCCATACAATCAAAATAAATAAAAACACTCACATTGTGTGGTGCACCTTAAGATCCAACATCTGTGCTACTCTATTCAGAGAAACCTACTGTATGTTTCAGACCCGTATGACCTGTGCTCTCTCTCCTCTGCAAATGTTATAATGTCACCTTGAGCTGACAACTCGCTCTGCGGCTCTCAGATAAAAGTGCCACAGACTGGGCTACACCTTCCCCTACTGAAAATCTTTGGTCCCCAAGGAAGCAATACTTTGACAACAAACTAAATAAATGTACCTGGTAAATAAGCTCATCTTCTGAAATTCCCTACCACCAGATTCAGGCAGCAAGATTTTCCACCATGGTGTCAGGAGATAGGCTGTGGGTGTCATCCACTTGTATGGTGATAGGGTGCTCTTGTGTATCAAGAGATCTGTGCGCGGTGGTGCTAACCTTCTTGGAGATGTTCCCTTTTGAGTCATAAGCCAGTCTTTTTAGAGGATGAACCTGAGAATGTGGCACACATTTTGGCACATTGAATTGAAATAGATAGAAATTTGGTAATTTCAGCAGGGACTGGTCCAATTTCTATCCATGTAGGCACTGTGGTTGTATTGAAGTTGATCTAATGATGGAAGGAAGGAACAACAAAAAAAAAAACTCATCAATGGGCTGCCAGAGTCTCTACCTTGGTCTGAGTAAATCTTCTATAGTAAACAGTAATGAACAAAGAACTTTTTCATTAGGACTTTGGCTACAAAATAAATTCTTTAATCTTTTATTGGAGCAGCTTGTGCATATAATGTGAAGTGGTCAGTCACCATGAAAATTTTCACTTTTCTACTCATATCAGTCTTGAAGCACAGGAAGTCAATCCAAAAGAACTCCATAGGTTTCTAACTATGCATGTGGCATATAAAGACAGTGTCAGGACTCAAGTCTGAATCTGTAATGTCTGCTGTTTCTTCTTGCTGACCCACCTGGGATGCTGGACAGCAGTCTGAACAATCTCTTTAACAATCTTGCCTTGAACCTTGCTTCTCTTGAAAATTGAACATTTTGCTCCTCCCAGGAACTTCTTATTTTAGCCATAACTTTGCACTTGCTGTTTGCCAGATTATTGCGCTCTCTTCAGCCAATATCAGCAGTGGTGAGCACCGGTTAGTGTTTAGGTGCTGTGCCTTAGATGAGCTCATGTCATACACCTTATTCAACTGATCAGTGGGAGACTCGCTCCTGCTATAGCTACTGGTCTCTGAGCCTGACCCCTGACCATGAAGGACAACTCTTGTGGATTGGCAGCATCTTTCTATTACAGATCTCATGCAAGGCCAATAAAACTGATCTTTGACAAGGCTAAAAGTTTTCTTTGGTCTTAGGTGGCCATGTTCATCATAAAAAGCCATTAGTACTATACTTTTCTTTTTCTCAGGAAGGAATAGTATCCATCTTTCCTCTGGCTCATCAGTGGGGGCCCCTCAGTCAATCAGTATATCGCAGAGTTGCATCCAATTTCACATTCTCTGAATCAACTTGGCTCCCTCTAAAGATTAAGTTAGGAGCAGCCCTGGCTAGGGATTTTCAAGAGCTTTCAAAGTGACAGACAGAGTCTTCTGCTTGATCCCTTCTTAAGTCTTTTTTGCTAAGGGTGAGCAGGCCTCCATCTCTCATTTGGGAAAGTGCAGTAGAATTGCAGTAGAATGTACGGATTCCAATGGCTTCAGCTTGGGGTCAGCCAAGTCTATCCTCCTTCAGTGCCTCCTGCGTTGTGTGGGCTTCTAGACAGGGTGTCAGCATCTCTGTTCTTAACTTCTGGCCAGTTCTTCAGATTGAAACAAAATGCAGCCAACACTGCCAACCAACGATGACCATAGCATCTAACTTGGCAATTGTGATGATGTAAAGGAGTGGATTGTTGCCACACTTGACTTTGAACTTGGATTCATACACGTCGTTTTTCAGCTTGGTACTACTGCCATTTTCATAGCTAGCTTCTGAGTGGGGTAGCTCCTTTCAGTTGGAATGAGTCTCCAACTCACATGTCCATCACAGATGTTCATCATTCTCTTGAAACAACACTCCACTGAGTCCAATTTTACTTGTATCCACATGCAGTTTGTAAGACCAAGCAGGGTCATAACAGGGGTCTAGGTCAGACTCCACTTTAGCTGCTAGAAGGCCTGTTCACATTGGTCAAGCTGCTCTTCCTGTAACAATTTCCAAGACTTTCTAGGCCCTTTAACTTGAGAAGTTGGATCTGGTGGTTTCAAACCATCTTCTTTTCCTTAAGTACTCCTGTTCATTGAGGGGGTCGCACTATCTTGGCAAACTCTTACACAAACCTACTGTAACAGGAGCAGAATCCCAGAAAAGACCTCTGCCTGTGACATTTCAGGACTCAGCAAAGAGGTGGCAGCCTCTAACTTCTTGAGGTCAGTGGTAACACCTTCAGCTGAAACTATGTGTTCCAGCAGAGCAGGCACTTTTCCAGAGAAACTTTTAGCTCCTCTTTAACACATTCACTGCTCGTGCTCTTCCAACATTCTTCCGAAGACAATTAGATTGTCCAGATATATCAGCACTTCGTTCTAGTTCATATCTCCCATAGTTCATTCAATCAGCTAGGGCTTTGGTCAAACCTTCCGGTGTTCTGTTTATCTAGGTGTTCTTAAGGATCTGCTGTTAGCAAGGAGGAAGGATTAAACAAAACATCACCAGCTCAAGAGGTCAGCCCAAAGACATCTCTCCAGGCAACTGTAGTTAGCCACAGACATTGAGACTGGTGAGAGGCATACTACATACGGTAGTTACATATAGTTACATTTTAGGCAAGGTTGAATAAAGACAATAGTCCATCCAGTTCAACCTGTGTAGGTGTACGTGTGTCAGTGTCGATAATCATTTCTCATATCCCTGTATGTTGTGTTCCTTAAGATGCACGTCCAAGAGTCTTTTAAAATATCATTACTGCCCACTGACACCACCGATTGTGGAAGAGAGTTCCACATCCTTATCGCCCTGAGTTACATGTTATTGCATTGTCGGTAACATCATTCATATTGTTATTGTTTGTCTCTGTTTATTGTTACCATTCTATTTTGGGTCAGTGTTAGAGGGTGTGGTTATATTTAAGGGGTCACTCACATTAGTAACAGGGGAATCCGGTCATTCAGAAGCTCCTTTAAGGGTAGCGATATAAGTGGGGGCTTGTCCAGGATTTTCTCTGTTCACTCAGTGAAGGATGACAGAGACAATGTGTCAGAGAGTCATCATGGGCACTGCTGTAATCACCAAGTGGCTGGTTGGGGTTAAGTGTAGTGGTCAACATCCTTAAAGATGCCTGGACAAAGGAATATATCCACCAAGCAATGATGACATCAGCTCCTGAACAGAGGGTGTTCATATTGGGACACCTCCCAGACCTATGCCTTTGTCTAACAGTAGATATTGAAGCTCTCCAGCAAGTTCCTCATAGGCCGCGTACACACGATCGGAATTTCCGGTGGGATTGTCCGCCGGACTAGAGTCCGCCGGACAATCCGACCGTGTGTGGGGCTCTGGCGGACTTTTTCTTCCCAAAAGTCCGGCGGACTTAGTTAGAAGTTTTGACTTAAAATTGTCCGCTGGACTCGGCAGTCCGGTGGACAATCTGGCCGTCTGTGTGCTAGTGCGCGGGACTTTTGAAATGAACGGACTTGCCGACCCACCTCGTAAAGTCTGTTCATTTAGAACGTGACTCCAGGTAGACGGGACTAGCGAAGGAAGCCAATTCCGCCGCCTCGATCAGCGAGATTGACACCTCGCTAGCCCCGTCACCTGGTATGGATTTAAAGGGGAATCCCTACGCCGAAAAAATGGCGTGGGGGTCCCCCCCAAATACATATCAGACCCTTATCCAAGCACGCAGCCTGGCTGGTCAGGAAAGGGGGTGGGGACGAGCGAGCGCCTCCCTCCTGAGCCGTACCAGGCCGCGTGCCCTCAACATGGGGGGTTCCCCACCCCAAAGCACCTTGTCCCCATGTTGATGAGGACAAGGGCCTCTTCCCGACAACCCTGACCGTTGGGTGTCGGGGTCTGCGGGCGGAGGGCTTATCGGAATCCGGGAGCCCCTTCAATAAGGGGGCCCCAGATTCCGGCTCCCCACCCTATGTGAATGAGTATGGGGTACGATGTACCCCTACCCATTCAAAAAAAGTGTAAATAAAAACACAACACAGGTTTTTAAAATACTTTATTACACAGATCCGGGGGTCTTCTTCCGTCTTGGGGGGTCTTTTCGCCGGACTCCTCCGCTATCTTCTGCTCTTTTACTAGCTCTTTTACTAGCGAAGGAGCCCGGCTTTTTCCTTCGTCGCCGCCGCCATCTGGGGGTCTTGTTCCGACTTCGGGGGTCTTGTCCCGCTCTTCTGTTCTTTTTACTAGTGGTGGCCCGTGCTTCTGTTGCCGTCGCCGTCACTGTCGCTGTCGCCGCCGCCTTCTGCTTCTTGTTCTTCTTTCTTCATCCGATGTTGACGCGGCGCTGTCTCCTCTTCTAATGGCCTAGACGCGTTATGCTGTGACTTTCATAGGGACAAGGGCCAGGGCCACCGACTCATGTCACATGGTGATCCCGCCTCCCTTTGATGTCACAGTCCCGGAGGAGGCTGGGACTGTGACATCATTGATGATTTTCAGAGGTATTTTCCAAAATAGTCCAGCCCCTCAATTAATGACTGAGAACTGATAATGAGGGAGATGACTCAGAATTGCCAAGACAGGTCTGTCAGGTGAAAGGGCCCAGAATGTCTTGAGAAACGATACAAGATTGGTCCAATCAGGGTGAGCAGGCCTTTTGCCAGATAAAGAGGAGTTTAAGCAATGCCACTATTCTGGGTTACAGCATGCCCAGGCTGTTTTGACAATAGATCAACAAGCATCCACCGTGGACAAGGTCCTGTGGAAAAGTACTTTGTTCACTACATGCTGCCCAATAAATCAACCCTGATCAGGGCAGACTTATTAAGCAACTGCTAGATATGTTGGGCATTCAGAAGTCCAGGACAACTCCTTATCAACCACAAGGGGGCCCACAGTCTCGATCTGCTGGCTATGACAGCAGAATAGGAACAGAACTGGAGCAGGCACATCTCTACATTCACGCATGAGTACAACAGTACTGAGAAAAATGCCACTGGTTACGCTCATGTTTGGAAGAGAGGCCTGAATGCCTGCCTGAATTTTGGCACCTCTTTACATTAAAATGTCTGTTATGTCCCACAGAGGGTAAGTGGTTTGTCTCAGAAGGAACCTAGAGCTGCATCAGACATCCTAGGTCAGCAAAACTTTGACCTGAGAGTTAGAATTCAGGAATACAGCCTGGTGATCGGATACTTCTAATGAAATTGGATGTCTCCAGGAAATAGCTAGCTGACTGGTGGAGATCTCAACCTTACATTATCCTCAAGCAACTTTCTGATCTGCCGTTACACTAGAATGGAAGATGGGACTATTGAAAGTCTGGCACTGAATCTCTTTTGACTCTGAATGAAGGTGTTTGAATGCCGCAGCTGACTGAATCATCCTCTACTAGAGAATCATCTTCAAAGCAAGGATCTCTGCTGGGGTATTTTTACAATGACAACAATGCCGGGGCCTTCTTTTTTTTTACAAAATAGATTTTTATTGTATTTTTCAAAAATTACATCTTCGAAGTCATGTACAATCTGGCATTCAACATGAAAAGAATATCAATGACAAGATAAAGCAGTATAACTTTTTAGAACAAGGAACAGTTGCTGTGCGGCAAACATTTTAATTCCTCAAATGTGATAATTACCATGAAAGAACAACTAACAAACAGTATAAATGACTCGAGCCTTTGAGTTGTTGCCTAGCTAGGTGGAGGGGAGGGGTGCCCTCACGCGAACAACCCCGTAGGGTGCTAGACTGTGCCCGAGTGAAGGCAATCCCCACCCTCCTTCAATATAACCTTCGCAGTGGTGTAACTAGAACCTTCAGGGCCCTGGTGCAAGAAACCATGAAGGGCCCCCCTGAACCCGAGCCGAGGCCCTTCCCTCCGAGTCTGGTGGTGAAACTCCAGGGCTCGGTCACAGGTACGACTTTTGTGAGCCCTGTAGTTCCACCACTGGTATCAGCAGTTTTTTTTATTATTTTTTACAATTTTTTAGGAGTCCCGTTGGGGGACTTTGGTGAGATATCAGACCTATGATGTTACACCTTTGAGACAAAGGAAGAAGGGAAAGGGAAATTGGGACCCTGTCCTCTGGGGAGAAGTGGGCCCTGTCCCCAGGAGAGATTGGGTCCTTGTCCTTATGGGAGATGGGGTCCCTGTCCCCACGTAAGTAGGAGTCCCTGTCCCTAAGGGAAATGGGGTCCCTGTCCTCTGGGGAGAAGTGGGCCCTGTCCCCAGGGGAGATGGGGTCCCTGTCCCCAGGGGAGAGATGGGGTCCCTGACCTTAGGGGAGATGGGGTACTTGTCCTCAGGTAAGAAGGGGTCCTTGTCCCCAAGGGAAATGGGGTCCCTGTCCTCTGGGGAGAAATGGGTCCTCTCCCCAGGGTAAATGGGGCCCCTGTCCTTAGGGGAGATGGGGTCCCTGTCCTTAGGGGAGATGGGGTCCCTGCCCCCATGTGAGAAGGGGTTCCTGCCCTCAAGGGAAATGGGGTCCCTGTCCCCAGGTGGGAAGGGGTCCCTGTCCTCAGGTGAGAAGGGGTCTCTGTCCTCAGGTGAGAAGGGGTCCCTGTCCCCATGGAAAATGGTGTCACTGTCCTCACGGGAAATGAGGTCCCTGTCCTCTGGGGAGAAATTGGCTCTGTCCCCAGAGGAGATGGGGTCCCTATCCTTTAGGGAGAACTGGGCCCTGTCCCCAGGGGAGATGGGGTCCCTTTCCTTAGGGGACATATCTCCTAGAAAGACCTGTCAACATCTGTGTATGACGGGGAGGAGGGGGGGTGCTGGCAGACAAGCCTGCGGTGTCCTTTGGGGAGCCGGCTCTCACAGGGCTGCACTGCATCTGTGTGCCTAAAGTTTGTTTGCCCGTGAGAAGCATGCAGTGCAGTGTGAGCCGGACTCAGGGGGGTGGACTGGGGAGGACAGACACCAGACTGAGCAGCACTGCATGGAGCAGGAGAGGGGGACCCGGAGGAGCGGCAGAGGACACAGGTTGCCTGGGGAATGCACAACTAAAGAGCAACCAGTGTGGTAGTCGAGCATGGAGCTCTGCTAGTCACCCGCCACCTCCAGCCACCCGTGCGCCCAGTGCCTAACCACCTATGCTGCCACCGGCCATATGTAGAGGGGGCAGCATGGGCCCCTTGCAGCACAGGGCCCGGTTGCGCTCGCGACTGCTGCACCCCCTATAGTTACGCCCCTGCTTCCAAGCACATTCAGCAATCAGAGTTAAGAGTAGAGTGACTTAATCATTTCGTTAGAGTTAAACCAGTTAGTCCATTGATGCCATTTTTGGAGCATACGCGTTTTACTATGGTGTCGAAGTGCCAAGGTAGTTTTGTGAATAAAGTGTTCATGCGTGGTACTGATCACCTCTTGGAGAGAGGGGGGGGGGGTCGGGATTTTTCCATTTCCTAGCTATACTAAGGTGAGCTGCCAAGAGTATATGAGTTGTGATAGATCTTGTCGGGTTGGGGACTCAATCTATATTCAGGGATAGCAACGCTAGTGATGGCTGTTCTTCCATTGATATTTTTGTCACGTCGGCAATCAGTTGAAATACTGAGTGCCAAAAGAGAGATAGTTTGGGTTAATTCCAGAATATATGGAGTATATCCCCTGAGTAGCAGGCGTTGTCTGGTGTCGCTTGAAACTTGGACAGTCTGTCAGGGGTTAGGTACCAATGGTATGTCAGTTTGTACGAAAGTTCCCAGAGAGTGGAGCAGCAAGTGGCTTTGTAGATTGGCAGCTTTTTCCCATTGGGCTAAAGTGAAGTCTTGTTTTAAATCCTTTTCCCACCTGGTGAGAGCATTGGAGGTAGAGAATGTAGTTTTGGAGTGGAGCAAATTGTAGAACATGGTTATGCCTTTCTGGTGGGTAGTAGGGGATTTGCAGTAGATCCATGCATTTTGGGGGAGTTTACATACATAAGATTTGATTGATTTGAGGCATTGTTGGGTGCGTAAGTACAGAAATATGTCTGAGGTAGGAATTTGGTATTCTTCTTGTAATGCCGGAAATGACTTGGGTTTATCACTGTCAAAGAGATCGGATATGTATATAATGCCCTTGTCTCTCCAGCGGGCATAGTTGACCGTTGTAAAGCCTCTATAGGGATTTGAACCATTGCTTGTGAGGGGTGATTTGAGGTGATTTGCAAAAATCTGGACCAAACTTTAATAGTTGCTATAATTGTTGGTGAGAGTTGGGAGGGGAGTTTTGCTCCTAGTGTGCTAGCAAAAAGCCAAGAAGATAGTTTAGTGCTCTGAGTTAGGGATGATTCAATATTCCCCCAAATTGTGTAAGGAGAAGAAGGTAGAAACCACTCTCTTGATTGGGAGAGAATGGATGCCATATAGTAGTCTTGGAAGTTGAAAAGATCAAGCCCTCCTGATGATCGGTGCTTGATTAGTTGATATTGGGCACATCTTGGCTTTTCGCCTTTCAAAATTTTTTTGGATAGTATCGATTGGAGTGAGTTGAGGTAGTTAAGAGGTAGGGGGATACGCATTGTGCAAAAAATATATAGTACTTGGGGGAGATGTAGCATTTTAAATGCCGCTAAGCTTCCCTCCATGAGAACTCAAAGGACGACAGCCTGGTGAGATCAGCCTGCCACCTAGAACGGATCGGCAAGTAGTTGGTTGAGAACAATGATTTAGTAAAAGAGGTTAGTTGAATTCCCAGATATGATATGCTGTGATCTGCCCATATGTAAGGGAATCGTAGTTTGAGACGATTGCAAGTGGGAGCATCAAGTCCCATTTTAAGTATATATGATTTAGTCTCATTGACTTTGGACCTCAGGAAGGGAATTATCAGGATCGGTGATCATGAGGATCACGTCGTCTGCGAATAAGCTAATTTTATGTTCTAGGTCTGCTAGAGGGATACCGGTGATCTGTTTATTGGATCTTATGCTTTCTGCTAATGATTCCATGACAAGATTGAATATAATGGGCGATAGGGGGCAGCCTTGTCTCATACCATTGGAAATCTGGAATGGTGTAGAGAGCGTGTCGGCTGAGAATACTTGAGCAGAGGGGTTGGAGTACAGGGCCATTATTGCTTTGTGCATGTTACCAATGATTCCGAATTTGTTTAGAACTGCTGATATATATCCCCAGTGGACCCTGTCAAATGCCTTTTCGGCGTCTAGGGAAAGGAGAAGTGAGGGAGGGGAGGATGTTTTTTAGTCTATTAGCTAGGAGCTTGGCGTAGACCTTTAAATCAAGGTTAAGCAAGGAAATAGGGCAGAAGTTTTTTGGGGATGTAGGGTCTTTACCTGGTTTGGGGAGAGTAACTATCATCGCTGTGAGCATTTGAGTAGAAAATGAGGCAGAGATTGCGGATAGGTTGAATGTTTGGCATAACGTGGGGGCTAGTGTGTGTTTGAATTTTTTTGAAGTATTCTGCAGTGAAGCCATCCGGGCCAGGGGATTTGTGACAGGGGAGTTTGTCTATTGCTGTCAGAATTTCGGTAATCGTAAATGGATCATTCAAATGCGAGAGTTGTTCAGGAGTGACAGATGGGAGGTTTACACTATCTAGGAATGCTTGGATTTTTGTGTGTGAGGGTTGGGGAGTGGAGGTGTCATCTTTAAGATTATAGAGGCCTGCTTAGTAAGTACTAAATGCGTTTGCTATGGAGTTGGGTTTAAGACGTTTTTCATTGGTGTGTGGATGGAGTAGATATGGTATTTTTGTTTTGTTTCTGTGGCCTTTAATCTGTAGGGACATTGCTTTCCCTGCCTTATTCCCTGTAGTATATGAGGTGGCTTTGAGGATCTTGTATGATTTTTCCTATTTTGCGAGGAGTAAGGATCTTAGTTCGTGGCGAAGTTTGAATATTTTAGCATGTAGGGAAGGTGACGGATTGGTCTCATTTAGGGATTCAGTAGTGGCTATGTCGGTCGGGAGTTCGTCCAGTTTTTGTGTTTTCATTTTCTTTGCTCTAGCACCCATTTGCAAGAATACCCCTCTTATAACCACTTTATGGGCATTCCACACCACCAGCGGGTCAGACACTGATGCTTGATTGAGTGAGAAATACTCTTCTAATTGCTGTTTAATGGGTATATAGTAGCATGGAGTGTTAAGTAAATAATTGTTAGCTCTCCATATGTAGGAGTTAGGTTGGGGTGAGTCATCAGCGATGGTGATACTAATGGGAGCATGGTCTGACCAGGTGGTAGTGTGAATAGTTAAATCTGATATACTCTGCAGTAGCCAACTATCAGCTAAAAATAAATCAATTAGTGAGTAGGTGTTGTGACGCGGCGAAAGGAACGTGAAGTCCCTCTCGCTCGCGTGACAACACCTCCACACGTCAAACAAATCATTAGAAAATATAAATGTGTCCAAAGAAGGAGATTGCCTTTTGAGATCAGCTGTAGAGTCCATTGAGACATTAGGAACCAAATTAAAGTCTCCACAAAGCAATAGATGGCCTTTCTGGAACTTCCAAACAGCTTTCAAGGTTTTTCTGAGAAAAGTTATTTGGCCTTGGTTTGGTGCGTAGATAGAAATTATGGTGTAGGCAATGTTGTTTATCGTACAGTTGTAACGGCCATTTGGGTCTGTGATACATTAGTGTAACGTGAAGAGAACAGTGTCTCTAATGGCGATCAGTACCCTGTGTTGATTTTTGGAGTAGGATGACTGGAATACATGAGGGAATTGCCTGTGGTTGCATTTGGGGGAGGAATTTATGTCGAAATGAACGCAAAGGACATCACAGTTGTGGGCCAGCGTGGATTTCCACAAGGATGAGTGCTTTGCTGGGTGGTTTAGGCCCTTGGCATTGAGGGAGAGGATAGTGATCCCCATTGTGGGTGTGAAGGAGATGAGGAGCAGATGGGGTACTCACAGTTACCGCTGTTGCCGATCTGAAGTTGATCAAGTCTCTGGTTGCGACATGCAAGGTCTGATGTCGTGTGAAGGTAAGAGTTTCGACGTACGATGGATCAGCTGGACAGGATCCGTTTAGTGCAGGATGAGAAGATGCTGGGGATTAGTAGAGTGCTGGAGGAGAAAAACAGGTTAACAATCAAGTTTACAATATATGAGTAGGTTATATGTGCTGAATGCTCATAGGCTTGAGTAATGTAGGTGTGTTTGCCTGTAGGATTTATTTAGTTGATATCGGTAAAAGTATAAGAGCCTCAAAGAGGAAACAACAAAAAGAAAAATGTAAAAAGTAAAAAAAAGGATTAACAAATTTGGTTAACGAAACACACACAGTTGTGCTGTAAACAAGTAAGTCAGCAATAAGGAGTTTGGATGAGCAGCTGACCAATACAAGGGGTAAGTTCAGCAAGCAGATGTTAGAGCGCATTTCCAGGCCGGACTATAAAAGTCGCTTTTTGTAGGAAATCGGGCTAAGCTATCAATGGTGATTGTTTTTTTTTCCTTGTTCGGACCAAAAGTGAAGGGATTCGGGCCTACTTGAGAGTCAGAGTGGAACTGTTGGGGTCAGGTAGGATTCCCCAGGCGTGGAGGAGTTTCATGCCACCTTCTAGGGTGGAGATGGTGTGCGGAATGCCATTGTGCGTAGCCAGGATTGTGGCAGGGTGACGCCACTTGTATGTAATTTGGTGATTGTTCATGGCCTTGGTGATGGTTTTGAGTCTCCTCATTTGGAGCGTGTATTGCGACAGGTCAGCGTATAACTGAATGTCGGAGTATGGTGGTGGGAGTGGGGATAGTTCCCTTGCTTTCCTCAGGATTTGTTCTTTGGCTTGGTAAAAATTAACTCTTAGGAGCACATCCCTAGGTATGTCCGCTTCAAGATGGCAGGGTTTGGGCAGCCTATGGATGCAATCGATGGTGAGTTCTATGGGAGTCAGTTCTGGAAGCATGCTGGAAAACATGGTGCTAGCAAAGTTGTGCAATTCTTTGGGAGGAACAGATTCTGGTATACCACAAATTTTTATATTATTGCGTCTGGAGCAATCTTCAACATCTGCGATTTTCACTTTGATCCATATATTGTCATCTTTTTGTTCCGTATATGCATCTACCAGATCATTGACAGTCTCAGTGCAGTCCTCCATTTTGTTTTTTATGAATTGCATTCTATTATCCATGTGCTTCATTTCCAATGAGAACTTGTTAATCAGCCCTGACAGGTTAGTCATAAGAGAGGATTGCAAGGATAGAAGCATGTCTTTCATAGTAGTATTGAGTACTGGTTGCCCTGGGGTTGGGAACTGCGCTATAGAGGATTGCAGTGAGGATATAGCATTATCATTATGAAGGGCTGTACTCACTGTGTCCGCGGCCTGGTCATTTAGATTTATCCGCATCCTCAATTTGGCTGGACTCTGTGAGACCCGGGGTTCAGATGAGGAGGCAGGAGGGAAAGAAGGAGAGAATCCATTGCATATTTTGCATGGATGAGGTCCTGTGATGTCTGTGTAGTTCAGGGACTGCCGCGCTGTACATCCGCCGGCGCCATCTTGTGCCTTGTTTTGGGTGCGGCGCGGCTGGAAGGAGAGGGATTCCAGCCTTCTAGGACCTTTGTCTTGGTTCAGTTTTCGGGACATCCCGGTGGCAGAGGTCAGGGGAGATGACTAGGAGGCTTTGGGGTCCGTTTTTAGCCGCTGTGGTGCCCATACGTTGCTTTAGCCCGGTCTGTTATGTGGACCTCACAGCTTAAGCAGCCATCCTCGTGCGTGCGCAAGCCACGCCCCCCCCCCCCCGCTGGGGCATTCTTTGATTGTTTCCACTGTTGGGAGGTTTTTCATAGTGGCACCAAATCTGGAACATTATTGTCGATATGTTTTTTTTTTTACACTGACACCAGTACTGGAATGTACTTAACCCTATTTTTGTGATGATTAGGCATTTTTCACACTGAGACCAATCTGGGGAATATTTCACACTGATGTCAAAAGTTGGGAAAATGTTATACTTACACCAGAGCTTGGATGGATTTTCACACTAACATCAATGTTCGGGAGGAGGCTTCCTACTGACACCATTTTTTTTCCAGAAATATAAGGGGAACTTTGTTACATAGTCCAGACCACTTCACTCTGTAAATTATTCTGCACATTACATACTCCTGATCGCTGCACTCTATATGCTATGTTGCATGTTATTGTAGCACTATACTGAAGGAGGGTCTGGATAATTAGGTCCCCTTGTTTCTAATGTGAGTGACCCCCTCAGCAGTACAACACCTTCTCGATCTGACACACCTTGGAGCTGTAAAAGTAGTTGTTTAGTTGGGTAAACATTGCCTGGCAAAAGGCTGTTTCCATTTTTTAATTAAATTAACTTTAGACTACAGCTGTTTAGGATTTACAGTTTTTTTTATCCTTATTGGTCAATGTACAAATGTTAAAGGGACTCAAGTAGTTTGCAGGAATCAAAGTCTAAATAACAGATGTCCCCAAAGTACTTACCTCTCCCCCTGTCTGCATCACTGATTACTGCTGCAATGAAGTACATTTTCAAATTGGGGTATCTTCAGAAACTGCCACTTCTGGGAGGGTCATATTTGAGGTTCCCCCACACAGTGGTTCCTCCCAGTGACCCCTTATACTTCCATTGTGTCCTGTAGTGACAGAGTTTGGCAGGAGGAACTAATGACCACACCAGAGGGCCAGAAGGCACGCCTCAAAATGTTGGTTTCTGAAGAATCTTGAATTTGCAAATTGTCATTACAGTAGTGGCATAGGCAGCAAGAGTATTTGCTATCTTCTTTTCAGGTGCATCTGTTATTCATAGTTTCATTTTCATGATACATTTTAAAATTGTCTAGCTAAAATTTTATTACAGGTTTAAAAAAAAAAGAAGTTTTCCCACTCATGCTCTTTATCGCATCTTCTATTTGTCAGATGGCTATGAGAGCCTGAAAATGGAAGAAACTTACACAACAACAGAAAACACGTGGAAGAAGGTGCTCTGGTCAGATGGCATAAAAGCAAAACACTATATGTGGTGGAAAACTAACATTGCACATCACCCCAAACATACCATCCCCACCGTGAAACATGGTGGTGGCAGAATCATGTTGGGGGATCCTTTTCTTCGGCAGGGACAGGGAAGCTGGTCAAAGTTAATGGGAAGGTGGATGGAGCCAAATACAATCTTAGAAGAAAACCTGTTAGAGTCTGCAAAAGACTTGAGACTGGGGCAGAGGACAACCACCCTAAACATACAGCCAGAGCTACAATGGAATGGTTTAGATCAAAGCATATTCATGTGTCAGAATGGTCAAGTTAAAGTCCAGACCTAAATCCAATTTAGAATCTGTGGCAAGACTTGAAAATTGCTGTGCTCCATCCAATCTGACAGAGCTTGAGCTATTTTGCAAAGAAGAATGGGCAAAAATGTCACTCTCTAGATTTGCAAAGCTGGTAGAGACTAGGGATGGGTGAACGGTTCGGCCCGAGCATAAGTTCGGGCCGAACTTTTGCTGTTCGGACGTTCGACGAACAGCAGAACAAATGGGTAATTCGACCGTTTGTTCGCCCCCCTGAACCGACCACAATGCATTGCGGCGCTGAACAGTGCATTGCAAGCCCTGATTGGCTGAAGCAGTGAAAGCTTCAGCCAATCAGGGCACATAGCACTGTCATGATTGGACATGGCCATCATAACTTTATCCAAACATGGCTCATTCCCGCCGCACAGTAAAAAAGTATTCTTTCAATGGCAGCCATTTTTAGTGTGATTTTGGCATGGAGAGAGAAAGAACAGGGCTCTGTTCAGTGCTATTAGTTAGTTAGTGTGCTATACTGTTCTATTTTGCCTCAATTGTCAGTGTAGAATATTAGTTTAGTGTCAGTCAAGGAATAGTGTGAGTGTAGTGAGGAGGACCATCATTCAGCTTTACATTAGTGTATAGCTAGAGTAGGGACAGTTCAGATAGCATCAGTGTAGTGGCGGTTGAACACAGTCTATTTGATTGCAATAATGCCAGTTTTACTGGCATTTACTTCTGTGTGCGTTACTGTACGTTTACGCCATATAGTTTTGTGCGTAACTGCCAGTTTAATGCCATATAGTTCTGTGTGCGTTACTGCCAGTTTAACGCCATATAGTTTTTGAATTACTGCAAGTTTAACGCCATTTACTTCTGTGTGAGTTACTACTAGTCTAACGCCATATAGTTCTGTGTGCATTACTGCCAGTGTAACACCATATAGCTTTGTGTCCATTACTGCAAGTTTAACGCCATTTACTTCTGTGTGCATTACTGCCAGTTTAACGCCATTTACTTCTGTGTGCGTTACTGCAAGTTTAATGCCATTTACTTCTGTGTGTTTTACTGCAAGTTTGATGCCATTTACTTCTGTGTGTCACTGTATGTTTGGTGCATTATATTGCAGTATATTATAGTTTATTCATGGAGTGTGTCTATGTAGTGTAAGTACTCATATTAAGGTGCCCCAAACACCACTTTACATTGATTAAAGTGCATCTATGCACAGATTTCCACTTCTTCTTTACATTTGCTCAAAAGCATCACTCCCTCCCAATAATGTCTGGGAGGACAACAAGGAGAGGCAGACGTTCTCTTGGCACTGTAAGGGGGGCAGCAACAAATGTGTCCACAGGCAAAGGTGGACGTGGTGGTCAGTCCTCAGGCAGGGCATGATTTTCTCTGTTTAATGAGTTGGCCCATTCTATCCAGCCACAGCATGCAGGTGGTGGGCTGGCTTACTAAACCTTCCTCATCCTCCTCATTCTCTGTCACGCAAGCAGAGACAAGTGTGCAGTCCCCTGCAGTTGCCAGAGTGGATAATCTATTCCTGCCATAGCCCCAAAATCAGCCATGGAGGAGTCAGCTGAGTTATTTGACCACAGCGTCAGCCACTTGCTCCTTGATGATGCCCAGCCATTACTGGATTCAGATGTTGGTTCTGAGGTTGAGGATGACAGGAATATGAGCCTAGATAGAGGGGAGAACACTGGTAGACATATTGGCATTCATGTTCCCCGAGCCACAGCATATTGCCAAGTTGTCTCCAGTGGTAATGATGATGATGAAGATGGAGGAGATGGAGATGATAATGATGATGATGAGGTCACTGAAGCGACTTGGGTGCCAGATAGAACAGAGGAGGAAACTGAAGGTGAGGCGGCACAAACCCAAGGAGACCGACATCAAGAAAGAGTAGAGAGCAGCCACCCTATTCCATCACATTCTACAGCTGTTATCTCCCAGCCCACTCCCCAAAGCTTAGCTTTCTGGGCATTTTCAGCACATCTGCAGCAGATCACACTGTTGCTATCTGCAAGTAGGGATGAGCCGAACACCCCCCTGTTCGTTTCACACCAGAACCTGTGAACAGACCTAAAGCTTGTGTGAACTTTAGAACCCTATTAAAGTCTATGGGACTCGAACGTTCAAAATCAAAAGTGCTAATTTTAAAGGTTATTGTCATAAAAAGTGTTTGGGGACCTGGTTCCTGTCCCAGGGGACATGTATCAATGCAATTTTTTTTTTAAACTGCCGTTTTTTCAGGAGCAGTAATTTTAATAATGCTTAATGTGAAACAATAAAAGTGTAATATTCCTTCAAATTTCGTACCTGGGGGGTGTCTATAGTATGTTTGTGAAGGGGTGCATGTTTTCCCATGCTTAGAACTGTCCCTGCACAAAGTGTAATTTTTGCAGGAAAAAAAGCTATTTAAAATCACGACTAATGAATTGCCGGCTCCCGTAACACAGAGAACAGTCATTCATTGAAAGTCATTGATAAAAAAAAAGTCATTGATAAAAATAAATATAAAAAAAAAGCGTGGGGGTTCCCCCAAATTTAATTACCAGGCCCTTTAGGTCTGCTATGTATATTAAGGGAACCCGCTTCAAATTAAAAAAAAAAATGATGTGGGGGTCCCCCTCAAAATCCATACCAGACCCTTATCCGAGCGCGCAACCTGGCAGGCCGCAGGAAAAGAGGGGGGATGAGATCGCCCCCCCCCCCTGAACCGTACCATGCCACATGCCCTCAACATTGGGAGGGTGCTTTGGGGGTCTGTGACCCCTCAAAGCACCATGTCCCCATGTTGATGGGGACAAGGGCCTCTTCCCCACAACCCTGGCCATTGGTTGTGGGGGTCTGCGGGCAGGGGGCTTATCGGAATCTGGAAGCCCCCTTTAACAAGGGGACCCCCAGATCCCGCCCCCCCCCTGTGTGAAATGGTAAGGGGGTACCTATCATTTCACCAAAAAAGTGACAAAAATTTAAAAATGACAGGAGATGGTCTTTGACAATTCCTTAATTAATTACATTTAATTAATTAAAATCTTCTTTCATCTTCTTTCTTCTGGCCTTCCTTCTTCCTTTTTTCATCCTTCGTTTTCTTCATCTTCTTCTTCCATCTTCTTTTATCTTCTTCTTCCATCTTCTTCTTCCTCCAATCCGCTTCTTCTTGGTCTTCTCCTTCCGGCATCTTCTTCCATGGCGTTGGCATCTCTTCTTGGGCCACTCCGCGCAATGGGAGGCTCCCGCTGTGTGAGGCTTCGCTGCGTCTGACAGCTCTTTTATAACGGAGGGCGGGCCACCTGGTGACCCCGCCCCCGTCTGATGCACGGGGACATCATGGGGACTTCCCTATGGCTTTCCCCATGACGTCAGAGGGGAGCGGGGGACGGCCTAAGAAGAGACGCCGACGCCGTGGAAGAAGATGCCCGACGAGAAGACCAGAGCAAGAAGAAGCGGATCGGAGGAAGAAGAAGATGGAAGAAGAAGATGAAAGAAGATGGAAGAAGAAGATGAAGAAACCGAAGGATGAAGAAAGGAAGAAGGAAGACCAGAAGAAAGAAGATGAAAGAAGATTTTAATAAAGGAATTGTCTAAGACCGTCTCATGTAATTTTTAAAATTTTGTCACTTTTTTTGCTGAAATGGTAGGGGTACTTTTGTACCCCCTTACCATTTCACACAGGGGGGGCGTGATCTGGGGGTCCCCTTGTTAAAGGGGGCTTCCAGATTCCGATAAGCCCCCCACCCGCAGACCCCCACAACCAATGGCCAGGGTTGTGGGGAAGAGGCCCTTGTCCCCATCATGGGGACATGGTGCTTTGAGGGGTCACAAACCCCCAAAGCACCCTCCTAATGTTGAGGGCATGTGGCCTGGTATGGTTCAGGTAGGGGGGGGGCGCTCTCGTCCCCCCTCTTTTCCTGCGTTCTGCCAGGTTGCGTGCTCGGATAAGGGTCTGGCATGGATTTTGAGGGGGACCCCACACCATTTTTTTAATTTTTTTTGGCCGGGGTTTCCCTTAAAATCCATCCCGGACCTGAAGGGTCTGGTATGGATATTTAGGGGGACCCCCACGTATTTTTTTTTTAAATTTGAAGCGGGGTTCTCCTTAATATCCATAGCAGACCTGAAGGGCATGGTAATTGAATTTGGGGGGAACCCCCACGCTTTTTTTTTATTTTTTTATCAATTACTTTTTTTTTATCAATGACTTTCAATGAATGACTGTTCTCTGTGTTACGGAGACGGCAATTCATTAGCCGCGAGTGATTTTAAATAGCTTTTTTTCCTGCAAAAATGACACTTTGTGCAGGAACAGTTCTAAGCATGGGAAACATGCGCCCCTTCACAGGCATACTATAGACACCCCCCAGGTACGAAATTTAAAGGAATATTACATTTTTATTGTTTCACTTCTATCATTATTAAAATCACTGCTCCTGAAAAAACAGCCGTTTAAAAAAAAAAAAAATTTGCATTGATACATGTCCCCTGGGGCAGGACCCAGGTCCCCAAACAGTTTTTATGACAATAACTTGCATATAGGCTTTTAAACTTAGCACTTGAGATTTCTCCCATAGACGTTTACAGGGTGCTCGCGGCTTTTCAAATTTGCCGCGAACACCCCAAATTGTTCGCTGATCGCTGAACAGGCGAACAGGCAATGTTCGAGTCGAACTCGAAGCTCATCCCTATCTGCAAGCTGTCTCAGGCACATCAAACATGGCAAAAAACCAACCATATGCATATCATTGCAATTTGGTTGCCTTCATCAAGAGCACTCTATAGGGTTACAGTGGGAAGGTGCCCCCGACACCCAAAGAGTAATTTTTCTGCACCTGTTTAACAGGTGCATATCATTGCATTTTTTTACAGCAAGGCCAATTCTTGCTTTCATCAAGAGTACCTCTATAGGGTTACGGTGGGAAGGCGCTACCGATACCCAAAGACCAATTTTATGCACCCTTTACTTCTATACAAAGTCAAAGTGACACCAGACTGTATCCACAAAATCTCTAATCTTGTTCCCAGTGCACTACATTATGGCCTCATCGTACACGTTGGCTCCCCAGCTAAAGGCAGCTTGAAGGGAAAATTTCATTTTTTTGGGCTTTATAAATGCAATTATTGCTGCAGCAGATTCTAGACATGGTATAGATCTGCCACTTTACAGGTAAACTAAGGGGACCACTATATATATATATATATATATATAGTTATGCACTATATTGGAAGGAATTTTTCATTTTTAGGCTTCCACTTTAACCACTTGCCGCCCGCCATATAGCAAAATGACGGCAGCAAAGTAGTTTCAATATCCTGACCAGACGTCTTATAACATCTCCAGGATATTGAGCCGCTGCGCGCCCCTGTGGGCGCACATCGCGGCGATCGTTGTTGCGGGGTGTCAGTCTGACACCCTGCAACAATGATCTAGGTAAAGAGTCTGTCGGAGATTCTTTACCACGTGATCAGCCATGTCTAATCACAGCTGATCACAGTGTAAACAGGAAGAGCCGGTGAACGACTTTTCCTCACTTGCGTCTGTCAGACGCGAGTAGAGGAGAGCCGATCGGCTGCTCCTCTGACAGGGGGGGGGGGTCTGTGCTGATTGATTATCAGCACAGCCCCCCCCAGGATGACCACACTGGACCACCAGGGACGCCACTAGGACCACCTGGGATGTCACCACCAGGTATGCCACCCTAGCCCACCAGGAATGCCAATCATTGCCCACAATGGATTCCAATCAGTGCCCACAATGGATGACAATAAGTGCCCACAATGGGCATCACTGATTGGCAGGCATTATTATTTGGCACTGATTGGCATCCAGTGACATTACATCCAGTGACATTACAGTACATCATTGCCACCTATAAGTGCCCATCCGTGCCACCTATCAGTGCCCATCCGTGCTTCCTATCAGTGCCCATCTGTGCAGCCTATCAGTGTACATCAGTGCCACCTATCAGTGCCCATCCATGCCACCGATCAGTGCCTATTCGTGCCGCCTATTAATGCCCATCCGTGACACCTATCAGTGCCCATCAGTACAGCCTATCAGTGCCCCATCAGTGCTGCATATTAGTGCTCATCATCAGTGCCCATCAATGCCACCTCATCAGTGCCACCTCATTGGTGCTAATCTGTGCTGCCTTATCAGTGCCTGTCCGTGCAGCCCCATCAGTGCCCATCAGTGAAGGAGAAAACTTACTTATTTACAAAGTTTTGTAAATGAAACAAAAAAAAAACATATTTTTTTCAAAATTTTCGTTCTTTTTTTTATTTGTTTAGCAGAAAATAAAAATCCCAGAGGTGATCAAATACCACCAAAAGAATGCTCTATTTGTGGGAACAAAATGATAAAAATTTACTTTGGGTACAGTGTAGCAGGATCGCGCAATTGACATTCAAAGTGAGACAGCGCTGAAAGCTTAAAATTGGTCTGGGCAGGAAGGTATATAAGTGCTCTGTATTGAAGTGGTTAAAAATCTAAAAATCACTGCTCATTTATTGATACATGTCCCCCAGGGCAGGACCCAGACCCCTATAACCATAACCATTGTATGCCCAATTACTTGCTAATAAGCCTTCAAAATGGGCACTTTTGATTTGACTTTTGATGTCGTTTGGGTCCCAATGGGGTTAGTTATTTGGGTCCGAACTTTCGCGGTGTTCGAAAGTTCTGGTGCGAAGCGAACTGAACAGGGGCCAGTTCGGCCCATCCCTAGTAGAGACATTCCCAAAAAGACTTGCATCTGTAATTGCAGCAAAAGGTGGTTCTACAAAGTATTGACTGAGGGGGGCTGATTACAAATGCATGCCACACTTTTCAGATATTTATTTGGTAAAATAAAGTATTATTTTGAAAATCATTAATTATTTTCCTTCCACTTCACAATTATATGCCACTTTGTGTTGGTCTATCACATACAATCCCAATAAAATAAATTTAAGTTTTTTGTTTGTAACATGCCAAAATGTGGAAAATTTCAAGGGGTATGTATGAATACTTTTTCAAGGCACTGTATACTTTATGCCTTACCACTCTGGCAGGCAGTGAGTCAAATATTTCCTCTCTTGATTAGATACAGGTGAAACAGATATACAATGTGGAAAATGTCAAGGGGTATGAATACTTTTTCAGGGTACTGTATCTAAAGCCAAAATGTTTTTTGTGAGTAGGGAAGGGTAAAAACTGCTGTAATTTTTTTTCCATCTCTATCTCCTAAAGGGAGGTTACCCTTCACATCCTGTATTCTAAACAAGAAGTGAGAGGATATCTTTCCAAATTTGTAGGAAACCCCTTTTTACAGGAACAACTGTGGGTGTTTTTCTACTAGCCCTGTTCTAGACATGTGCGATTAGTTTCGTACGAAACGAAAATTCGTACATTCGTACGAATCCGAAATACGAATTTTTATGCTACGAATTCCGTACGAAATACGAAATTTCGTTTACGAATTTCGGATCCAAATTCATAACGAAAATGTATAATTGTTAAAAAAAGTTAACAAACCTAAAAGTTAAAACCCCAGGACGTCAGCACAGGGTTGGTGGGAACCCTATGGGAATTTCTATGCTTATGAATTTTATACGAAATACGAAATTTTCTTAATGAATTTCGGATCCAAATCAACCGCTTCCCGACTGGCGCACGACGATGTACATCGACAGAATGGCACAGACAGGCATAAGGGCATACAGGTATGTCCCCTTTAAGATGCCGCGGTGCCATCGAGCGCGCGGTCGGGACCCCCGTGAGTCTCACGGGGAGATGGGGAAATAAACAGCATCTCCCCGTTCTGCTTAGCAACTAGTGACGCCGATCTCTGCTCCCTGTGATTGGAGCAGAGATCAGCATTCACTAGCTCACAGTTAGAAACACGCCTCTAGGAACACTTAACCCCTACACTGCCACCTAGTGGTTAACCCCTTCACTGCCAGTGTCATTTACACAGGAATCAGTGCATTTAAATAGCACTGATTGCTGTATAAATGACAATGGTCCCAAAAAGGTCCGATGTGTCCGCCATAATGTCGCCGTCACAATAAAAATCGTTGATCGCCGCCATTACTAGTAAAAAAAAATTATTAATAAAAATGCTATAAAACTATCCCCTATTTTGTAAACGCTATAACTTCTGCGCAAACCAATAAATAATCCCTTATTGCGTTTTTTTTTTTTTTTACCAAAAATATGTAGAAGGATATGTATCGGCCTAAACTGAGGAAAAAAAATGTTTTATTATATATTTTTGGGGGATATTTATCATAACAAAAAAATACTGTGTTTTTTCAAAATTGTCACTCTTTTTTTGTTTATAGCGCAAAAAATAAAAACCGCAGGGGAAATCAAATACCACCAAAAAAAGCTAAATTTTGGGAAAAAAAGGACGTCAATTTTGTTTGGGAGCCACGTCGCATGACTGTGCAATTGTCAGTTAAGGCGACGCAATGCCGAATCGCAAAAAAAGTGGTCTGGTCTTAAGCCAGCAAAATGGTCCGGTCTAAAAGTGGTTAACAGAAACATGACTGGTGTTTTGTTCACCAATCAAAGGAAGTCAGCACAGCAAAGGGATGGTGGCAACCCCTCATAATGGGCACAGCGGGTGTACACTCAGACCCGGAAACTCAGCACAGGGATGGTGGGAACCCCTCATAATGGACACACAGCAGGTGTACAGACATAGGAACTCAGCATAGGGATGGTGGGAACCCCTCATAATGATAAATTCATCATAACGAACATTCGTAATTGTTACAAAAAGTTAACGAAACTAAAAGGTTAAAAACCCAGGAGGTCAGCACAGCACAGGGATGGTGGGAGCCCCTCATAATGATAAATTCATCATAACGAACTTTTTACGAAAAGTCTACAAATCTATGAAAATTTGAATTGAATTTCATACACGAAATACGCCCATGTCTACCTTGTTCTGGTTGTAACACACATTTTTGTCTGTTATGCGGCGTACACGCGGTCGGAATTTCCGATGGAAACAGTCCGATGGGAGCTTCTCAACGGATTTTCCGAACGTGTGTATGCCCATCGGTCTTTTTCTGTCGGAATTTCCAACGGACTTTGGATTGAGAACCTGTTCTCAATTTTTCGGACGGAAAACCTTTCTATTGGATTTTCCGATCGTGTGTATGCAATTCCAACACGTAAAATTCCGACGCATGCTCGGAAACAATTCGACGCATGCTCGGAAGCATTAAACTTCCCTTCTATAGTGCTGTCGAACGCGTTTTATGCCGCTGTGTTACAGACCGTCGGAATTTGGTGTGACCATGTGTAGGCAAGACAGTTTGAGCGAAATTCCGTCGGAATTCCGACGGGAAAACCATCAGAGCTTTTTCCAACAAGAATTCCGACCGTGTGTACGCGGCATTCGAGGGAGTGAATCTCCCCAAGGAAACACAAACAGCAAAAAAAATGTGGCCTTTACCACAAATCCAAATGTCATCTAGTTATTCTTTAAATATACACTAAAAAGGCAAAACATTTTTATAATTTTAGTTTTGGACAAAGTGGGGAGGGGGTTAGACACTCTGCAAGTTTTTATTGCTGTCCAAATCCTAAATTTTAGAGTTGTGATAAAAGCAAAAGATGAGGGGATATCTTCCAATGGGGAAAATTTTTCCAGAGACAACTGTCTTAGATTTGAATTGGGAGATTTACTCTTTATTCCTATTGCAGCTCCAGGAAGTGAAAAAAACCTTGAGCAGGACAACCTCATGGGAGGTTTTAATGCTTTTCTACTCTATCCACTATACACTTTAAACATATTATTTTGCAAGATATGTGTGCTTTTTGGTGCATGCAGGACTTTGGAGCATGCATCCAATCTAAAGGAAGGCTATGCCAAAGTGCAGATAACCCACAAGGGTACACTGCACTGCACCTGCACTGTGGGGAAACCACAGCAGATCAGTGTGAAAGGACCTAGGACTGTTGGCATACCTTTCTCTGTTTTCTCTGCTGAAGCCTGCAAAAAGCTTGTGCAAATCTACAGCCAGCACTCCTGTTTATAGATTTGTACTCCATGCCCTGAGATTGGTGCTAAAGGGTGCTTTATAGGCTCACAGATTGCTAAATGCTAAAACACATTCAATACAAAATTGCAGCACGCAGTGTTAATGCATAGTAGTAGTAGTGAGTAGTAATCCACAGCAACCAGTTAGCCAATTGTAATCTATACTGATCTAACTACAGTATATTGAAATCGATTTGGTTGAGTAAAGCTATTGCACTCTGCATGTTATAAATTTTCTCTGCACTATATTTTTGACTAATGCCGCGTACACACGAGTGGATTTTCCATCAGAAAAATCTTGGATGGTTTTTCCGACGGAATTCCGCTCAAGCTTGTCTTGCATACACACGGTCACACAAAAGTTCTCTGAACTTTCGACCATCAAGAACGGTCGTAATTTCCAACCAAAAGCTCTCATCGCTCTTTTGCTGGACGAATTTCCGATCGCATGTACAAAACACTACGACGAGCCGTGAAAATTAAGTCCGATGTAGCATTTTGAATGACAATGCGCGGTCATGCAACGCTGTACCCAAAAAAAACTCTTTATCATTTTTTCCCCACAAATAGAGGTTTATTTTTGGCATTTTTTGCGTTTTTTATTTCTTGCGCTATAAACAAATTAAGAGGGACAAGTTTGAAAAAACGCTATATTTTTTACTTTTTATTATAATAAATATCCAATTTTTTTTTATTTTTTAAATACATTTTTTCCTCCATTGGTCTTTTGCTGGCCAAAAATTTCCATTTTTATTATTTTTTTTTTACTAGTAAATCTGCGATTTTTATCGTGACTGCGACATTGCACACTCTGCTTAAGACAAATAGTAGAGGCTTATTTGCAGAATACTCAATGCCTCCCAAGCTACATACATGACAAAACTGAGCAAGTTTACTTTTTCATTAAGCGCCGTCATATGACGGCGGCCCGCCACAGTAGCTGCACCGTCCCGCCGTCATTTAAACATTTCTTAAATCATATTTTTTATCTGATTACAAAAAAAAGAGATCTGTAGGAGGACAACAGTGCTTGAAAACTAATTTGACCAATACTGAGGACGTAGAAGAGCTTTTAAAACCTTTGTATAGTTAGTGTAATGTAAACTGATCTAAGGATTACTTTTAAATGTTTGCATATAATATAAAATTATTTTCATAAGGGCTCAGCTATGCAAATCATCTAGGATTTCTGCCTGGCTTAATATAGCTGTGATCTGTATTATTCTAATACCTGTATGTTATTTTGTAGACTTAACATGCAGCTAGCGGTTTCCTTCTCATCACATCCAAATGAGAAATCTTGGATGGGGGCTGGTGCAATGTGTTAAATAACACTCTCCGGAAACTTGTGGCACCACCAAGTCGCTGAGGTCTTAGATGATCACATGATACTGCCGAAGGCTACAAACCCTTCATGACAAGGGGGCGCCTGGTCATTCAATACTTCACTACTCAGGCCCACCCATCAAGTCACACTCCTCCTTCAGTACACCAATCAGGTGCTGCTTTTGTGACACACCTCTCATTCACATTCTATGCCTTGAACCTTTAATCCAAGCCAGAAACAAAACATGTTTCCTCTATGAGGCTATAACAGCTGTCTAGAGGTGACAGGTCAAACATGGAGCAGAGGAAAAGGCAGCTGTGTTTACTATCAGTAACATATCCGGCCTCCTGTTTAGCTATGGTTCTTTTTCTGCCAGAGTACTCTAAAATTAGGTATAACGTGTGTGCTGATGATTTTCAGGAAAACATGGATGAATTACAACTTTTGGCAATATTGGGCCTTTAGCTCCCCAGTTTTTAATGGTTTTTTTTACACATAATCTGCATAGCCACAGGTTACTTTTGTGTTGTACAGAATACTGATATCTTTAGCTGAAAACCTTCCATTAAAGGCACAGGTTGGTTTACTAAAGGCAAATAGAGTGTTCACTTTGCAAGGGAAGTTGCACTTTGCAAGGGAATTTTCCCCAGAACTTAGTGATGGTGAAGCCTTACTTTGTAAAGAATACCCATTTATGTGCAAGGAAAATAAAAAAAGAAACAACATGATTGAATGATGGAAGTCAGCATTGCTTCACCTCATTCACTAAGCTCTGGGGCAAATTCCTTTGCAAAGCGAACAGCCTATATTGCTTTAGTAAATCAAAGCTTAAGTCACTATTGCAGTTATAAAATGCATGCACCTAGGGTTGTTGATAGTGCTGAAGATTCCTCACTCCTTCATACCGTTTGCATAATTTTATTAGCCAGTGAGGTTGCCCATTATAGTTGTTGGCCAAGAGGAATTTGTGGGGGCAGGATTTCATAGGAAACTACACTATGCAGAAGAATGAGAGATTTACATGTCAGAAGTGATTGGCATTTGTCCATGACAGGACAGGGACAGGACAGGGATTTACAACAGATATGTGAATCTTTAGGTATCTGTATGGTACCAACTGATTTAATTCAAACAGTGCACAGTAAAGCTCAAAGACAAGAAGCTGTGAGCAACAGTAGGACGATAACAGACAGCAGTGAGATGTTTGGCAAATAATACATACCAGAGTCAGTATAAACTACAGGTTATACTTACCATCAGCTTTTGCCCATGTAAAATGTCTGCAATGGAATGTTCGATGTTGTGTAGTATAAGGAGTCTATTTAGGGAAGAAAAAAAAATTGACATGGACTTGCAGAATAAAATGTAGAATGAAGCACTTTGGCAGGACATTTCAAATACTGTACTTGCATGTATCGAACTACTTACAGTATACCAATTAATTTACTGACATGCAGGAACAGGTAGCATCCAGGAGGTTGGCTTTTTAGTGCATGTGCTCTACCAAAATGACATTAAAGGGAGAACATGTAAAAAGGGACTTTAAATATAGTACTTAAGCAATTTATATTCACATACTGTACATCTATAAATACCGTATTTATCGGCGTATAACATGCATCTTAATTTAACCACCTCACGCCTGCCCGCCATCATATGACGTGACAGACTTTGAGCGGGTATATCTCAATGATACCTGTAGCTACAGACATCATTCAGATATTGCCGCTTTTAGCCGGCGATTCCCTGCACCATAAGAATGATCATAGCAGCTTTCCATCACTTGATCGTTCTTACGGGAGGCGAGAGTGGATGGCCCCCCTCCCGCAACCCTCCGGTGCTTCTACCGACTCACCGCTACGATTGGTGAGTTGGACAGAGGATCCGCCGACCCCGGATGTTGATCATAAAGATTTTCGGCGGACCAGATGGTCGCTGGAGTCTCTGATCGTCAGAGGCCAGGCGCGATGTTGTGATGTCACGCCCGGCCTCTGCATTTAAAAAAACGGCGCCACTTCGGCTAGGAAGCGTGATCGGTTTATTTTTATTTTTGATTTCAGGCTTCCTAGTGGTGAGATGTGGGGTCTTGTTGACCCCATATCTCACTATAAAGAGCACCTGTCATGTCATATTCCTATTACAAGTGATCAAAACATATTTTTTTTCAAAAAAGTGTCAAAAGAAAAAAAATATATATAGTATAATTAACAATAAAAAATGTTTTTATTTTTAAAGCGCCCCTGTCCCCGTGTGCTCGCACGCATAAGCGAACGCATACGTAAGTCCCGCTCACATATGAAAATGGTGTTCAAACCACACATGTGAGGTATCAACGCGAACGTTGGAGCGGGAGCAATAATTGTGTCCCTAGATCTCCTCTGTAACTCAAAACATGTAACCAGTAAAAAAAGTTCAAGCGTCGCCTATGGGGATTTTTAAGTACCGAAATTTGGCGCCATTCCACGAGCGTGTGTAATTTTGAAGCGTGACATGTTAGGTATTTATTTACTTGGCGTAACTTCTTCTTTCACAATATGCAAATACATTGGGCTAACTTTACCGTTTTGTTTTTTTTTTAAAGCTCAAAACTGTTTCTTTCCCAAAAAAAACTCGTTCGGAAAATTGCTGTGCAAATACCGTGCAAGATAAAAAGTTGCAACAACCGCCATTGTATTCTCTATGGTCTTTGCTAAAAAAAAACATATAATGTTTGGGGGTTCTATGTAATTTTTTAGCAAACACATTAGGATTTTTACATTTTTTAGGAAAAAAACGAAAATTTTAAATAAAGAATTTTGAAGCAAAATAAGGGTCAGTGCACATCAATGCAGCCTTATCAGTGCCCATCTGCAGCCTTGCCATTGCCCATCATTGCAGCCTTGCCCATCATTGCAGCCTGATCAGTGGCCATCTGCAGCCTTGCCCATCATTGCAGCCTAATCAGTAGGGATGAGCTTCGTGTTCGAGTCGAACCCATGTTCGACTTGAACATAGTCTGTTCGCCCGTTCGGCAAATCCCGAACGTTATGATCCGTTCGCACCAAATTCGAGTGGCACATCACGGCCCATAATTCACTGCGGCTACGCAGTGCATTGCTGGCTGATGATTGCCCAAAGAGACAGTGTGATTTCATTTCATTTTGAAGCTGTTGCAAATACAGTGGGTGTATTGTGCCATCTGCACAGTGTACACATGAAGCTACCACAATTGCTGGTGTTCTGCGCATCCTATCCATAGGCAGCTGTTTCAAATACAGCATGGGACACGCTCGTCCTTTTTTTCGGCAGCTGGACATGTTGAGCCGCAACATGCTGAAGACTTGGTAGAGTGGATGACCAAGCCGTCCTCATCCTCCTCAGTCCTCATCCTCTCTCACCCAGGCTCAGGGTACTGGCAAAGCAGCTGCCAACTCTGCCTCTTCCCTAGGCTCAATGGCATCAGTCACTCCTTCCCTAGCCCCACCATGTCCCCAAACTGATTGAGCACAGTCAAACTCTGCGACACCTCACAGAAACTCTAGTTGGAGTGCAGGAATGAGCCCTGCTGCAAAGTATTGCATCAAAAATTGTAATTGCACACCCCTGTTGTACAGGGGCTGAAAAATTGGGCCTTAGCCACTGGTGGCGGCGCCCAGAACCAAAAATGTTCTTACAAGCTATCAACATGATCATTGAGGAGGAAGAGGATAGTCACTCAGCATAACAGGATAGTCACTCAGCATCAGCATAGGCAGTCTTGAAGGGATCTGACGTTTAAAAAAAAAAATATTTGGCTACATCAGCATCAGGTGCTTGGTAGCTGGTGGTTATCAAAGGCTGATTCATTTTTATGAAGGTCAGTCGATCAACCGAGTCGGTGGACAGGCGCACCCTGTGATCGGTTACAAAGCCTCCAGCAGCACTGTATGTGCGTTCCGATAGAACGCTGGATGCAGGACAGGCCAGTAGTTCAATTGCATACTGTGCAAGCTCTGGCCAGTGATCCATCCTCAAGACCCAGTATGTATCATCCTCTGCTCCCTCTGCGATGGCAAGATAAGGTCTGCAACCTTACCCTTGTTACGTGGATCAAGGAGGGTTGCCAGCCAGATAAGGTCTGCAACCTTACCCTTGTTACGTGGATCAAGGAGGGTTGCCAGCCAGTAATGATCCCCTCCTTGAGCCTACGAATAAGAGGATCCTTCCGCAGGCTTTGCAGGATCAGGTAGGCCATGCAGCGTAGGTTAGCTGAGGCATTCGGTCCGGAGTCCTCTGGGTCACTAAGAACGGCATGATCCGCAGCCACCTCCTCCCAGCCACGTACAAGTCCACGGGTTTCTTGGGACTGTGAATGATCCCTAAAAGACTGCTGCTGATGCAGAGTGCCAGGCTCCACCTCCATGCTGACACAATCCTCCTCCTCCTCCTCATCCTCATCCTCTTCCTGTGTGATCGGTGGGCAAGCAGGAACACTGTCTGGATAAAGGGGGCCTTGAGAGGTAAGGAAGTCCTCCTCTTCCTGATGCTGTTCTCCCTTAAGTGCCCTGTCCATTATCCCAATCAGCGTGTGCTCCAACAGGTGGACAAGAGGGACAGTGTCACTGATGTATGCACTGTCACTGCTCACCATCCTCGTGGCCTTCTCAAATGGCGACAGGACAGTGCATGCAAAACAACAAGCTTCCCTGACCCTGATCTGGTGCCGTAGTCGCACAGGTACTCATTGATGGCCCTCTGCTGCGTGTGCAGCCGCTGCAGCATGGCCAACGTTGAGTTCCACCTGGTGGGCATGTCACAGATTTGGCGGTTCTTGGGCAGGTTAATTTCCTTTTGGAGGTCAGCCAGCCAAGCACTGGCATTATATGACCGGTGGAAATGCACACAAATGCAGACTCGATCACTAGATCACCTGGGGCCAATTCTACTTAACAAGTAAGTAATATAAAACAGACCGTATGCCAGGATCCATAGTAAGGATGGGCCCGGTGCTCGATGCGAACCCACGTTCGCATCGAGCTATATTTTGTTCCCAGAAGCACCTATAGGACTTGAAGTGTGTTAGTCCCATTACACACACAGAGCTATATTTTCTTCCAGAAGCACCTATAGGACTTGAAGTGTGTTATCCCATTACACACAAAGAGCTATACTTTGTTCCCAGAAGCACCTATAGGACTTGAAGTGTGTTAGTCCCATTACACACACAGAGCTATATTTTCTTCCCAGAAGCACCTATAGGACTTGTAGTGTGTTAGTGGCAGGCAGGCAGAGCTCCTATATTTTGTTACCAGAAGCACCTATAGGACTTGTAGTGTGTTCGTGGCAGGCAGCAGAGCTCCTATATTTTGTTCCCAGAGGCACCTATAGGACTTGAAGTGTGTTAGTCCCATTACACACACAGAGCTATATTTTCTTACCAGAAGCACCTATAGGACTTGAAGTGTGTTTAGTCCCATCACACACACAGAGCTATATTTTCTTCCCAGAAGCACCTATAGGACTTGTTAGTGTGTTAGTGGCAGGCAGGCAGAGCTCCTATATTTTGTTACCAGAAGCACCTATAGGACTTGTAGTGTGTTCGTGGCAGGCAGGCAGAGCTCCTATATTTTGTTCCCAGAGGCACCTATAGGACTTGAAGTGTGTTAGTCCCATTACACACACAGAGCTATATTTTCTTCCCAGAAGCACCTATAGGACTTGAAGTGTGTTAGTCCCATTACACACACAGAGCTATATTTTCTTCCCAGAAGCACTATAGGACTTGAAGTGTGTTAGTCCCATTACACACACACAGAGCTATATTTTGTTCCCAGAAGCACCTATAGGGACTTGAAGTGTGTTAGTCCCATTACACACACAGAGCTATATTTTCTTCCCAGAAGCACCTATAGGACTTGAAGTGTGTTAGTCCCATTACACACAAAGAGCTATACTTTGTTCCCAGAAGCACCTATAGGACTTGAAGTGTGTTAGTCCCATTACACACACAGAGCTATATTTTCTTCCCAGAAAGCACCTATAGGACTTGTAGTGTGTTAGTGGCAGGCAGGCAGAGCTCCTATATTTTTTGTTACCAGAAGCACCTATAGGACTTGTAGTGTGTTCGTGGCAGGCAGGCAGAGCTCCCTATATTTTGTTCCCAGAGGCACCTATAGGACTTGAAGTGTGTTAGTCCCATTACACACACAGAGCTATATTTTCTTCCCAGAAGCACCTATAGGACTTTGAAGTGTGTTAGTCCCATTACACACCACAGAGCTATATTTTCTTCCCAGAAGCACCTATAGGACTTGAAGTGTGTTAGTCCCCCATTACACACACAGAGCTATATTTTCTTCCCAGAAGCACCTATAGGACTTGAAGTGTGTTAGTCCCATTACACACACAGAGCTATATTTTGTTCCCAGAAGCACCTATAGGACTTGAAGTGTGTTAGTCCATTACACACACAGAGCTATATTTTCTTCCCAGAAGCACCTATAGGACTTGAAGTGTAAGAAGGTAGTCCCATCACACACACAGAGCTATATTTTGTTCCCAGAAGCACCTATAGGACTTGAAGTGTGTTAGTCCCATTACACACACAGAGCTATATTTTGTTCCAGAAGCACCTATAGGACTTGAAGTGTGTTAGTCCCATCACACACACAGAGCTATATTTTGTTCCAGAAGCACCTATAGGACTTGAAGTGTGTTAGTCCCAATTACACACACAGAGCTATATTTTCTTCCCAGAAGCACCTATAGGACTTGAAGTGTGTTAGTCCCTCACACACACAGAGCTATATTTTTCTTCCCAGAAGCACCTATAGGACTTGAAGTGTGTTAGTCCCATTACACACACAGAGCTATATTTTCTTCCCAGAAGCACCTTATAGGACTTGAAGTGTGTTAGTCCCATCACACACACAGAGCTATATTTTGTTCCCAGAAGCACCTATAGGACTTGAAGTGTGTTAGTCCCATTACACACACAGAGCTATATTTTGTTCCCAGAAGCACCTATAGGACTTGAAGTGTGTTAGTCCCATTACACACACAGAGCTATATTTTCTTCCCAGAAGCACCTATAGGACTTGAAGTGTGTTAGTCCCATCACACACACAGAGCTATATTTTTTTCCAAGAAGCACCTATAGGACTTGAAGTGTGTTAGTCCCATCACACAGAGCTCCTCTATTTCTTTGCATAAGCCCCCACAGGACTTCTAGTGTGTTAGTGGCATCACACAGAGCTCCTATATATTCTATGTGTTATGGGCATCAAGCTTCTAGTGTGTTAGTGGCATCACACAGAGCTCCTCTATTTTCTTTGCATAAGCACCCACAGGACTTCTAGTGTGTTAGTGGCATCACACAGAGCTCCTCTATTTTCTTTGCAGAAGCACCCATAGGACTTCTAGTGTGTTAGTGGCATCACACAGAGCTCCTCTATTTTCTTTGCAGAAGCACCCATAGGACTTCTAGTGTGTTAGTGGCATCACACAGAGCTCCTATATTTTCTTCTCAGCAGCACCCACAGGACTACCGACTACAATGGCTGGGAAGACCGCCAAGGGGAGGCAGAGCGTGCAGAGCCAAGAACACAGGGCAGGCAGGCTCTGTTTTCTAGTGGACGTGGGCCGTGGACGTGGACGTGGTCGTGCATCGTCATCAGCACGTGGCCATGGGACACGCGCGTCTTTGTTTTCGGCAGCTGGACATGTGGAGCCGCATCATGCTGAAGGCTTGGTAGAATGGATGACCAAGCCCTCCTCATCCTCCTCATCCTCTCTCACCCAGGCTCAGGGTACTGACAGAGCATCATCAGCCACCCCTTCCCTAGACCCACCATGTCCTCCTGAGAGTCCCCGAACTCTTTGAGCACAGTGTTGGGTGTACATGCTCCAGGAGGATGCCCAACGATTCGAAGGCTCGGATGACGATACCCAGCTTGAGGAATCTGGCAGTACAGTTCCACACAGCTGCAGCTTACTGCCAGGTTTGCTCTAGTGGTGAAGAGGGAGGGATGATGAGGTCACTGACTCCACGTGGGTGCCTCAAGGGAGAGAGGATGAGGGAGGAGGACGAGGAGGAGGAGGATGCGGCGTCACATGTCCAACGAGGCAGGATGCCCCCTGGAGGCCAGGTAGAGGCCAGCACAGCAACTGTACAACACCGCAGAGCTCCGCCTGTGCAGGGCGCTGCCTCTGCACGTTATCAGAAAAGTTCTTTGGTGTGGGCCTTTTTTGAGACGAGTGCAGCAGATCGCACCACTGCTATTTGCAATATTTGTCTCAAGCGTATCTCGCGTGGCCAAAACATCAGCCGCTGGGCACGACAAGCATGACCAGACATATGGCGACCTGCCATGCAGCTCGTTGGCAGGCACACATAAAAGACCCACACCAAAGAACTAAGCGGACCTCTCCTTGCTCCTCCTCAGCTGGGATCTCCATCCCCACTACACCTTCAGTCCTCCCTGCCCCAGCTGCTGGACCGTAGAAAGAAGTACACTCCCAGCCATCCACATGCCCAGCGGTTGAATGCTAGCCTTGCTAAATTGCTAGCACTTCAACTGCTGCCTTTTCAGTTGGTAGACTCGGCCCCCTTCCGTGAGTTTGTTCAATGTGCGGTTCCTCAGTGGCAGGTTCCCAAACGCCACTTTTTCTCGCGGAAGGCGATTCCGTCTCTCTACCGGCATGTGGAGGGCAATGTCCATGCCTCGCTGGACAGGGCGGTCAGCGGTAAGGTGCATATTACCGCTGACTCATGGTCCAGCAGGCATGGACAGGGACGGTACCTTTCTTTCACGGCCCATTGGGTCACTCTATTGGCAGCTGGGAGGATGCAGGACAAGGTGCAGTAGTGTTGGAGGTTGTTCCGCCACCACGCCTCCAAAAACGCGACTACTGCTACTGGTTGTGACACACCTCTCCACCACCCCCTCCTCTTCTTCTTCCTCCAGTGCTCTGTCCTTGGAACCAGCGGTGCTCCGTAGGCGTACAAGGGGCTAACGCAAGTACGCAGGCAAAAAGATGCCATGCCGTGCTTGCGCTGGTGTGTTTGGGGGACAGGAGCCACACTGGGCCAGAGGTTCTGGCAGCTCTGCAGGGGCAGGCCGAGAGGTGGTTGAACGCCACGTCAGCTTAGCCAGGAATGGTCGTTTCTGACAATGGCACCAACCTCCCTCTCCGCCCTGCGACAGGGGCAGCTCACCCATGTGCCCTGCATGGCTCACGTCCTCAACCTGGTGGTGCAGCGGTTCTTGGGCAGGTTCCCAGGCTTACAGGATGTCCTGAGGCAGGCCAGGAAAGTCTGTGTGCATTTCCGCCGATCTTATAATGCCAGTGCTCGGCTGACTGAGCTGCAAAAGGAGCTGAACCTGCCCAAGAACCGCCTAATATCTGACATGCCCACCAGGTGGAACTCAACGTTGGCCATGCTGCAGCGACTGCACACGCAGCAGAGGGCATCAATGAGTACCTTTGCGACTACGGCACCAGGACAGGGTCAGGGGAGCTTGGTTTTTTTTCCCCACGTCAGTGGAGCATGATCAGGGATGCATGCACTGTCCTCTCACCATTTGAGGAGGCCACGAGGATGGTGAGCAGTGACAGTGCATGCATCAGTGACACTGTCCCTCTTGTCCACCTGTTGGAGCATACGCTGCGTGGGATAATGGACAGGGCACTTGAGGCAGAACAGAGGCAGGAAGAGGAGGACTTCCTTGCTCTCAAGGGCCCCCTTTATCCGACAGTGTTCCTTCTGTCCCACCCATCACACAGGAAGAGGATGAGGAGGAGGAGGAGGGAGGAGGAGGAGGAGGATTGTTGTGAGCATGGAGGTGGAGCCTGGCACACAGCATCAGCAGCAGCAGTCTTTTAGGGATGAAGTGTACAGTCCCAACAAGCCAGTGGACTTGTACGTGGCTGGGAGGAGAGGTGGCTGGCGATCATGTCATCCTCAGTGACCCAGAAGACTCCGGACCGAATGCCTCAGCTAACCTACGCTGCATGGCCTCCCTGATCCTGCAAAGCCTGCGAAGGATCCTCGTGTTCTTCGGATCAAGGAGAGGGACCATTACTGGCTGGCCACTCTCCTTGATCCGCGGTACAAGGGTAAGTTGCGGACCTTATCTTGCCGTCGCAGAGGGAGCAGAGGATGAGACATCTCAGGGAGGCCTTGCAGAAAGGTCTGTGCAACGCGTTCCCAGAAACTGGGAGGCTACAAACTCCTGGTCCTGGGCGACGAGTTGCTGAGGCTTCGGTCAGTGGCAGAAGGAGCGGTGGGGAAGGTGGACGTCTGACCGATGCGTTCAGACAATTTTTTAGTCCGCAGCCCCAAGGTATGATCGGTTCCCGCAACCATCGCCAGCGTCTGATATACATGGTGCAGGAATACCTTGGGGCAAGGTCAGACTTGGACACCTTTCCCACCGAAAATCCTCTGGCTTACTGGGTCCTGAGGATGGATCACTGGCCAGAGCTTGCACAGTATGCAATTGAGCTACTGGGCCTGTCCTGCCTCCAGCGTTCTTTCCGAACGCACATTCACTGAGGGCCTGCAGTCTTGTGGCAACACCGTCCACACCACCGCCAAAGGCCCAATTTTTCTGCCCTGTTCATCAGGTGCTTGCAATTACAAATCTTGATCGGGTAAGGACTGCCATAGGAGTCTAGGCGTCATTAAAATGACTGCTCCCGAAAAAAAAAATAAAGCACTAATGATTGAAATTTAATGGAATTTTATATTACTATCTAGACGCAGTTATCGCTCTGGTTGTCACTAACCACAGAGGCACTGCATACCCTTCCTAGGTCCATATTGTTTATATACCACGATTAATACTCTCCTTAATGTTTAACACATCTCATTTTATTCTATTTATTTCATTGATTATTTGGTTTTCTTCACATTACATACCACTTATTCATTTTGTGGCACTTTTCACTTGCATTCATTCCATTTTTAATTAAATTTATTACACTAGTATTTATTGTCACCTTTATACTTTAATTTCACATTCACAGGATCGCTGGGAAAACAGCAACATATCACAACATATTCATTCACCTTACACTCTTCAAAAGCAGTGATCATCTGGGGGGTATAAAATACCCAGATGACCATTCTATACTCACCAATAAATCCTCTTAACCGTTTAAATAAATGATATAATATGATGCCTTTAAAGGTCTAAAAAACATGGGATCATACATACATCTTAAAACCCCCAATAGCAAAATAATTTATAAATATATAAACAAATATCTAATAGATATTAAAAGATTTTTTGCCCCTTGGAGGCACTCCTCCCTTTGGCAGTATGTATCCGTTCCCTCCTGTTTCTCTTCTTTTTTGATAGGTCCTTTTTGACACAATAATAGTTTATAATTGTCCTTTCCAGGTGCCGCCACCCACATTCTCATTTGTGGGGCTCAATGATTCTGTGACCACTTGTAAGCCTGTGACTACATTGTGGCGGGGTCTGGGACCACCTCCATGGAAGAGGTTTGGCTTTTAAGGGAAGTCTCTATTTCAAGCAAATCTACTTGGTGGAAAGGTTAAATATAGCTCTTATTTGATACCATAATGTATCGGCATTGAGATGTATTTTGTGAAATGTTGAAATTTGTCTCCTTGATGTACCCACAGAAATGTGAGGAATCCCCTGAAGAAGACCGTAATTCCCTAAGGTTGAAATGCATTGGGGCATTTACATACATCAAATGGATATTAATTAAAGATGATAGGGAGTCATATATAAAACCATTGTTTTGTAAAAAGAAATCTTATAATTAATGCTGTTTCCTAAACCACGGTTGTTTGCTTATATGTACAACAGAGCTCATATTTTAAACTCTTGTACCTTTGGAATTTGATCACTTGGTTGATAATAAAATCATCAATTAATTTTTACTACTGCATCTGTTTCTCATTGCTGCTAAAAAGCCCCATGGGGAATTGTCCGTATCTCTCCAATTACTTGCATCGGTGTGTGCAGCTCTCTCAGATTCCTATATATGTGTTTTTTTCTTGCTAGAACCTCTGTTCAGTTAATCGCTTTAGGAAGTACCTATCGTTAATGAATTTGAAGATGCTCTATGTCCCGGGTTCTACGAAAAAGAAAGGCACCTTTTTGATTACCTGTAAAATTCTTTTTTTTTTAGTACATCATGGGACACAGAGTTCTACTCTTGCTTGTGGTTCATGGCTTGCTACAAAAAATGTGAGCGTCACCTAATGGGGAGGAATTATATCAGGGAGGAGACTTCATGTTGTAGCTTTTTTTTGCCAGTGGCTAATCTCCATAAGGTGTCAGGATAACCCTATCATTATTAACCCATTTATGCCTAAGGTTGAATTTTTTTTAATTTTGCGCATAAAATTCATATGATACCTAAAGCAGTAGGATATAAATAACTCCCACATCACTATTGTTCCAATATTGGAACAAGGGGCATTAATGGGTTGATTTGAAGATGGTCTGTCTTCTATGATGTACTCAAAGAAAAGGATATTACAATATATATATTTTTTTATTTATACATACACACATATACACATTCTGCCAGCACAAAAAGTGAATTTAGGACAGTGTTACACTAGTGGAAAAAAAGCTCTCTGTCATCTCTATAAATAAAAAGTAATTTAGAACAGTATTTCAAAATGTTGACATATTCATGTTTAACAGCTGCAATAAACCCCTACGGTTTTCAAAATGTCTCAGACTATTAACTCAATGACTTTTGTGTTACTGTTTGCAGCTACAAGATAAAATGAAACATCCTTAAATTACATAAAGCTATGTTAACAGACAAGTGCAGATGTTTCATAAATGTTACAGGGTGTCCTGCAATTTACACAGTGCTGGCAAGTCAAGGACATTGCCTAATTAGATTTGCATGGTGTGGTTGCAAAAGGTATATTGATAGCACATGCATAGGGTCACTTTACTAAAGTAACTTGCAAGCAATGTGATGGGTCTTTTAAAGTGTACTAAAAAACAAAAAAAAAACAACAAGCCTTTAAGGTGGGAGATTCACTCTTCTTTGTTGTCCTTGTGGCATTGTCACAAAAATATAATGAGAAATCAAGTTATCACCAAAACAGTAACAAAGGGGACATTTTTCAATAGGGACACTTGTTCTAGTGTCACATTTTTTGAGGGGATTCTGCTTACTTAATCTTACTTTCTGTTTCTTTTCCCCAGACAGGAAATGAAGGGGGGCTCCCTAATGGACACAGACAAAAAAATAAAAATATGTAGTAGGAGTTTAAATATTCTTTTATCAATTAAAAAAACATTATGATTTTACGTAAAATTGTAATTACCAGGAACAACAGAGCTAAAAAATAAAATATATCAGCTATGAGGGAAGATTTTTTTTTTCATTTTTTCATTATACTAAATTGATATACTCAAAAGAACAATTAAAAGAGGCAATTGTTACTTAACCTCTTGCCAACCATGTAACACATATTAAAGCTGAAGGCCAAGCCAGCAGTCCAGCACTCCAGTGAGCGCTGAAGGGGCAGAGCACAGAGAGGTGACTGACAGTCACCTCTCTGTGCTCTGGGAAGACCTGAGCACTAAGTGAATCGTGAACTTGGATCACTCAGTTCTCGATGTAGAGCCAGCGGGGGACAAATCAGCATCGGATCGATGCTGCATCGATGCCACCTACATGAGTATGAATGTTAATCCTGCTCTTCTTATTAAATTACATGTAGTATCTCTGTTTTTTCTTCATCTGTAACAAACAATTCTTTAAATCTAGAGTGTTACTAAACCCACAACAGTAACATCAGTCTGTAAATGCAGTAAAACATGCTTGGTATACTCACAGTTGAACCTAAGGGGTTAATGCTCTGAATTGTGTAAACAGGCTGTTTAATCCTGTCTCATCTGATCCTCTCCTCCTTCCACTGTCCCCAATATTTTTTTCTCATAATACAGAGCCAGGGGACAGGCTGCACATGCTCAGTGTGGTGTGTATTACTAAAGAATTGTTGTTTTTTTCTTTGGATCAGCACAGGGCCAATCAGCACTGTCCAGATAGAGAGTCAGGGGTCCTGCATCCTGATAAGACATTCAGTGCAGGATGAAAAATCCTCCTACAAGCATTAACCAGACAATCATATAAGTCACAAGACTGCTATATACTGCTGATGAGAAAAGGTATTTAGCAGCTTATATTTACTAAAATAATTGCATTTCCATGTTCTGTGTACTGTAGGCTCCTGGGTTTAGTAACACTTTAACTCCTTCAGTTTTTTCTGGAGGAAGTAAAAACAAAACTCATCGGGTAACATTACACTATAAAGTACTGCAAAGCTTAAAGGATAACTGTACTATTAATACAGTTATCCCTAAAATGTAGATTTACCCCTCCCCAAGCAAGTCCTCCAAGTATTCCACTTACCTCTTCAATCCGTAGAGATGTTCCCACGTAGAGCTGCTGAGCAGAAAGTCTCCATGCATGTGCAGTAGATTCCAATACATTTTTGTGGAAAGATAATCTAGCTTTGACCTCAACAATCTATGAGATTCCCACAGGAATGAAAGTGAAGTCCACTGTGCATACATGAACCTGTCAGAAGACTTTCTGGAAAGAGAATGTATAGCACCCAGTGGTTCACTGAAGATCTCCATAAATCATGGACAGGTAAATGAAGGACTTGCTGGGGGCTGCATTTTTAGCAGTTGGTACTGATACCATGGAAGTCAGCTAAAACATTGTTTTATTATTGCAGGTGAACAGCAATCAAAATAATGAGCCATGATTAAGGCCTGATGGCCAAAACTCATTGGCTTTTTTGACTGTTGTTCACCTGCAATAATAAAACAATGTTTTAGCTGACTTCCAAGGCACCAGCCTAACTCGCTTTTTCGCATGGATTGCACGTGGATTTTTGCAGAGACTTCCCAGGTGGAGTGCTGTGTTCTTGAGACTGACCAGACATTGCACACGAGGTAGCTCATATGCACCTGTTCCAGTTATTGGTACTGGGCTACACACACAAAAAAATCAAGTTTTAATACTTTGGGCATGAGTAGTAGACCAAGTTCCTATTCTTTTCCTGCAGCTCTTCAGTCGCATTTAGTGGGAAATCCTGACTATTATTTTGACAGCCAAAATGTGTTTATTTTACACAAGAGGAGAGGATTGCTCCTGTGCAACCGTACACTCACAGAACTGAAATTACAGAGTCAAGAGGAGTTACAATGTAGTAGTGTTATGGTTGCCATATTGTAACATCTCTGGTTCATATGTAGCAGATCAAAATGTGACCTTGCAAGTTAAAAAAACAAACAAACTATGTTCCTGTTTATCCCCTTAGTTAACCCTAATCAGCACTAAAAACATCTTCCTCCCCTTTACTCCTTAGCTATCTATTTGCTGTTTTGCTGATTTACTTGTATTTATTATTATTATTTTTTTTTTTCATTAACCTGTCTGACTATAGATTTATGTTCATCCCAAGCATGTTTGAAGCTATTTACCGTTGACTTTCTCACTACCTCTGTTGGTAGTTTATTCCAATCAATTACCCTTTCAGTAAATTAATATATTTCTAAGATTCGCTTGGAACTTTCCTCCAGTTAGTTTGAGGTCATGTCCCCGTGTTCTTGATTTTGGTTTCTCATTGAAAAGACTGCATTCCTGAACTTTATTCACCCCTTAATGTATTTAAAGGTTTCAATCATGTCTCCCCTTTCCCTTTTTTCCTCCAGACTGTACATGTTAAGTTCCTAAAGTCGCTCTCGATATGTTTTATCCCCAAAACCTCTCACCATTTTTGTTACACATCTCTGGACTTGTTCTATCTTATCAAACCTTACTGTAAGTGAGGTCTCAGAACTGGACACAGAATTCTAAATGAGGTTTCACTAAAGATCTGTATAAAGAAATCAGGACCTCCTTCCTCCTGCTGGTGATCCCTCTAGTGATGCATCCCACAGAGCTCCTCTATTTTCTTCTCTTCTATTCGCTTTTCCCACTGCGTTAGTGGCATCACACAGGTCACTTATAGTGTGTTAGTGGCATCACACAGAGCTCCTCTATTTTCTTTGCAGAAGCACCATAGGACTTCTGACAGACATTTTCTTCTCAGCAGCACCCCAAGGACTTCTTGTGTGTTCGTGTCATCACACAGAGCTCCTCTAGTTGCTGGCTAAATGCATCCCAGAATCCTATTCGCTTTTCCCACTGCCTGGTCACATTGTTTGCTCATTTTGCAATGATCTGAAACAAGCACCCCCAAATCTTTTTCTTCTGTAGTGCTGGCTAAAACTCTACCCCCAATGTTGTACTCTCTCAGGGGATTCTTTTTCCCTAGGTGCATTATTTTACATTTAGAAAACTGCTTTGATCAATCTTCCAGCAAACCAAATCATGTTCCATGTTGCAGACACCGTCAGGGATATCAACCCTATTACACACCTTTGTGCCATCAGGAAAAAGACATACCTTGCCAAACAAACCTTTAGTTATATGACTTACGTATAGTTTAAATAGAACAGGACCCAGTACAGAGCCTTGTGGTACCGCACTAGTGACTGGTCACTGCACTTAGCGAACCCCATTTACAACCGCACTCTGGTATCTATCCTTTAACCACTTCCCGACCGCCCCATGTACATATACGTCGGCAGAATGGCACGTACAGGCAGAATCACGTACCTGTACGTGCCATTCTTCAGGCGCGTGGGGGGTCCGATCGGACCCCCCCCGGCCGGCGGGGACGGTCGGGATCGCTTCAGGAGCGATCCGGGATGAGGGGACGGCCAGTGGTTTCTGGCCACCCCCTCGCGATCGCTCCTGGCCAATCAGATGCTTCCTCTGTCTGTGTCAATCAAAACACAGGCAGAGGAAGTGATGTCACGCTCGGTGCGCCGGTCTATGTGACCGGAACGCCGAGCTGTCAACATGTACAGGTTAGTGCACCAACAGTACACTGACACCAGTACACATAGGCACACAAAACACCCCCCTGTCACCCCCAGATCACCCCCCAGATCACCCCCTCCCCCCCCCAGTCACAGTGTCACTAATTGCAGTGATCATTTTTTTACTGATCACTGCATTTAGTGTCAGTGTGACTGTAATAACTGTCAGTGCAGTTAGTTTTAGGTCCAAGGTAGCCCCCTACCCCCCCCTAATAAAGGTTTAACCCCTTGATTGCCCCCCAGGTAACCCTTTCATCCCCTTTTGCCAGTGTCACTAAGCGATCGTTTTTCTGATCGCTGTATTAGTGTCACTGCTGTCGCTAGGTAACCATTTTTTTTTTTTTAGGTAACCGCCATGTTTATATAGGTTCATAAATAGGTTTATAGGTCAGGTACCCCCATATTACAACCTAAATAAAGGTTTTAACCCCTTGATTGCCCCTAGAGTTAACCCTTTCACCAGTGATCACTGTATAACTGTCACTTGTGACGCTGGTTAGCCAGTTAGTTATTTCGTTATTTAGGTTCCCCGTCAGGTTTTTATATAGCGTCAGGTACCCCCATATATTACCTAATAAAGGTTTTAACCCCCTGATTGCCCCTAGTTAACCCTTTCACCCCCTTTTGCCAGTGTCACTAAGCGATCGTTTTTCTGATCGCTGCATTAGTGTCGCTAGGTAACCATTTTTTTTTTTTTAGGTAACCGCCATGTTTTATATAGGTTCATAAATAGGTTTATAGGTCAGGTACCCCCCATATTACAACCTAAATAAAGGTTTTAACCCCCTGATTGCCCCTAGAGTTAACCCTTTCACCAGTGATCACTGTATAACTGTCACTGGTGACGCTGGTTAGCCAGTTAGTTATTTCGTTATTTAGGTTCCCCGTCAGGTTTTTATATAGCGTCAGGTACCCCCATATATTACCTAATAAAGGTTTTAACCCCCTGATTGCCCCTAGTTAACCCTTTCACCCCCTTTTGCCAGTGTCACTAAGCGATCGTTTTTCTGATCGCTGCATTAGTGTCGCTAGGTAACCAGTTTTTTTTTGTATTACTGTTACGGGTGACGCTGGTTAGTTAGCTTGTTTTTTATACTGTCAGGGCACCCGCCATTTATTACCCAATAACGGTTTAACCCCCTGATCGCCCGGCGGGTGATATCAATTAGGTTTTAGGGTCAAATAAGGTCTGCGTCGCCCCAGGTTAGTGCCAGTACCGCAAACACCCACGCACAAAGCATACACCTCCCTTAGTGGCACAGTATCTGAACAGATCAATATCTGATCTGATCAGATCTATACTAGCGTCCCAGCAGTTTAGGGTTCCAAAAAAAACCGCATTGTTAGCGGGATCAGCCCAGATACCTGCTAGCACCTGCGTTTTCCCCCTCCGCCCAGCCCAGCCCACCCAAGTGCAGTATCGATCGATCACTGTCACTTACAAAACACTAAGCACACATAACTGCAGCGTTCGCAGAGTCAGGCCTGATCCCTGCGATCGCTAACATTTTTTTTGTGGTAGCGTTTTGATTCAGTCGCTTCAGTCAGGAGCTTTTTTTACCTGTGAATCTCAAAAAAAATTAAAAAAAAAAAAATAGTTGTCGTTTTATTGTTCTCTCTCTCACTCTATTCTCTCTCTATTGTTGCTCTTTTTTTACTCCATTCTATTCTGCAATGTTTTATTATGTTTTATCATGTTTTATCATGCTTGCTTTTCAGGTATGTAATTTTGTTTACTGTGTTTTAGTGTTAAGCATTTTTTTGTTTTCAGGTGCGCCATTCAGTTGCAACGCGGATTTATTTATCTTGACAGCAACAGCGTTTGCTCCCACGATACATAAAGCCGCGACTCCAACGCTGTAGGAGGTGATTTCACCACCACAGTTAAAAAAAAGAGCATATATGCCGAAGCATGGGGGCAGCAGGGGGGGGGAGGAGCGATTGGCTCCTAATGCCACGTACATACGGTCGAAATTCCGACCGTGTGTACACGGCATAACTTTTGCGGGAGGATGCCCCCATGCATCGGCATATATAAATGGTGCATGTATGCCCATCATTAGAAGTGGGTGGATGAAGGGAGGTATTCTAATGGTGGGCATACCCACCAATCAATCTCTTTTTTTTCGTTCAGCCAAGAGGCTGCATGAAAAAAAAAAGATTACAATATATGTCCAGTATGTTGCTGGACTTTGAATGGTTATACCAGAATGATGCCTGCAGGTTTAGGTATCATCTTGGTATCATTCTTTTCAGCCAGTGATCGGCTTTCATGTAAAAGCAATTCTAGCGGGTAATTAGCCTCTAGACTGCTTTTACAAGCAGTGGGAGGGAATGTCCCCCCTCCCGGATATAAACCGCGCCATTGGGAAATTGGGAAAGCATTTTATCACACCAATCTTGGTGTGGTCAGATGCTTTGAGGGCAGAGGAAAGATCTAGGGTCTAATAGACCCCAATTTTTTCAAAAAAAGAGTACCTGTCACTGCCTATTGCTATCATAGGGGATATTTACATTCCCTGAGATAACAATAAAAATCATAACAAAGAAAAAAAATGGAAGGAACAGTTTAAAAATAAAATAAAAAAGCTAAATAAATTAAAAAAAAAACAAAAAAAAAAAAAAAAAGCACCCCTGCCCCCCCTTCTCTTGCGCAAAGGCGTACACAAGCGTTGGTCTGGCGTCATATGTAAACAGCAATTGCACCATGCATGTGAGGTATCACCGCGAAGGTCAGATCGAGGGCAGTAATTTTAGCAGTAGACCTCCTCCGTGAATCTAATGTGGTATCATGTAAAGGCTTTTAAAGGCTTTTAAAAATGTATGTAGTTTGTCGCCACTGCGTGTTTGTGCGCAATTTTAAAGCATGTCGTGTTTGGTATCCATGTACTCGGCCTAAGATCATATTTCATCAAAAATTTGAGCAATATAGTGTGTTTTAGTGCATTAAAATAAAAAAAAGTGTATTTTTTCCACAAAAAATGCGTTTGAAAAATCGCTGCGCAAATACTGTGTGGAAAAAAAAAAAATGCAACACCCACCATTTTAATCTGTAGGGCCTTTGCTTTAACATTATATATAGTGTTTGGGGGTTCAACGTAATTTTCTTGCAAAAAAAAAATATTTTTCATGTAAACAAAAAGTGTCAGAAAGGGCTTTGTCTACAAGTGGTTAGAAGAGTGGGTGACGTGTGACATAGGCTTCTAAATGTTGTGCATAAAATGCCAGGACAGTTCAACCCCCCCCCAAATGACCCCATTTTGGAAAGTAGACACCCCAAGCTATTTGATGAGAGCAATGTTGAGCCCGTTAAATATTTTTTTTTTTTGTCCCAAGAGATTGAATAATGAAAAAAAAAAAAATATATATATTTTTTTTACAAAAAGTTGTCACTAAATGATATATTGCTCAAACATGTCATGGGCATATGTGGAAATACACCCCAAAATACATTCTGTTGCTTCTCCTGAGTACGGGGATACCACATGTGTGGGACTTTTTGGGAGCCTAGCTGCGTACGGAACCCCAAAAACCAATCACCGCCTTCAGGCTTTCTAAGGGTGTAATTTTTTTATTTCACTTCTCACTGCCAATCACAGTTTCGGAGGCCATGGAATGCCCAGATGGCATAAAACCCCCCAAAATGACCCCCCAAGTAGACACCCCAAGCTATTTGCTGAGAGGTATGGTGAGTATTTTGCAGATCTCGCTTTTTGTCACAAAGTTTTGAAAATTGAAAAAAAAGAAAAAAAAATGTTTTTTTCTTTACTTTCTTCATTTTCAAAAACAAATGAGAGCTGTAAAATACTCACCATGCCTCTCAACAAATAGCTTGGGGTGTCTACTTTCCAAAATGGGGTCATTTGGGGGGGTTTTGTGCTATTTTGGCATTTTATGGCCTTCGAAACGGTGATAGGTAGTGAGGAGTGAAATCAAAAATTTGCACCCTTAGAAATCCTGAAGGCGGTGCTTGGGTTTCGGGGCCCCGTACGCGGCTAGGCTCCCAAAAAGTCCCACACATGTGGTATCCCCATACTCAGGAGAAGCAGCAAAATGTATTTTGGGGTGCAATTCCACATATAACTATGGCATGTGTGAGCAATATATCATTTAGTGACAACTTTTTGAAAAAAAAAAAAATCTTTTTTATTTTTGTCTTTATTCAATCACTTGGGACTAAAAAAAAAAATATTCAATGGGCTCAACATGCCTCTCAGCAAATAGCTTGGGGTGTCTACTTTCCAAAATGGGGTCATTTGGGGGGGTTTTGTACTTCTCTGCCATTTTAGCACCTCAAGAAATGAAATAGGCAGTCATAAATTAAAAGCGGTGTAAATTCCAGAAAATGTACTCTAGTTTGTAGACGCTATAACTTTTGCGCAAACCAATAAATATACGCTTATTGGCATTTTTTTTACTAAAGACATGTGGCTGAATACATTTTGGCCCAAATGTTTGACTAAAATTGAGTTTATTAGATTTTTTTTTATAACAAAAAGTAGAAAATCTCTTTTTTTTTCAAAATTTTCGCTCTTTTTCCGTTTATATCGCAAAAAATAAAAATCACAGAGGCAATCAAATACCATCAAAAGAAAGCTCTATTTGTGGGAAGAAAAGGACGCAAATTTCGTTTGGTTACAAAATTGCATGACCGCGCAATTACCAGTTAAAGTAGTGCAGTGCGAAATTGAAAAAAGACCTCTGGTCCTTTGGCTGCCAAATGGTCCGGGGCTGAAGTGGTTAACCCACTGCAGTGCTTGTGCTGTGTAATCTGACCCTCTCTAAACTATAAAAAAACCTCCCTGAACCAGGGACTTCCTGTATGCCCTCTCTGTGCTGACCTCGGAAATCAGGGCTACTGAGCCCTGACCACTGTGGTCAGAGTGCTTCCCTTTGTCATACGCTGCTATCACCTCTGCTTTCCTTTCTCCCCCTCACTCCCTCCTTCCTGCCTATCAGCTTGTGTCTGTTTGTCTCTGTCTCCGACCCATGCCCCCCCCCCCCCCGCCGCTTCTAGTAAAATTAAAAAGGTTTAATGCTCACTGCCAGCAACTCTTTAATATCCTGGCATCACACACTGCATTAGTCTTTTGTAAAAACCAGCGTTTTAAATACCGTTTAACGCTGTCTTCAGGCAGCGGTTTTGCTGTCTTCAGGCCGGTTTCCAGGGCTACTGCAGGAGAGGCTAAGCGGCCATGTTTCCTCCCCGGCTGACGTCAAAGGGAGATCACAGCCCCTCCTGCAGTATCCATCCATTGGAGCTGTACAGTGGCCACGAGTCATGTGACCGGCCTGAAGACAACTCTAAACAGGTATTTACAGCACTCATTTTTTTAAAAGACTAATGCAGTGGGCTCTGCCAGGCTCTAACAGAGAGTCTGGCAGTGTTTGAATTATATGGGTTAACAAACCCTTTAAGTCCTAGCTTGCAAATAACTTTGCTAGGCTATAATAGAAACAAAATGTTAATGTCATTATACACAGGAGAAAGTATAGATAAGTTTAGCACCTTTTTGACAGAACACGTGTTTTAAAACTTACACTGGACAAACTAGAAAAATTCATTTTTTTTGTTTTTTTAAATCTTATGTCTATTGATTATATAGAAAAAAATAATATAATGTTGCCAAAAGAAAGCCTTGTTTGTCCTAAAAAAAAAGGTATTGTTCTTATTTTGTTATCCTGAGATATAACAACGTTTTTGCCAAATCAATAGACCCATAGCTGAAATGTAAAAATTGCTCAGGTCCATAAGGTGTATACAGATGCAAAATCTGATCCAGTTAAAGAGGAAGTAAACTCTCCCACTCTGATGCTTTTTTTCATTTAGTAAGTAATTATCAAACTATAGCCACTGTAATCCAGCCCAAATCGCATAGTACTTACTGTTTAAAGAAACTTTAAAAAACGTATTTCCAGGGGTTAGGCAGCACCATCTTAAGTATTGTTTTCTGAGTCCACAGTGGAGTGTATTTCCGCCCTTACATTGAGCACTTCCTGTACTGTTAACCAAGCCTCCTTCTCAATGCAACAGTTATATGGCAACCCTGCTTCCCTGTTCATAGCTGACTGTTTTATTTCATAGTATTTACTTGTGCCGATTATCTAGTGTTTGTCTGTGTCAGTCTTATCAGCTTCAGCTGATAAGACTGCAGTAATGCTGTCTAATGCCCTGGTTTACACTGCATGTGATGTCACATGGTCACATGGGGTGTAGGAGGAAGCTCTGAGTGATTATGCAGTCTCCTGGGATTTCAGTGGTGTGCTGTAGGAAGTCCTGATAATAGATAGACAACTACACAGAGTGTGCCGTAAATCAGGGGAGATCTGGGCATGCTCAGTGACGTCATTCCAAAGAACAAAAAGGATTACAACAATACTAAGCAAGTAAGGAGACATCTACAAGCAGTGTTCATTAGGGTTTTTTATGCTAATTTACACGGGACAAAGTTGTGGGGGAGAGTTTACAACCACTTTAAGGATAACCTAAAATGTAAAACTAAGAACACATTAAAACTGAAAGTTCAATCTTCTTTCTTCTACTGTATATGTAACTGATGTCCTCTTGTCCCTTGTACAATTCTTGGGATAAAAACAAATTTGCTATATCTATAAATTTCCCTTGAATACACTGTATTTAAACATAGTAAGAAACCTCTAAGATATTTTTTTTTTCTAAACTAAACTTTTCCAGGTTTTCATTGTAGGTGAAATTTTCAATTTTTCTTTAATTTGGCTATCCACCTTTGAACCCACATCAAAACCTCTATGCTCTTTTGAAAATGTGGTTAAAAAAGCATACCCCAGATGTGGCCTTACAACTAGTTTGTGCAGGGTCGATATGGTGCCAACATCACATGCATTATATACAAGAAGTAGCCCTGGGACTTTAGATGAGGTGAGCACAGTTTAGCCACTAAGTAACAATAAGTGTAGTAAATGCAGTAAAAATATTTATTCAAAGATAGCATACATACATGGGTGATGTGAACAATTGCTGAACCAACAAGATTGCACATAATAAAATTAACATCAATGCATGAATGTCATACAGTATGCACAGGCATCAAAAGACTCGGCGCGTTTCTGCGAGACTGTAGCTCGCTTCCTCAGGGGTAGATGCATGTTTGATGTATCTAAAAAAGCAGAAAAATTTATACCGTATGTGACATAGGGATTAATGTTTTAGGCAATGGGAGCTGAGGGGGAGAGGCCGACCACAACCTCAACTAGGGAACAATCGGGCAGAACACATGGCATGGGTGGAAGTAAATGGCCCTATATGTCTCAGTATATGAATAGGTGAATATGAGCTGTAACACAAATACACATGCCAATGAATGCCCAGGAGTGGCAAAGTAGAAATAGAGATATAGTACTGTTATACATATGAAAACATACACACTAACATAATTGTATGTATCAATAGTTGCTAATTTGGCAAAGTAGACTGGGATTGTATGCTTGTATGTATAAAAACATATAAAGACTGACCTGATCCAATGATGGAACGGACATAGAGACCAAGGGTAAGTGTGAAAAATATCAAACAATATCTAGGGATACCAATCCCTAGAAAAAAAAAAAATTGTTGATGAAAAACGTGTGAAAAAAATTATAATTAATTGATATCCAGCACAAGATCAGTGCTGGAGTAAGAGTGATATGTGTACCTTTGCAGGATGAATGGCTTGGCAGCAGCAAAACTGCACAAAAGCAAAACTGTACAAAACTGCACATTGTAGTGTGTGAAGTATAGGCTAGTGAGAAGGGAAATGCCAGCCATGTCTGCCTCCCATCTTGTATCACCAGAAGGGTGCAGGAGGCTCCGCCCCCAATGTCATGTGAGGATGGCGAAACACATCTACGCTGCAGGCGTCAGCCGTCAAAGGGGGAATCACTAGATATTGTTTGATATTTTGCACACTTACCCTTGGTCTCTATGTCAGTTCCATAAATGGATAAGGTCAGTCGTTATATGTTTTTATACATATAAACATACAATCCCAGTCTACTTTGACAACTTAGCTACTATTGATACATACAATTATGTTAGTGTATATGTTTTCACATGTATAACAGTACTATATCTCTATATCTACTTTGCCACTCCTGGGCATTCATTGACATGTGTATTTGTGTTACAACTCATATTCACCTATTCATATACTGAGACTAGGGCCATTTACTTCCACCCATGCCATGTCTGCTGCCCGATTGTCCCCTAGTTGTGGTTGGCCTCTCCCCCTCAGCCCCCATTTCATGCATCTGTCGCTGACGCCCCTGGGGGAATCCAGAAATTGGTGCTCTGGCTGTATCAATTGGTGAGTATGTTTTTTTTAACCCTGGCCCCTCTTACCAGTCGCCTTAAACATTCATCACTATGTCACATATATATTTTTCTACTTTTTTAGATACATCAAACATGCATCTACCCCTGAGAAAGTGAGCTACAGTCTCGCAGAAACGCGTTGGATCTTTTGATGCTTGTGCATACTGTATGACATTCTTGCATTAATGTTAATTTTAGTATGTGCATGTGCAAATTGTTTACATCCCCCATGTATGTATGCTATCTTTGAATAAATATTTTTACTGCATTTATTCTCGTTACTTAGCAGCTAAAATGTGCTTACCTCATCAATCCCAGGGCGAGTTCTTCTATATATTTGCTATTATTAGGGATGGAGGTGTGTCACTTGTCACCTTTTCTTTTTGTTACATTACATGTATTTATGTCCCTTTTTATGTCTTCAAAGATTTTGATTACTATGGATTAAGTGCATAAGTATTTTTCAAAGGCTGGGTTACTTGGGAATAGAGACTCTTTATTTATGAGATTATATGAATGATGTGTTAGTGTTAATCTTGATGTAAAAAGTTTAATAAAAATCATTCTTTTCAAAAAGTGCATAAGTATTTTTCAATGTTAAACTTCACTGGTCACTTAAATGCCCACTGTCCATTTTATCGAGATTTTGCTATAATATTTTAAACTCTTGCTGAGTTCCCAGAATTCCACATAATTTCAGCAAAGTGGCAACATGGCTTTTAATTTACTTCATCCCCCAGATCATTAATATATAGATTGACTTAAAGAGGAACTGCAGTCTACTTACATAATTTGTAATAAAAACATCTTTGCCATTCTGAAGCTTCCCTCCAACCACTTTGATGATTATTTTATATACTGTGATTCTGTACTTGCGAAATATGCTGCAGAAATCTTCCTCCACTAATTCTGGCTGCTGAAGCTGCTGCCTGTTCACTTCCTGGATTTACACAGACACACATAGGCACACCTCCAGCTCTGCAGTTTTAATTGACCCTTTTATGACTCATCCCCCCTCCCTTTCTAGCAAACTCTCATGAGAGTGGGAGGGAGAGCTGTGCATGATGTCATCATAAGCCTAGGCTTTTTACCCGACAAGAAACAGGAAGTGGGCTGTATAAGGTATTTACTGGCAGAAAAAAAATGTTTTACTATCCAAAGTTAAAACAACAAGGGCAGAACACTTAATAGAATGAAAGATGAAAATGTACTGAAGGTCCGCTTTAAGAGTCCATTCACACAGGGGCAACTTTGGATCCGACTTGAAGTCGCCCCAAGTTGCCTCAAGTCGTGCAACATGATAAAATCAATGTAAATGAATGAGAGCCGTCTTAATGTACACTACTTAAGTCGCTTCGACTTCAGAAAAGGTTCCTGTACTACTTCAATCAGACTTCTAGGCAACTTGTACCCATTGATTTCAATGGAAGTTGCCTCCAAGTCAGATCCCCTGTCTTAACTGAAGCAACTTTCCAGGAAGTAAAAATAGTTTTCTAGGCAAAACCCTCCCTCCCACAGAGCTGATTATTATGTGATTGGCCACTGGCAAAGTCCCCTGTCCTGGAGGCAACTTCAAGTTGCCTTGTAAGTTGCCCCAATTCGTGTCCAAGTTGCCTCCCAAAGTCACGCTGGAAGTCGTGTTGCCCCTGTGTGAATGGACTCTAACTGGTACCAACACTAATATTTGCTGTATTCCATTTACTGTAGCTCATTTGAAATAATACTTGGAACAGTATCACATGAATAAAAATATGGATACATTTAATGTGATTTCCTTCATTTCATTGCTAACATAAAGTGAATAATATGTAGGCAGTGCTTTTTTTAAATAAAGTCATGAAAACCACATATTTTCCCTCTAATGTGATGAATCGTTATAATGAGATACTTGTGTCATTACTATAATATTTCACATATGCAATTCTTCTTCTTTTAAGCATTCCAAAATTCCTGGTTATCCCTAAGCTGCCTCTCTGTTGATCTCTTGGGCTGTCTTTGTATCTTTTCCATGGGCCTCAGGCAAGGAAACAATTGAGATTAGTATATTCATTTTTAAAAGCTACCTAAGGTGATGACAAATTAGTTCTAGGTACACAAAATGAGCCTCTCCAAGCATTGTTCTAAATGTTTTAATTGGAAGATAAACACTTCTGTTAAATCCAGAGGACACTTTTTTTTATTATATCAAGTGCTGACCATGAGAGTAAACCTGGAATTTATAAAAAAAAATAAAAAAGAAGATGCATAATCAAGCCATGACATCACAGGATGGGTCATATATGACCTTGCTTGGTAGGACTGTGACATGCATTTAGTCAATACATCCTGCCAAGAGCAACATTTGACAACTCATAGCGACCAATCAAATTTGATTCTACTACATTCAAAACAGTAAAAGAGCCTAACAAAATCCCAGTTTAACAGATAACAAAGATAACAAAATCTAGTTACGGTAATACTTAAAGGGATTTGCTAAAATGTAAAAAAGTATCATGGTTATGATGATGAACTAACAATAATAGCAATATTTAAGACCACTGTTTCTCACTCTCTAACACAGCACAGCTGGATAGCAGTGAAAATATGACAAAAGATTTATTTCTACCCCTCTCTAGCCAAATCTAGAAAAAAAAAGTTGGTTTAATGTACACCTTAATGCTATTCCAAAAGTTCTTTTATCATTTTTTAAATCTTCAGCTGTAGCGAGTACAGTGAGCAACGGAATTTACCTAACACAGTAATTGCAGCCACTCCGAATACAAGCTAGACTTACCTATCAAAAACACAGCTCTACAAACACAGGGAGCTAGCACTAATCCTAGTACCTATCTAGGAGTGTGCTACATTCAACCACCACCAAAAATAGTCCTCATTGGTCTTAGTGTAAAGCCCCTAACAATACATTTTTACAAAAATTGGATGGAGTATACCACAACATTGGAGGGGAAAAGGGAGATTAACAATTAACAATCACCATGTGCCATTCCACATATTGCTAATAAAAAGACGTACAGAAAAATTTGCAGTAGAAAAACACATTTTTTTACAAGCTATATACACACACAATATATACAGTCTAACTGGTAGAGCCCTACCAATGTACAAAATACAAAAACACAGTTCCACAAGCACATAGAGCTAGCACTAAATCTAACCTAATCTAATCCTAGAACCTCAATAGGAGGGTGCTACATAAAGAATGAAGCTGCTGTCACTATTTAAATATGAATAGAGGGGGGGAAATGGAGGGAGGAGGGGAGGAGAAAAAAGCAAAGGGAAGAGAGGGAAAAAAAAAATATATAGTAGTATTAAAATATAAAGCCCATCCTTTTTATAGCTGACGGTCCAGAGTCCCTGCGGTGAGGTATCCTCTGTGCTCGCCAACTTTTCCCCCTAGTAGGTACACCAACCTTCTGGTAGGGCTTGGTGTTTTTTTTTGGATATATTCCATATCCTGGTGTTTTTTTTGTGGGAGTTTTTCTCCTTTGTTATTCCCTTTTTTTTGTTTCTTTTCCCCTAGTGTTACTAGCCTGCATTTCCCCGGGTAGTCCGGGGATTTGAGAGAGGGAGCCTCTCTAATTTTATTACCTTTTTCATTTTTTTTTTGGGCAAAAATTTTTCTTTTCCAGCTTTATTGAAGCTCTGTACCTACAATGCCAAAGGACTTAATAACGAATCAAAAAGAGGTCAAATTTTATACAGTTTGCATAAAGCTAAGGTAGATATCATATTACTCCAGGAGACCCACTTCCGCACTGGTAGTATTCCTGTGTGTTCGCGCAAACATTATTCTCAATGGTTCCACAGTACTATGCCTAGTTCCAAAGCAAGAGGGGTATCCATTGCTTTTCATAAACACTTACCGATACATTATCTGAAACACAAAGCTGATTCGAATGGCAGATATCTTTTTCTTAAAATTAGGCTATGGAATAAAATTTTCACAATTGCAAACTTCTATATTCCGAACCAAGATCAAACCACGACAATCCTGAGTTACCTCAACCTCTTAGCAGATTTTTCAGAAGGCACTATCCTCGTGGGGGGAAACCTTAATCTTGCTTTGAGGGCACTCAAAAATAAATTTTTTGAACATAGGCTACTTGACTTATGGCGGATCTTAAACCCTAAAGATCTCAACTATACATATTTTTCATTAGCCCATAAATCGTATAGTAGGCTAGATTACTTTCTAACAGGCCCTAACGTGTTATAAAAAATAGGATAATTTATTTGGTCCGATCACTCTCCAGTATTTTTAACAATAACTCCTCCTCAGACTCAGGGTACAAATTGGTCCTGGCGTTTGAATGACACACTTATGTCAGATCCAATTTGCCATAGTGCAATTGTAGAGGCAATCGACAATTTCGTTTCTGAACAGGACGAAACTGCACTGCCTTTAAAGTGGAAGCTTTAAAGACGGTAATACGAGGGGTGTTTATTCAACATGGTTCGCGCCTTAAAAAAGAAAAGTCTAAGAACATTGAAATTATCTTGTCAAAGCTCCACTCACTAGAAACCCTACACAAAGCCCACCCCTCTGCAGAATTACTAGCTAACATATCATCTACAAGGACATCTCTACTACAGCTCTTTGAAACATCCCATAGCTCATATCAACAAAGACACGCTTTGGGTAGGTATAGATTTGAGAATAAATGTGGGAGATTGTTAGCTTGTATACTGCATCCACGTCCTTCCCAGATCTTTATGCCAAGCATAAAGAAGCCATCGGGAGAACTTACATCAGACCCACAACCCCTCCAACAAATTTTTAGGGAATACTTCTCGGCCCTTTATAATTTGGCTCCACCACCATCTTTGGAGGATAAAGGAGCCGGAAAGCATTATATTGAAGACTATGTACAGGAAAATGCTATCTCGACACTAGATGATGATAACAAGATATTCCTGGATTCTCCTTTCCTACATGAAGAACTATTAGATGTAATTGCCAATATTCCAACAGACAAAAGTCCAGGCCCAGATGGATTCGCCCCAAGTTGTTATAAAGCCTATAAAGAACATTTATCCCCATTTATGCTTCAAGTGTTTAATTCTATTTCCTCTAACAATCAATTTCCAACACAGACTCTAGAATCCCATATTACTCTGATTCCGAAACCAGAAAAGGATTTAACACTATGCTCTAGTTATCGACTGATATCTCTGATTGGGATAGATAGAAAAATCTATGCTAAATTGATAGCGCTCCGTCTTCAACCTCTCCTCCTGAGCCTAGTACATACAGACCAGGTAGGATTTGTTCAAGGAAGAGAAGCACGCGATAATACGATAAAAACATTCTTATTAATGAATCACGCAAAAATAGCCAAAATACCAGTATGCCTTCTCTCAGTCGATGCAGAGAAGGCATTCATCCGGGTTGGATGGTTTTTCCTCAAACATTTATTAATGCAAATAGGTCTGGGTGCAAATATACTTTATAAGATCATGGCGCTTTATACTAACCCGTTGGCTAGAATAAAGATTAATGGATCATTGACAGCAAGTTTTACTATACAAAATGGTACTCGCCAGGGATGTCCACTTTCCCCCTTACTTTATGTCAGGGGGAAAGCAAAAGGAAATAAAACTTGCTTTGTTCGCCGACGATTTATTACTTTACGTTACTAACCCACATATTTAATACCCTCTATATTATTTGAATTTCAGCGTTTTGGAACCCTGAGTAACTTTAAAGTAAACATTTTAAAATCAGAAATCCTTAATGTGTCTCTTACACCACAACATGTTACGGCACTGAGAAATTATTTTTCGTTCTTAATTTGTTATCGGCACTAAAATACTTAGGTATTATAATTCCTCCCGACCCAATCCATTTATATCCAATGAATTACATCCCCCTTTTACAACGTACCTTACAAGATCTTAAAAAATATGATGCTAATCAACACTATTGGTTTGGGAGGATCAACATATTAAAAATGGATATAATACCTCGGTTCCTGTACCTTTTTCAAACCACTCCTGTTTTGTCCCTAGATCGTTTTTTTCCACTTTACAATCGGCTTTCACAAAATGTATCTGGGGATATAAGAAACCCAGACTACATAAGAAACTACTATCATTGCCAAAAACTAAAGGAGGAGCGGGTGCACCAGACTTGTACTACTATTATGCCTCGGCAGTTCTGACTAGATTGGTGAACTGGTTCCACCACTCTAACATTAAACAATGGGTATTAATAGAGCAAGGGTTGAACCAACTTGATCTTAAGGTGCTTCCTTGGTTAGACTTATCTATCAGAGATACCCATCGAGAGCTATTAAATACTATGCCCCCTCTCACATCCCACTTATTGAATATTTGGGCTAAAACAGCTATACAGTTAGTTAGAATTGTCCTCTTCTGTAGAACCTTTGACTCCGTTATTTGGTAATCCCTACTTCCCGCCAGCATTAAACCGTACAAGATTCCTTACATGGAACAAAGAGTTCCATCAAAGACTGAGCCAGACTCTATACCAGGGAACAGTTCCTCCTTTACTAAACGTATTTCCTACGCAGCAACCCTCGCTTACACAAAGGTTGGAATATTGGCAACTATTGTCATTTTGGTCCTCTATCCCCCTAAATAGATTCCTGGGTAGAGAGTTAACTCAACTTGAAAGTCTGTTGATACAAGACTCTAAACCAAAACATGTTCTATCAACACTATATAAGATGTTTATTATAAAAAATCATCCTGAGCCTCCGGAATTCATTAACAAATGGGTGAAGGAGATTAATTCTCAAATTGATGTTGAAGAGTGGGAGAAGTCATTTAACATAACACATTGTCTGTCACCAACAGCTAAAGCACAAGAGACAAGCTATACGCTCCTTTCAAGATGGTACTGGAGTCCATTATCACTCCAGCGCATATATCCAGATAAATCAGATATATGTTGACGGTGTCATGTGGAAAAGGGCTCACTGCTCCATATTTGGTGGGAATGCCCCCAAATTTTTAGTTTCTGGGAAAAGATTATGCAAATGTATACCACAGTTTACCACAGTATACCACAGTTACTGGGGAGTCAATTCCAAACACGCCTCAAATTACTCTTCTTTCTATCCTACCAGGATCATATAAAACCATTAAAAGGAGTCTTCTTGGACATTGGTTGACAGTAGCGAGACTGGTTATACCGCGGCATTGGCGGTCAACACAGTCTCCATCAGTAAACGAATATGCATATAAATAGAAATGGATAATATAGAAAGATTGGAGATGCTTTTAGCATATGAACTAGACTCACACGAGGAATGTTTGCAGATATGGGCCCCCTGGAGGATATATAGGGAAACAACAAGAAATTAGAAAATCTTGAGGGAATAGAATTATAGACTATAGACTATTGAATTGTTAGACAAAGCTTCAATACAAGAAGTTTAAAAAAAATATATATATATTTTTTTCCCCCTTTTTTTTTTCCCTCTTTTTATTTTTCTTTTTGTTTGGATGTGTGGAAATATATACATAATTTGCATGATGAAATAATCATACTACTTTATATATGTATGACTTTGTGAATGTTTGAACTTGATTATGTTTGTACAATAATTTATAATAAAATTAGATTGAACTAAATATGAATAGAATGTTGGGAGGTTGTTGGAACTCCAATTAGACTTTTTTGTACAAGGTGGAGTTGGGTAATGTATTGGTATTTACCAGGTGCCAGTTCCTTCTGATCTCTGACCTCTGCGTCACTTCCTATTAATCACTGATTTTTGTTTCACTTCCTACTGATCTCCGAGCTCTGTGACACTTCCTACTGGTCTCTGAACTCTGTGTCACTTCCTACTGGTCTCCAGGCTCTTTGTCACTTCTTACTGATCTCCAAGCTCTGTTACTTCCTACTAATCTCTAAGTCACTTCCTTGTGCTCTCTAAACACTGCGTGACTTCCTACTGATCTCCAACCTGTGTGTCAATTCCTACTGATCACTGTTCTCTGAACTCTGTGTGACTTCCTACTGATCTCTGACCTGTGTGTCAATTCCTACTGATCACTGTTCTCTGAACTCTGTGTGACTTCCTACTGATCTCTGAACTCTGCATCACTTCCTACTGACCTGCATTACTTACTACTAGACCTGTGAGTCACTTACTACTGACCTGTGAACTGTGCGTCACTTACTATTGATCCCTGACCTTTGCATCACTTACTACTGATCTCTGAACTCTGACTCACTTCCTACTGATCTCCAATTTCTACACCACTTTCTACTGATTACAAACACAATGTCTCCTGCGCTTGGGAAAGTGCCTGCTTCAACAAAATGGGCTATATCTCCATCCTGGTCCTAATGGAATAAACCATGTCTAGCTGCCCACATAGACTGGAGAAGTCTGGAACACTGAAACCACACAAAAGACACAAAGGGCACACTGACCTAGTGCATTATCCTGAGACTAAAATGTATTGAAATAAAAAAGTGGTAAGTATCATACTCACAAAGTGATTAAAACAGCAAAGCTCATTGCATAAAATACATCCGTTCGTGTGACACAAGGTGAAGGACCAATAGGCTGATGTGTTTTGAGAATTCAAAATGAATTTGGTTATACTAAGATGCTCACAGTTTACTGGTGCGTGGTGCAGTGATATAGGATTTACCCATATGATCCCAACAGGGCACTGCACAGTGTGTCTATGTATGAATGGGTATATGGGCACATACATGTTTGTGTATGAATATGGGAATACGCATGTGTATGTTGGTGCACATATACAATATATACTGTAAATGTATGGGTATGGACATTTCACATGGATTGCAATATATAGTTCATTCAAGCTGATAGTTTTCCATGTATGTATGATTTTATGTAGTTTTTTAGTTTGTGCATTTTTTTGTATATGGTTTTTACACATTGCATGGGATTTATTTTATATCCATACAGCAACTGCAGTCAACAGACTAACAATTACTAGTTATGAAGGTTTCCACCATTTGTTGGTAAGAATATCCCACCCCTTTAGGGGGCGTAAATTTTACGCCAACTTGTTGGAATTAGCCATGTCACTCTGCTATTTAAGAGGGGTGCGAGCAGTGGGTCTCTAGGCTCTGAAGAGGAGGGGAATACTCGAAATGCATCAGCCTATTGGTGCTTCACCTTCTGTCATACAAACTGATGTATTTTATGCAATGATGTTTTAGACACTTTGTGAGTATGATACTTACCATTTATTTATCATTTTACTTTTTATTTCAATACATTTTGGTCTTAGGATAATGCACTAGGTTGGTGCACCCTCTGCATTTCACTTCCTACTGATTCCTGTCCTCTACATCACTTACTACTGATCTCTGCACTCTGCTTCACTTACTACTGGCCTGTGAACTCTGCATTACTTCCTACTGATATCTGAACTATGTGTCACTTACTACTGATCTCTGCTTCCCTTTTTTTTTTTTTATCCAGAAAAAAAGTTTATTGAAGTAAACATATAAATACATACCGAAGCTTCAGATACATTCAAGTATACAGTCACAGATACAACAAACATGCTTATTCTGCAACTGCACTTTTTTTTTTATATATATCGCTTGTGACACTATCTTGTCTTTACACTTCTTGACTATCTGGTCATAACTCATGCCCTACTCTGGTTTAAGGCACTAGTGTTTAAAAAATTGCTCTATTGGTCTGACATTTAGTCACCTCAGATGCCCATGCCCAGCAATCTGCCCATGACTAGATCCATACATTCAGCCACGGTCCCCAAAGTTTCTCAAACTTCTGGGAGCAGCCTCTATGTTGGTAAATTCTTTTTTCATTCCGGAGCATTTCTTCCACAGCATTAATCCACTCTTTGAGAGCAGGAGGGTCCTCCCATATCCAGTGTGTCATTATTAGCTTACGTGCCAGGAATGGAGCTCTAGTAACCGCCACTCTAGTGCTCTACTCCCATTCTAACTTATCTAGTACATTGAGTAAACAGTGTTTTGGATTTGTGGGCATCGAGACCTGAAACACCCTGTTTATGGTACCCACCACCCCCTTCCAGTAGGGATGGAGTTTCGGATACCTCCACAGTAGGTGGATCAGGTCTCCATTGTTTCTCTTGCATCTGGTACACAGTGGAGTGGACCAGAGACCCATAACATACATTCTGTGTGGGGTATAATATACTCATAAAGCAGGAGTTCCGGCGTTTTTTTAAGTCAGCAGCTACAAATACTGCAGCTGCTGACTATGGACAATTACCCGTCCAGCGCGCCCGCGATGTCGGCACCCGAAGCCGATCTGTCGATTGGCTCTCGGGTGCTGCCGTCGCTATCTTCGGTAAGGGAATCAGGAAGTGAAGCCTTGCAGCTGCACTTCGCGGTTCCCTACTGCGCATGCGCGAGTCGCACTGCGCAATAAGGACAGTCCCTGCTGTCTCTGGGATCTGTGTGTTTCCCAGCAGACAGCAGGGGGGGACAGGAAGTGGCATAAATACCCGCAGATTCACTCTAGGGTGGAACTCGCTTTAACAATATATATAATTGCATCAGTCTTTGCGATACATTCAAAGAGCATGTGGGCACAGCCTGCAGGACCTCCTCCCACTGATCTCCATCAATCAGGCCCACATCTCCCTCCCACTTGGCCAACATTTACAGGGGGTGTTTACCCAAAAAGTTCTGCAATAGCATACTATAGCACTGCAATATAAATCCCTTAGTATTGGCAGCCCTTGCTATCAGATTAAACAATGGTGTTGGTGAAGGGGACCATTCCGAGGATCTACTCTGGGCTGTTATAGTGTGTCTTAATTGCATGTAGTAAAACCGCATGGACTGTGGTAACCCAAATAGTCTCTGTAGGGTTTCAAATGTGTGCAGTTTCTTATTGTGAAAAATCTGTCTGAGATATACCACCCCATACCTCTTCCATAGTGTACCATTCTGTAGTTTGGCTAGTTCTGGGTATGTGCCATTGGACCAGATTGGGCTATATTCTGTGTACCCTGTCACTCCCTGTAGGTATTTAGTCTTATTCCAAATTTTTTGGACTAGGTTGTAAGTCCGGTATAGTTTATTTGCTTTGCCAAAGTCTAACGCCTCCAGGGCTGTCGGTACAGAGTCTCTCTTTACTGTGTGCAGCATTACGAGTTCTGAAGAGTCACAGGCGTTCCCCTTTCTCTCTGCGTTAGTGTGCATTGTACCTATCAATTGCTGCAGCTATGCAGCTATGTAGTAGAACCAGGCATTCGGGTGGGCAAGCCCTCCTTCATCCTTAGGGCGTTGGAAGTGTTCAAGTTTCATTCTGGGTGAATGATTTTTCCATATAAGCATTGGAAATAGGACATTGACAATTCTAAATGTCTTTAGGATCAATACCATTAGTGCATTGTGGAGTACATATAGTCATTGAGGCATAAGGATAATTTTAATCAGGTTCACCCTACCTGCTAACAACAGATAGAGTGAATTCCATTTTTTACTCGGCTTCCCTTTTTAGCCATGGCCAATATTCAGCGTAATAAAAAACACACCCATTTTTTGCATTTTCTTTTTCTTGCACAGAAGATCCCAACATATGATCCTGCACACAGTCTCACTACTTACATAAAATGTCCCTGTGTGACAGGACACAGTTATAGCACCCTCTAGTGTGCTTGAAGGATAGTGCATGTTTTTGTAAGAGTATGTAAATTTCCAGGCTTGGGTTGGGAGTGACTCAGAGTAGAGCTGGGTGACTCACAGGCAGCATCACCAAGACATCCCACTTCCTTCCAGAATGTTATGTTGTTTTCTGGAAAGGGAGGTGGAGCTGCCTGGGGTGTTCTGAGAAGCCCTGACCAATCCCTAATCTGAATTAGCAGGGGGCAGGCCTCCTAAAATACACAGGGTCAGCCCAGCTTGGGGTGTAGTTGTTCAGGAGGGAGATGGAGTGCTAAGCTGTCGTAGCCCTTGATGGAGCTCCCCAGTCGGGGTGGGGGGGGGGGGGGGCATAGTTCAATATATTTTTCTGCAATCTTTTGGACATCTCATAAATATCCCATCCCCATCCAAGTTTATTCCCCTCAATAAAAATACAAGTAAAGTTCAAGGACTGGTTTTCTGCCTGAGGGTGTATGAGAACTGTGTGCCTGGCTGGGCAGAGTGACAGACGGATCACAACACTCAGCAGTCCTTACGGGGGTACCGCTACTAAGTATTACAGTAGTCTGGACTTTGTGTACTTGGAGTGGGTTGGTGTGGTTTTAATACAGGCAAATTTATATTCTGCTTTTGCAGATATCATCTTAACATTACAATTTCATGTTGAATATGTACGATATGAAGACAAGGCACTGTGTCTCTCCCTTTCTATTAATATGTACTAAACTTCCTTGTCTTTGAAGTGAGCTTCCATACCTCAGTGTAATCTTGAAGACTGAGACTGTGGAGACTCTAAGGAAATTGTAAATGTTGAGATTTAAAATTAATATCTCTTCACTTAAATACCTGTTTGTTCAGATTCTTCCTCTTACTGGGGGACAACTGTTTCCCAACTTTGCTTTTAGATTGTCACCTCATCATACGTGCCACCCATGGAGACTACCTGGGTTAAACTAAAACCTTTCATTAATTACATGTTTAAGAGACTACGATAGACCATCATTACACTGAATATTTACTATGAAATAACTTATGGTATTGAATCATTAAAGTAAAACAGGCTGTTTTTATTTGGCAGCAGGGGGATTTTTCCCTTAGCTTAGTGAATGTGGTTTGCAAATTTACTTTGCAAAGAATTCTCTATTACATTTAAAAAAAAGTAGCATTTTTTTCTTGCACGCGATTGGATGATGGAAGTTAGGAGAGCTCACCCTATTTACTAGGTAAAAGAAAAATTCTCTTGCATAGTGAAAATTCTCTTGCAAAGTGCACAGCCTATTTGCCTTTACTAAATCAACTCCATATTGCTTAGCCATGATTCAACTTTATCACTATCGAAAAGCCAGTCCAATGCAATGATGTGCAGTGGACCCTGGAGGGAGTGCATGTAGGAAAAAAGTGACTGAAAGAGGCTGGAAAAGACCAGCAGCATTGAGAAGTAAGAATGGATGAAAAAAACTGTAATTGTTTCTGATGCACACTCCTTTAGCTAGCTAAATTTGTGACTGCACTGCAACTACATAGACAGTCCAAAATCCAGACTATCCTATGGGTATAGTTCACACTGAACTGCATACCTGTAAATACACAAAAATGCACTGCAATGCAGTGCAATGCACATAAAAGCCTACAGAAGAAAGAAGACAGTGACCGCAAAGGAAATGCAAGCCTAAGAAAATTACACTGCAAATGCATGCAAATGCACATAAAAACAGACGCAAAATGCATGTTACCTAAAATTCAAAAATGGGCAGTAAAAACACAGTTTCTGGTGTGATCCAAAAGTTGGATCCAAAGTACTGATCATTTTGAACTATTCAAACATTAGGTTTTTAGCCATTATTTTTCAGCAAGTTTCAGTCGGCTGAAGTCAACACAGGCCAGGATCATACTACTGCATTTCAGAACAGCGAAAAATTCAAGTGTAGAGAAGAACCGCACACAGCTTTCAATCTAGTGCCAGCAAACAGGTCCTCCCACCGACTTTATATATATATAAAATAGGGCTGTTACTGATTAAAATTTTCGTGTTCGATTAATCGATTTTTTTTAATCGATTAATCGACTAATTTCGATTAATTATAAACGCACATACAGATCCAACTACTTTTAGCTGATCTCCTTGCATTGCAACTCTGCATTAGTCAGTGGCAAATGTGGTATACACTATATACAATCACCCAACACTAGTTAGTTTCCACAATCCATGACTTAACTTCACAGTTCACACAAATACGTTTTAAATTCAAACTGTAGCACTGACATAAGTATTTTTTTTTCCACAGTAGCGTGACAATCCCTCCACATCCGGTCTAACTAATCACTCTCACCTTATGGCATGGACCCCTGTGCAAACAGGTGGTCATGCAAGCGGATATCAAAAGGGTTAACATGGACCATAAACTTCTCTCACGTCTCCTTAGATCTCAGCAAGGATGCCAGGTCATGGGTAGAAAGAAAAGATCTAAGTTCTCACCGCTTAAGTATAAGATTATATTTTTGTGTTTAAACACAAACTACTCATAAAGATGATAAAAACACAGCATGTAAAGCCGACAATCGTGTTAGTTCCGTAGGGCAGCAGCGGGTGGCGTCCTGCATAGCTCCAACCCCGTACGCGTTACATTCAATCAGAACTTTAACGTCACCGGACTCCTCCCCCCTTCCCTTCCTTAGCAGACGAAGGCACTTGGGGAAGGGTGAGTCAGGTGACGTTGATGTCCGTGACATCACCGGATCTCCGACGGAACTCCCTGAAGGCCCGGAAGCTGGCGGAGAGGCGAGTACAGATCAAGATAACTTTGATCGATTTAAAAAAATTTAAGATTAATCAAGGAATTAATCTTTAATTTTCACAGCCCTAATATAAAAATAAAGTTCCAAAAGTTGCTGCACTTAAAAATTTGCTGTTTTATTCCGTCAAATCTTTAGAAGAAGATTACAAAGCAAGTAGAGTCATTCAAGACAAAATCGTTACAATCATCAGTTCAGACAAGGATTACGTTTCGGGCTGGTCTGTCCTGATCTGAAGGTTTTCACCACAATCATTTACTTTATATATGTTTCACAAAAATGGGTTAGGTCAACTGGCTTAGCAAAGATTAGGGAGAATTTAGATGGTGTGTGCCACATCCGGTATTAAAGAGAAAAAGAAAAGGGATTTTCCCCTATGTTTGTGGACTTTTAATCGGCACTACCATATTTTCCCAAAGAGAGACACTTAGTTTCTATGAAATAACAAAATATTTATTTATGAAGTATATTGGTGAAAAAGTTAATCTTTGAAGTAAAGACTACAAAACATGTACAACATATAATATTAAAATGCATCAAAAACGTTTTTCACAATCTGATATATAACATTGGACCAGACGCGCTTCGGAGTGAGAACATTCCTCCTTCTTCAGTGGTCGTATTGTCGAGTCTATAGTTTAATCCTAAATATAAAAGGTATATATATATGTAAGTTTAACATAACAGGGTACATTATGGGAACAGTGTTTACAAAACCGGCATAGATGGCATTGGTTTATAGGTATTATGTACTATTTTTCTTACAGGAGATATCACAAAAAACATAAACACAATAAAAGACAACAAGATTGGTCATATACACTCACGTGTGTAATGATGCAGAGATGGTTGTTCCACCTTGTTAAAACCAAGAAAGAAGATACGGTATTGGCACAGGAGAAGATGGCTGGTTTGGAGTCGCGATGCCCTCTCTCATACGGGCATACATAGGTTTTACTCTTAGATAGAGTCTAATGTAGGTATATATCTCAAACTTCAGGACCACAGAAGACCAGGAGGTCTCATAAAGGTTTTATTCTGTATTTAAATAGGGCCATAAAGATTACGAGCGTCAGGGACTATGGTTCTGCTGGGGTCAAACAGACAGTCTCAGAAACCTCTGAAAGGAAAAAACAGTTTTGATATAGACTATATGTTTATCAGTGTTTAACATTTGAATTTATAAGCATTTCCTTTTTTAGTTATTTTGAATATATAATATAACTTACGGTTTGATGGTGTCTAGTTACTGGTGGAGCTTAAAGATCGAACTTAAGTGCGAGCTGCCCTTACAGATGGTAAATTGTCATCTGTGGAGGTGAAAAAAGAATATAGAATTCCCAGGAACTATGTATTTTTAATCTTTTGTTGTTTTTGTAGTCTATGTAAAAAGTTATTATTAATTTTTACTTACAGGGACGTATAGTGTGGACTTTAAAAATTATATATAATATAGTATGAATATCGATATTTAGTTACCATAATTTATATGCTGACTCATGGTTAATGAGTCTAAGCATTATATGGGGCTATATAACATTGTTTGGTCTATATGCCCTGTAAAGGCAATAATTTGAAAGTAAGGATAAAATTCTCAGTTGCCATTCAAAGCTTTAGCTTCATGAAAAAGCATTGTAAGGTGACCATAAGGTACTGGTCATATAAATGACATATAGACCAAACAATGTTATATAGCCCCATATAATGCTTAGACTCATTAACCATGAGTCAGCATATAAATTATGGTAACTAAATATCGATATTCATACTATATTATATATAATTTTTAAAGTCCACACTATACGTCCCTGTAAGTAAAAATTAATAATAACTTTTTACATAGACTACAAAAACAACAAAAGATTAAAAATACATAGTTCCTGGGAATTCTATATTCTTTTTTCACCTCCACAGATGACAATTTACCATCTGTAAGGGCAGCTCGCACTTAAGTTCGATCTTTAAGCTCCACCAGTAACTAGACACCATCAAACCGTAAGTTATATTATATATTCAAAATAACTAAAAAAGGAAATGCTTATAAATTCAAATGTTAAACACTGATAAACATATAGTCTATATCAAAACTGTTTTTTCCTTTCAGAGGTTTCTGAGACTGTCTGTTTGACCCCAGCAAAACCATAGTCCCTGACGCTCGTAATCTTTATGGCCCTATTTAAATACAGAATAAAACCTTTATGAGACCTCCTGGTCTTCTGTGGTCCTGAAGTTTGAGATATATACCTACATTAGACTCTATCTAAGAGTAAAACCTATGTATGCCCGTATGAGAGAGGGCATCGCAACTCCAAACCAGCCATCTTCTCCTGTGCCGTATCTTCTTTCTTGGTTTTAACAAGGTGGAACAACCATCTCTGCATCATTACACACGTGAGTGTATATGACCAATCTTGTTGTCTTTTATTGTGTTTATGTATTTTGTGATATCTCCTGTAAGAAAAATAGTACATAATACCTATAAACCAATGCCATCTATGCCGGTTTTGTAAACACTGTTCCCATAATGTACCCTGTTATGTTAAACTTACATATATATATACCTTTTATATTTAGGATTAAACTATAGACTCGACAATACGACCACTGAAGAAGGAGGAATGTTCTCACTCCGAAACGCGTCTGGTCCAATGTTATATATCAGATTGTGAAAAACGTTTTTGATGCATTTTAATATTATATGTTGTACATGTTTTGTAGTCTTTACTTCAAAGATTAACTTTTTCACCAATATACTTCATAAATAAATATTTTGTTATTTCATAGAAACTAAGTGTCTCTCTTTGGGAAAATATGGTAGTGCCGATTAAAAGTCCACAAACATAGGGGAAAATCCCTTTTATTTTTTTTTCTTTATATATGTTTCACAGGCATCATCACACATGGAATTAATATGGTTAATTATTCTCAGTTTCTATTCAATCAATGTTACAAATACTAATCTTATACCATAGACACAGAAAATAGCTAATCGCACAGCCGATAATCTCAATATCTCATTATCATTTTGCAATTCATCCTATTGTCAGATCTGAAAGACATATATATGCATAAAAAAACATGTATCTTTGATAGATAGATATACAAATGTGTTCAGTCACCACACAGAACTAATAAACTTTTAAATAAACAAATAAAGATCTAGATCCACGTTCAAACCATATGGGGCAATTGTATTCAAAAAATTGATCCAGTGTACCTCTCTTTTTCTAAGGGTTAATTCATGATCCCCCCTCTTCTGTTTCTTTGACATCCCATTTAAAATGGTCCTGGAGGGGATTGAAAGAAACAGAAGAGGGGGGAATTGTGAATTAACCCTTAGAAAAAGAGAGGTACACTGGATTAATTTTGTGAATACAATTGCCCCATATGGTTTAAACGTGGATCTAGATCTGTTATGCGGCGTACACACGAGCTGACTTTCCCGCGGGATTTTTCCCGCCAAAAGTCCGGCGGACTAAGTTTTAAGTTCAGACTTAAAATTGTCCGCTGGACTCGCGAGTCCGGCGGACAATCCCTTGGGCTGTATGCTAGTCCGCGGGACTTTTGGAAATGAACGGACTTGCCGACACAAGATCGAAAAGTCCGTTCATTTAGAACGTGACTTCAGGTAGACGGGGCTAGCGAAGGCATGGATTTAAAGGGAATCCCTACGCCGAAAAACGGCGTGGGGGTCCCCCCCAAATCCATCTCAGACCCTCATCTGAGCACGCAGCCCTGCCGGCCAGGAAAGGGGTGGGGGCGAGCCCCCCCCCTCCTGAGCCATACCAGGCCGCGTGCCCTCAACATGGGGGGTGCCCTGGGGAAAAGGGGGCCGTGCGGCCCCCCCACCCCAAAGCACCTTGTCCCCATGTTGATGAGGACAAGGGCCTCTTCCCGACAACCCTGGCCATTGGTTGTCGGGGTCTGCGGGCGGGGGGCTTATCGGAATCCAGGAGCCCCCTTTAATAAGGGGGCCCCCAGATCCCGGACCCCCACCCTATGCGAATGAGTATGGGGTACGATGTACCCCTACCCATTCACCTAAGGTGTAAAAGTGTAAATAAAAAAAACACACAATTTTTTTTAAATATTTTATTGCACTGCTCCGGGGGTCTTCTTCCGTCTTAGGGGGTCTTCTCGCCAGACTCCTCCGCTCTCTTCTGCTCTTTTACCTAGCTCTTTTACCGAGCGGAGGAGCCGGCTTTCTTCTTCGTCGTCGCCGCCGTCGTCTGGGGGTCTCGATCCGCCTTCGGGGGTCTTCCGGGGTCTCTTCTGTTCTTGCCGCTGTTGCCGTCTTCTTCTTCTTCTTCTTCTTCTCCTGATGTTGACTCGTCGCTGTCTCTGGCCGGAATGGCAGAGACGCACGGTGTTGTGACGTATATAGGGACAAGGGGGCGGGGTCACATGCTCATGTCACATGGTGACCCCGCCCCCCTATGATGTCACAGTCCCAGCATCCTCCGAGGGAGGATCATACGATCTTCGGATCGTGGGAACACTACTTCAGACAGCCGATCACGACCGTTCGTCCGATATTATTCGATCGGAAATTTTCCTCGTGCGATTCCAGATCGTACGATTTTCGTCTAGTCAGTATAGTTGTCGTCCAAAAATACAATACAAATACATTACAACACATGACATCACCTCCGATTTTTTTTCCTATCGTACGAAAATTTTCGTGACTTTATTGGCTATTCAATCTATTCTTGCGATTGTTAACCGAAAAATGGTCGTACGATCGGTCGTCCGATATTCGGATCGTGTGTACGGGCCATTAGGAAGGGCGCTAACAAATCAGCCTGAAACTTAATCCTTGTCTGAACGGATGATTGTAACGATTTTGTCTTGAATGACTCTACTTGCATTGTAATATTCTTCTAAAGATTTGATGGAATAAAGCAATACATTTTTAAGTGCAGCAACTTTTGGAACTTGAGAGTGCAACCATCTGCATAACCAACATGCCATTTAGTAAGCTAATTAAATGTGTTGCCTAATGCAGGTGTCTGCAAAGTGTAATAGGGTGGGAGAACATCAAACATGCAAATATCACAAAAATAATTTTAAAGAAAACATATCAAACAACCAATCAATCATCAAACAATGTAAACAGACAGTCAGAATTGTTTCATTTTGAAACAACTAACAGCATGAAAGACGGTTAACAGCTGATTGTTATGGACAACAATAGACTTTTCAAACATAAGTCCCCCATTGGTATATAATAGGATAAACAGCTTAACAAGTACACCAATAAGGCTAATGAAAGCACTGGTGCACAGTCATGTTTGAACAGGAAGGGGCCATCCCCAAACTTTTCCCACAATGTAGGGAGCATGAAATAGTCCAAAATGTCTTGGTATGCTGACACCTTAGGAGTTCGCTTTACTGGAACTAAGGCGCCAAGCCCAACCACTGAAAAACAACCCCACACCATAATCCCCCCTCCACCAAATGATTTGTGCCAGTAAATGAAGCAAGGTCCACGAAGACATGGATGAGTGAGTTTGGGGTGGAGGAAGTTGACTGGTCTGCGCAGAGTCCTGACCTCAACCCAATTGAACACCTTTGGGATGAATTGGAGCGGAGACTGCAAACCAGGCCTTCTCGTACACATCAGTGCCTGACCTCACAATTGCGCTTCTGGAAGGATGGTCAAACATTCCCATAGACACACTCCTAAACCTTGTGGACAGCCTTCCCAGAAGAGTTGAAGCTGTTATAGCTGCAAAGGGTGGACCAACTCAATATTGAACCCTACAAACAAATGCCCTGTACACACAATAGGATTTCCCAATGGAAAATGTGTGATAGGACCTTGTTGTTGGAAATTCCAACCGTGTGTAGGGTCCATCACATATTTTCCATAGGAATTTCCGTCACACAACATTTGAGATCTGGTTCTCAAATTTTCTGACAACAAAATCCATTGTCGGAAATTCCGAACCTGTGTACACAATTCCAACACACAAAGTGCCACGCATGCTCGGAATCAAGCAGAAGAGCAGCACTGGCTATTGAACTTCATTTTTCTCGGCTCGTCGTACGTGTTGTACGTCACCGTGTTCTTGACGTTCGGAATTTCCAACCAACTTTGTGTGACCGTGTGTATGCAAGACAAGTTTGAGCCAACATCCGTCGGAAAAAGTCCCATGGATTTTGTTGTCGGAAAATCCTATCGTGTGTAGAGGGCATAAGACTAGGGTTGCCACCTTTTCTTCAAGCCAAACCCGAACACATTAGCAGCGCACGGCAATTTTTATTTTTTTTTACCATTAAATTCATTAACCTCTGTACAATGCAAGGCAATTTTTATGTATTTATGTAGTATACACTATACATATATTTTGTGATTAAATAACATTTCTAATCATATGGAGTTAATCACAAGAGTCCCCCTTTACCTCAGAGTCAACAAAGTTGACACTCTTGGCTTACAATTGCAGTGAGCAGTCTGGGCCAGGGGCAGACTGAAAACGTATGGGGCCTCTGGGCAATTGAAGATCATGGGTTCCCCAGGTTTAAAGATGGCTGTCTCATGGAAGCCAACATTATTGTGGCAGGCCAATGCATAGAGGCACCAAGCTCTGCAACATGCAGAGTGGCAGAAGGAGTGCGGAGGGGATGGTGGGGGTAGTATGTATAGGAGAGGAGTGAGGAGGGGATTGTGGGGGTAGTATGTATAGGAGAAGAGTGCGAAGGAGACGGTGGGGGTAGTATGTATAGGAGAGGAGTGCGGAAGGGATGGTGGGGGCAGTATGTGTCAATAAAATTCCATTCTCTGACTAATCAGTCAACTCCGGTCATGTTGATTGGAAGACAGATTTATTACGGATGTATCGATACAAACGGGTGACAAGTAAAAACAGCTCCTACAGCACAGAGTGCCACCAGAGAATCACACACGGAAATGCTATGAGCAGTTACTTTTAAGGTAATATTTGGCAACCTGCCATTGGCTAAGACACACTGGTGACTCATGATGCATTGCCAGCTTTATTGCCAAATCCAGAGTGTCTTTACAAAACTTTCCTAATATGGTAACATCTGTAAGTATTGTTTTTTAGGCTTGGTCAGAACTTAAGAAAGTTGCACAAACAATAAGTCAGCGCCATCTTAGTTACAAAAAGTACAAATCAGGAACAAGACAAATGTTGATATCACTTGTAATTCTTTGCATATTTCTTATCAGTATGTATAGGAGATGAGTGTGGAGGGGATGGTGGGGGTAGTATGTATAGGAGAGGAGTGCGGAGGGGATGGTGGGGGTAGTATGTATAGGAGAGGAGTGCGGAGGGGATGGTGGGGGTAGTATGTATAGGAGAGGAGTGCGGAGGGGATGGTGGGGGCAATAGGAGAGGAGTGCGGGGGGGATGGTGGGGGCAGTATGTATAGGAGAGGGGTGCGGAGGGGATGATGGGGGCAGTATGTATAGGAGAGGAGTGCGGATGGGATGGTGTGGGCAGTAGGAGGAGTGCGGAGGGGATGGTGTGGGCAGTAGGAGAGGAGTGCGGAGGGGATGGTGTGGGCAGTAGGAGAGGAGTGCGGAGGGGATGGTGTGGGCAGTAGGAGAGGAGTGCCAAGGGGATGGTGTGGGCAGTAGGAGAGGAGTGCCGAGGGGATGGTGTGGGCAGTAGGAGAGGAGTGCCGAGGGGATGGTGTGGGCAGTAGGAGAGGAGTGCCGAGGGGATGGTGTGGGCAGTAGGAGAGGAGTGCCGAGGGAATGGTGTGGGCAGTAGGAGAGGAGTGCGAGGGGATGGTGTGGGCAGTAGGACAGGTGTGCGGAGGGGATGGTGTGGGCAGTAGGAGAGGAGTGTGGAGGGGGATGGTGTGGGCAGTAGGAGAGGAGTGCGGAGGGGATGGTGTGGGCAGTAGGAGAGGAGTGCGGAGGGGATGGTGTGGGCAGTAGGAGAGGAGTGCGGAGGGGGATGGTGTGGGCAGTAGGAGAGGAGTGCGGAGGGGATGGTGGGGGCAGTAGGAGAGGAGTGCGGAGGGGATGGTGTGGGCAGTAGGAGAGGAGTGCGGAGGGGCTGGTGGGGGCAGTAGGAGAGGAGTGCGGAGGGGATGGTGTGGGCAGTAGGAGAGGAGTGCGGAGGGGATGGTGGGGGCAGTAGGAGAGGAGTGCGGAGGGGATGGTGTGGGCAGTAGGAGAGGAGTGCGGAGGGGATGGTGGTGTGGGCAGTAGGAGAGGAGTGCGGAGGGGATGGTGGGGCAGTAGGTGAGGAGTGCGGAGGGGATGGTGGGGGCAGTAGGTGAGGAGTGCGGAGGGGATGGTGGGGGCAGTAGGAGAGGAGTGCGGAGGGGATGGTGGGGGCAGTAGGAGAGGAGTGAGGAGGGGATGATGGGGGCAGTAGGAGAGGAGTGCAGAGGGGATGGTGGGGGCAGTAGGAGAGGAGTGCAGTAGGAGAGGAGTGCGGAGGGGATGGTGGGGGCAGTAGGAGAGGAGTGCGGAGGGGATGGTGGGGGGGCAGTAGGAGAGGAGTGCGGAGGGGATGGTGGGGGCAGTAGGAGAGGAGTGGAGTGCGGAGGGGATGGTGGGGCAGTAGGAGAGGAGTGCGGAGGGGATGGTGGGGGGAGGGGAGTGCGGAGGGGATGGGGGGCAGTAGGAGAGGAGTGCGGAGGGATGGTGGGGGCAGTAGGAGAGGAGTGCGGAGGGGATGGTGGGGGCAGTAGGAGAGGAGTGCGGAGGGGATGGTGGGGGCAGTAGGAGAGGAGTGCGTAGGGGATGGTGGGGGCAGTAGGAGAGGAGTGCGGAGGGGATGGTGGGGGCAGTAGGAGAGGAGTGCGGAGGGGATGGTGGGGGCAGTAGGAGAGGAGTGAGGAGGGGATGGTGGGGGCAGTAGGAGAGGAGTGAGGAGGGGATGATGGGGGCAGTAGGAGAGGAGTGCAGAGGGGATGGTGGGGGCAGTAGGTGAGGAGTGCGGAGGGGATGGTGGGGGCAGTAGGTGAGGAGTGCGGAGGGGATGGTGTGGGCAGTAGGAGAGGAGTGCGGAGGGGATGGTGGGGGCAGTAGGAGAGGAGTGCGGAGGGGATGGTGGGGGCAGTAGGAGAGGAGTGAGAGAGGGGATGGGGGCAGTAGGAGAGGAGTGCAGTAGGAGAGGAGTGCGGAGGGGATGGTGGGGGCAGTAGGAGAGGAGTGCGGAGGGGATGGTGGGGGCAGTAGGAGAGGAGTGCGGAGGGGATGGTGGGGGCAGTAGGAGAGGAGTGCGGAGGGGATGGTGGGGGCAGTAGGAGAGGAGTGCGTAGGGGATGGTGGGGGCAGTAGGAGAGGAGTGTGGAGGGGATGGTGGGGGCAGTAGGAGAGGAGTGCGGAGGGGATGGTGGGGGCAGTAGGAGAGGAGTGCGGAGGGGATGATGCCAGCTGGATATATGAAGTGGTCTGGGGGGAGTTGGGGGCTGAGAAATAGTGATGTATATAAAAACAAAAGCTATTGTACTCATCCACTAATATTTACAACAATAAAAACTGCCGGCTCCCAGCACTCTGTATGTACAGATGATGTGAATGTAATGTATGACCATTCATATATCCCTGTGTTGTCCAAGCTCTGTACAATCAAAAGTTTACACTCTCCACACAAACAGGGTTAATGAATGGTCATAAATGACTGCACATTATCTGGACTGAGGATGGGGGATGTTTTTACAGACAGGGCTCGGAAGATATCATCAGACACACTTCAGAACGATCCTCCTGTCACCTTAACCCTTCACAGCAACTACTGCAAAACAAGTCCTGTCAGCTTTCCACCCCAGGAGACTCAGAGAAAAACTCTCAGCTCACCTCTTCCCTGCATGTAGTGTGATCAGCGCCAGCCCGACATCATCTACTCCTCCTGACATGATCTCCTCCTCAGCTCCGCCTCCCCGGCACACCACACTAGTGATCAGAGGGGGGAGAGAGTTAAGTCACTGATAAGAGACCCTACAGGAGCCTGGAGGGGGGGGCAGCAATGATTATATATATAACAAACACACCAGCACAGTGTATTTATGGAGAAGCAGTGACACTGCTGCTGTCTCCACAGTGACAAAAATGCTAGAGGAGCTCCCCCTATCTGAATGGTCTGTCCGGGTTTCAGAGAGTCTGAAAACCGGGCAGATGATTCAGAACCCGGACTGTCCGGGTGAATCCCGTACAGGTGGCAACCCTACATAAGACTGGGATGCCATTAAAGTTCATGTGCGTGTAAAGGCAGGCCTCACAATACTTTTGTTAATTTAGTGTATGTATATGCATGCATGTATCTAATCCATTAATTTTTTGTTTTTTTGACATGGACTTGATGCTTTGAGAATGGAATGTGTGTAAGTTTTAGAATAGATTATTTTTACAAATCTTTTTTCGGTGCCTGCAGATTGTCAGATTTGCAGTCAAGTACAGCAGCCTAAAAGTAAATATTGTATGTGACAGGTGTTTCTTTTCACAGAATGCAAACATACATTCTATAACTGATAGCTTGGTGGTCAATTACAGAAGAAAAAAGACAACCTGAACAAGCAATCTGTGTGATGATTAGTGTAAATCTCATATGCAGAATTGTCTGCAATTTGGTGGTAATGACCCAGATAAACAAAGAAATGTCAAAGGAAGCAGTATAGCGATAGTCTCCGCCCACTCTCCGTCAATATTACTAAGTCTGGGATTTAAAATTTTTGGAAGTTTCAAATTAGAAATTACACTTTTTTTTTCTGAACAATACAGAAGCATGCTTGATTTTCTGCTAATTGTAAGCAAATGCATAATGTCTGTACCTAACACCTGTAGTCCATTCGCTTTAGTCCTGCTAATGGCAGGAAATCCTTTTCTTTGGTCAAAGATGATACAGGGTGTGACAATAATGAGGTCTGATGAACCCCAGACTTATGCAGGCCATACATGGTCGAATTTTGAACAAATTTTCTTTTCAAAATCAGAAAGTTCGTTTTTTTTTGTGATCCGATTGTGCCACCATTGATTTTCGAAATTTCACCTCATGTTGCTACAGAAAAGAATTTTCTTTTCTGGGAATCTTCTTTTCTCTCCGTAAATTTTCTTTTCTTATTACATTTCTCGCACGATTATCCCATCATTGATTAGAAAATCGGTCGTTTTTCAAAAAATTTCCAACATGTCCGATTCCTCAAATTTGATTTCCGAACGAAAATCTGCTGTTACTGCAGCCCACTAATGGTGAGAAATTCATACGAAAATTCTTAGATACGATTTTCGAAAGAAAATTCTTTCGAAATTCGAACCGTTTATGGCCGGCCTAAGTAAAGAGAAGGTGTAGCCTCTTTTGTAACAAACTGCACAAGTCATCAGCAGACGTTGAGATTTCACATTTTTTGTTAGACACATCTCATATAACAACCCCCACCACTAAAACAACCAGTTCAGCAGATAAGGGTCTATAAAGCTGAACATACAAGTCATTTTTTTTAGCTCAGCCAATGGATTAAATGGAAAAAGCTGACCCAGTTTTCCATGTACACATTTCATGTGGATGCAGGAATCTTCCCTGCCGTGTCATTGTATTCTGACAGCAGCTGTCAGGAGACTAGCTGGAGAAGAATTGACCATAGGCCTTGCACAGTGGACAATTTTCAACATGAATGCATGCAGACGTATTGGAAATGCATGTTTGCCATGGCGAACATGTGTGTGTGCGCCGGCGAACACGTGTGTGTGCGCCGGCGAACACGTGTGTGTGCCGGCGCACACAATGCGTGTCAGATACTAGCGCCCTCTGGCCTTTAAAAGAGTGACTGTGGCACATGTACATTGCTGACTGTACACTCAAATAGGAACAAGGAAAAACACAAGTTTATTCTATATAATTTAATATATAATAATCACAGTAGGCAATGCACTAGTCCTCAGTGTGGGTCTAGGCATTTTGCGGCTACACTGCTGGGTTCCCTTAGTAGCAATGGCCATGGCAGCACCCGACCAGCTGATCCGAATAATGCTTGTGGTGCCCACATTGCTGGAATTCAGGACAGGTAAGTGTCCTAATGTTAAAAGTCAGCAGCTACAGTATGTGTAGCTGCTGACTTTTAATTTTCAAAGGGGCAGGCGGACCTCCTCTTTAATGAGGAAAAAAATATACTCCTCCCCAATGCAGTTCCCCTTGTCCCCAAACATTTTGTCAACTGTAATACAATTGGCATTGTATATTTTCTAACCTGTAGTTGTGGTTCCTTCTATGTAGGAAAGACTAAAAGGCAATTTTGGAGACGCATTAAGGATCATGTGAATTTTAGGCATAGTTGAAAATAGCTTTACCCTCCTTAACCACTTAAGCCCCGGACCAATTTGCAGCCAAAGGACCAGGCCCCTTTTTGCGATTCGGCACTGCGTCGCTTTAACTGACAATTGCGCGGTCGTGCAAAAATTGGCATCCTTTTTTTCCCACAAATAGAGCTTTCTTCTGGTGGTATTTGATCACCTCTGCGTTTTTTTGTTTTTGCATTATAAACAAAAATAGAGCGACAATTTTGAAAAAAATGCAATATTTTTTACTTTTTCTATAATAAATATCCCCAAAAAATATATAAAAAAACATTTTTTTTTTCCTCAGTTTAGGCCGATACGTATTCTTCTACATATTTTTGGTAAAAAAAAATCGCAATTAGCGAGGATTGATTGGTTTTTTCAAAAGTTATAGCGTTTACAAAATTGGGACTAGTTTTATAGCATGCCAGGGTTGGCAACAGGCGGGCAGCGCAGTACAAAGGAGCAGGCAGAAGCAGAGTCAGGGACAGGCCGAGGTCAACAGGCAGGCAGCAGACAAGCAGGTACAGGATCAAGCCGGGAGTCAGGAAGTCAGAAGGTATTCAGGCAACAGGTATCGGGACACAGGGAGCTGACGATCGGACAGCACCGAGCGCCCAGTGAGATCAGCCTAAATAGGCCGATTGGCGCCAAACGCCATGCGCGCGCACCAACGCACACCCGCACGCGCAGGCACGCGCACAGACGCACAATCATGCGCGCCCGCACGCACCCGCACACTAGCGCGCACAGGCGCATGCCCGCGAGCGCCTGCGCGCACCGGCGCACACCAGCGCACCCCAGGGCGCCCTGCACCCCGTCTGCTCAGAGGCTCTTCCTGACACCATGTCTCTGTTCTGTCTGCTGACCACCAGCTTACCAACCTTGCCATCCGTCCCTGACTGCGCCTCCTGTTTTGCCCTGTCTGTTGTGATCCACCCTGGTACCTACCTACAGTACCCAGCCTGCTGTACCTACATGCAGTACTTACCTACTTCTCCAGCCTACAATACCTACTTACTGTATCCAGCCTGCTGCACTTTCTGCTATAACCTGTTTCCTGCTGTGTGCAGTCTGCACCATCATCAGCTCCACTGGGTCCTACTGCTTACCTCATCTGGTATCCACCTGCGGAGAGATCTCCACACCTGCATCTCTCATCTGTGGCACAGCAGGCAATCCCTGCTTCTTTGGGCTTTGTGTTCCCTGTTTCTACCTTCAGGGAGACCAGGCACTCAGCCGCAAGGAGAGCCCTCTCAGCATTTTGGCTTTAGGACCAGGTACGTGACAGTATTAATTTATATAGTGTAAAGTTACTGCGCTGTCTAAATACCAATTAATATTGTAAAAACTTGAATAGGTGAAGTGACATAAAAATAAAAAAGCTGAAAAAGAAGCTGCTGCAACCAAAAATGTGAGACACACACAAATAAACAGATAAAAAACGAAAAATAGCTGCGCTGCTGAACATGAGCTGAATCAATTGATTCAGTTGAATAACTCAAATAATGTGGACATTAGGTAAACATAAAGTGATCAAATTGATTCAAATTTAAGTGAACAAAAATGCACCCTGTAAAAGAATAATTGAATATAGAATGTCCAAAGAGAAAATTATTTTGCGATGACTCATAAAGAAAAATCATATAACAATTCCATAAAACAGGACAGATTCTCCCAGTAACTGGTCCTCTGTATTATGCTTGTATGGTGACAACACTCTCTATCACCCAGGAAAATAGTGAGATGGTATAGAAAGAAAGGTCCTCCACCACTGAAAAGACTGCCGCTTACCAGATGCTGAGATCTCTTGTTTAAGGAGATCACCAGGGCTTGTGGCTTTTTTCCCAGCCTTGGGTCTCTGTAGGTGATGTAGGAAGTTTTACTGATATATATGCGGGATACCCTCAGTGAATGAACTCTCATTCAGTCCCCATGCAAAAGTAAAAACAGGGAACTTCCATAGTGTATCATTTTAAAAACGTTTAATAAAATAAAAAGACACACACTTACAAAATCGTTGTAAATATGGCCGTGTGTTTGTATAGTCGAGCCGGCCGGCTCTCTGTTGCTGCCCGTTGCTTCCGGGTTCAACGTGGTCTAGTGGTGACGTCAGCACGCTGCTCCTCCCTACGCCGTTTTGTCACAGATGGCATCTTCCAGGGGCACGGGCGGCGTGCTGACTCACATAAATAACAACATCCGAAGGGGAACGCCCAGCTCTGAGTTACTGGAGCTCCACCGCGGATCCGCCATATTGGACTAGGGCAATGCCCTTACATAATACAGGCAGTACTACCGCTTGCTGGAAACGGTCATTAGTCCAATACCAATAGGATATCTAGTCACCCGCCTTCAGAACAAGCAACTAGAAGGACATGACTCTCCACAAGCATCTCCATCAGATTAATTTCATATTATAGAAAGTATGAAAACTTAATATCATTTTAAAATCACTCCCTAACATGGAGGAAGGGGGAAAAAGCAAAAAACACAAACTCTTGTCATTTATAAAAAGGTTTGTTTTGGCATAGGTGTTAGATACCTGGTGTGACAAGACAAAAGGAATAACGATTGCCTCCACCACAACAGGAGCACATACAGTGCCTTGCGAAAGTATTCGGCCCCCTTGAACTTTTCAACCTTTTGCCACATTTCAGGCTTAAAACATAAAGATATACAATTTTAATTTTTTGTGAAGAATCACCAACAAGTGGGACACAGTTGTGAAGTGGAACGAAATCTACTGGATATTTTAAACTTTTTTAGCAAATAAAAAAAAAACTGAAAAGTGGTGCGTGCAAAATTATTCGGCCCCTTTACTTTCAGTGCAGCAAACTCACTCCAGAAGTTCAGCGAGGATCTCTGAATGATCCAATGTTGTCCTAAATGACTGATGGGGATAAATAGAATCCACCTGTGTGTAATCAAGTCTCTGTATAAATGCACCTGCTCTGTGATAGTCTCAGGGTTCTGTTGAAAGCGCAGAGAGCATCATGAAGACCAAGGAACACACCAGGCAGGTCCGTAATACTATTGTGAGGAAGTTTAAAGCTGGATTTGGATACAAAAAGATTTCCCAAGCTTTAAACATCCCAAGGAACACTGTGCAAGCGATCATTTTGAAATGGAAGGAGTATCAGACCACTGCAAATCTACCAAGACCTTGCTGTCCCTCTAAACTTTCAGCTCAGACAAGGAGAAGACTGATCAGAGATGCAGCCAAGAGGCCCATGATCACTCTGGATGAACTGCAGAGAACTACAGCTGAGGTGGGAGAGTCTGTCCATAGGACAACAATCAGTCGTACACTGCACAAATCTGGCCTTTATGGAAGCGTGGCAAGAAGAAAGCCATTTCTCAAAGATATCCATAAAAAGTCTCGTCTAAAGTTTGCCACAAGCCACCTGGGAGACACACCAAACATGTGGAAGAAGGTGCTCTGGTCCGATGAAACCAAAATCGAACTTTTTGGCCACAATGCAAAACGATATGTTTGGCGTAAAAGCAACACAGCTCATCACCCTCAACACACCATCCCCACTGTCAAACATGGTGGTGGCAGCATCATGGTTTGGGCCTGCTTTTCTTCAGCAGGGACAGGGAAGATGGTTAAAATTGAGGGGAAGTTGGATGCAGCCAAATACAGGACCATTCTGGATGAAAACCTGTTGGAGTCTGCAAAAGACCTGAAACTGGGACGGAGATTTATCTTCCAACAAGACAATGATCCCAAACATACAGCAAAATCTACAAAGGAATGGTTCACAAATAAACGTATCCAGGTGTTAGAATGGCCAAGTCAAAGTCCAGACCTGAATCCAAACGAGAATCTGTGGAAAGAGCTGAAAACTGCTGTTCACAAACGCTCTCCATCCAACCTCACTGAGCTCGAGCTGTTTTGCAAGGAAGAATGGGCAAGAATTTCAGTCTCTCAATATGCAAAACTGATAGAGACATACCCCAAGCGACTTGCAGCTGTAATCGCAGCAAAAGGTGGCTCTACAAAGTATTAACACAAGGGGGCCGAATAATTTTGCACGCCCCACTTTTCATTTTTTTATTAGTTAAAAAAGTTTCAAAAATCCAATAGATTTCGTTCAACTTCACAATTGTGTCCCACTTGTTGGTGATTCTTCACAAAAAATTTAAATTTTATATCTTTATGTTTGAAGCCTGAAATGTGTCAAAAGGTTGAAAAGTTCAAGGGGGCCGAATACTTTCGCAAGGCACTGTAACTCCACCAAGTATTACCCATATCTCAAGATCATATCCACCGTTAATGAAATGGGGATAAAAATAGAAAACATAAAAATAAAAAATGAAAAATGTATAGCCATAAAAAGAGAAAAAAGTAATTTTTATGTTCGTATTCAATAGTTAAAATAATTGTAATATTAAAATAATTCATATCTGTTATCAGAACAGATAGAAAATAATATGTACGCCAATGTCTATATTATGGAGATCAGAAAAGCTCATTGATATGCTCACAACTAATAGACAACTCTACTATCATGGGCAAAGATTATGTGATTCATAATCTGACCAGAAGTGAGCCAATGAACAAGCATACTGTAAGCCAGGAATAAATAAAAATTTGTGAGATATATGTACAAAAAATTATAATTTTTGCAATATAAAAAAACGTGACAGTACTAGTCAGCCAAAAGATGTCTGAAGGTAACAGAGGTGCATTTCCATTAGAAGCTCTGTGCCAACAAGTTGCAGCCCTCACGCAAGTCGTAACAAATTTACAAGAAGTATATTTTCAACTGGAAGGTTGTCTGCAGAGTCTATCCAGTACTCCTTCCCCTGCCGACCAGAACCCAGCAAATACTACCCCTGTCTCAGCTTCTGCTGTCTCTGAACACACAGCTGTCACACCCACAATAGTGGTGCCTCCACCTGAACCAAAGGTCCCCATACCAGAACATTTCTCTGGGGACCAAAGAAAGTTCAGGGCTTTCAAAAGCACCTGGCAGTTATATCTAGTGATGGGTGCAATGTTCGAGTCAAACGTAAATTTGATTTACCCTTTGGGTGTCCATTTGTTTGCTGAACAAACAAACAAATGGGGCACTCGGCGGCGGGTGAACTCGCAGTGCATTGATTTCTGCTGATTGGCCAAAACATGCACCTGACCTGTATGCTGCGGCCAGTCACAGAGCGGTGTACTGTGAGAGCCATAATTGGTCAAAGGCAGGGTCCACACTATATAAGGCTGCTTACATGGCAGCTGTGTATAGTGTGTCGGGATGGGCCGAGCACCCCCCGGTTCGGTTCGCAGCAGAACATGCGAACAGAAAAAAAATTAGTTTGAACGCGCAAACACGGTTAAAGTCTATGGGACACGAACGTGAAAAATCAAAAGTGCTAATTTTAAAGGCTTATATGCAAGTTATTGCCATACAAAGTGTTTGGGGACCCGGGTCCTGCCCCAGGGGACATGTATCAATGCAAAAAAAGTTTTAAAAAATTATCTTTTTTCCGGAGCAGTGATTTTAACAATGCTTAAAGTAAAACAATAAAAATGAAATATTCCTTTAAATATTGTGCATGGGGAGTGTCCTTAGCATGCATGTAAAGTAGCGCATCTTTCCCATGTTTACAGTGCCACAGCAAAATTACATTTCTAAAGGAAAAAAATTCATTTTAAACTGCTCGCAGCTGTAATGTATTGTCGGATCCCGGCAATATAGATAAAAATACCAAAAATACCAAAAGAAAAATAGTGTGGACGTCACCCCCAAAATCCATACCAGACCTGAAGGGTATTAAGGGGAACCCCACACCCAAATTTAAAAAAAAATGTCCCCCTGGCCCCCAGGCACTATATACTCTGAACAGTAGATTATATACTATACGGCCTGCCCTATATACTCTGCAGAAAATTGGGCCTTTGGTGGTGGTGGTGCCACAACACTGTAAGCCCTCACAGTTACTCTTGTTGAGCACAGAAACGGGCCCTGCATTGAAATATTATATAAAAAAATGTAATTACATGCCCCTGTTAAACAGGGGCAGACAAATTGGGCCTTGGGTGGTGGTGGTGGTGGTGCCCTAAACCAAAAATATTGTTGGAAGCTAGCATCATCAAGATTGAGGAGGATTAGGATAGTCAGCATAGGCAGTCTTCAAGGGATCCCACATCCATAGCAAATCCAATCAGTTACATCTGCATAAGGTGCTTGATAACTGCTGATCCAAGGCTGATTCATTTTTATGGAGTTTGTGGACAGGCGCACTCTTTGATTCGTTACAAACCCTCCAGAAGCACTGAATGTGCGTTCAGAAAGCACACTGGATGCAGGACAGTCCAGTATCTCAACTGCATATTGAGCAAGTTTTGGCCAGTGGTCCATCCTCAAGACCCAGTAACCCAGTGAATGCTCTGTTGGAAAGGTCTCCAAGTCTGCTCTTGCCCCTAGATATTCCTGCACCATGTAATGCAGATGCTGGCGATGCTTGCTTGAACCAAACGGGCCTTGGTGCAGATGACTGCAAAAATAGTTTAAAGGCATCGGTCAGCTGACCAACTTCTCCAGTCCCTCTTCCTCCGACTGAACGAAGCCTCAGCAACACGTTGTCCAGCACCAGGAAATTGTAACCTCCCAGGGTCTGGAAATGCATTGCACAAACCTTTCTTTAAGGTCTCCTGAAGATGTTTCATCCTCTGCTCCCTCTGCAAAGACAGGATGAGTTCTGCAACCTTATCCTTGTAACATGGATCAAGAAGGGTTGCCAGCCAGTAATGATCCCTCTCCTTGTTACCACAAATCCTAGGGTCATTTTGCAGGCTTTGTAGAATGAGGGAGGCCATGCAGCGTAAGTTTGCAGAGTCATTCAATTCTAAGTCCTCTGGGTCACTAAGTAAGGATCACATGATCCGTAACTACCTCCTCCCGGACACGTACAACTCCTTGGGTTTCTGGGGACTGAAACCCATCCCTTAAAGACTGCTGCTGAGTGTTATCCTCTACATCCATGCTGACACAATCCTCCTCTTCCTTTTCTTCTTGTGTGTTTGGCAGGCCTGCAGGAATTCTATCTGGATAAAGGGGACCTTGAGAGGTAAGGAAGTCCTCCTCTTCCTCCCGCTGTTCTGCCTCCTATGCCCTGTCCATGATTCCACGAAGCGTGTGCTCCAGCAGGAAGACTAGAGGGACAGTGTCACTGATGTATGCATTGTTGCTACTCACCATCCTTGTGGCCTCCTCAAATGGTGACAGGACAGTGCATGCATCCTTGATCAGTAGCCACTGGCATGGTGAAAAGAAGCCAAGCTCCCCTGACTCTGTCCTGGTGCCATACTCACACAGGTACTCATTGATGGCCCTCTGCTGTGTGTGAAGCCTCTGCAGCATTGCCAACGTTGAGTTCCACCTGGTGGGCATGTCACAAATGAGGCGGTTGTTGGGCAGGTTACATTCCCTTTGAATGTCAGCCAGCCAAGCACTGACATTGTATGATCGGCAGAAATTACCACAGACGTTTCTGGCCTGCCTCAGGAGATCCTGTAAGCCTGGGTACCTGCTCAAAAAACGCTGCACCACCAAATTCTGGACATGTGCCAAACATGGAACATGGGTCAAGTGTCCCTGTCGGAGGGCGGAGAGAAGGTTGGTGCCATTGTCACATACAATCATTCCTGGCTGAAGCTGGCATGGCGTCAACCATCTCTGAGCCTGCCCCTGCAGAGCTGACAGAATCTCTGCCCCACTGTGGCTCCTGTTCCCTAGGCAGACCAACTCAAGCACTGCATTGTATCTTTTAGCCTGACTGCTTGTGTAGCCCCTTGAACACTTACAGAGCACCACTGGTTCAGAGGACAAATCTGCAGAAGAGGCTATAGAGGAAGAAGAAGAGGAGGGGGTGGAGGATAGAGCTGTGACAGAATCACCACTAGTATTTTGGAGGCGTGGTGACGGAACAAGCTCCAACAACACTGAACCCTGTCCTGCATCCTTCCCAGTTGCCAGCAGAGTTACCCAGTGCGCCGTGAAGGAAAGGTAAAGTACCTGCCCATGCCTGCTGGGCCATGAGTCAGCGGTAATATGAACCTTACTGCTGACCGCCCTGTCCAATGAGGCCAAAACATTGCTTTCCACATGCCGGTAGAGAGCATAGGTACAGCACATTCCACAAATTCACGAAAGGAGGCAGAGTCTACCAACTGAAACTGCAGCAGTTGCAGTGCTAGCAATGTGGCCAAGATAGCATTTAGAGCATGTGGATGGCATGTGCATGTGGATGGCTCGGACTGAATTTCTTTTTACGGTTCAGCAACTGTGGTAGGGATATTTGCCTGCTAAAAACAGATGGTGGTGTACTGCGAGCAGATTGGCTGCAAATACTTGGGACACCTATTACTATACCTTCCTTTCTCTCAGTGCAGTTTTTGAGAAGACTGGAGGTATATTAGGGTTGGAGATCCCAGATGAGGAGCAAGGAGAAGTCCACCTTTTTCTTTGATGTGAGTCTTTCAAGTGCTGTTGCCAACGGACTGCATGGCATGTCGTCATATGTCTGGTCAAGCATTTGGTGTCCAAGCAGCTGCTGTTCTGGCCATGATTGATCCGCTTCAGACATAGGTTGCAAACATCAACAGTGCGATCTGCTGCACACGTGTCAAAAAAGGCCCACACCAAGTAACTTTTAAAAGTCAGCGGGGAGTCAGCAGCACCCTGAACCTGCGGAGCTCTGCAGTGTGATGCAATAGGGTGGCTGCCCTCAAGCTGCCCCTTAGAGGACGTCCTGCCTCATTGGAGTTGTGCCTCCTCCTCTCTTCTCTCAGGCACCCAAGTACAGTCAGTGACCTCATCATCCCCTCCCTCCTCGTCACTGGAGCAAACTTGGCAGTATGCTGCAGCTGGGGGAACACTGCCAGTTTCTTGTCTTTGGCACCCCCTCTCTCTAGGCTCATGTTACTCCCTTCCTTAACCTGGGAGACAACATTGGAGCCTTCAAATCGCTGCGCATGCTCCAGCAGCATGTACCCAACACTGTGGTCGAATAATTCTGGGGACTCCCCCATCATGATAGTGGGGCTATGGAAGGAGTGACTGTGGACAAGGAGCCGGTGGAATAGGCCACTTTGGCAGCTGCGTTGGAAGGCAAACTACTCTGAGCCTGGGTGACAGAGGATGAGGAGGATGAGGACGGTTTTGTTATCCACTCCACCAACTATTCTGCATGTTGTGGCTCAATAACATGGTCAGCAGTAGAGAAAAAGGACAAGCATGCCCCACAGCCACCTGCAGAGGATGCAGCATGTCCACGACCACCACTGTTGACTGTAGACACAGAGGCTGCTTACCCTCTTTTAGTGGCCTGTGAGCATCTGCCTCTCCTTGGTGGCCTTTGGGACATGATGTATTTTTTGTTTTGCAACACCACACAACACACTGTATTAGCTACTTTGTAGTGTAGTAGAAACTGTACATGCTGTATTAGATACTGTGTACACCACCTGCACTGTATTAGAAACTGTACAACGGCTGCACTGTATTTTATACTGTGTACACCACCAGAAGGGTAGTAGAAACTGTACAAACTGTATTATATACTGTGTACACTGCCTGAAGTATATTATAAACAGTACACCACCAATCGCACTGTACATATAGGCTACACTGGATGCAGAGTATATATATAAAAATTCAAGATTAATCACTGCGCTAGTAACGGTAATAAAGCAGCTGCATAAATTGTATGGTAACAATAAGAAGAAGAAGAAATATATAATGATATGCAGCGCTATAAATGTAGTATTACAAATTAAAAGTCCATAGTGTTTGAAATAAAACCCTTGTTCAGGAGAAAACGCTGGAATCACCCACAGTTTAGACATAAATACAAATTAGGTGAATACGGACTTATCCTCCACCGAACATCAACACACCAGGCCTCTTACCAAAAAAGAATGGACCACTTAATCACAGGTGGTCAAACAGGCATGATAAATCCACAGAGCCACATAACCATTAATGGAGATCACAGATGGCTGGGTCTTGTAGTTCCACCAAATAATCAGAGGCGCATGCATAAAATATAAAAGAAGGAACTCCTCATGGTGTAGTATTATTAACCAGGGTCATATTTATTCAAAGAAAAATCCAGGGTACTCACATTTCATCAGGTAAAAATGAGCATGTAAAAAACAGCAGTCTGTATAAGCAGCATTTGTTTGCAACCACGAAGATGGCCACAGTCGACGCGTTGCAGTGTCGTGACACCAGAACTCCTCCCTAACACTGCAACGTGTCGACTGCGGCCATCTTTGTGGTTGGAAACAAATAGCCAAGGGTTAATCCCTCCTCCCTCCTGATGCGTCCCGGTCATCTCCGCTGCTTACTGGAGCTGTCGGTAGTGGCGGAGTAATATTACTCTGTGTAATATTATCTTTCACAATATTAAAAAAATTGGGATAACTTAACTGGTTTCTTATTTTTTCTTTTCAAAAATTTTATTGGTAACAAACAAGAACGGTACATAAAAAATTAACAGTTTAGCTATTAAAGTAAGTGCATACAGCGTTTTCAACAATGTACGTAAGGATGACAAAAAAGTACAGTACAAGGTGCTCAGGCAGGGAGAGCATAAGTGCACATGTGGGAACAGACAATTACAAAAAATTGTAAACAGAACCGGGCCAGAGCCCACATTAGCAGGGAGAATAATCTTAGGGTAATACACTATGTGCAGGTAGGTGGGCTGTCAGCCAAACCGGTCAAAAGAAGACAAAGCGTTACCTAAGGTTTGGAGAGGAGAAAAGAGAAAGAAGCCAGGGAGGAGATAGCAAAGCAAAAGTGTGGGGAAGGGAGAGAGGAAGGAGGAAGATAGAAGAGAGGAGGGGAGGTCGGACGGCACACACAGGGCGAGGGACTATGTTTGGAGTTTGGGATTCCTTATGGGGAGTTATGGCTCGAGTAAACTGTTATCAAAATCTTGTGGAAGGAAATGGTTAATCCAAGGTTGCCAAATCTTCAGGTGTTTGGGGATTGTGTCTAAGATAGTGGCTTCAATTTTGCTATGGATCAACGCTTGGGTGACCCTGTTTTTAGTTTCAGCTATATGGAGAGTAGGGGATTTCCAGGCTTTTGCAATGGTTTGCTTGGCAGCTGTAGTAAGTTGCAAAATGAGCCGGGTTTGCGCTTTAGTAAGGTGATTTGGGAGGAGATTGAGAAGGGCTAGGGAGGGGTCTGGGGGGAGTGCATCCTGGATTAATGTAGAGATCATCTGAAATATTATTGCCCAGAAGCTCTTCACTACAGGACATGTCCACCATATATGGATATGAGTGCCTCGTTCACCGCAGTTTCTGAAACAGTTCGGGGAGTATGATGGGAGGAACTTGGCGATCCTGACCGGGACCAGATACCACCGCATCAGGACTTTGTAGCTGGCTTCGAGTGCAAGAATATTTTGGGATGATATTTTGGTATTGGACCAAATGGTGGACCATTCATCTGGAGGCACATCTATGGAGAGGTCATTGGACCATTGTTGGGCATAGGGTGGGAGAGCACCTGGGGCAGAAGTGAGGAAAGAGTAAAAGTCAGATATAATACCTGGAGCATGTGGGTCCGTGTCGCACACCTTCTCAAATATAGAAAGGGGGCCTAGTACGGTTTCTTATTTTTTAATTCAAAAAAGTGTATTTTTTCCAAAAAAATTATGTTTGTAAGACTGCTACGCAAATACGGTGTGATAAATATTGCAATGACCGTCATTTTATTCTCTAGGGTGTCTGAAAAAATCTATATAATGTTTGGGGGTTTCTAGCAAAAAAAAATATTTTAACTTGTAAATACCAAGTGTAAAAATAAAAAAAGCCCGTTCCTTAAGTGGTTAATAAAGTGTTTTTAAAATTTTATATTTTAGCTACACCACCACGTATCTTTGCACTTTACTTCATCCACACATAGACTAAACTGGAGGCTGGCCAGTTAAGCAAATAGATTCTCTGTAGTTGCTTTGCCCATAGATCTTCCTAATTATATAATCTCCATGGCTGAGACTGCCATTTGTCCACACACAGCAGGTCTTGTGCAGCTCCTGGGATCTTCTACTCTTATCTGATAAATAGTGTGTACTCAGAATGGTCTGGCGTTGTCAAAAATCAGCAGCTATGAAAACAAATATATGTAGCTATACAAAGAAGCTGGGACCAGATCCTATTTATATGTCTTTAAAGTGAGATTTATTTACAGTGAAGCAAAAGACAATTACCCACCAGCAAGCAATGCATATGAGAATGCATGAGAATCAAAACTTAATAACAAAATTCCTAACCAGGTTGGACCCTTTCAGCAGGCAGCATGGAGGAGGAATGGACCCAATGAACAGGCAGCATGGAGGAGGAACAGACCCCCATCAGCAGACAGCATGGAAGAGTAATAGACTTCATCAGCAGGCAGCATAGCAGTAGGTTGGACCACATCAGCAGGCAGCATAGCAGAAGGTTGGACACCATCAGCAGACAGCATTAAAGCGGGACCTGGCTGAATAATGGTTGATGCAGCAGTGGATAGTGGCAGGATTTTATGAAAAAGTTATTATTTAAAATTATTATTTAAAAAAAAAAATATATATACTAGTCAGTGTCCCTAATCACTGCCACACCAGTAATGATATGATGGTGTACTGCTCTGGTGACAGTATGTAAAAAAATAATTATTTCATTTCTTAATTTTCCAAAAAATTGTGACAAAAAATTACAACTTTAACTGGACAGATCATACAAATTACAGTTGTGCTCATAAGTTTACATACCCTGGGATAATTTATGATTTCTTGGCCTATTTTCAAAGAATATGAATGATAACACAAAAACTTTTCTTTCACTCAAGGTTAGTGTTTGGCTGAAGCCATTTATTATCAATCAACTGTGTTTACTCTTTTTGAATTATAATGGCAACATAAACTACCCAAATGACCCTGATCAAACGTTTACATACCCCAGTTCTTAATACCGTGTATTGCCCCCTTTATCATCAATGACAGCTTGAAGTCTTTGAAGGTATTTGTGGATGAGGCTCTTTATCTTCTCAGATGGTAAAGCTGCCCATTCCTCTTTGCAAAAAGCCTCCAATTCCTGTAAATTCTTGGGCTGTCTTGCATGAACTGCACGTTTGGGATCTGACCAGAGTGACCAGAGTGAGGTCAGGAGACTGAGATGGCCACTCCAGAACCTTCACTTTATTCTGCTGTAGCCAATGACAGGTCGATTTGGCCTTGTGGTTTGGATCATTGTCATCTTGGAATGTCCAAGTACGTCCCATCCGCTGCTTCCTGACCGATGAATGCAAATGTTCCTCCAGTATTTTTTGATAACATACTGCATTCTTCTTGCCATCAATGTTGACCAAATTTCCTGTGCCTTTGTAGCTCACACACCCCCAAAACATCAGCGATCCACCTCCGTGTTTTACAGTAGGAATGGTGTACCTTTCATCATAGGCCTTGTTGACTCCTCTCCAAATGTAGCTTGTATGATTGTGGCCAAAAAGCTAAATTTTGGTCTCATCACTCCAAATGACTTTGTGCCAGAAGGTTTGAGGATTGTCTCTGTGTTGTTTGGGAGGGATACTGGGAGGCATTTGCATAGTAATGTCTTTCTTCTGGTGACTTGACCATGCAGCCCATCTTTCTTCAAGTGCCTCCTTATTGTGCATCTTGAAACAGCCACACCACATGTTTTCAGAGAGTCCTGTATTTCACCTGAATTTATTTTTGGGTTTTTCTTTGCATCCCAAACAATTTTCCTGGCAGTTTTGGCTAACATTTTAGTTGGTCTACCTGACCATGGTTTGGTTTCAACAGAACCCCTCATTTTCCACTTCTTGATTTGAGTTTGAACACTACTGATTGGCATTCTCAATTCCTTGAATATATTTTTATATCCCTTTCCTGTTTTATACAGATCAAATACCTTTCCCACAGATCCTTTGACATTTCTTTTGCTTTCCCCATGACTCAGAATCCAGAAACGTCAGTGCAGCACTGGATGAAAGATGCAAAGGTCTGTCAGGAGTCCAGAAACTCATTGACCTTTTATACACACACACTAATTACAAGCAAACAGATAACATGTGAGGATGGCTACCTTTAATAGTCATTCAAACCCCTTTGTGTCAGCTTGTGTGCATGTTATCAGGCAAAAATCACCAGGGTATGTAAACTTTTGATCAGGGTGGATATTTGGATAGTTTCTGTTGCCATTATAATTTAAAAAGAGTAAACACAGTTGATTGGTAATAAATGGCTTCAGCCAAACACTAACATGAGTGAAAGAAATGTTTTTGTCTTATCATTCATATTCTCTGAAAAATGGCAGAGAAATCATAAATTCTGCCAGGGTATGTAAACTTATGAGCACAACTGTATATGCAATGATTTGGCAATTGAGCAGGCCTTCCACGCCCGTATCATCCTCAGAGTTCAGGGAAGGTAGAAAAAATATAGTGGAATCATTAAAGAAAAGCTAGCTAAATTCATGCAGGAAAAGAGAAGATGGGTCAGTAAAGAAACAATGGCCAGAACCTGTTGCTTCTGGTTCTTTACAGCATCAGGACCACCCCTACTTATAGGTCAGAGGACTTGAGCCCTTATGAGATTTTGTTGGGGGCCCATATAGGCAGGGTTGTATTTTTCACATCAGACTGCTGTAATGTATAATGATTATGTTTTGTTATGTAATTGTCTAATGCAAGCTACTAGCTGCGATGCACAAGTTTTTTTTTTTTATTCAATTAAAGATTCAGATCAAGTAACTGGAACACATGATTTACAGCCAGGTGATTGGGTCCTAGTAAAAGAACATGTGAAAGTACTTTTGGGACAAAAGTTTGAAGGACCCTACCAAGTGTTCCTGACAACTTCTACAGCTGTGAAGTGACGTGGATATACGCCAGCCATTGGAAGAAAGTACAGCTAATTTCGAAAGATGAGTAAATTACTGTTATGCTTTTGCTTGATCTTAGCAGTCAAGGCTATAGAGGAAAATCACTTGTACAAATTACACATGCTAACAGGCATAAGGAGTAATTTCAGTAATTGCTAGATATGTTTACATAGGCCAGACGGTTCAAAAAAAGGCACATACCTGGTACCCATTTACTTTCATTTTGAGTTTAAGCCATACAAAGCTGCCCAAAAAAGCAGTATGTCTAGAAATACCACAAGTTCTATTATAGTGAAAATACATTTTATGTTAAATATAACTTATCTTCCGCGTACACACGGTCGGAAATTTTCATCGGAAAAAGCTCTGATGGTTTTCCCGTCGGAATTCTGACGTAATTTCGCTCAAACTTTCTTGCCTACACACGGTCACACCGAATTCCGATGGTCAATAACACCACGCCTTAAAAAACGTTCAACTGTACTATAAAATGGAAGTTTAATGCTTCTGAGCATGCATCGAATTGTTTCCAAGAATGCGTCGGAAGTTGGCATGTCGGAATTGCATACACACGATCGGAAAATCCGATAGAAAGGTTTTCCATCAGAAAAATTAAGAACAGGTTCTCAATCCAAAGTCCGTCGGAAATTCCGACAGAAAAAGACTGATGGGCATACACACGGTCGGAAAATCAGATGAAAAGCTCCCATCGGACTGTTTCCATCGTGAAATTCCGACCGTGTGTACGCTGCATTAAAGTCTTTGGGAATATCCCCTTGTTTAGTAAGGGAAATAGGTATACAATGTGCCATTATGATAGGAAATATGACAAACCCAGATTACACTTATGCCGCGTACACACGATCGTAAATTCCGCCAGCAAAAGACTGATGTGAGCTTTTGGTCGGAAAATGTGACCGTGTGTAGGCTCCATCGGACTTTTGCTGGCGGAATTTCGGCCAGCAAAAGATTGTTTCTTTCTTTCTTTCTTTCTTTCTTTCTTTCTTTCTTTCTTTCTTTCTCCATCCCTCCCATTTCTTTCTTTCTTTCTCCATCCCTTTTTCTTTCTTTCTTTTCTTTCTCCCTCCATTCCTTTTTCTTTCTTTCTTTCTTTCTTTCTTTCTTTCTTTCTTTCTTTCTTTCTTTCTTTCTTCCTCTCTCCATCCCTATTTCTTCCTCTCTCCATCCCTCTTTCTTCCTTCCTCCATCCCTTGTGGTGGAGCTCCTGTTGCAGGGAGAGGACGTGGTCGATCTGTGCCAGCTACACGCACAAGTGAAACAACTTCCTCATGTACGAGTAGGCGACAGAGCCTACAGCGGTATTTGGTCACGCCTAATGAGGCTGTACGAATGTTGAGGCCAGGACAAGTACAGGCGATAGTAGATTGGGTTGCTGACAGTGCCTCCGGTTCCTTCACATTGTCTCCCACCCAGTCTCCTGATGAAAGTTCAGAGTTGGCACCTGCAGCCGATGTCCTTCAGCACCACTTCACCACCAATAACTGGGCCTCCATGCGAGACCTGTGTGCCTTGTTGCGCTGTTTTGAGTACTCCACCAACATGGCCAGTGCCGATGACGCCGTTCTCAGGATGCCTGTGGCCAATTATAGCTCAGGGGGGTTTAGTACATGACCCACACTATATAAGGCCGCCAGCCTGGAGGCGTGCAGGGAGAGAGCAGGATAGGCAGGGACAGTGTCAGCTGTGTTTTTCTTGTAAACCTTGTGCTGTTATGCCCCGTACACACGGTCGGAAATTCCGACCACAAAATCCGTCTGATTTTTTCCGACACTGGTGTTGTATACACACGGTCGGACAAAGTTGTCGGAAAATCCGATCATTCTGAACTTGGTGACGTTCGTTGCGTACGACGGGACTAAGTAGAGGCTAGTAGCCAATAGCTTTGGTTTTGTAATGTTATCTGAGCATGTGTGTCACTTTGTCCGTCGGAATTCGCTACACACCATCGGAAAAAGTCCGATAGGACTTTGTTGTCGGAAAATTTGAGAGCAGAATCTCAAATTTTTTCCGATGGAAAAAGTCCGATGGAGCCCACACACGTTCGGATTTTCTGACAACATGGTCCGATAGGACATTTTCCGTCTGAGATTCCGACCGTGTGTACGTGGCATTACAGTGGGTGTAGTGTGTTGGCGTTCAGGGAGAGAGCAGGATAGGCAGGGACAGTGTCAGCTGTGCCTTTCTTGTTAACCTTGCGCTTTTACAGTGGGTGTAGTGTGTTGGCGTTCAGGGAGAGAGCAGGATAGGCAGGGACAGTGTCAGCTTTGCTTTGCTTCTTAACCTAGCGCTGTTACAGTGGGTGTAGTGTGCCTCCTGCACAGTATACACCTGAAGCTACCCCTCATTGTTGGTGTTGTGTTCTGTAGTTCAGTTGTGCAACACAGGCATTTGCAGATTATTCAGTGGGTGTAGTGTGCCTCCTGCACAGTATACATCTGAAGCTACCCCTTATTGCTGGTGTTGTGTTCTGTTGTTCAGTTGTGCAACACAGGCATCTGCAGAATATTCAGTGGGTGTAGTGTGCCTCCTGCACAGTATACACCTGAAGCTACCCCTCATTGCTGGTGTTGTGTTCTGTAGTTCAGTTGTGCAACACAGGCATCTGCAGAATATTCAGTGGGTGCAGTGTGCCTCCTGCACAGTATACACCTGAAGTTACCCCTCATTGCTGGTGTGGTGTTTTGTAGTTCAGTTGTGCAACACAGGCATCTGCAGATCATTCAGTGGGTGTAGTGTGCCTCCTGCACAGTATACACCTGAAGCTACCCCTCATTGCTGGTGTTGTGTTCTGTAGTTCAGTTGTGCAACACAGGCATCTGCAGAATATTCAGTGGGTGTAGTGTGCCTCCAGCACAGTATGCACCTTAAGCTAACCCTCATTGCTGGTGTTGTTCTGTAGTTCAGTTGTGCAACACAGGCATCTGCAGAATATTCAGTGGGTGTAGTGTGCCTCCTGCACAGTATACACCTGAAGCTACCCCTCATTGCTGGTGTTGTGTTCTGTAGTTCAGTTGTGCAACACAGGCATCTGCAGAATATTCAGTGGGTGTAGTGTGCCTCCTGCACAGTATACACCTGAAGCTACCCCTCATTGCTGGTGTTGTGTTCTGTAGTTCAGTTGTGCAACACAGGCATCTGCAGAATATTCAGTGGGTGTAGTGTGCCTCCTGCACAGTATACACCTGAAGCGACCCCTCATTGCTGGTGTTGTTCTGTAGTTCAGTTGTGCAAAACAAGCATCTGCAGAATATTCAGTGGGTGTAGTGTGCCTCCTGCACAGTATACACCTGAAGCTACCCCTCATTGTTGGTGTTGTGTTCTGTAGTTCAGTTGTGCAACACAGGCATCTGCAGAATATTCAGTGGGTGTAGTGTGCCTCCTCCACAGTATACACATGAAGCTACCCCTCATTGCTGGTGTTGTTCTGTAGTTCAGTTGTGCAACACAGGCATCTGCAGAATATTCAGTGGGTGTAGTGTGCCTCCTGCACAGTATACACCTGAAGCTACCCCTCATTGCTGGTGTTGTGTTCTGTAGTTCAGTTGTGCAACACAGGCATCTGCAGAATATTCAGTGGGTGTAGTGTGCCTCCTGCACAGTATACACCTGAAGCTACCCCTCATTGCTGGTGTTGTGTTCTGTAGTTCAGTTGTGCAACACAGGCATCTGCAAAATATTCAGTGGGTGTAGTGTGCCTCCTGCACAGTATACACCTGAAGTTACCCATTATTGCTGGTGTTGTGTTCTGTAGTTCAGTTGTGCAACACAGGCATCTGCAGAATTTTCAGTGGGTGTAGTGTGCCTCCTGCACAGTATACACCTGAAGTTACCCCTTATTGCTGGTTTTCCCATCTCTCTGCTGGCCATTAGTATGTCTGAAAGGCCAACAAGGAGAGGCAGACAGTCACGAGCCAATAAAAGAGGGCAAGCAGGCTCTGTGTCTAGAGGCAACAGTGTTGGTCGCGGACGCGGTGCATCGTCATCAGCACGTGGCCATGGGACACGCTTGTCCTTATTTTCGGCAGCTGGACATGTTGAGCAGCATCATGCCGAAGACATGGTAGAGTGGATGACCAAGCCCTCCTCATCCTCCTCATCCTCTTTCACCCAGGCTCAGGGTACTGGAAAAGCAGCTGCCAACACGTCCTCTTCCCTCGTCTCAATGTCATCAGTCACTCCTTCCCTAGACCCACCATGTCCTCCTGAGGAGTCCCCCGAACTGTTTGACCACAGTGTTGGGTACATGCTCCAGGAGGATGCCCAGCGTTTTGAAGGCTCTGATTATGATACCCAGCTAGAGGAAGGCAGTAGTGTGAGCACAAAGAGAGGGGATGCTCAAGGACAGCAATCTGGCAGTCATGTTCCACCAGCTGCAGCATACTGCCTGGTTTGCTCCAGTGGTGAAGAGGGAGGGGATGATGAGGTCACTGACTCCACGTGGGTGCCTGATAGAAGAGAGGAGGAGAAGGAGGCACATCTCCAATGAGGCAGGATGCCCTTCGGGGGCCAGCTTAAGGGCAGCACACCGACTGAATCACACCGCAGAGCTCCGCCTGTGCAGGGCGCTGCCTCTGCGCATTATTCCAAAAGTTCTTTGGTGTGGCCCTTTTTTGAGATTAGTGCAGCAGATCGCACCATTGCTATTTGCAACATATGTCTCAAGCGTATCTCACGTGGCCAAAACATCAGCCGCTTGGGCACCACATGCTTGACCAGACATATGTTGACCTGCCATGCAGCTCGTTGGCAAGCGTACCTTAAAGAACCACAACAAAGAACAAAGCGGACCACTCCTTGCTCCTCATCAGCTGGGATCTCCAACCCCACTATACTTTCAGTCCTCAGCAGGCATGGACAGGGACGTTACCTATCTTTCACGGCCCATTGGGTCACTCTTTTGGCAGCTGGGAAGGATGCAGGACAAGGTGCAGTAGTGTTGGAGGTTGTTCCGCCACCACACCTCCAAAATGCTACTATTGGATGTGACACACCTCTCTCCTCCACCCCCTTCTCTTCTTCATCCATGGCCTCTTCCTGTGCTTTGTCCTCGGAATCAGCGGTGCTCCGTAGGCGTTCAAGGGGCTACGCAAGTACGCAGGCAAAAAGATGCCATGCCGTGCTTGTGCTGGTGTGTTTGGGGGACAGGAGCCACACTGGGGCAGATGTTCTGTCAGCTCTGCAGGGGCAGGCCGAGAGGTGGTTGACGCCATGCCAGCTTAAGCCGGGAATGGTGGTTTGCGACAATGGCACCAACCTCCTCTCCACCCTGTGACTGGAACAACTGACCCATGTGCCCTGTGTGGCTCATATCCTTAACCTGGTGGTGCAGCGGTTCTTGTCCAGGTACCCAGGCTTACAGGATGTGCTGAGGCAGGCCGGGAAAGTCTGTGTGCATTTCCGCCGATCATATAATGCCAGTGCTCGGCTGGCTGAGCTGCAAAAGGACTTGAACCTGCCCAAGAACCACCTTATATGTGACATGCCCACCAGGTGGAACTCAACGTTGCCCATGCTGCAGCGACTGCACACGCAGCAGAGGGCCATCAATGAGTACCTGTGCAACTATGGCACCAGGACAGGGTCAGGGGAGCTCAGATTTTTTTCACCACGCCAGTGGGGCATGATCAGGGATGCATGCACTGTCCTGTCACCATTTGAGGAGGCCACCAGGATGGTGAGCAATGACAGTGCATGCATCAGTGACACTGTACCTCTTGGAGCATACGTTGCATGGAATAATGCACAGGGCACTTGAGGCAGAACAGAGGCAGGAAGAGGAGGACTTCCTTGCCTTTCAAAGCCCCTTGTATCCAGACAGTGTTCTTTCTGTCCCACACATCACACAAGAAAAGGAGGAGGAGGAGGAGGAGGAGGATTGTGTCAGCATGGAGGTGGAGCCTGGCACTCAGCATCAGCAGCAGTGGTCTTTTAGGGATGATTTACAGTCCCAAGACACTGGTGGACTTGTACGTGGCTGGGAGGAGGTGGCTGCGGATCATTTCATCCTTAGTGACCCAGAGGATTCCGGACCGAATGCCTCAGTTAACCTACGCTGCATGGCCTCCCTGATCCTGCAAAGCCTGCGGAAGGATCCTTGTATTCTTCGGATCAAGGAGAGGGACCATTACTGGCTGGCCACTCTCCTTGATCCGCAGCCCCAAGGTATGATCGGTTCCAGCAACCATCGCCAGCGTCTGATTTACATGGTGCAGGAATACCTAGGGGCAAGGTCAGACTTGGACACCTTTCCCACCAAAAATCCTCTGGCTTACTGGGTCTTGAGGATGGATCACTGGCCAGAGCTTGCACAGTATGCAATTGAGCTACTGGCCTGTCCTGCATCCAGCGTTCTTTCAGAACGCACATTCAGTGCTGCTGGAGGCTTTGTCACCGATCACAAGGTGCGCCTGTCCACCGACTCGGTTGATCGACTGACCTTCATAAAGATGAATCAGTCTTGGATCACCACCAGCTACCAAGCACATGAAGCTGATGTTACCGAATAGTTTATTTTGAAATGTCACATCCCTTCAAGACTGCCTATGCTGATGCTGAGTGACTGTCCTGTTATGTTGACTGACTATCCTCTTCCTCCTCAATGATCCTGCTGATAGCTTGGAAGAACATTTTTTGTTCTGGGTGCCGCCACCAGTGGCTAAGGCCCAATTTTTCAGCCCCTGTTTAACAGGGGCGTGTAATTACAATTTTTGATGCAATAATTTGCAACAGGGCTCATTGCTGTGCTCCAAGTACAGTATCTGTGAGGGTTTGCAGTGTTGTGGCACCAGCACCAGTGCCTAAGGCCCAATTTTTCAGCCCCTGTTTAACAGGGGCGTGTAATTACAATTTTTGATGCAATAATTTGCAACAGGGCTCATTGCTGTGCTCCAAGTACAGTATATGTGAGGGGTTGCTGTGTTGCGGCACCAGCACCAGTGCCTAAGGCCCAATTTTTCATCCCCTGTTTAACAGGGGCGTGTAATTACAATTTTTAAAACAATACTTTGCAACAGGGCTCATTGCTGTGCTCTAAGTACGGTATCTGTGAGGGGTTGCAGTGTTGTGGCACCAGCACCAGTGCCTAAGGTCCAATTTTTCAGCCCCTGTTTAAAAGGGGCGTGTAATTACAATTTTTGATGCAATACTTTGAAACAGGACTCATTGCTGTGCTCCAAGTACAGTATCTGCGAGGGGTTGCAGTGTTGTGGCACCAGCACCAGTGCCTAAGGCCCAATTTTTCAGCCCCTGTTCAATAGGGGCATGCAATTACAATTCTTGATCTAATAATTCATAGCAGGGCCCATTCCTGCGCCCACCAAGAGTAACTGTGAGGGCTTACAGTGTTGTGGCAACACCAGCACCAAAGGCCCAATTTTTCTGCCCCTGTTCAACAGGGGAATGCAATTACAATTCTTGATCTAATAATTCACAGCAGGGCCCATTCCTGCGCCCCCAAGAGTAACTGTGAGGGCTTACAGTGTTGTGGCAACACCACCACCACCACCACCAAAGGCCCAATTTTTCTGCCCCTGTTCAACAGGGGCATGCAATTACAATTCTTGATCTAATAATTCACAGCAGGGCCCATTCATGCTCCCACCAAGAGTAACTGTGAGGGCTTACAATGTTGTGGCACCAGCACCACCACCAAAGGCCCAATTTTTCCTACCACTGTTCAACAATGGCATGTAATTACTATTCCTGATATAATAGTTCACAGCAGGGCGTTCCAGCGCCCACCAAGAGTAACTGTGAGGGCTTACAGTGTTGTGGCAACACCAACATCTAAGGGGCAAATTTCTGCAGAGTATATACGGCAGGCCCCTACTTTCAAACATCCAACTTACAAACGACTCCTACTTGCAAGCGGAAGGAGACAACAGGAAGTGATGGGAAATCTACCCCTAGGAAGGGAAATTCTCTTCTGTAAGAGTTAATATGGGAAAAAGGTGTCTCCTCTCTACTGATGCTTTATCACCAATCCTTGTTTCAATAAAAACCCCAATTTTCCAATAACATTTGTCATTGGGACGGAAAGTGAGGTGAAATGTTGTGAATAGGTGCACAGACAGCAAAAAAAATGTTACAGGGGTGTTAACCCTTCCCTATATTCTCCAAAAATCTTAAAAATAGATTTTTAGGCTGGAGCTACACTTAAACATGTACCTGTTCCAAATTACAAACAGATTCTACTTAAGAACAAACCTACAGTCCCTGTCTTGTTTCCCCTGCCTGTATACTGCTGTTCAGAGTATATAGGGTTTTAGGTATAGGGTTTTATTTTAAGGGTTCCCCTTAATATCCATACAAGACCCAAAGGGGCTGGTAATAGGCTCGGGTGGGGGGGGGGGGGGGTAGCCATGCCATTTTTCTCAAAGATTTTCATCCATATTGCCGGGACCAGACATTACATTAAAGCCGCAAACATTTTTAAATGGCTTTATTTCCTTTAGAAATGTAATTTTGTGCAGGGACAGTTCTAAACACGGGAAACACATGCCACTTAAAAGTCATACTTTAGGCACCCCCCAGGTACAATATTTAAAGGAATATTTCAAATTTTTTTCACTTTATGCATCAATAAAATGACTGCCCCCCAAAAAACGTCTGTTTTAAAAACTTTTTTTTGCATTGATACATGTCTCCTGTGGCAGGACCCGGGTCCCCAAACCCTGTTTAGGACAATAACATGCATATGAGGCGTTATAATTATTATAATATTGTTCTCTTTCAAAAAAAATAAAGGTGATTATTTCCATTTATATTGTTTGTGAGCCAAATCCCATATTTTGAGTGCATGTCTTGTCATCTAATGTGTATTTTCCCCCAGTCCCCTGTATTGAGGGGGATTCTATATGACCCTATTCAACCGTGCTCGCTAAGCCTCTGTATCGCTAAGCCTCCTTGGTTTTTCCCCTGTTTCAGTACGGCAAATTAAACTCTGGGTTTTTTATTTTGCCAGATGAATCTCATTATTATAGCTTTTAAAACTTGAAAGTAATAGTGCGGCAAGGCGATAGGCAACATTTGAAACTTATAAGTATTCTTCGGTAATAAAACCATCTTAACTGTATTAATTCGCCCTATCCAGGAGAGGGATCTAAATGATATTTTTTTATTTCATTTTTTATTTCATCTAATATCATTTTCTTTATATATGTTCTTCAACGAGGTCGCCAACTTTATTCCTAAATATTTTAATTCCTCCTTCCTCCAGGGAAACTGGAATTCCTTTTGCATACTTTGCTCATCTTGTTTATTTATATTTATATTTAGGATCTCTGATTTATTCTGATTAATTTTAAAGTTTGATAATTCTCCATATTGTTTTAAAGTTTTAAGTAAATTTGGCATTGTTATCCTAGGGCTGGATATGTAAAACAACAAGTCATCGGCAAAAGCCGCCACTTTATGCTCCACATCACCAACCCTGATTCCTTCAATGTCAGGATTAGACCAGATTGTTGCTAGAAGGGGTCCGATGGACAGTACAAAGAGAAATGGGGGACAGGGACACCCTTGCCTCGTCCCATTCTTCATTTCAAAGGAGGGGGATAGTTCCCCATTGATTTTTTTTGGCCGCGGTCGGTTGTTTATATAGTACTTTGATCCAATGGATCATTCTTGGGCCCAATCCCATGAAGTCCAATGTTTTTATCATGAGTCCCCAGTCTACCCTGTCGATATTTCAGCATCAATCGACAGGAATAGACCTGGGGACCCACCATTTTTAATTTTCTGGAGGAGGAGCAATGTTATCACTCCATTGTCCCTCCCCTCCCTCCCGGAAATAGATCCGGCCTGGTCGGGCTGGACTAGAACTTTCATCAGCTCTTTCATACTATTTGCCAAAACTTTTGCGTATAACTTTGTATCGGCGTTGAGCAAGGATATTGGTCTATAATTTGAGCAACACGTTCCATCCTTCCCTTCCTTCAATATTACAGTTATCGATGCCGCCTGAGCTTCTCTGCTCATGTCATATTCCATCCCCAATCTATTCATATATTGACATAGCCTTGGAACCAAGATCTCCTTATATTTCTTTAAGTAAAAAGTCGAAAACCCATCAGGTCCAGGGCTTTTCCCTGAGGCGGTTTCTTGTAAAGACTTATTAATTTCCTCCTCAGTTATGGGTTTTTCTAGCCCCTCCCTATCACTATCCGATATTTGGGGAAGTCCTGCTCTATCCAAAAACTGCTTTTTTTTACTTACTTTATCTTTATCCTGTTGCCCTTTATTTACTGCATACAATGTCCCATAGTAGCTCCTAAACACTTCTGCTATCTCCTTTGTTTTATATACCATCCCCCTGTGTTTATTTTACCCCCTTTTAATGTAATTTATTGATTTTTTCTTTTTTAACGTCCTGGCGAGATGTTTACTAAGTTTATTTCCCCAGAGATATCTGTCTTTCAATATTCTGTTAAATGTTCTTTTCGTATCTTGTGTCATGAGATCTTTTAGTTCATCTCTTTTTATTACCAAAAGAAGGAAAGTTTCCTAATGTTGTCCTTTATATTTTTTATGAATTTGCTCTAATCTGTGTATCTCATCTATTAATAATTTCATACTTCTAGTTCTCTCCTTTTTTTTTCCAGCCCCTATAGAAATAAGAATACCCCTGATGTAGGCCTTATGCGCCTCCCATAGTGTGGCATGTGATATTCCATTTGTGTCGTTTGTCAGAAAATAGTGTTCTATCTCCTTTCGGACTGTTTCTACATCTTTTTTGTCTTGTATGAGTGCTTCATTTAAACGCCAATTATATGGTGGTCGCTGTATTCCCATTACCTTAATTTTCATAGTCACAGGGGAGTGATCAGATAGCATTGATATTCCTATAATTGATTCACTTACCCTCTCCAGTGCTTTATGGTCTACCATTATATAATCAATTCTAGTGTACGTCCCGTGTACAGGGGAGTAGAACGTGTAATCTTGTGTTTTAGGATGCATAATCCTCCATACATCTAGTAACTGATGTTGATGCATTTTCTGTTTAATTGTTTTTTAATGTTACACCTCTAGTCCCCTGCACCCGGAACGTACTATCTATTCCAGGGTCCATGCAAAAGTTTAGATCTCCAGCCAGTATAACATTGCCTTTCTTAAACTCCATCAGTTTTCCCATGACTCCTCTCAGATAATTTATTGGGTTCCCATTGGGGCATATATATCTGCCAGTGTACATTCCATTTCCCCTAGGCTGCCCCCAAGAAGAGGTATCTGCCTTCAGGGTCCGTCACCCTTTCCTCTAATTTGAACCGTATCCCTGCGGCAAATCCGATCACCACCCCTTTAGCTCTCTTTGTAGTTGAGTCAGCGTAGTACCATATCGGGAAATCCTTAGAGAATAGTTTAACATTTGTGTCCTGTAAGAGATGTGTCTCCTGTAGGAACACTACTGCTCCATATCGCTTTAACTCTCTAAGGATTTTATGTCGCTTGGTAGGTGTGTTCAGTCCGCAATCTGTAATTGTTATTTTCTGCTATTAGCTGTTATACTTGACTGAGAGGTATCTCTTCCCCCCTCCCCCTCCACCCCTCTCCTCCCCCCTCCTCTTCACTCCCCTTCCCATCCCCCCTTCCCCTCCATCCCCTCTTCAAGCCACCTCTGGCCTCCAAACCATAGGTGGATCTGTACTTCATTTCCACCGCTGGTTTTCCTTCCTAGAGGTGCGGCCCTGGCCCCGTCTCCTGTCCACGCCCCTCCCCCCTAGGGGGGGGGGGCGCGGACCGGACGTACACAGGTGACCTCCAGGATTGCCCATCTCCAACCCATTTCTCTCTCTCTCTCCACCCTGGGCTGTTCTCACCTCGTGCTCCTCTCCATTCAGGAAATGTCTCACAGCTTCTCCCCAGCCAATGGGAACAGAGGGGTATGGACTGTGGAAGGCAAAGTAGAAGCCCAGTACTGTAGTGTGGCTGTGGGGCCCTAGGGCAGAACGGAGCTGGATTTTGTGGAGGATATGGTAATATGACAGGCAGGCTGCAGGGGCCCCCTGGAGCTAGGGGTGGGGTTGTGATTGTGACCCCTGCAACCCCTTATGCTACGCCCATGTGCTTAACAGTAAGCTTGTGTTAATTGTGAAACTTGATATGAGGAACTTATATATGTACAAGACAATGTGTCTTGTTTAAAAGGAAACCACAGTTTTTATAAACTCTTCTATAACTAAAGAATTTGCCTAGCTACAAATCTAAATATATATATATATCTTCATAAAGGAAATATGCCATCCAAACATGTATCCCTTATTGGTGGAAAATAATTAATAACACCCATCCTATCCTTTGTATTTAAGATCTTGTACAAAGCAAAATAAACTGAACAGTGTGTAGATCTAATCTGTGTTAGGTAATTTTATATATACATTGTTCCCTGTGCAGAATCTGGGTGTTGTGGAATCGAGGAATGCCGACAAATAAAAAGGTAATGTAGACAGTAATAAGGTGATAGTTAGGAATAGAGATATAAGATTAAAAATTATCCTATCAGTCACTGTCATATTGACCATTCAGGGTAAAGTATGTGTAAAGCCTCAGACTAGAGTTGGGCCGAACACCACCAGTTTGGTTTAAGCTATAACTTACGACTATCGCAAAAGTTCGGACCCGAACCCCATTGAAGTCTATGGGACCCAAACTTGAAAAATCAAAAGTGCCCATTTTGAAGGCTTATATGCAAGTTATTGGCCATAAAAAGGATATGGGGTCCCAGGTACTGCCCTGTGGGACATAAATCAATGCAAACACTTTTTTTTATAAAAGATCACTTTAAAGGAGCAATAATTTTAATGATGCCTAAAGTGAAACAATAAAAATGAAAAAATCCTTTAACTATAGTGCCTGGGGGGTCCCCTTAGTCTGCCTGTAAAGTCAAGGCAGGTCAAGAAAGAGGGGGGCGTGTGAGTGCCCCCCAAACTATACCAGGCCACATGCCCTCAACATGGGGGATGCTTTGCGGCACCTTGGCCCCATGTTGATGAGGACAAGGGACTCTTCCCGACAACCCTGGGCTGTAGCTGTTGGGGGGGCTGCGGACAAGGGGCTTATCAGAACCTGGAAGCCCCCTTTAACATAGGGACCCCCAGATCCTGGTCCCCTCCCTATGTCAATGAGTATGGGTTAAATGGTGGAGCAAGCATTCAGCAGTTAGCCTTCGTTGCGGATGGAGCATTTTTTTTTTTTTTTTTTTTTTTCGGGTCCAGCTGTGCCACGGGCATCATGATTGATGAGGGATCTACATTGGGGGACATTGTTTTTTTTATTTTTTTAATAAAGGAATTGTCAAAAACTGGCTCCTATCTCTATTTATTTTTGACACTTTTTTGGTGAATGAGTAGGGATACAATCAACATGGGGAGCCGGGCCCCACCGCCCAAAGGCACCCCCCATGTTTAGTGCATGTGGCCTGGTATGGTTAAGGAGGGGGCGCTCGCTCATCCTCCCCCTTTTCTGTCCTGCCAGGTTGCATGCTCGGATAAGGGTCTGGTAGGGATTTTGTTAGAGGATCCCAATCTGTTTTTTAAAAAAAAAAAATGGCACTGTTGTTTTTCAATTTTTTAGGTCAGTTATGATGTCATCCACTCTGTCTTGTGACAATGCTTGGGCATAGTCGTTGGCCACTAGGTTCAAGCATTGTATCATTTTAGGAGGTCATTCTTTATACCAAGAAGTACCTGATATAGAAGTGGGGAGGTAGCGATGAAAAAGGTAAGTATAAAGTGGTCAGAAGTGGGTTTTGAAGAGAATTCATCAAGAGTTTGCTGTTGTACACAGGTATATGAATCTGGGGAAAAGCATCCAGAAAGAAACATTCTGCCTTCAGGGCAACTGTGATTTCTTTCTACTGCTGCTCCTGTTAGACAGCCCAACAGTGGGTAGTTTTTTACTGGGTTGGAGCCTGATGGGGATTCACCTGTAATATTCCCTATTAGGATTAACAGAAGGCAGTGGGTGGATATTTAGCCAATTGACAGCCTGCTATTGGCAATCGAATCTCAAAAAAAGGACATGATGAACTTGTGTTTCAGCTTCCCCATCAGGCTCCACCTACTGCAACATCACTGGTTGCTAAAAGGGTGATGGCTACAAAGCCAACAGTGTTCTTAACAATCAGTGACAGGTGGGGGTAGGAGCTGGATGTTTGCCGCTTTGCTATACTGCACACAGGGACAGGCACTTTGTATGTCTCTATACGCCATGTTTGAGTAGGTCTTAATTACTTCTAGTTTCCTTTTCTATGAACTGGAGGTAATTATTTTTTAATATGGTGCCTTAATAGTGCTACTTTGTGAAATAGGCGCTGATAAGAACTACCTGAATCTGAGGTATGTGTAGGTAAGTTAACAAAATGGGTGGTAGGGATTTTTGAATCTGGCGCAGGCCATGTTAGTAGTGCTTTATTGGATTCGCCCCACAGTTTTTTGCACATTTAGAATCATGGATTGACTGAGACACCCTAAAACCAAAACTGGTAAGAACTTTGCTATCCTATACTTGTTCTTTCCTGCTTTATATCTGTTCTTAGGAAGATTAGAATGGGTAAGGCCTTATTCACATGTGCATTCAGGGGCAGATTACAAATTCCTGCAGGAAACTCAGCAGGGTTTCTGTGAACATATGTGTGTATAAATCCCCATACAATGCAAAGAGAGGCTGACAGCACTTGCAGCTATTTGCAGCTGTAATCGGACATGCAGCGATTACCTGTGGATGATCGACCTTGTTTTAAATAGCCAAAAGTTACGTTTAAAATATGGCAAAAAAAATTTGCATAAAATCTGCACAAAACACCAGATCTAAGGAACTTTGATATTGTTTAATAAGATCTTTAAAATACTAAAATGCAAATAAGCTGTCAATTTGAATTGCCCCATGCCTTTAATTGTTAAGGATAAGCAGGTCTTCTACATCATTTTAGCTCTGTGTTGCCTTTATTTCCTGTTTCCTTTTCAGAGTAATTTTTCTTTCACACATTCCTGACGACTTTCCTTACTACATGCAGAGCAGCTGTTAGAGGAGTGTGGAGTCCCATTCACTGAGATCCCATTGGGGACCCCTCGCTGAATCTGTTCGGAGACAGCAGCTGTGCCTCTTCCTTCGAGGTCATACCAATATCTGTCACACCACTCAATAACAGCCGTACTGCTTAACCCTTTTTACTGGAAAATCACATATTTCTTTACTAATATAAATCCAGTGGTGCTAGTAACCCTCCGTATTTTGAGGACTATTACATAAATTAAATAGCTGTGCAATAAAAATAAACACATTTTGCAGTACAGTTAAGTCAGTGTAATATTTTTCTTCACCAAAATAGTTTTGTTTAACTTTGTGCTACGTTATGTGAAAGTCGGCGTGAATATTTTTGGCATCAGAATAGTTATACGTGATCTCTTAGATTCCTTTACAATAAAATGCCTATTTATTAAAGTCCATGTCAGGGCAAAATTCAATCACCCCCCCCCCCCCCCCCCCACCCCCCCCCCAATATGTACATTCTAGAGAAAGAAGGGGAAGGCGACATAGGATTGAAACCTTTAAATACATCAAGGGGGTGAATAAGGTTTAAGAGGGCAGGATTTTCAGTATGCAACCAAAATCAAACACACCGGGGCATGACCTTAACCGCTTCCCGACCGGCCCACGATGATGTACTTCGGCAGAATGGCACGGACAGGCATAACAATATGAATACCGCTCTAAGTCTGGAGGCAAAGTGATGTCCACCCTGATTCGGTACAGTTGGTGCAGGCTCTGCTCACAACAGAGAGGAAAAAGAGAAATCTGGATGGCCGCTCTTCAGCAAAAACTTCTTTATTAAAAATAAAAAATAAAAAATAAAAATATATATGTATATGATCAGGAGATATATGTATATATGGAGTTCCCATGTTATTAGAGACACATGAATGTAAAAAATGCAAAAAAATTCAAAAAAATGCAAAAAAATTCAAAAAATGCAAAAAAATGCAAAAAATGCAAAAAATCTGAGCAAAAAGAAACCCTGTATTTATGGTGCTGGAATGAAACCTGAAGAGAGAAAGTCAGATGTAAAGTATACTGTGTAATAAGGTATATATAATATATAGAAGTCTACAAAATAGACCTCCACTTATAATATAAAATAAGTAAAGCCCAATAATAAATGAAGGAAATGGATGTCAAAGCTGGACTATGGAACAGCAGTAGAGCCTTATTAATACTATAAATCTAGAAAAGACCACAAGATCGTGGTCCATAGATATATATAGCTTGTGTAGCTAATCTCTCTCTTCGGTGGGATGCATAAACGCATGGTGAACCGTTGAAGTACCTGTTGAATCAATGGTAATGCCATGTGTCATGCGACATGCAACATGCGACTAAAGAAAGGTGTTTTACTAAAAGGATAATAATGACAAGTGCTGATTGCAAAGAATGTCATTGTGATTGTCTTTTTATTGCACTTACTGCATTCTGTGTCATATACACAGTTCATCCATACAGACTCGCAGGTTTCATTACACAGGTTCATTTGGGGTTTCAATTCAATTTAATGTAGTGTTACTATCATATTTTGAACTATATTTAATTATTCAAAAAAACATTTAGACTCCTTCAGGGTACCTATATATATGTATTTATATATATATATATATATATATTCCATGTGTGTATATATTCTTACATATATTTTTTACTTTTTACATGCTATGTTCCATATGCCACAGCACAGCCAGAATGGTTATATAGATCCTCATCTACCGCAGTTCTAAGCCCAATTGCGGTGACAGATGTGGAGCCCTTTTTTACACTCCTAATGCGATTTTGTGTTGTGCTGCATTTTGGAATTTTGCTATTTTTCGGTTTTACTTCAAACATTTACGTGGGTTGTTCTTCATTGTATGCGGTATCCCCCCTTTTTTTTTTCACATTGGAAGTTTGTGTTGGTCTCTCCTGTATCATCTTTTACCCATTCCCATTTTGGATGCTATGTACATATATTTCAGATTTAATTATGTTCTTCCTTTTTGAATTGTGCATATACCCTTGTTTTTGCAGCCTTTATTCAGTGGACCACAATGTTGACACCTACGTTTTTGTACACATACTTACTTTCTTTGTATGTATTTTTTCTGTATTTTTGTATTAACCATACATTCATATACATTTTATTGGTATGTAATTTGTTGTTGGTCTTTACCCTGGCTGTTCTGACCCATACCTTTATGCCAATGTTTTTTTTCTTTTGGGATTTGTGTGTGGGCTGCTTCAGCCAGGTGAGATCTTTTGAATGCAATCACCAGAATGATTGAGCTGCAGTGCCCTGATTGGCTGTTTAGTCAATGTTTGTCACCTGACTTTGACCATATATAATTTGTTTTTTGCATTCTATCTTTAGCTATGACTAAGCGCCTTTGAGGCGTGAAATGCGTAAGCTACTGTTGCTGTTTTGCTGTATCGGATGAGATGTCACTACTTTGGATTTTATCTTTCGCCTAATAAAGAAGTGCGGCCATCCAGATTTCTCTTTTTCCTCACGGACAGGCATAAGGGCGTATATATAAGTCCCTTTTTTAATGCCTCCATGCCATCGGGAGCGCGCCGGTCGGGACCCCCATGAGGCCGGTCGCGGGTCCCGCGGACTCGATCGCTGCGGGACACCTGCGATCGTCTCACGGGAAGGCTGAACGGGGAGATGCGGAAATAAACAGCATCTCCCCGTTCTGCCTAGCAACTAGTGATGCTGATCTCTGCTCCCTGTGATTGGAGCAGAGATCAGCATTCACTAGCTGACAGCCACGCCCCCCCACAGTAAGAAACACACCCCTAGGCATACTTAACCCCTGCACTTCCCCCTTGTGGTTAACCCCTTCACTGCCAGTGTCATTTATACAGGAATCAATGCATTTAAATAGCATTGATTGCTGTATAAAGGACAATGGTCTCAAAAATGTGTCAAAAATGTCTGATGTGTCCGCCATAATGTCACAGTCGCAATAAAAATCGCTGATCGCTGCCATTACTAATAAAAAAAAATTATTAATAAAAATGCTATAAAACTATCCCCTAACTTGTAAACGCTATAACTTCTGCGCAAACCAATCAATAATCGCTTATTGCAATTTTTTTTACCAAAGATATGTAGAAGAATACGTATCGGCCTAAACTAAGGGAAAAAAATGTTTGCTTTTTATATATTTTTGGGGGATATTTATTATAGCAAAAAATAAAAAAGAATGCGTTTTTTTTTTTTTCAAAATTGTCGCTCTTTTTTGTTTAAAAATAAAAACCGCAGGGGCGATCAAATACCACCAAAAGAAAGCTCTATTTGTGGGAAAAAAAGGACGCCAATTTTGTTTGGGAGCCACGTCGCACGACCGCGCAATTGTCAGTTAAAGCGACGCAGTGCCGAATAACAAAAAGGGGCCTTGTCCTTTGGCTGCAAATTGGTCCGGTCTGTATGTGGTTAAACTAACAGGAGGAAAGTTCAGAACTAATCTTTGAAAGTATTAATTTAGTAAAAGAGTAGTTGATGCTTGGAATAGACTTCCAACAGAGGTAGTAGTAAGTCAGTCAACAGTAAGTGGATTCAGACATGCTCAGGACATACATAGATCTATACTCAGACAAAATAAGTTAGCAAAAAAAAGACAAAACAAAACCAAAACAACCACCCCCCTCCCCCAAAAAGGCAGAAACAATAGACCACTAAGCCTAGGTTCACACCTGTGCGGGTCGTGCCACTGGGAGACCCACAGGGTGAAATGCAGAACCGGTGGGCGGTGCCAATAATTCTAATGGTATGCGGCCCACACTGGGAATCGCACCAGCACTGGGAACCATTCTGTACTCACAGTTCCTGTGTGGGCTGTGATGTCCAAAGTAGTGCAGGGACTTCTTTCTTGTGTTTCAAGGGGCATGACAGCCCATTCCATTCAAATGAATGGGCTGTCATGCCAGAGTAAAGGGTGAACCTAGCCTTATGCCACGTACACACGATCAGAATTCTCGTCGGAAAAAACTCTGACGGTTTTTCCAACGGAATTCCGCTCAAACTGTCTTGCCTACACACGATCACACCAAATTCCAACGGTCTGTAACACAGCGGCATAAAACACGTTCGACAGCACTATAAAAGGGAAGTTTAATGCTTCCGAGCATGCGTCGAATTGTTTCCGAGCATGCGTCGGAATTTTGCGTGTTGGAATTGCATACACACGATCGGAAAATCCGATAGAAAGGTTTTCCGTTGGAAAAATTGAGAACAGGTTCTCAATTCAAAGTCCGTCGGAAATTCTGACAGAAAAAGACCGTTGGGCATACACACGGTCAGAAAATCTGATGAAAAGCTCCTATCGGACTGTTTCCATCGGAAATTTCGAACGTGTGTACGCCGCATTAGTCTTTTTTCTGCTGTCACTTTTCTATGGTTCTATGTTTCTAATCAAAGATAGTAGTACTAATCAGTATATGCTCAACTATTTTTTTATTCTATGGGAATAAAGGGTTTTATGAATATGATAGTTATATAAATGAAAATTCCACGCTAGATAATAAAAAAGGAAAAAAATAAAAATCAACTAAAAATAAAAAGCAGCTGCTAGAAACATGAGATACTCACATAAACAAATATTAAGTGCAATAAAGCAGCACTATGTAAAATAAAAAGTAATAAAAAAAAAAATAAAATAATATTGTGAATATAGTCCAGAGCAAATGCACACAATAAATGTGTGTGAATTCCACACACAGCAACCTATGTGTTTTCAAAAATAAATTCAATCCATATAGTAGACATGTGCATTTGTTTTTGCCCGAATGCATTTTTGTCCAAATTTCGGGTATTTTCATTATCGATTTAACAAACGATAACGAACGTGCAGAATCTGAAAACCGAAAGATCCGACATAAACAAATGCTTTATTTTCGTTGCAAAAGTTCGATCCAGATAGGAGATTCGACACGATGCTGACAACAGCGATCTGTGTCCATCGAACCTGTGGTCGAATGTGTCTAACCTTATCTCTATTAGTTCAAGATTATTCTACATAGAGAAAATATTCGACATAGAGAGAAAATATTCGACATTATAGAGACAATAGCAAAAAAGGTTGAATGTGCCTAACCTAACTCTATTAGTCCAAGATTATTCGACATAGAGAGAAAAGATTTGACATAGAGAGAAAAGATTTGACATGAAGATTTGACGAAGCAGTAGCCGCAAGCGGACATTTATGGTCAAATGCTATAGAAGAATTCTAATGTTGGTTGACTAGTAATAATGTAGCACTGACCCCCAAAGGAGCTGCTGAATTTGATTGGGCCTGTACTCTGCTATTAAACCCCCACTGACTTGGCTCAGTCCCCTTGACACAGCTGTGGTGCAATGTTGGTGTGAAGAATAACCCCACAATATGCAATATAATAACAGTATACCTTTGTTATTACCTGGGTATCCAATGGCTCCACCTGCTGGAAAAGGAACAACACTCCACACCAATAGTACTTGCGAGAAACGTCTCTTTACTGGAGTAAGTGTAACATTACAATTACAACATTTGCACTGTCACACCAACATAATGCGAAAGGACAGTGGGAACACACAACAGTATGCACATGTACAGTTGTCTTAAAGCGGGGTTTCACCTTCAAAATTTTTTTTTTAAAAGTCAGCAGCTAAAAAAAAAAGTTGCTGCTGACTTTTAATAAGTACACTTACCCTCCCAGGGCGCCCGCGATGTCGTTCGTTAAGGCCAAGATGTCCCTCGGCTATCCGGATCCAGCGCCGCCATCCTCCGTAAGGGAAACGGCTTCACGCGGCCTACTGCGCATGCGCGAGACGGCGCGCGGCCTACTGCGCATGCGCGAGTCGGCGCGCGGCCTACTGCGCATGCGCGAGTGTCATTTGTGAATGGGGAACGCGGTGTGTTGTGGGACACAGTTCCCATAACACACCGCGCCCCATTCACCTGAAGACGGAAGAAGAGAAGATCACTGCGGCGCTGGAGGAGGCAGATTAGGACGATCTGCCTAGCAACAGCCATTTCTAATAAGTAAAAAAAAAATGTATTTATTTTTTGTTTTTTAAATTGTTACTAACATTTTTTCTATGTTAAACGAGGCAGAGATATGGGATTTTAAAGGTACATAGTAAGTATATATTCATCTAGTTAGATATGCTGGTACACAGATTCAATAATTAAAGCGTGTTTTATTAACAAAAGATGAAAAACAAAATATAAAAACAAATGAACATGCACATATCCACAATCCTAGGAAAATACATCTATTTCCATAACAGACATAGAGAATGCAAAATTCATTTGTATATGATCACGTGCTCAGTAAACTTCTACATGTTTCGCCTGAAAAGGCTTCATCAGGAAGACTGACATGATCGTGAACGTTTAAAACATCAAGGGTGAGGATGTGTTCAAAAAATAGGATCTTGAATGTATGGAAAAAAGACAACATGAAAGAAAGACAAAATTAGTTTAGCATACAAAAAGAGGCAATATATAACACTCTGTCATCTATCATAATATATGAGAGCAGTGGAGCATAACGAGAAAAAAAAAAAAAAAAAACAACGTTCCCACCCACAACCCATGTAGATATACCCACCCCAGATAAACCATAAAACCCAAAACCTCCCCATTCCTTAAGGGAACACCTCCCTTGATGTAAACAGAGAAAGGGGGTTTAACCCAATTAACCCTTGTATGGCTGAGGTGGGGCAGTACCTGAAAATATTGGAAAGGACCCTACCTCTCAAAATAGGTCCAAAGCAAATTGTCAGGGAACTCTCATGGGATTCTAACCCCTATTAAAAAATACAGCCTCCATAAATCGATCATCAACGGGAAGATTGGCATCTCGTAGGGAGGAATAAAGGGAGCTCAGTGGCATACAAGGGCCCTCACGGTCTCATGCATGAGAGTAAATACCTGAAGGCAAGTAAAGAAAAGGAAAACTATCATACTGGATTAAACCATAATAGGGAAATAATTAGGAGCCAAAGGATGGACTATTGGCTCCGTAATACATATATCGCTTACCACAAATAAATATTTCTAATGGTATGACTGGGATGAAAATGGTTTACCCAGATGAGTTTCAAATTTTCATCCCAGTCATACCATCAGAAATATTTATTTGTGGTAAGCGATATATGTATTACGGAGCCAATAGTCCATCCTTTGGCTCCTAATTATTTCCCTATTATGCAACAAATAGAGTGAAAGCCGAAAATACCCGCCCTTATGGCTCACCCCTCCGCGCTATATTGATATGTATCTCTTAAATATGGATAAAATAAATAAATATATAAATATATAGATGTCAACGTGTAAATATATAAATATACAAATAAATTAAAATAAATGTAGTCCACCACTTCTGGTGATAGCAGCTGCTTAAAATTGTGAAAACATGTAAATACGGCAATATTATAAAAGCAGTCCTTTGAGCACAGTCTCTATATTATTGCAGCAGCGCTTTTGTCCTTATTGTCACCCAGGACCAATTGGTAAAAAAAAAAAAAAAAAAAAAACAATCGGTTGAATCAATATGATCTGATAAAAGACGTCCCCACGCAGTGGTCCCTTATATGAAATAGTGACAGCTTCCACCGTATATTTCCAACAGATCTTTCACCACGTGCAGAATAAACTCCCCTATGGGGATGCACTCACCAGACCAACGATCAATAAAAGCCTTTGAAATAAGATCACTATGCATCGGCGTTCCTCCACACTCTATCTCCTTTGCAGTCACAATAGCCGGATCATACACCAATTTTCCTCATAAAAACAAAGGGGTTGCAATAGTGTAATACTGTTTCAAAAATAGCCTTTATTAAAGTAAAAACCTTCCCCCCCTAGTACAATCTGCGTACCATAAATCAATTAACTTTAAGCATTTAAATGTGTATGCCACTGTGCCTGATGTTGTGCGGTCTCCTCCGGAACTGATGTGTCTCTGGCTCAGCACTAGGTAACACCAGGCAGTGAACACGGGAGGGCGCCGCTACCTATGGTAAATATGGGGTAAATATGCAAAGGAGATAGAGTGTGGAGGAACGCCGATGCATAGTGATCTTATTTCAAAGGCTTTTATTGATCGTTGGTCTGGTGAGTGCATCCCCATAGGGGAGTTTATTTCCCTATTATGGTTTAATCCAGTATGATAGTTTTCCTTTTCTTTACTTGCCTTCAGGTATTTACTCTCATGCATGAGACCGTGAGGGCCCTTGTATGCCACTGAGCTCCCTTTATTCCTCCCTACGAGATGCCAATCTTCCCGTTGATGATCGATTTATGGAGGCTGTATTTTTTAATAGGGGTTAGAATCCCATGAGAGTTCCCTGACAATTTGCTTTGGACCTGTTTTGAGAGGTAGGGTCCTTTCCAATATTTTCAGGTACTGCCCCACCTCAGCCATACGAGGGTTAATTGGGTTAAACCCCCTTTCTCTGTTTACATCAAGGGAGGTGCTCCCTTAAGAAATGGGGAGGTTTTGGGTTTTATGGTTTATCTGGGGTGGGTATATCTACATGGGTTGTGGGTGGGGACGTTGTTGGGTTTTTTTTTTGTTTTTTTTTCTCGTTATGCTCCACTGCTCTCATATATTATGATAGATGACAGAGTGTTATATATTGCCTCTTTTTGTATGCTAAACTAATTTTGTCTTTCTTTCATGTTGTCTTTTTTCCATACATTCAAGATCCTATTTTTTGAACACATCCTCACCCTTGATGTTTTAAACGTTCACGATCATGTCAGTCTTCCTGATGAAGCCTTTTCAGGCGAAACATGTAGAAGTTTACTGAGCACGTGATCATATACAAATGAATTTTGCATTCTCTATGTCTGTTATGGAAATAGATGTATTTTCCTAGGATTGTGGATATGTGCATGTTCATTTGTTTTTATATTTTGTCTTTCATCCTTTGTTAATAAAACACGCTTTAATTATTGAATCTGTGTACCAGCATATCTAACTAGATGAATATATACTTACTATGTACCTTTAAAATCCCATATCTCTGCCTTGTTTAACATTCAATTCAAAGGGATGTTGGTACATTAATTTGCACAGATACTAAGGGAACGACCTCCTAACCATAATCTCTAACATTTTTTCTAGTTTTCATTTTCAGGGTGTTCCACCACTTTAAGTGATCCCTGAGAATGTGTCTCCAATTGGGACTAGTGCTCAGAGTGACTAAACATTGCTCTAAGCACCTTCCCACTTCCAGTACACTCTGTAGAAATGCAGGGTCATGACCGAGCAACACTACTGGACCCTCCCTGCCCTTTCTTTCACCCAGACTGCCAAGTTACTTACACCCAACTACTACTGAATTTCTGTATCCGAACTCGAACCTGTCCACTCCTGTGGCACTAATGAACCCATGTGGGGTGCCACTCGAGTGGTCAGGTTGTCATACCAGAAACTATTTCTCACTGGTCGACCTTTCTACATGATAATTGTTACTTCTGTATACTGGTAGCTATAAGTTAATGAACACATGTTTGACTGTTCAACCCAGTTTTTATGACACCATCAACGTCGTTGCGCGACGTACAACATTTAATTGTACACTGTATTAATCTGTAAATCCAATAAAATATTTTGAAGAAAAAAAAAAGAAATGCAGGGTCAGTAATGAATTACAACACAGTCACTAGGGAGCTCCCCCTACTTTAATGAGATGCAAGGCCTTGCAATACAAGAGCCAGTCGTTGATCTTCTTTCTTCTGCTAGCTATTTGTATTGTGACAATTTGTACTCCAACAGTAATCCAACAGTGGAACAACAAGGGTTAACGTGAGATGAATATCAGTTCCTGTCGTGTGATACACCTGTAACTGCTTTGAAATAACACAGTGCTAATAGCAGCCCTCAAATTTTCCACTCGCCTACTCGCATTTTGCCAGAGGAAAATGAGGGCTTGCGAGCTGGGCTGCCTGCCGGGAGAGCACCATTGGCGGTGTTAGCGTTCTCCCAGCAATCACCCCGGGGAGGAAGAGAAGAGCCGGTGGGATAGCACGCTGTTACCGGCTCTTACTATATAATTGTCTACACTCTGCTCGACACGGCCCCGCCTCCTCCTGACCCATGCCAGTGATAGAACGACGGTCCAATGCTGCGATGCATTCTATCTATCACTGGCACAGGTCAGGAGGAGGCGGGCCTGTGTCGAGCAGAGCAGAGACAATTATAATGTAAGCGCCGGTAACAGCATGCTATCCCGATTCCCGTGGCTCTCCTCTTCCTCCAGCCGTGCATTCCCCTGCCCAGGCATGGCTGAAATGGGCACAGCGTGACTACAATGGGCACAGTATGGCTGCAAAGGGGCACAGTATGGCAGCAATGGGCACAGAATGGCTACAATGGGCACAGTATGGCTTAAATGGGCACAGTAAGGCTGAAATGGACACAGTGGGACTGCAATGAGCACAGTATGGCTGCAAAGGGAACAATATAGCTGACATGGGCACAGTAAGGCTGCAATGGGACCAGTGTGACTGAAATGGGCACAGTGAGGCTGCAACAGGCACAGTAAGGCTGCAACAGGCACAGTGTGGCTGAAATGGGCACAGTGAGGCTGCAATGGGCACATTAAGGCTGCAACGGGCACAGTAAGGCTGCAACGGGCACAGTAAGGCTGCAACAAACACAGTAAGGCTGCAACTGGCACAGGGAGGCTGCAATAGTGGGCACAGTGTGGCTGCAATGGTGGATACAGTGTGGCTGCAATGGTGGGCACAGTGTGGCTGCAATGGTGGATACAGTGTGGCTGCAATGGTGGGCACAGTGAGGCTGCAATGGTGGGCACAGTGAGGCTGCAATGGTGGGCACAATGAGGCTGCAATGGTGGGCACAGTGTGGCTGCAATGGTGGGCACAGGTGAGGCTGCATTGAGGGGCACAGGTGAGGCTGCACTGATAAAGTTGTTTTTAATATTTATAATATTTTTGTAACTTATTTTTGCATAAAACATTTAAGTGTCATTTCATAAGATAATTTATAAGGGCGTGTTTAGGGGCGGAATGAGGGGTCGGGCAGGGTAGGGATTGAGTGGGGCACTGGTGGCGAGTAACCTTTGAGGCCTGGCTAGTAGTTCAGGACTTGAAATTTTGAGCCCTTGTCAGGAAAGGGTCCGTCCGCTGGTAAAATCCATCATTTGGCGTGCAGTGCTGAGGTCCACCAGCAGGTGTCTCCTGGCAGTTTGTAACTGTCAGAAGAGACTTTCCCTGCTGGTGTTACGTCATCATTGGGCCACAGTACTGGCGTCCACCAGCGGATGGATCTTGGCAGTATGGAGCAGGCAACACTTCCTGAGCTCAGGTGTTACTTGAGGACAATTACTGCACTCCTATAAATACCCGTCAAGCCCACACATGCTTGCCTTGGTATCTCTCAACCCTGGGCCCCGGCCTTGAGCCTGCTACTCTGACCTTGAGCCTGTATCTGACCCGACCCGATCTCTCCCGATCCCGATCCCATCCTGGACCTGTCCCTCCTGTCTCCTGCTTACCTTGGATCCCTGCTCTGCAGCCCATCCATTCGTCCTCTCCCTCTCCTGCTGGTTCCCCATCCTTACCCATCTACTGATCCCCCTGTGTATAACCTTGGCCTGGCTTTTGTTTACGATTCTGGTATTTCCTATTTATTGTATATATTATTTGCTTGTGGTTTTGTGGTTGGTAGTGCACTGTTTGTTTTCACTTCTTGTCACTTATTATAATAAACTGCCACCCAGCTTGACATCCCAGTGCCTGCCACCCAGCTTGACATCCCAGTGCCTGCCACCCAGCTTGACATCCCAGTGCCTGCCACCCAGCTTGACGTCCCAGTGCCTGCCACCCAGCCTGACGTCCCAGCCTTCCAGCCTGCTGTCCTGGTGCAGGCCTCCCAGTCTGCTGTCCTGGTGCCAGCCTCCCAGTCTGCTGTACTGGTGCCAGCCTTCCAGTCTGATGTGCCTGCCTCTCAGTCTGATGTGCCAGCTTCCAGTCTGATGTGCCAGCTTCCCAGTCTGATGGGCCAGCTTCCCAGTCTGATGTGCCAGCTTCCCAGTCTGATGTGCCAGCTTCCTAGTCTGATGTACCAGCGTTCCAGTCTGATTTACCAGCCCTCCAGTTTGATGTATCTGCTTCCCAGTCTGATGTGCCAGCTTCCCAGTCTGATGTGCCAGCTTCCCAGTCTGATGTGCCAGCCTTCCAGTTTGATGCCTCTGCTTCCCAGTCTGATGTGCCAGCTTCCCAGTCTGATGTGCTAGCTTCCCAGTCTGATGTGCCAGCTTTCCAGTCCCATGTGCCAGCTTTCCAGCCTGATGTTTTGATATTGGTGCTCCAGTCTGAAGTCCCCGTGTCTCAGCCTGGTGTTTCGGGGCCCGTGTCTCAGCCTGGTGTTTCGGTGCCCGTGTCTCAGCCTGGTGTTTCGGTGCCCGTGTATCAGCCTGGAGTTTCGGTGCCCATGTCTCAGTCTGCTGAGCCGGTGCCCGTTACCCAGTCTGTGGAGCCGGTGCCTGTTACCCAGTCTGCGGAGCCGGTGCCCGCTACCCAGTCTTCTAGACCAGAGTCCGTCACCCGGCCTGTTAAGCCAGTGCCCGTTATTCAGCTTGCTGGACCAGTGCCCGGTGTCTAGCTTGCTGAACCGGGGCCCGTCACCCACTCTGCTGGGCTGGGGCCCATTACCCAGCTTGCTGAGCCGGTGCCTGTGATCCAGCCTGCCCTTACGGTACTTGCTGTTCGGCCTAAGGTCCCAGTGCCTGCTGCCCAGCTCAACGACTCGGAGCCTGCTGCCCAGCCCGACGACCCGGAGCCTGCTGCCCAGCCCGACAACCCGGAGTCTGCTGCCCAGCCCGACGACCCGGAGCCTGCTTCCCAGCCCGATGACCCGGAGCCTACTTCCCAGCCCGACGACCCGGAGCCTGCTTCCCAGCCCGACGACCCGGAGCCTGCTTCCCAGCCCGACGACCCGGAGCCTGCTTCCCAGCCCGACAACCCGGAGCCTGCTCCCCAGCCCGACGACCAGAGCCTGCTTCCCAGCCCGATGACCCGGAGCCTGCTGCACAGCCCGATGACCCGGAGCCTGCTGCCCAGCCTGAAGTACCCATGCCTGCTGCCCAGCTCGACCCAGAACCCGCTATCTGCCCTGATGTACCTGGTGCCCTGCCTGAAAAGCCTGTTGCCCAGCCTGACATACCCCCATCCAGTGTTCTGCTTGATGCCATAGACTATGGACAATTTAAGCCAGTTGGAGCGTCCGGAGGCCGCTCCTTTGAGGGGGGGTATTGTCAGGAAAGGATCCGTCTGCTGGTAAAATCCATCATTTGGCGTGCTGTGCTCAGGTCCACCAGCAGGTGTCTCCTGGCGGTTTGTAACTGTCAGAGACTTTCCCTGCTGGTGTTATGTCATCACTGGGCCGCAGTACTAGTGTCCACCAGCGGATGGATCCTGGCAGTATGGAGCAGGTAACACTTCCTGCGCTCAGGGGTTACTTGAGGACAATTACTGCACTCCTATAAATACCTGGCAAGTCCACACATGCTTGCCTTGGTATCTCTCTCCCTGGGCCCGACCTTTAGCCTGCTACTCTGACCTTGAGCCTGTATCTGACCCAACCCAATCTCTCCCGATCCCATCCTGGACCTGTCCCTCCTGTCTCCGGCTTACCTTGTATCCCTGCTCTGCAGCCCATCCGTCGGTCCTCTCCTTCTCCTGCTGGTTCCCCATCCTTACCCATCTACTGATCCCCCTGTGTATGACCTCGGCCTGGCTTTTGTTTACGATTCTGGTATTTCCCATTTATTGTATATATTATTTGCTTGTGGTTTTGTGGTTGGTAGTGCACTGTTTGTTTTCACTTCTTGTCACTTATTATAATAAACACTATTATTACTTCACTTACATGTGTTTTGGGTTTCCTCTGTGCAGTCCACACAGTCTGGCCTACTAGTTCCCTGATAGCCCTGCTAATAGTATTGTGATGAATAGGCTTGAGGCCTGCTTAACTCAGTCTCTTTGTTCAGTTCTCTTCCGTGGGACTACAGGTCCCAGCAACACTGTGTTCAAGTCTAGGTGTATGCAAGTGCGTAAGAAACTGTGGGCAACAGCTCTCTCACCAAACTGGGTCTGAAGAATGCAACAGCTCCGCTCCGCTGGTCTCAGTCCATTAGCTGTGGCCACGCCGTCTTGCTGTTGCGCTTTACAAGGTCACCAGGAACTCTCAGTTACCTCCGTCAGGTTGCCTCTGGATCCTTCCTGATCCGACCACACTGCCTGTCCCAGCATGCTGTAGTGTAAAGTCCTCCTCTGGGAGTTCAAATGTGGCTCCGCGCCGAACAATGGGACACACACATCCACAGCTCCTTGCAGGCAGGCCATGTGTCCAGAAAGAGAAAGAAAATGGCCGTGTGGGCCCTTTTATAGCCTACCCAGCATGCAGTTTAGTACAGGGTGATCATGGGTAGGTCACAGCCAAAATGTAAACTACAGTCACTTCCTGTTATCCTATTAATGCTATAGAAAAAGAAAATCATTTAAGTCCATTTCCTGTTTTTGGCCGCTAGATGGCGCCAAATACTAAAGAATAACACTGTCCATAGGCTTACATTGCATTGACATTAACATTGCATTAGTAGGCAAAAATGCCAGCGCTACAATAATAATTAATAAATACAATTATTACTAGTGTTATACAACATTAAAATTCTACTATAGCTGGTAAGCAGAAAAATTTGACCGGAAATGTACGATTGCGGTGTCGTACAGTTTAGCTGCTCCGTCAAATCTTCTTAGAACATTCAACAGACACCATAAGCCTTCAATGACAGATTCAACCTTAATTATTTCTGATTTTCGGTCGAGTAACTAAATAAATACATTTTTCGGACGAAAACGAAATTCCAAAACAAAATATTTCAGTCTACCATATAGTGTACCATATAGTGTACACTGGTAATATTCTTGTGAACACTTCTCAAAGACAGTACACCTCCACCACATAGAGTGCGTGCTTACCAACAGGCAAGCTCTTATGAGCCTTCGGCTAAATACCCAGCCAGGGCCTCTGTCTGGAAGAGTGTTGAATATCCATAGATATTGATTGGGAAGAATCTTGAACTAAGCACCAGACGACCAGGGAGACTCAAAAATCTAAGCGCCAGGGGAATAGGTCAAGCGTTACCCAGAAAATGTAAAGAGACTCACCATAGTGTAAAAAGGTACCATATAGGTTTATTAGGGTTAAAAGATTGCACTTACAGAAATGCTGATAAAAATGCTCAATAAAAGAGCTGGCAATGACATCAGCATTTCATAAAAAAAACAACTAATATTTGTTGAGAATGATGGACTTTTTAGGCGTACAATCTATGTTTGTTTAAAAAAGGTAACAAAGTTTATTTAAAACATAAGCATATAAATACTCAATGCAAAACGCATATACAGAGATCTGCAAAGAATACGAGAAAGATTACAAGCATATAGATGACTCTGCTCCAGGTAAACAGTATGGATCATATGACCCCTCGGATCTGAATATTACTATTCTGGTTTAGCACTTAGAGGTAATTATTAAACACTAGTTATGAACAATATGGAGACCGTTATCGTAAATAGCTTTAACTTGGTTGCCCTACATGTTACGCGTTGTGTAACGCTTCTTCAGGAGATTTCTATATTCTCTAAAAGTAAAAAAGAGACAAAATTAAAAGACATATATATATATACAGAATAAAGGTGTAATTTTATGACATTATTATGTGTGAATGTGCTCATATCAGGCCCGAGTCAGTAAGGTGCCAACCAACACCAAAATAGAAGGTAGAAAAGAGCGATAAGAGAGAGAACTGTGTTGATAGTTCTAAGGCAAGATTAATGCCTTAAAGTGGAGTGCCCACAAAAAAAAAATTAAAAGTCAGCAGCTACAAATACGGCAGCTGCTGACTTTCAATAATCGGACACTTACCTGTCCCGGGGTCCAGCGATGCGGGGGAACGAGACCCCCCCTTGTTCCCCACTCCGCTCGTGGCGCCGGCATTCTTAATGTGGGAACCCGGCTGTGGCTTCACAGCCGGGCACCCACTGCGCATGCGCGAGCGGCGCCGTGCGCCGTGATTCGACGCTCACTCATCTGGGACACATGACAGGTCCCAGATGACTGTGCGGCGCCTAGGGGAAGTGACGTTTAGCCCGGGCAATGAAGGTGGCAGACTACGAGGGACCCCCTAGCAACAGGCATTTAGAGGTGAGTAAAAATTTTTTTTTTTCCAATTATTTTATTTTTATTTTTTCCAATTATTTTTTTTTTTAATTTTTTTTATGATTTTTAAGCCACATTTTTTTTTTTTGGTGGCAACACCCCTTTAAATCAAAAGAAAAAAGAAGGGAGAAAGAAGAAGAAATTGTGGATCCACAATCCCCCAGTTTATTCTTCTTTCTCCTTTCTTTTTTCTACAGTCAATTTTCCGCCAACAGACTGTCATCACACATTTACCAACGGAAAATCTGATCGTGTGTACTAGGCTTTACACTACACTGAGACTCTACACTCAGTTACAAAAACGCACTAACTCTCTAGTAGCTGCTCTATCTATCTCCATTCCAACAACACATTGCAAAAGGTTCCTGTGGGAATTAACCTTTTATAGTATTGGGTGGGACTATGAGCACTGATTGGGCATAGTCATCATGACTTTGTCCAATCATGGCAAAGACTGTGCTCTGTGCCCTGATTGGGCAAAGACTTGCACCTGATCAGCAGTCAGGTGCATTTCTTAATCCAATTAGGGCCCTAGAATGACCTGTGCAGTGCATTGTGGGGCATTTGACGAACATCCCGCTTTACATTCCGCAAATTCGGGTTTTTGCTGCACAGGCGATTTTTTTTTTGCCCAGCCCAAACTGTTCACCCAGCTCTACTACCTATCACAGTTTTGGAGGCCCTGGAGCACAAGGACAGTGTAAACACTCACATAATGGCCCCATTTTGGAAAGCATACACTCCAAGGTATTTTCTGAAAGACATAATGGAGGAGATTTACTAAAACTGCAAACCTCTGGTGAATCTGGTGCAGCTGTGCATAGCTGCCAATCAACTTCTAACTTCAGCTTGTTTAATTAACCTTTGGCAATAAAACCTAGAAGCTGATTGGTTTCTATGCAGAGCTGCACCAGATTTTGCACCATGCAGTTTTAGTAAATGTAATTTTTTGCCGTAAGTTTTTAGAACATGTAGAAAAGAAAATTAAAATATATTTTTTTATACAAAGCTGGCAATTAATAAGATATTTCTAACAAACAGCATGGACATACATAGAAAACCCCCCCGCCCCCCAAAAAACCCACATTTTGCTACTTCTTCTGTGTGTGTGATGATACCACATGTGTGAGACTTTTTTACAGCATAGGGGTCACACAGAGGGGTCCAAAATCCAAGAAGCATCGGCTTTCTAGGAGCAAAAAAATCTAGTTTTTTGACTACCTATCACATTTTTGGAGGACCTGGAGCACTAGGACAGTGGAAACACCTACAACATTACCCCATTTTGGAGAGTAAACACCCCAAGGTATTTAAAAGGCATATGGAGTCTTTTGAACACTTAATATTTTGGCACAATAAGGTCATTCTCACACATAGCACTTAGTACTTAGAATTGCACTCCAAAACACATTCTGCTACACCTCCTCAGAAAGGGGATAGCACATGTGTGAGAATTTTTGACAGTCTAGACACACAGAGTTGCCCGACATCCAAGAAGCACCTTAACCACTTCCAGTCTGGGTCAATTCTGACATTTCTCTCTTACATGTATAAAACATAATGCTTTGCTAGAAAACCACTTAGAATCCCCAAACGTTATATATTTTTGAAGCAGAGGCCCTAGAGAATAGAATGGTGGGTATTGCATATTTTTATGTCACATGGTATTTGCACAGTGATTTTTCAAACACATTTTTTTGGGAAAAAATACACTTTAATGTCAATGCACAAAAACACAATATAATACCACATATATTAGTAAAATCTAAAAGAAGGTGTTACACCGAATAAATAGATACCAAACATGGTATGCTTTAAAATCGCACCCTCCCGTCTCCCGTGGAATGGCGCCAAACTACGGTACGTTGCCACGTTACCAGTAAAATTCTCTTGTCTGCGGGATACCTGGAGGTACGAGATTTTGGTGGTTCAATGCAGACGTTGTATTAGAATCTTTAATAAATATGCCAAGAAGTGCAACAATATCAAACAAGTTTGTAAAACAAGATTCTATTTGGAAACGATGTTACTTGTCCAGAAGACTGAAGTGGCGCTGAATCTCACAGACGAGCTAGTGATGCTGATAAGTTAACTGATGGGTGTTAAAATGTATTAAGAGTGCACCCTGGGTTCCAGTTCAGAAGGTAAAGAAAAGGTAGTTTTTGTAAGGTGGTTATCAACATGTGGCACAGGTGCAGTATTAGCTACAATGGAGGTTACTTTGAGACTGTAATTTAAAATTGCTTTACAGGGGAAGCTTAGATGTTAATCGTGGTAAGAATTATCAGAGTTTGAATTTAAGGGAATTAGCGAAGAAGATCACATATGGAGGTTTTCAGGAGCAAAATTGCTAGAAAAGATCTATATTAAATCTGATTGCACGCACCACTGTACATTCTGACGTTCCCAGATACCTCATGATGTGGTTTTGTGACTTGCAGCATGGACAGCAGGATGTGATCGAGTTATGCCATTTCACACATAAGCAGATTGCTCAAACCCAATGAGAACAAGGGAATTTGATGGGAATTGATATGTGTTTTGTTTGGTGTTAGTTCGGATGGGTTATGGGACAAAAAATGAAAAGCGGCATGTCAGGTGACTAATATTTATTATGACTATTGGTCAGTATTAATATTGCTTTTGAGCATGGTGGCCTTGTTACTATGAGTATATTTCAACATGCTTTACATTGAAAGTGATAGACAAATATTTTGCTATATACCCAAATCCTATGTCTTTCAACAAGAGTATTGTTGAAAGCAGATAATTATATGGAGAAATTGATTTAGCCACTTTGTTTAGGACAAATACTGAACGTCAAGGTCAAATTGATTTAGCCACTTTGTTTAGGACCAAATACTGAACATAGAGATGATAGATGTGCGAGGGGAAAGGTCAAAAGTGGAATGGCGCCAAACTACGGTACGTTGCCACGTTACCAGTAAAATGCACAAATCCAGAATATTGCTCCACTATTATATTATGCTCCTGTCATACCTGTGATGAGATTTTAATGCTTTAATAAATATGCCAAGAAGTGCAACAATATTCAGTTTTTTGCATGTTACTGAATCTCACAGACGAGCTGTGCAGCACCCTGGGTTCCAGTTCACAACATGTGGCATTATTTTGGCTTTACTTTACAGGTTACCAGTTTTGGTTAACACAGGAGGTTTGGAGCTAGAATGATTGCACTCATTCTGACGTTCCCAGATACCTCATATGTGTGGTGTGATCGCCATTTACACATCTGCGCGGGACCGGCGCACAAGTTCACATTTGTGCGCAAGCATTTTTACATTGTCATAGTTGGTAAGGGTGAATACAGACACTAGTCCATCCAGTTCAACCTGTGTACTTGGTGTATTGTTACTATCTATCACATTTGTGGAGGCCCTGGAAAACCAGGACAGTGGAAACAATTGGGGACACTGGTTCTGTTAACACTGGTACTGATATTGTGGTGATCAGGGCACTGGTATGGCAATTATCAGGACACTGGTATGAGGTATGGCAGTGATCAGGATGCTGCAATAGGGTATGACAGTGATCAAGATACTGGTATGGGTTATGGCAGTGATTTGGATGTTGGTATGAGGTATGGCGGTGATCAGGGCACTGGTACGGTGTATGGCGGTGATCAGAACTCTGGTATGGGTTATGGCGGTGATCAGGATGCTGGTATGTTATATGACGGTGATCAGGATGCTGGTATGTTATATGGTGGTGATCAGGACGCTTGTGTGTCATATGGCATTGATCAGGATGCTGGTATGGGGTAAGGTACTCTGGGGCAGGCTGGGACTGCAATCTGTGAGAGTGTACATGCAGTGTGACATGCTGCTGTACACTCACAGGCTGCAGCAACGGTTCTCTCTGCTCTCACAGATGATCTTTGTGACACCAGAGAGAACCACTGTTTACATCCGGCTTCCTATGTTTACCATATGATTGCTGTGAATGGACAAGGCAGTAACATAGTACAAGACCATGTGATCACCCAGACACAACGGTAATGTGATCCACTGTGTGCGATGGGCACACCTGGTCACCAGGCTTCCAGGTGCGCACTCTGTGAGCTGCTCAGGGGCCTCCAATACAGGGAAACGTATGGGCACATCAAGCTGCATTGGCACTGCTCCTGTCCTGCTGTGGGCAGACGGGAAGCAGTTAAAATAAAGGATAAAACATAAAAGGGGGGGCAGAAGAAAGGAAAAGAAATGGGAAGCTTGTAATAGGTAAATTTACAGTACCCAAACAATCCAACAAAGAAAATAATGCAGCGTCTCCAAATATAGAATTACAAGCTTAAAGCATGTGCTATCAACACAACATTCGTAATGAGCAAAAAGCATCCACAGTATTCAAAAATGATAATAAAAAATAAATTAGTGTAAATAAAGTCCAATGCAAAAAAGTCCAAAATATGTGTCTCTATCAATGTAAAATAAATAAAACCACCTCCATAGTTCAGAACTAAACTGGGTCTTTTTCTTACAGCTTTTTTTTAATACAATTATATTTTGATAGAAATTTCTGCCCTGGTGACTCAGATTACTTTATATGCTTTTGGGGCAGATGACGAACCAGTCGTCTTGGGCACATTCAGTAGAATGTTATCCTTAGGTCAATTTTTTTAAACTGAAATCAATGAACCTACCAACATGTCTAATGCCCCATACACACGGTCGGATTTTCCGACGGAAAATGTCCTATCGGACCATGTTGTCGGAAATTCCGACCGTGTGTGGGCTCCATCGGACTTTTTCCGTCTGATTTTTTGACGGAAAAAGTTTGATCTCCTGCTCTCAAATTTTCCAACAACAAAGTCCGATCACGCAAATTCCGTTCGTGTGTAGCCTAGTCCGACGGACAAAGTGCCACACATGCTCAGAAGAAATTCTGTGACGGAAGCGCTCGGTCAGGTAAAACTACCGTTCCTAATCGACACAGCACATTCGTCACGCTGCAATGTTAAAATGTGTTTAATGCATTCTTTTTTTCTTTACAATGCAAGAAGAATGACGTTTTTTAGCTGCTCATATTCACACTGACTTCTCCTAAACATCTTTCTTTATTCTTTTTCCTGATTTATTGGCTAGAATTTTTTTATTCGTCAGATCTTAAGAATGTTTATTTCTTTATTTTTTGATTTGTCATTTATAGTGGTTTGTTTTTTAATCGAGATTTACTTTATTTTTTTTTTTTTTTATTTTTTTTGTGGGGGGGGGGGGGGGGTGGGTCATGTGTGTCTCAACTTATCCCAACACCACTATTATCATTTGTATTTTTTGCCTAAATTCACTAGGAGGTTGTTTGGTGTTGGTGCCCCTTGTTAAGTTGACTTTAGGATTTGTGAAATGTACCCGCCTACTCACAAATAAACTGTCCTTTTTGAAGTAAAACACATAGGCAAGTATTTCTTCAAACCAAAAAAAACCTTTATTCGGTGTCATAAACAAAATAAACATTTCGCAAAGCCTTTTGGTCCCCGCGGCAGACATCAAATATGTAATAGCAAAATTGGTGGCCTGAGGAGTTCAATCTCAATCTCAATCAGTCCAGATGTCCAAGCGATCAGGAAGGTCAGATGCCATCTATGTCCCCAGGATGTTGTCAGACAAGAGGCTGCATCTTCTGACAGACCAGACGGAACCCAGGCCATCACTATCTGGTCTTCCTAAGGCACTTCCCTCCAGGCTTCCTTCCAGGCTGTGGCTCAGATCTTCGAGTTGTGGCAGCAGGTGGAGGAGGAGGAGGGCAAGGGGCAACCTCCCGACTGCCACTTGCCACAGCCTCCTCCCGGCTTCCACTTGCCACAGCCTCCTCCCGGCTGAGGTCTTCCTGTGTATGAAAATGGGACATAGTTTTAGTTCTTTGTTCATCAATCACACTATTTTCAGCTCATGACTGTTGCAAATAGAATGTTAAGAAATAGAACATACTATCATTCAGAGCCCAGCATTTTTCATTCCTGACCCAATCCTCTTTGATCACTACTGTCTATTAATATGTCAACCACTTTGTTAAATCACAACTTAACAGATCAATAATAACATCTAGTTAACATCATTAAATGTACATCAAGAAATATGTTCACCAATGCTATACCTGTCTCAAGCTGGGCCCCTCCACATGTTGTTGCCTGGAAGGCCCAGGTTGGACATCAGAAGCCTCAGCTGGGGGGAAGGAAGCCTTGAAGGAAGGTGGTAGGATGAAGGCATGGGTTCCCTCTGGTTTGTCAGAAAATGTAGCCTCTCGTAGAACTTCATCCTGGGAACATAAATGGCATTCGGATCTCCTGATCGCAAGGAATGCTGGTACCTCTGTCGCTCCCTCAGATAGGTGCTCCTCAGGGCACCAATTTTGGCCATCACATGATGTCTGCCTTGGGGACCATGATTTGGACGTAATAGAGTAGTTTCTCCAGCGCTGCCTTCCTTTTGGTTCTATTGCCAAAATCGGGGTGGGAATTCTGCCACAGGCAGGGGATCGCCCTGAGCTCATGAATGATCAAATCAGATAAAAAAGGAAACTTAAATGGGTCCATAGTATTTTCTGTAAGACAAACCATAATACTGTCAGGCTTAACTCTCCTAATCTTGTACCCAAAAAAGCCTCAATGGAGAAGCAGTCTAGGCTAGTGATGTACCAAGTTCAAATTGTACCTTCGTTAAAGCGATCGATCGTCTCGTGCGTCAGCTCTCTCCCCTCTGCTCACAGATCGCCGGTACAACACACGCGTGTGACGTTTTATTTACAGTGCGCATGTGTGAAACCCCCTGACGATCTTTCTCGTCTATTCCCCACCCCTTCTATTTATGGCGCAGTGGGGAGAGCACATGGCGGGGACACAGCAGGTGCGCCTTTACTATTCCAGCAACGAGGAGGAGGACGAGGAAAGCCTGGAGCTAGAAACGTCCTGATCCCGGAGGCTAAAATTTAAGGTGTCAAATATGTCTTTTGGAGAAATGTTGGAGATGGTGGACATATTGAAGAGGAGCGACTATGATGGGAAGTATAGGCCTTACCCCAACCCAAATGTCAGAAAGGCCAAGATCATGGCTAAAGTTGTGAAGAGGCTGCAAAAGAATTTTGGGTTACAACGATCCAAGGATCAACTGAGGAAACGCTGGTCAGACCTGAAACTGAGGGAGCACGATCAGTACAGAAATATCAAGCGAGTTCTTCAAAAAAGTAAGTAGTTGTCGTGTGTTCATCTTTTTTTTCTTGCTTGCGTACTGCTCCATGTGCTTTGTTTTTCAATGTTGGACATTTGAAAATGGCCACTTTCATGTTCGTGTGTCCATTCGATCGTACTAAACCTTGATCGTTCGGCCACTTATAATACGCTGTTTGGTGAAGTTGGAGTTAACTACATTGTTTCAGGCCTGTTTTTAGTCAAAGGAAGTTTGTTGTCTATAGGGGTTTTTTCGAGTATGAAATGCAAACTTATTCAGTGTAAAGGAGAGGTGACTCAGTAGCTGTTTACACATCTGGACTCTAAAGCACTAGTGCTGGGACACCCAAACACCCTTTTTATTAGGGTGTCCCATTAGGGTGTCCCACACATGTGCTCCAGTGGATACTATAGGGGTGTCTCCATTCCACACCTCCCAAAGAAGGGGAATTACCAACATCAGAAGCAGAGGAGGAGGAGGAAGGAGAGATTGTAGAAGTTGGAGAACTTGTCACCACAACAGGCGAGTGTCGGAGACCACAGCTACAGGTAAGCTAATCAATGTATGCCTGCATCTTAAAAATAGGCTCTTTTTTTTTTTTTAGGTGATGTGGATGTTGTGGAAGAAGAATCGCATTTTACCAGTGAAAGTCCACACGTCCTCATCGGGGAGATAATGGTATGCAATCGAGATCTAGATGATATCAAGAAAAACATCAATGATGTTCAACAAAAAATGAAGAACATCATTGATGTTTTACGGAAAATATGAAACCACACAAACGACTTATCACACATTTGTGGGTATGTAACCCAAAAAATTTTATGTCAGAACTGCCAAATTTGGAAGATGCACACAGTGTGTCAACATGTGCTAGCTCCCATCATGGTGGATCAATGACAACGTTTTGTGGGTGCAACCACTTTACTAACTACTAAAGTGGCTGAGGTGAAGGGGTTGCACCCCCAAAACACGTACATTGATCCCCATGATGGGAGATTGCACATTTGGACATTCTAGGCATGTGTTCTTGCATCAAATGCCCATTTTGATCCCCAAATTGTGTGCATGTTCTAAATTTAGCTTTTCCAGGGGTGACACCCCATGTGATGAAGGCACGATCAAACACAGTTTGGACATAGTCATGTCTGATCTTGTCTTCACTTTTCAAAGTTGAACTTTGTAAGTTTCTGTGTTCAGTATGTTTTGCTTTGCTACATGCCTGGTTTACACAAATGCGCCAAGTTAGTAAAGAATGTTCTAAAGACCAAAGATCTTTTGAGTTTCCAAAAGCCTTTTTAAAAGGCACTTGTGAATGTGTTTGAAGTAAAATTTTACCATATGAACAATGTGTGGCTTCCTTATTCCAAACCCCAAAAGCATTATTTGCGTCAAAAGTAGATGAATTTGGTGACAATGGGTGTTATTTTCTAAAGGCTATTCCACTTTGCACTCCAAGTGCAGTTTCCGGTGCACTTTTGCAGTGCACTTGTAGTGCATAGTGGATTTGTCTTTTGGAAATTACACCCACAGTGCTTATTAATAAACCACCTATCACGCCATTTTCAGGAATACACACATTTCTGTCATGGTGATGAAAAGGAGTATTTTTGGGGTCAGTTATGCACTACATACCTTACCTAGAAAAACTATTATGTATCAGACCCACAACATGAGACATGAGAAGATTCTTTTTAGGAAGAAGAGACTGTAACCTCCTCTCGCCTTCTCCTCAGTGCATTCCCACTGTTGAAGATAAAGGCCCAAAAATAAAACAAAAAATAAACTAGAACACACCTACAAGAAACACAAGCAGTGAATGAAAATAAATCTTAGTTCAGTTTCCAAAATAAATTTATTAAAAAATGCCTCTCACACATTGTCTGGCATATCAATGGCCCCCCTACCCACAAAGTACTCCATATACCTCTCGCGGACTTCGCGGGCATTTAGGGGGGCAAGCCAGGACGTGCAGCTTGAAGGGCTGTGAGGTTGTCATTTTGTGGCATGTCTGCATCAGGGCCAACAGACACAACATAGTTGGTGCTATGTCGTTTTAAGAAATTGTGCAATATGCAGCAGGAAAGCACAATGTGGTTCAGTTTATATTCCGCCATGTTGATAGGTGTCAAAAAGAGGCGGAAGCGGCTGGCCATGATCCCAAAGGCATTCTCCACCACTCTGCGGGCTCTGGACAGCCAGTAATTGAAGACCCCCTGGTCCGGGGTGAGGGTCCTCATTGGGAAGGGCCGCATCAGATGGCTTGACAACGCAAACGATTCATCCGCGACAAAGGCGAAGGGGAGTCCTTCCGCATTCTCCTCTGGAGGTGGCAAGCACAGACTGCCACTCTGGAGACGCCAGTTGAACTCTGTGTTGCGCAATGGCACCACCATCCGAGATCCGGCCATTCTTCCCCACGTCCACATACAAAAACTCGTATGTCACCAACACCAACGCCAACATCACTATACTATTAAACCCCTTGTAATTATAATAGTACGACCCCAAGTTGGGGGGTGGGATGATGCGGACGTGTTTCCCATCAATTGCACCTCCGCAGTTAGGAAAGTCCCAACGGCTGGCAAAGTGGGAGGCCACAGTCTGCCATTCCTGTGGCGTTGAACTGTGGAGTCAAACAAGAAAAAAAAATAATCAGTTTGCACATAAACATTGCAAGCAGATTAGATACAAACATTTTGGAACAAGATCAGACTAAAATTTAACCAAGAAAGTATTTCCAAACCAAAGTACAAGGTCCCATTAGCAGATTACTCACCCCCCATCACTCCCCCCACTTCTGATGGGCCATTGACAAAAACTAGGGGTTGGGGGGGGATTGGACAGGTAACCCTCTCCACTTCATTAAGAGCCGAATGGCTAAATAATGTGTGATAGTTTGGCCAGACCCTCCTTACTTAACGCTATTGGCAGCCCACCGGAAAGATAAAAGAAGAGTCCTAATCCCAAAAAAGAACAAAAAAAACATAAAGGGAAGCACATTTTGCAATTACCTATCAAGCTAATAATAGGAGGAAAAAACAAAAAAAAAACATTTGAAAGTATTGAGCCAGCCCCTTGCACTACATGCTTTGCTGAATTCATCCCTAAATATGACCACTATAAAGAAGTAGGTATATAGTGTGTATTGAGCTTGGCAAAGCCAGCAGATAGAGGATTGGTATCATCTGACAGAGCAGTTGGGGGAGGGGGGTTCCTAATGAGTTTGGCACACCAAAAAAAATAAAAAAAAGGGGACTCTGCATGAAGTAAAACACACAGAAAACATTTGTGCATATTTTAGGGGGTGTTTGGGGGAAACCAATACTATGGAGCAGACAAAATACATTGCTTAAGTGACTAGGCCATAGGTGTATATTGGCCCAGAAGAGCATGCTGGGGAGGTAAGTGAAGGCAAAAATGCATGAAGGACAAAAGGGGCACAGCATATTAGAGCATATTGCAATCATGGTAATTAGGGAAGGAGGTCAAAAATACAAGACATCAGCAAACAGAGCATACATAGAAGGGAATAGTAAAGGAGAAATGTTACCTTAATATAGTCCTCCTGCAGGACCTGGATAAAGGTATAACAGGTCTCTGGAATAATGATTCCCAGAGCCTGGGGAAAGATACCTGTGGAGAACTTCAGATCCTGAAGGCTTCTCCCTGTCGCCAAGTACCTCAACGTGGCAACAAGCCTCTGCTCCGGAGTGATGGCTTGCCTCATGCAGGTATCCTGCCTGCTGATAAAAGGGGTCAGCAAAGCCAACAGACGGTGAAAAACGGGGTCCGTCATCCTGAGAAAGTTCCTGAAATCATCAGTATTATTCTCATGGATCTCACGAAGCAAAGGCATGTGTGAGAATTGGTCACGCTGAAGCAACCAATTCTTGGTCCATGAACTCCTCATCGCCCTGTTCATAGACTGGTCTTGGGTCAAAGCAAAAAGCCCGACACCAAGCCCCTGCACAGCATGAACTCTACGACTAGTACGTACACGAAACATAGCTCACAAATGGTCGGCTGGTCAGAACGCACCGATAAACAGCAAGGCCTGAAAGAACAAAATGAATACCAGAAACGAGCAGACAATAAGCAGTGAAAATCAAAGAGTCCTATATCAAGATATAGGCCGCAATGACCAACAAATGCAAACTGACTACACGCACCGATAAACACATACGCACGACAAGCACAAACTGAAGAGCAGTAACGATCTGAGTCTGAAAACTGAAAAGCGCGAATCGAATGTAACAAAACTTCTACTAACACGCGATAAACACGGAATCAGCAGAAGGAGCCCAACGGGTGCCAGACGTGGTGCTGAACTTCCCTTTTATAGTCTCGTGGAACACAGCTTACGTCACGGCGTTCTTGAAGACCGTAAATTCCGACAACGTTGTCCGACCGTGTGTACGCAACACCAGCTTCGGACAAATTCCGACGGAAATGATCCGACGGAAATAGTCATCGGAAAATCCGACCGTGTGTATGGGCCATTAGGAGTATGGGAGGGAACTGGACTACCAAGAGGAAACCCATACAAGCACAGAGAGAACTTGCAAACTCCAAATTCTGGATTTCCCTCAAACCCAAGATAGTGGCAAACCCCAACGTCATCTGTAAAAATAAGCAAAAAATTATTCTTTTACTTTATTTGACTCTCCGAATTTGAAAATATATATATATATTTTTTTATATTTTAATGTAATAAATGTAATATATTACGGGTGACTAGTTCTTGCCACATTAATCGACACTTCTATTTGATAATTAGGTTGTTGCTTTTTACAAATAAAAAGTTGGTGCTCATGTCTCAATTTCTTTTAGATGGTAACCTCCTTCTTGCAGAGCTCCCTTCTTTTTGTTTTAAGGTACAGTATGTTAGAATATGTTAATTTTCACTTACTTTACGTTTATGCCTATTTTATGTTTTTTTTTTTTTTATGTACAGAACTGTGCAATATGCTGATTCAAGATAAACAGTTTGGCCCCTTTCACACGATCGATTTGCTCAGAACCACCTATCTGTTTTTCAGGTGGATCCGAACTGGCCACGCATTGACTTCTATGGGCAGGTGAATGTCAGCGGAGATGTGTCCACTGACACCCGCCTGCCATCCGATCCGACAAGATCCGCTCAAAACAGACGGGTGGCGATTCGTTTGTCATCCGTCTAGCTGATCCGATGGGATTGGAGAAAAACAGACAGGCTGTCCATTTTCATCTGATCTCCCCATAGAGAACAGTGGGGCTCTGACAGGTCCACAGTGAGCAGATACGGACCTTTCATCCGTCTGCTCAGTGGGGATCAATGGAGCTAGCGGAGTCCATCCAGGGGATCTGCCTCGTGTGAAAGGGGCCAAAAAGTAACACTACTATCATTATTTTTATTGTTTAAATTAATATTTAGCTCTTATATTTAACTTTTGCCAATTTAATCTTGAAATGTGTTGGCAATAAGGAGGATACATATTTAAAACCTTTTCCGATTAAAAACCCTTTTTATGTTACTGCAACTTACAGAGAATGTTTTAGAGGTTCAGCTCCTGTAATACAATTTTTTGTTAATGTGGAGCATTGATAATAAATGTCTCTCTTTGATTTGCTGGTCTTGCTTTCAAGGTTTTTTAGCCATTTTCATAGCTTTGTTGGGAGATCCGTCATGCTGTTTCTGCTCACACTGTAATATAAGCCATGGTACTAAATCTAGTAAAGATATGCTATTTCCAAATCTAAGAATAGTTAAATGATTTCTAAAGACTTTCTCAGACGTTAAACACAAGGGCTGAGTGAACACAAACTCTCAAAGTCAAGGACTTCAAATGCTGAGATATTGTAGTGATACAGATTTCATCCAAGTCTTATAGCAGGGGTTAAAAGATTAGTTCCTTGGGGCCAAGATGTGTAAATCAAAAAAGCTGTAGATGTAGTCATGAGCCAAGTGAAGTTTATGCTTCTCCATTGTTTCAAAGGCTTTCAATAATTAATCACTTATTTACAGGATGGGCAATTCTTTCATTTTTTATTTCCAGAGCAGAGGTTTCCAAGACAATAAATATAAAGTTACAGCATTGCACAAGTCCTGGGGTGAGGGGAGTGAATTCAAGGGCCCCATATGTGAGTAAAATGACTCAATTTATTATTCCTAGGAATGGAAGGGCACACTTGTAAAATTCATAAGTTTCAGTAGTTACTTTATTCCAGAGCAAATAAGATGCCCAGTATACTCCATTAACATGACTCATGTTGATTTTTTTCCTCCATCGTCTTACTGTCTGCCAAGACCCCATAGAAGGGGCTTTTCATCTCTAATCATGAATCTTGACAGTTCTATGGAGGGCAATATACCTAGGATCTCTGACTAATCTTCCAGTTAATTGAATTAGTCATTGAACTCTTGTTAAAAAAGCAGGGGCCCTTGGCTGTTTTATTTAGCAGAGTATTTCAGTTTGAATGATTGTCTGAGGGCGTGCATGTCCTCAGGTGTCCTTTTCGAAAAGTATACACCTCAGTTATGCCTTAGGAATAGTTTCCTTCATGCACATAATTTACTTTCAATTAGGCATGCAATGAAAATGTTGACACTGTAATAGTGTCAACAAGTCCATTATATCCTTCACACGATTTCACAAAGCAGTTACTAGTTTTAAAGTAATCTCATGGCCCACCCAGTCTTTTCATTTAATTTGTACATTATATTTTATCCCTGAATCACTTAGTTCTCCTAGATATATTTCTTTAGACTTTGCTCCTTTGTTCAAAATATGGCATTTTAAAACCTTTTATCATCTTAAAAAAATGATTTATGTCTATTTTTGAGTACTCCTAAGGACGCAAGATAAACATAGGCCAAGCCATTGTGCCTTTCTCTATATGCCTGCATGTGCTTTCTTTAAAAGGGAACATCAGGCAACACTTTCTAACTGATTTTTTTTATCTTCCTTGTTTTATATAGTAAAAATAACCATCACTTTGAATTAAAAATTTCAATTTTGAACAAAGTGTAGCAAGATCCCAGGGGCCCCAGAGGCCTAATGGTGACCTCAGGGGTTTGGGAGAGCTGACATCCTTCCTTGTAAAGTGGGTTACCAGGCATGGTGGGTGTGAGGCAAGATGAAATGATGGGTGCCAATTACTTTTTGAATGCGAACAAGAGATTTATTGTCTCTTAACAGAACTGTGGGAGAGAGGGTTAGGGCCAGGATTGAGTAGATGCAATAGTAATTGGCTGACTCCAAGACTTCTATAAGTAGACAGCTATACAGTGGAAGGCCTCCAGCTGGATAAAACTTCTGTATAGGTAGGACCGCTGTCTCCTATGGCAACTAATCTTGCAACAGTCACTAACGGTAGTTGTACATAACTCTCGGTAACACAGAATAGTCCTTTTACTATCTCACCGTATCCCACTGTAGATCTTCACTCACTAAGCTCCCAGTCTCTCATTAGACTTCCAGGTCCCAGTCATCACGGGATCCCCTGAGCTCTTCCACAGCTATCCTGCTGTATACTCCTCAAGCTTCCCCCCCGCTATCCTGCTGGGTTCCTGGCTTGACACTTGCTGATGCTTTCCCACTTCTTTATCATCCCCGGCTGGTGAGAAGACTGCTCTGGTACTTGCTTCAGCTTACTCACAGTAGTCTCTGGCAACAAGGTGGATGGTCCCTTAGTGGAGATAGCATCCCCTCTACCTCCAACCACTGGCTGAACCTTCGCAACTCAGTTGCAGTCCCAACCTTACGCTGTTACTCTTGCTCCTGGATAGGCCTCAGGCAGCCTAGCAGCCAGGTGTTCCTGGGAGAGGCCTCAGGCTTCTGGCTTAGCAGCCCAGGGTGACATAACACACGTCCAGGTGGCACAGAACCCTGATCACCTGACTCCACCCAAATAAATAGGCTCTCCCAGCAGGCCAAGGGGCTTAAAGAAACCCTTACCCATTAACTGAGACACCCCATCCATTCATAATCTGTCCTTGCTATGCCCTTGTCTATCTAATGTCACCTAGTGACAGAAGAGAAAAGTGCAGCAATTCCAGAATTAGAGGGAAATCAGTGGATCTCTTAACAATTTAGCCAGGACAATTACTACCTGGCAAACTAAATTGGTTAGAAACCCTGCCTAAAATCCAAGGTACTACATCAGCTTTTAGGATATGTGTTTACTCCTTAATAAAAAAATCACATAATACCAGATGGAACTGTGACTTATCACCTAAAGAATATCCAAAGACATGAAACAACCCAGTCAGGTACAACTGAATCCAAAGAATGAATGGAATGGTCGAATCCCAATGGCCCCAATACTGGAGCAAATGCCAACATCCCTTAAGTAAGTCTCCATAACATAAGAGAGATACTCACTGTTAGATTCTAGAAAATTGATGAACCTCAGCAACATAAGTATGAACTGGTCTTAGAATAAAGCACATTAGCTATCAGGGAAGAAGTGAGAGAACTAGGCCAGTGCACAGTGGCATTAGTATTCAAAATGGAAAATGTCTCTATGGACCAAGGGGTCTTTGTGAAGGACATAGGCTATATTCAAGCTGAATAACTAAAAACTTTTTGGAATACCAGTATTTAGTTATAGTTTTCTTACAAATGTGTCCAAATATTCCCACTGAGTTTTTAAAATACATTGAACCCCTGTATGTTTTCCCTATAAACACAGGATTAGTGGCTAGATACAGTCACCTTATCCTAGTGGGAAACTTCCCTATATTCCTATTACATGTTTAACATTAAAGCACTATTAACCCCCAAACCAAAAATGTTATATATTATAGCTTACCAATCATTAAATGTTGTGACTGCATTAGTTTTCTTTTTTTTTTAGACTTTTTCCTCTCTGTTTCCACTTGGTGATCTGGCCAGTAACACATCCCCATATTAGAGTGCCTCCACTCTACATGAATGAGCACAGGGGCACATTTGGACAGCAGCATTGCTAACCTGGTTGAAGGGGAGTGTTAGATGTTTGCTTGTCAAATCCTTTTTCATTAGAAATGTTCATGTTACATAAAAAGGTAACAACAAAAACAAAACCTGGGAGTGTTAGATGTACTAGGAGATATTGATGCACTAACAAATTGAAGCCAAACTCCAGCTCATCCAGTTTTTTTCCTTTTGGGATAAAAGTTTGACATAAATAAATAAATGCTGATCATTGTAAGCACCCCGTTCAGTGTTAAATGGTTTGCCTCATCCCTGTAACTGCTACATCTGCAGCAGAGCTTTTTTCTGTTAAAAAAAAACAGACTTACTGGCCAGACCAGACTAATTCACCAGGTGAAAATAAAGGAAAGAAAGCCTAAGAAGAAAACGAATGCAGATATCAAAAAAAATCTAAGGATTGGGAAGCTGCAGTATAATAGATATTTGTATAACCCCCTTGTCCTAAATAGGGGATACTAAATCAAGTCAATTTTTGGCTGGGCTGTAGGTAGCTCAGGACAGATTGTATAGTTTTTTAACAGTTTTTTCCCTAAGCTTAGGTTGGCTTGGGATTTCTCACTTTAGCCAATAGATGTCACTGGTATCACTGGTCATAGTATTAGATTTCAAAAACAAAACTAAGTTATGAGAATTTATATTTCCTTGCACCAATCCAGTAGGCTGTTTTTGCCACTGGCACATGCTGGGGGAGGATATAAATACTTAGGACAGGTCATGTGTTTGCTCTCTTCCCCTGGGCTGAGGCCTAGGGAAGTGCTGCTGGATGGAACTCTGCTCCAATAGCCTCTTTGGGGACTAATTTGTGTTGAAGTGGTCCTAAAGCTGTCCTGCCTGGAGTGGAGTAAGATGTGCCAAGGAGAACATCCAGGCGAGGTCCCTTGCTGGAGAGAGCCAAGAAGAAGACTATTCTCTCAGAAGGGGCTGGTGACTCACTTGGAGGGAACACTGAAATTGGGAATGTGCATACTGTGTTGCCAGGTCGGCTTAAAGGTTCTGACTCTGTGAAGGTGGATGCTGATCTGGATCTGGAGAGAGTATATAAGTGATCTGCTACAGTATCTGGGACCCCTAACCATCACCTCTTTAACCATTCTGCAATAAAATAAAAGTGTTTTGTGTCCAATATCCCTTCTCAGCTCCCTATTTTAGCCACGGACTCAGCCCTGGGGTGAAATGCTAGCCCATCCCTGACCTCTGGATGTGCTATCCTGCCTTTGGGATGTCAGAGGGTGGCTACATTTTTGGTGCCCAACATGGGGCCTGGCAAAATGTGCTCGCTGTTGCCCCTAGCAGCCAACTACAATGCAGTCATTTTGTCATGGCACCAGGGGGCTTGTGAACGGTAACATTAAAGTGATTGTAAAGTCTCATATTTTTTTTTAGTTAAAAATAACAAACATGTTATACGTATCTACCCTGTGTAATGGTTTTGCACAGAGCAGCCTGGATCCTCCTCTTCTCAGGTCCCTCTTTGGTGCTCCTGGCCCCTCCCACCTGTCGAGTGCCCCCACAGCAAGCAGCTTGCTATGGGGGCACCCGAGCCACAGCTCCCTGTGTCCATTCAGACACAGAGCAGTGGCCCGACCCTGCCCCGCCCCCTTTCTCTCCTCTTTGGCTGACTGACTTTGACAGCAGTGGGAGCCAATGGCGCCACGCTGCTGTCTCAGCCAAGGAGGAGGTGAGTCCTGGGCAGCTGAAACATTCCTGCAATATGGCTGGATCTAGAGGGACCTCAAGTAAGTATTAGGGGGACTGAGGGGGGCTGCTGCACAAAGAAGGCTTTTTATCTTAATGCATAGAATGCAAGGAATTGAATCCAAGCGAGATGAGTGGTCTAGTGAAGCTACTTGGGACTACTTGTGTATACCAAATCCTTTCATGAAAGCTGGCTATTAATCTGTTTTAGATGAACAATATAATAGATGTATGCTCACTCGTAGGTATGGCCAGCCCATTTACTCTAACAAATTGGTGATCTGCAGACATGAAAAATAGGGTGTGATTTATCGGATCACTTCAGTAAACAGTGAGGTAGAACAAGTTTCTTTACCAGACCCTTGCTTCTACTGGTAAACATGCTATGGTACTGTTACTTCTGAAATGCAACACTGTTCTGTGTTCTGGATTGCCAGTTTTGCTCCTGTTTGAGTTCAAGGTGAAGAAGTCCTTTGAACAGAGACTGGGAAAGTTGTGTTTGCTTTTTTTTGGACTAGGGGTTAAGATAGTCAGTTAGTTGTTAGAATTTGAATCTTCATGGTCAAGATTTCTACTGTGTGTGTGACTTTGATACTTTGTCTAAAAGGACTCATGCCATGCCCTTGCCTGCCACTAGGTGTTAGTCAGGCATCTTTCAGTTAGGGATGGACAAATTCCTAGTCTTGCATTTAGTTGTGGAAGAAAGTGTCATTCTCCTGGGACTCAGAGTGGGGCTTTGCTCCAATTTGATCAGTATTGCTGCTACAGTATGTATTTTTCTGTGTGCTTCGGTTTACTTTACAGGTACGAAAAACCTACTATCAAGCTGCTAGCTGGAAAAATTGCTTGTGAGATAGTGAGGTTCCTGTAACATGTTGGCTGTACAATACAGTAAAAACTTGGATTGCGAGCATAATTTGTACCAAAAGCATGCTGGTAATCCAAAGCACTTGTATATCAAAGCGAATTTCCCCATAAGAACTAATGGAAACTCAAATGATTTGTTCCACAACCATTTATTCATAAGTCCTTCAGTTTATAGTCTATATGAAAAGATTATAGCAATCTGATAGGTTGTGTAACCATAAAATGTCCACCCACAAATGACAGCCTCCACAAGGAGATTAGAAGCAAAATCCAGCAGGAGCTACAGAGTACTTCGAACGGACCGAAAGTTTGTGCGAATTTTCGAACCCTATTCGTTACAATGGACGCAAACGTTTAAAAAGTAACGTTTTTTTGGGAGCAGTCATTTTAAGGATGCATAAAGTGAAAAAAAAAAGTAAAATATTCCTTTAAATATGGTACCTGGGGGGTGTCTAAAGTATGCCTGTGAAGTGGCATGTGTTTCCCGTGTTTAGAACTGTCCCTGCACAAAATGACATTTGTAAAGGAAAAAAATAAGCCATTTAAAACCACTTGCGGCTTTAACGTCATGTCTTGTCCTGGCAATATGGCTGAAAATCCCTGAGAAAAATGGCATGGCTACCCCATCAACCCCCCCCCCCCCCCCACCCCCCAGCCCCTTTGGGTCTTGTATGGATATTAAGGGGAACCCCGCACCCAAAATAAAACCCTATACCTACAACCCTATATACTCTGAACAGCAGTATACAGGCGGTGCAAACAAGACAGGTACTGTAGGTTTGTTCTTAAGTAAAATCTGAACAGGTACATTTTTAAGTGTAGCTCCATCCAAAAAAAAAAATTTTTAAGCTTTTTGGAGAACATAGGGAGGGGTTATCACCCCTGTAACATTTGCTGCCTTTGCACATCTGTTCAGAACATTTCACCTCACTTTCCGTCCCAATGACAAATGTTTTTGGAAAAGTGGGGTTTTAATTGAAACAAGGATTGGTGATAAAGCATCAGTAGAGAGGAGATAACTTTTTCCCAAATTAAATGTAACAGGATAGAATTTCCCTTTCTAGGGGTAGATTTCCTCTCACTTCCTATTTTCTCCTTCCGTTTGCAAGTAGGAGTCGTTTGTAAGTTGGATGTTTGAAAGTAGGGGCCTGCCGTATATACTCTGCAGAAATTTGCCCCATTAGATGTTGGTGTAGCCACAACACTGTAAGCCCTCACAGTTACTCTTGGTGGGCACAGGAATTGGCCCTGCTGTGAATTATTAGATCAAGATTTGTAATTGCATGCACCTGTTAAACAGGGCAGAAAAATTGGGCCTTTGGTGGTGGTGGTGGACGGTGTTGCCACAAGACTGTAAGCCCTCACAGTTACTCTTGGTGGGCGCAGGAATGGGCCCTGCTGTGAATTATTAGATCAAGATTTGTAATTGCATGCACCTGTTAAACAGGGCAGAAAAATTGGGCCTTTGGTGGTGGTGGTGGTGGACGGTGTTGCCACAATACTGTAAGCCCTCACAGTTAATCTTGGTGGGCGCAGGAATGGGCCCTGCTGTGAACTATTAGATCAAGATTTGTAATTACATGCCCCTGTTAAACAGGGGCTGAAAAATTGTGCCTTAGGCACTGGTGCTGGTGCCACAACACTGCAACCCATCACAGATACTGTACTCTGAGCACAGCAATGAGACTGTTGCAAAGCATTGCATAAAAAATTGTAATTACACGCCCCTGTTATACAGGGGCTGAAAAACTGTGCCTTAGGCACTGGTGCTGGTGCCACAACACTGCAACCCCTCACAGATACTGTACTTGAAGCACAGCAGTCAGACCTGTTGCGAAGCATTGCTTAAAAAATTTTAATTACACGCCCCTGTTAAACAGGGGCTGAAAAATTGTGCCTTAGGCACTGGTGCTGGTGCCACAACACTGCAACCCCTCACAGATACTGTACTTGGAGCACATCAGTTAGACCTGTTGCGAAGCATTGCTTAAAAAATTGTAATTACGCGCCCCTGTTAAACAGGGGATGAAATATTGTGCCTTAGGCACTGGTGCTGGTGCCACAACACTGCAAACCCTCACAGATACTGTACTCTGAGCACAGCAATGAGACCTGTTGCAAAGCATTGCATAAAAAACTGTAATTACACGCCCCTGTTATACAGGGGCTGAAAAATTGTGCCTTAGGCACTGGTGTGGTGGCACCCAGAAACAAAAATGTTCTTCCAAGCTATCAAGGAATGGATCATTGAGGAGGAGGAAGAGGATAGTCAGTGAACATAACAGGACAGTCACTCAGCATCAGCATAGGCAGTGTTGAAGGGATGTGACATTATAAATTATTCCGTTATATCCGCTTCAGGTGCCTGGTAGCTAGTGGTGATCCAAGACTGATTCATCTTTATGAAGGTCAGTCGATCAACCGAGTCGGTGGACAGGCGCACCCTGTGATCAGTGACAAAGCCTCCAGCAGCACTGAATGTGCGTTCTGAAAGAACGCTGGATGCAGGACAGGCCAGTAGCTCAATTGCATACTGTGCAAGCTCTGGCCAGTGATCCATCCTCAAGACCCAGTATGCCAGAGGATTTTCGGTGGGAAAGGTGTCCAAGTCTGACCCTGCCCCTAGGTATTCCTGCATCATGTATATCAGATGCTGGCGATGGTTGCTAGAACCGATTATACCTTGGGTATAATAAATAATAAATAATAAAAAATTGTCTGAACGCATCGGTCAGACGTCACCTTCCCCACCGCTCCTTCTGCTACTGACCGAAGCCTCAGCAACTCGTTGTCCAGGACCAGGAGTTTGTAACCTCCCAGTTTCTGGGAACGCCTTGCACAGACCTTTCTGCAAGGCCTCCCTCAGATGTCTCATCCTCTGCTCCCTCTGCGACGACAAGATAAGGTCCGCAACCTTACCCTTGTACCGTGGATCAAGGAGAGTGGCCAGCCAGTAATGGTCCCTCTCCTTGATCCGAAGAATACAAGGATCCTTCCGCAGGCTTTGCAGGATCAGGGAGGCCATGCAACGTAGGTTAGTTGAGGCATTCGGTCCGGAGTCTTCTGGGTCACTGAGGACGACATGATTACCAGCCACCTCCTCCCAGCCACGTACAAGTCCACTGGTTTGTTGGGACTGTACATCATCCCTAAAAGACTGCTGCTGCTGATGCTGAGTGCCAGGCTCCACCTCCATGCTAACACAATCCTCCTCCTCCTCATCCTCTTCCTGTGTGATGGGTGGGACAGAAGGAACACTGTCTGGATAAAGGGGGCCTTGAGAGGCAAGGAAGTCCTCCTCTTCCTGCCTCTGTTCTGACTCAAGTGCCCTGTCCATTAGCCCACGCAGCATATGCTCCAACAGGTGGACAAGAGGTACAGTGTCACTGATGCATGCACTGTCACTGCTCACCATCCTCGTGGCCTCCTCAAATGGTGACAGGACAGTGCATGCATCCCTGATCATGCTCCACTGGCGTGGGGAAAAAAATCCAAGCTCCCCTGACCCTGTCCTGGTGCCGTAGTCGCAAAGGTACTCATTGATGGCCCTCTGCTGCATGTGCAGTCGCTGCAGCATGGCCAACGTTGAGTTCCACCTGGTGGGCATGTCACATATAAGGCGGTTCTTGGGCAGGTTCAACTCCTTTTGCAGCTCAGCCAGCCGAGCACTGGCATTATACGATCGGCGGAAATGCACACAGACTTTCCTGGCCTGCCTCAGGATATCCTGTAAGCTTGGGTACCTGCCCAAGAACCGCTGCACCACCAGGTTGAGGACGTGAGCCATACAGGGCACATGGGTGAGCTGCCCCTGTCGCAGGGCGGAGAGGAGGTTGGTGCCATTGTCAGAAACCACCATTCCTGGCTTAAGCTGGCGTGGCGTCAACCACCTCTCAGCCTGCCTCTGCAGAGCTGCCAGAACCTCTGCCCCAGTGTGGCTCCTGTCCCCCAAACACACCAGCGCAAGCATGGCATGGCATCTTTTTGCCTGCGTACTCGCGTAGCCCCTTGTACGCCTACGGAGCACCGCTGGTTCCGAGGACAGAGCACTCGAAGAGGCCATGGAGGAAGAAGAAGAGGAGGGGGTGGAGGAGAGAGGTGTGTCACAACCAGTAGTAGCATTTTGGAGGTGTGGTGGCGGAACAACCTCCAACACTACTGCACCTTGTCCTGCATCCCTCCCAACTGCCAATAGAGTGACCCAATGGGCCGTGAAAGCCAGATAACTTCCCTGTCCATGCCTGCTGGACCATGAGTCAGCGATAATATGCACCTTACCGCTGACCGCCCTGTCCAGCGAGGCATGGACATTGCCTTCCACATGCCGGTAGAGAGCCGGAATCGCCGTCCGTGAGAAAAAGTGGCGTTTGGGAACCTGCCACTGAGGAACCGCACATTGAACAAACTCACAGAAGGGGGCCGAGTCTACCAACTGAAAAGGCAGCAGTTGAAGTGCTAGCAATTTGGCCAAGCTAGCATTCAACCGCTGGGCATGTGGATGGCTGGGAGTAAACTTCTTTCGCCGGTCCAGCAGCTGGGGCAGGGAAATTTGCCTGGTACAATCGGACGTCGGTGTACTGCAAGTACTTGGCTGTGACACACCTAATTCTACACCTTCATTCCTCTCAGAGCAGCTTTCAGAGAGGATTGAAGATATAGTGGGGTTGGAAATCCCAGCTGATGTGGAGCAAGGAGAGGTCCGCTTTGTTCTTTGGTGTGGGTCTTTAATGTGCGCTTGCCAACGAGCTGCATGGCAGGTCGACATATGTCTGGTCGTGCTTGTGGTGCCCAAGCGGCTGATGTTTTGGCCACGCGAGATACGCTTGAGACATATGTTGCAAATAGCAGTGGTGCGATCTGATGCACTCGTCTCAAAAAAGGCCCACACCAAAGAACTTTTGTGATAACGTGCAGAGGCAGCGGACATGTGCAGCCGCCTCCTCCTCTCTCCCTTCAGGCACCCACGTGGAGTCAGTGACCTCATCATCCCCTCCCTCTTCAAACTGGAGCAAACCTGGCAGTAAGCTGCAGCTGGTGGAACATGACTGCCAGATTGCTGTCCTTGAGCATCCCCTCTCTCTGCGCGCACGCTACTGCCTTCATCTAGCTGGGTATCATCATCCGAGCCTTCAAAACGTTGGTCATCCTCCTGGAGCATGTACCCAACACTGTGCTCAAACAGTTCGGGGGACTCCTCAGGAGGACATGGTGGGTCTAGGGAAGGGGTGCCTGATGATGCCATTGAGTACGCGTTGGCAGCTGCTCTGCCAGTACCCTGAGCCTGGGTGAGAGAGGATGAGGAGGATGAGGAGGGCTTGGTCATCCATTCTACCAAGCCTTCGGCATGATGCGGCTCAACATGTCCAGCTGCCGAAAACAAGGACAAGCGTGTCCCATGGCCACGTGCAGATGACGATGCACGACCACGTCCATGACCAGCACTGTTGTCTCTAGAAACAGAGCCTGCTTGCCCTGTGTTCTTGCCTCGGGACTGTCTGCCTCTCCTTGGCGGTCTTCCAGGCATTGTAGTGGGTAGTGTATATTGTGCTGGAGTCACACAGCACACACACTATCTCCTGCAGATGGCTGCCTTAGATGACAGCAACAGGGCCTTACGGCAGATAGAGGCTGCCTTAGATGACAAGAAATGGGCCTTACGGCAGATAGAGACTGCCTTATATGACTGACAACAACTGGGCCTTAGAGCAAATACAGAGGCTGATGTGGTTTTAGGTGTGATGTACTAACAGAGCACACACACACACAAGCTAGCTAGCTCCTGGAGATGCCTGTCTGCTTTCGATGACAAGAAATGGGCCTTACGGCAGATAGAGACTGCCTTATATGACTGACAACAACTGGGCCTTAGAGCAAATACAGAGGCTGATGTGGTTTTAGGTGTGATGTACTAACAGAGCACACACACACAAGCTAGCTAGCTCCTAGAGATGCCTGTCTGCTTGCGATGACAAGAAATGGGCCTTACGGCAGATAGAGACTGCCTTATATGACTGACAACAACTGGGCCTTAGAGCAAATACAGATGCTGATGTGGTTTTATGTGTGATGTACTAACAGATCACACACACACACAAGCTAGCTAGCGGAGATGCCTGTCTGCTTGCTTTCGATGACAAGAAATGGGCCTTACGGCAGATAGAGACTGCCTTATATGACTGACAACAACTGGGCCTTAGAGCAAATACAGAGGCTGATGTGGTTTTAGGTGTGATGTACTAACAGAGCACACACACACACAAGCTAGCTAGCTCCTGGAGATGCCTGTCTGCTTTCGATGACAAGAAATGGGCCTTACGGCAGATAGAGACTGCCTTATATGACTGACAACAACTGGGCCTTAGAGCAAATACAGAGGCTGATGTGGTTTTAGGTGTGATGTACTAACAGAGCACACACACACACAAGCTAGCTAGCTCCTGGAGATGCCTGTCTGCTTTCGATGACAAGAAATGGGCCTTACGGCAGATAGAGACTGCCTTATATGACTGACAACAACTGGGCCTTAGAGCAAATACAGAGGCTGATGTGGTTTTAAGTGTGATGTACTAACAGAGCACACACACACAAGCTAGCTAGCTCCTAGAGATGCCTGTCTGCTTGCGATGACAAGAAATGGGCCTTACGGCAGATAGAGACTGCCTTATATGACTGACAACAACTGGGCCTTAGAGCAAATACAGATGCTGATGTGGTTTTATGTGTGATGTACTAACAGATCACACACACAAGCTAGCTAGCTCCTGGAGATGCCTGTCTGCTTGCTTTCGATGACAAGAAATGGGCCTTACGGCAGATAGAGACTGCCTTATATGACTGACAACAACTGGGCCTTAGAGCAAATACAGAGGCTGATGTGGTTTTAGGTGTGATGTACTAACAGAGCACACACACACAAGCTAGCTAGCTCCTGGAGATGCCTGTCTGCTTGCTTTCGATGACAAGAAATGGGCCTTACGGCAGAAAGAGACTGCCTTATATGACTGACAACAACCGGGCCTTAGAGCAAATACAGAGGCTGATGTGGTTTTAGGTGTGATGTACTAACAGAGCACACAGACACACAAGCTAGCTAGCGGAGATGCCTGTCTGCTTGCTTTCGATGACAAGAAATAGGCCTTACGGCAGATAGAGACTGCCTTATATGACTGACAACAACTGGGCCTTAGAGCAAATACAGAGGCTGATGTGGTTTTAGGTGTGATGTACTAACAGAGCACACACACACAAGCTAGCTAGCTCCTCGAGATGCCTGTCTGCTTGCTTTCGATGACAAAAAATGGGCCTTACGGCAGATAGAGACTGCCTTATATGACTGACAACAACTGGGCCTTAGAGCAAATACAGAGGCTGATGTGGTTTTAGGTGTGATGTACTAACAGAGCACACACACACACAAGCTAGCTAGCTCCTGGAGATGCCTGTCTGCGTGCTTTCAATGTCAAGAAATGGGCCTTATAGCAGATAGAGTGACTGAGGTGGTTTTATGTGTGCTGACACACACACTAGCTCCTATAAATCCCTGCCTGCCTGCCTTAGATCACAACAGGACAGAAGGTTATGGTGCAATGCTGTACTAACAGCATAGGACAGGGTGCTACTGCAATGCTGTACTAACAGCATGCACACACCAGACTAATCCCCAGAAACAGAGCAGTTAGACTCAGCAGCAGATAATGTCACCACTCAGCAGCAGTGCAATCAGCAGAAATGATCAGTATTCACTTCAGTAGTAATGATAATGAATCAGCAATGAAACAGCAATAAATCAGCAATGGATCAGCAATGAATCAGCAGCAGCAGTATGCCTATTATGAATCAAGCCAGAACACATGTGCACTAGGCCGACGGAGCGGCAGCCTTTTATACAGTGGGGCGTGTACTAAAGCTCCTGAGCTATGATTGGCTACAGGCGTCCTGCCTGTAGCCAATTATTGCTCTCCTCGCTGCCGGCGCTGTGATTGGCCAAGCATGCGGGGTCACAGTGCATGCTTGGCCAATCATCAGCCAGCAATGCACTGCACCTGGCGAAATGCATTGCGGGCCGCTCGCATCACACGAATGTGATGCGACCGGCCCAAATAGTTCTGGGCTCGCTGAGCGGGCGAACGCCCGGTGCTCGATTCGAACGTGGGTTTGAATCGAACACCGGGCCCATCCCTATTAAAGAGAAGAGAGAAGCCTCTACGTGTAGCAATATGGTTACATTTAATGAAGGTACAACATTTACCAACTCACATGGTTGATGATTAAAAGAGACACATCTAAGTTTGCAGGCATCCGGGGTAAAGCTGTCCACATAGACCATCCCCCGCACCGCCGCCTCTCACTGCTGTCAGTCTGCAATCGTGACCGGGAAGACTACCCTGAAGTAGAGCGATCTGAGAGCATGGCTTGAACCGCTCGTGGAGCGCAGCATGGAAGGGACAACGTCAATGGCAGTGCAGAGGATGGTCTATGTGGACAGCTTTACCCCGCATGCCTGCTTGTTTTAATCACCAACCATGTGAGTTTCTAAATGTTGTACCTTCATTACATGTAACTGTATTGCTACACATAGAGGCGCCATTCTTCTCTTTTATAGTCAGTTGTGACATGACGTTACATGTATATCAAGACATTGCTTTCTATATCAAGTCAAAATTTATTAAAAATTTTTGCTAGTCTTGCAAAACGCTCTCAAACCAAGTTACTCTAAAACCAACGTTTAACTGTATACTGTTTCTGTAATGTTCTGCTGCTGTAAAATGTTCCCTTTCCCTATCCAATTTTTGCCCAGATACCTACTCTCAGGCTTGAGAGTCTATTTTTGTTCTTACCGCTCTTACAGGACATTGTCTCTGAAGAGGGTGGTGAGTGTACCCCCCTGTCATAAACAGGGGCTACTTGGCTGGGCTGTAGTTAGCCCAAGCTGTACAGTTTTTCACCTGGTTTTTCACCAGTAGATATCACTGGTCACAGTATGAGATTTCACAAGCAAAACTAAGTTATCAATATTTATCTTACCTTCAGCCAATCCAGTAGGAGGGTTATGCCACTGGTGCGTGCTGGAGGAGGATATAAATAATTGGGACTGGCCATGTGTTCACTCTCTTACCTTGGGCTGCAGTCTAGGAAAGTACTGCTGAATGGAGCTCTGCTGTTCTGTCCAATAGTCTGTTTGGGGCCTAATGTGTGTTGAAGTGGTCCTGAAGCTGTCCTGCCTGCTGTGGAGAAAACTGGCCAAAGAGAAGATCAAGGGGAAGCCCTTGCTGGAGAGAGCCAGGAAGAGGGCTGGTCTCTCAGAAGGGGTTGGTTACTAACCTGGAAGACGCACCGACATTTTGGAATGTGCTTACTGTGTTGCCAGGTCAATTCTGCCACTGTGAAGCTAGACAGTGATCTGGAGAGTATGTAAGTGATTTGCTAAGGTATCTGAGACACCTAACCCTCCCCTACTTACACAGTTCTGCAATAAGATATTAAAAAGAGAGAGACCCTCAGTTCAATCGAGATCGGCTCTACGCCCTGCCGCATCCACAGCAATCATTCCTTGCAAACGGCTGTGTCCCTGCCTCCTACTAGCCATTGGGTGCTTATCCCTCATTCCGGGTTTCCATCCCTCTAAGCATAGTTACTGGCACCCCTCCATGCCTCACCAGTAGGCCCTTCGGGTGGTGTTAACCCTTGACTTTGTTCACTGATGGAATAACACTTTGCCTTTTTACATGATCCATATTGACTTTTTTTACCTAGCCACATCCAGGCCATACAGCGCTGCCGGTTAGTATTTTTGGTTTATGTTACTTTTTTCCCAATGTTCTTAGCCGCACTGGCTCTGGATTGCATTATTCTCTTGGTTGTCACATATTACCATAGGACCAACAGTTCTGTAGCGCTTAAGGATATATGGTTTTTCCCTTCTCGGTCCTCCTACTTTAGCCATGGACCAAAATATTCTAGCTCGCTCCTAACCTCTGGAATTGCTATCCTGCCTTTGGAGTGTCAGAGGGGTGCTACATTTGCGCTTGGGTTTACTACCACTTTAACACAATCTTCTTATTAATGTATCTCCTTGAAATTAATGCAAAGCTTTAGAAAGCAATATATTTTATGGCACCTACTGTACAATATGACTTTTTCTAGGATACTACAGTAGAGAAAGCAAATGAATTAACTCACAGTCATAAATATTTCACAATTTAAATTCTGAATACAGTTTGGTAAACTGTTGAAAGGAATATTATCCATGTGTTCTTGTATTATTATAATCTCGCCTCTGAGCCTCATCATTTATACACAAGAATAAACCATACCCTTAATTCAGTTGGACTAGAGCCAGATATTTCCTTCTTCCCTGTCTTGCCAGTTTTGTGGTCAATCCATAATATGGTCATGATTTCTTTCTCCAACGTAATGACCTAACCACACATATAGTTTAAACGACTTCTTGCCAAACATCAAAGAAATTCTCACATCTGCGCTGACTAATTTAGACTTAATGAAGACCTGACCTCCTTTCTCAGCATAGCAAGGCAGTTCATTCATTTAGCATCACAAATAAAGTACTATTGGTTAGCTAAAATTAAAAATTTGAAAAAGGAACTATTAAAATTAAAGGAAGAATTTCCATGTGACATGAAGCAAAAACATAGGCTCATACAGTATGAGATTAAAACTAACCTTAATCCTTACTGGTATTAAAGACAATTATGTTGGATGAGACAGAATTGTTATGAAAAAACATTGCACACTACTGGCTTTTAAACTTGGAGCACATCAATTATCTTATCAACTTCTAAAAGTCTAAGTTTTGGAAAAAGAAAATGTTTTCAAAAAATTAGTGCAAGGGACATTACTTACATTTAATCTGAAGTGTCCCTTGTACTGGTACAGGCTGTAATAGTGGAAATCTGAAGTCCTCTGCCCCCTTTCCACCTTTCCATACCCTGCAGCTGTAATCGAAATTGCACTATGAATTGCATGAATTAAGAGCGCTTTATGGATGGAGGACAGATAGATAAATGAAAGTTTAATCTCTCTCTTTAATAAATCGCTTTGCATACATTCACACTGTGCAGAATTACTATTCAATTTGTTCAAGGTTTATGAAAGGTTTATGAAAGCGATGTATAATATTGTATAATGAGAATTATTTATCTTTCTGATTTACGTGTCAAAGTCAATTCACAAAAATTATCAGATGGCTTTTTGCTATTTAAATTATCACTAAGCGCAGATCAAAGATAATTGTGAGGTTTAATTAAGTTTCTAGTAGAAAAGGGAGCCATTCCAGATGGAGATAATATAATTGTACATGAGATTTGAGAATAAATGGAAATTCATGAGAAATACGGTCTTTCAAAAATCAACTATTATATGTAAACTATTAAATATGATTTTCTTCATTCACATCTCAGTGATGCCTGGCTGGTGGGTATGGCGTTAGGCCATCTCCTGCTCTTTTTCAGGGTGATAATAGAAGAACAACTCAAACTTTGCCAATTGGGCTTTTCAAAGTTGCTACAGAGTACAAAATCTAGCTGTTTGGAGATGCATCAATTTATTCAGCAGCATTAGCTGCTGCTTCAAGAAGCTAAATGTCTCCTGCTGTTCTCATCCCCATTCCACTTTCATTCTGCCCCCTCCTCTGGCCTACTCCTTAAAGGAGCTTTTGAACTGGGGCTGAGTGATGGCAGTAAAGCTTTGTAAAACACTCATATTAACCTGTCAGTCCCAGAAAAGTTCTTGGGGGACTCCATTCCAGTATAGTCTTTGCTTACTTGAGATTGAGGGTTTCACTTTGTCTGGAGATGACCTGTCTTGGAGCTGAATCTCACTTTTGAAAAGATGGGATTTTTTTCACTTCAGCTTCCAGCCCCCACTGGTGCAGATAGACCAACAGAGCAAGTGTGCAAGATGGTTCTTGACACCATCTTGAAGGGAATATACAGAAATGTGACACAAAAAAATAAAAAATAAAATAGAAATAAAAAACTCTCCAAAGGGAAGCTGATATCCAATTTTAATGTAAACTATCAAGCCAATAAATGTACTGTATGTGAAAATGGACAGTCCTATCACCGTTGTACTACAATCTGTGCTCACACACTCTAAAATATATATATATACTGTAAACCTACTAACCACATTATATAAAAGTGCAAGGTGCTAAATAGCAAAGGGTATAAATAAATACAATCAGAAAATAAACAGTAAATTGCTACGTGCAAAGTGCCAAATAATGTAAAAAAAAAAACATTAATAATATTTAAATTATTGTGCAGAATTGAAGCAGAAAAAATATAAATTACTTATGAGAAAGTTCATGCAAAAAAAATGGTTTCATGCAACAAAGTTCATAAGTGTCCCAGGTAAAATCAAACGCAAAAATACAAAAATCTTAAGTGAATTCTCCAACAAATTCTTCTGGTGTTCACCAAACAAAAGTGCTCTCCACCACCAGAAGTCCTAAATAAAATCACCAGAGCCTGATGCTGGTAAAATTATAAACCAGCTATTGCGCATAACACTCTGGGAGTAACGATCTGCAGTTTCACAACTTTCCACTCAAAGGGACCTCAAGAGGATATTTAATATACTTCATAACTCACATGAAAGGAGGAAGAAAGAAGAAAGGAAGCCCCCATATGCTGCGTACACACGATCGGACATTCTGACAACAAAATCCTGGAATTTTTTCCGACGGATGTTGGCTTAAGCTTGTCTTGCATACACACGGTCGCTCAAATGTTGACATAAATTCCGATCGTCAAGAACGCTCTACAATGTACAACACATATGACGGCACTATAAAGAGGAAGTTCAATAGCCAGTGCGCCACCCTTTGGGCTCCTTCTGCTAATCTCTTGTTAGTAGAAGTTTGGTGAGAGACGATTCGTGCTTTTCAGATCGTTACTGCTCTTCAGTTTGTGCTTGTGGGTTCATATCTGGGTTTCAGTGCAGGCTATTTATAGTATGTATTTGATTTTCAGTGCATTCTTGTCTGCTCATTTCTGATTTTCAGCTTGCTCTTCTCAGGCCTTTCTGATTTTTCTGTGTGTTCTGTTAGTTCGTTCTGACCAGCCGGTAGCGCTGTAGCCATGTAGCGGGTATGTACTCATCGTAGAGTTCGTGCTGTGCAGGGGCTTGGTTTTGGGGTTCTTACTTTGACCCAAGCCCAGTCCATGAACAGGGCGAGGAGGAGTTCATGGACGAAGAATTGGTTGCTCCAGCGTGACCAATTCTCTCATATGCCTTTGTTGCGGGAGATCCGGGAGAATAATCCTGATGATTTCAGGAATTATCTCCGGATGACGGACCCCGTTTTTCACTGTCTGTTGGCTTTGCTGTCCACTTATTTTATGAAGCAGGACACCTGCACGCGGCAAGCCATCACTCTGGAAGAAAGGCTAGTCGCCACGTTGCGGTACTTGGCGACGGGGAGAAGTCTGCAGGACATCAAGTTCTCGACAGGCATCTCCCCCCAGGCTCTGGGAATCATTATTCCAGAGACCTGTTTTGCCATCATTCAGTTCCTGCAGAAGGACTATATTAAGGTAAGTTTTCTCCTTTAACATCACATTCTATGTATGTAATGATTTCTAATGTATTGTATTTATTTCATCATTCCCTAATTACCATGATTGTAATATGCTGTGAATGTCCTCTTTGTCCTCATGCATGCTGGAAGTTTTTAATGCTCCTTTTTTGTCCTTCAAGCATATTTGCCTTCACTAACCTCCCCATGCTATCCTGGGCCCATACACACCTAGCCTAGTCACTAACAATGTATTTTGTCAGCTCCATAGTACTGCTTTACCCTGAACACCCCCAAAATGTGTTTAAATGTTATTTGTGTCCTTAAATTCAGGCAGAGTGCAAGAGGCTTTTTTTTGGGTCACAAAATCATTTGGAACCCTCCCTCCCCCCAACTGCTAAGTCAACCGATACCAATCCTCTATCTGCTGACTTTGCCAAAACCCATACACACTATACCTACCTCTTTTGTGTTCAGATTTATGGATGAATTCACCAAAGCATGTAGTGAAAGGGCCTGCCTGATATCTTTCAAATGGTACTATTTAAAGTTTTGTTCTCCTATTATTTTGATAGGTAATTGCAGAATGTAAAAATTTGCTTCAATTTGGACAGTGTGTACTGTATTCATATTTTTGCATTATGACACTTCTTACCTGTCCAGTGGGCTGCCAATAGTGTAAGTAAAGGAGGAGCTGGCCAAAGAAACACACATTATTTATGCATTCAGCTCTTAATGAAGTGGAGAGGGTTGCCTGTCCAAAACATCTCCACCCCTAAAATTTTTACAATGAGCCATCAGAGGGCATGAGAAATCTGATAAGTGAACCTTAGATTTTTTTCTTTAAATACTCCTTCAAATAAATGTTATACTTCTGTTGTCCAAGAATGTTTGTGTTTAATCTGCTTGCAATGTTATGTGCATAAGTCCTGATACATTTTTTTCTTGTTTCACTCCATAGTTTCCTTCAATGCCACAGGAATGGCAGACTGTGGATTCCCAATTTTCCCAGTGGTGGGACTTTCCCAACTGTGGAGGGGCAATAGATGGGAAACATGCCCACAAAGTTCCACCCCCCAACTCGGGGTCAGACTATTACAACTACAAGGGTTTTAATAGAATTGTGATGTTGGCGGTGGTGTCAGCGACATATGATTTTCTTTATGTGGACGTGGGAAAGAATGGCCAGACGTCGGATGGTGGAGTCATCGCTCAGACCGAGTACTACCGACAGCTCTAGAGTGGTGGCTTGGGATTGTCACCTCCGGAAGACAACGTGGCTGGTCTGCCATTCGTCTTTGTCGCTGATGAAGCGTTTGGGCTGTGTAAACACCTGATGCGGCCGTTCCCGATGAGGACCCTCACCCTGGACCAGGGGGTTTTTAACTACCAGCTGGCCAGAGCCAGAAGAGTGGTGGAGAATGCTTTTGGGATAATGACCAGCCGGTTCCACCTATTCCTTACGCCAATCAACATGGCAGAATATAAACGTAACCATATTATTCTTTCATGCTGCATTCTCCACAACTTTTTAAGGAGAAATTCTATAAACGGGCCTCAGTTGGGCCTGAGGCCGGATTTCAAGACCAAACCCTGACGGCGCTTGAAGCTGGCCATCCTGGCTTGCCCCCCCAAAGTGCCTGTGAGGTCCGTCAAAAATATATGAAGTACTTTGCGGCAAGGGGGCCATTGATATGCCAGAAAATGTTTAACAAACCTGTGACAGACCTAGCCGGGACACAGGCTTTTTGAGAGGACTAAATGCGAGCCTCCTGCCAACCGATTATGGGCCCTGGATTTTAAGGGGCACAGGGTGAAGAAGAACCCCAACCATCAATAATCTGTGCTAGTCAGATTCAATTGCAGGGTTAATTAGCACAAACAACAATAGATGAAATACTCCTTTAGAATCTGTGTCAAGACAGATTAGCCTCATTTGCATTATACAAGACAACAGACAGGTGGCTGGAGTTGATATTAGCATCTAACATGTGTGAAGCTCGGTGACAACAAGTCTGACCTGTAGTGAAATCCTGATGGGCCGAGAGTCACATCGGCTGCTTAAAGGGATTAGTTAATTAGTTTATGTTAATTTGTTACTGGTGTATTGTTAGAGTAATATGAGCAGGAGGGGGGATCTCCTCTTCTACTTTATTATAAATACTGTCATTTTGGTTCTAATAAATCAGTCCATTTTTAGCACTAAGCAAGTCTCGTCTCGTTTGGTGCTTGGGAGCGGTTGGAATATCTGAGATCCATTCAGACTAAGAGGAAGTGGTATATGACGAAAGCACTCAAGAGGAGTGTGGGAGCATTTCGTCACAAAACCTTTTTTAAATAAATTTGTATTTTAAAATGAAATAATATTTTCCTTTGATTTACTGCTTGTTTCTTTTAGCTGTCTCCTAGGTTATCCAATGTGCTTTTCTTTTGCCCGTTTTCTGCAATAGCACAAACGTAATGTCTTTGATACATGAGGCAACAATCTCTTTATCAGCTAACTATTATGTTGTGGATCTGCTACACACACACACCTTGTTTTTGTTGTTAATGTATGTAATGCATTAATGCTTAAAATATTCATAATTTTCCGCACCATGATTTTTTTTTTACGATACTTGGCCTGATTGATGCAAACTATAAAGTACTGTGTTATTTACTTAAGGAAAATCCACTTTGCACTACAAGTGCACTGAAACTACACTGAAAGTGCACTTGTAGTGTAAAGTGGATTTGCTTTTAGTAAATAATCTCCATTATCACTGTAAACAACAATTTAATCAATACACTGCTATTGAGCATTGAAAGAAAAAGCCACACATTGTTGAGTTGAACATTTTTTACAAACCAACATATTTTTGAAATACAATTTTTTTTTTGGTGACAGTAAAAATATCCTTTTTTGTGGTAAACAGGCAAGTTCAACTTTGATAAATTGAAGGCAATATCAGACATTAGTATGTCCAAACTGTGTTGATATTGCCTTCATCAGATGGGGTGAATTCACCCCTGTGAAAGCCAAAGTTTGAAGATGCACACAAATTGAGAGTCAAAATGGGGATGTCTTTCCTGATTCCATGCCTAAAGTCAACATGTGTATTTATACTGAGATTAGATTACATACAGGTGGACTCTATTTACTAATTAGGTGACTTCTGAAGACAATTGGTTCCACTAGATTTTAGTCAGTGGTATCAGATTAAAGGGGGCTAAATACAAATGCACACCACACTTTTTACATATTTATTTGTAAAAGATGTTGAAAACCATTTATCCTTTTCCTTCCATGTCACAATTTTGTGCCACTTTTTATTGGTCTATCACATAAAATCCCAATAAAATACATTCAGGTTTTTGGTTGTAACATGACAAAATGTGGAAAATTTCAAGGGTATGAATAGTTTTTCAAGGCACTGTATATTATACCTCACAGAGCTCACAGGAGCTCATATGCCGCCCGCTGAATAGCCTCCTCACGGTGTCTTTCTTCTTCACCCCTCTCACACACCTGCGTGTGTCTCTCCAAGAGAAGAGTCTATAGTATCACATCCCAGAAAGCTGTGCAGGCGCCTGACCGGCTCTTAGCAACTGATGATGTTGTAATCGGTTGGCAGGATGCAGGCCGGGCAGCCCACCCAGCTTTCTGCTTGTGGAAACTGCATGGATGTTTGAGACATTGGAATATCACCACTATAATCAAAAAAAGGTTCAACTGGTGGCGAGAAGAATATTTAACTAGATGCCTGCTTAGTTGGGGAAGTGCTTGGTCATTTTGCCATGGCACCCCTGCAGACTTCTTGCGGAACCCCTGGGGTGCCACGAAACCCTGGTTGAGAAACGTTGGCCTATATAAGACTAGAGCAGAGAATCTAGCTAAAAATCACTGCCTCATTAAAATCGTTCAGAACACAAACAGCTACATATGATTATCCACATCCATCCCAGTGAAGCCCACTGGTAACAGAGGTGAACAGCTGAAGGGGTCCAAGGACAAAGAGTCATCCCACTGAAACTGAAGTATTATGGAGGCAATTGGGGACATGGGTCTTTTGAAGATACTGAGTGCTATAAGACTATTGTGTGGTTGCCCGCATGCAATTTCTGATGTTGGAGGTCCACTCACCTGGCTGCAGGTCACTTGCCCAACTACATCTTCCTTATTAGGTGTGGTTCCTCTGAGCTTCTGAGAGAAGGAAACTGAAGGAGCCTGCACCTGCATCTGAGCATAGTGAACAAATTGTCACTCCATTACCGTAACATACGTTTAAATTCTCTCTACAGCATTAGCTCAGATGTGCAAACAATATATACAGTACTCATATTAGTTTGCTTTATGCAAGGAATATTGACAGCTGATTCAGAATTCTCACAAGTCAAAAAGTATAATCATGTATTGCCTTTGGCATACTCTCTGCATATCAAACCAGAAACCTAGTAAATGCCGCGGGGCATATCTGCGAGCACCTGGGTTAAGTCTGTGGCTCCAGCAGACAGATCCAGCAGGCAGGAAATGCTGGTATTTTTTTGGCACCTTTGACTGGTGTAATTGCTTCATCACATATTCATTTACAACACCAGCTTGTCTCTCATTCTCCTCAAACTAAACACATGTGCGCCCAGTCATGGCTGAATTTAAGATCGGAATGTTACACTACACAATACAAGTGTTACAATACACTTGCAGATGAAAAAACAAATATTCTTGTGTTGTCTGAGAGCTATTAAAGTTGCAAATGAATAGAAATTCTTAATGTGAATATTTGTGAATATTAAAAGCTTAGCAATGTTTTATTTTTTTACTTTTGTTACTACTCACAACTTGGCATATTTAAACTGTAAATATTTTAAAATGTGAGTAAAAGTCTTTACAGATTATATCCTAATACAACAAATCTCAGAATTCTGTGTAGTAGGGGTTAGATAATTACTCTTGTTTGGAACCTCAATGACCCATTTCTCCTCACCCCCTGCACAGCTTTAGCAGGGTAGTGCTTTGTTAAAGTTCACCCTTCAATAACTAAACAACCCTAAAATGGTAAAATATACAGAAACAGGGGCGCATGCGCGGCGCGATGCTTGGTGGAAGCGTGTGATCACCACCAGACCCGGAGAAAACAGGCAAGATCCCCAGGGCCATACCGCACCATTATCTGCGAAAACACCCATCACCCCTGTGGGAACCACTTGTGCATGCCTGGGGGGAAAAATCGGCGCTCTAGCCGCCCTCAACACAATCTTACAAACGTTCTTTTGTACAGCAGAGACAGGCAGCGCAGAATGTCTCAAAATGGTGCCGGCCTCGGATCCCACGCGGAAGCTGGGAAAGCCACACTGAACCTCAACTCTCCTCATGATCACAGTGAGTACATGTCTCCCTTGTCTAAAGCGGACTTGGACGCCAGCCTGACTGGTATATTTGACAAGTTGGTAGAGAAGATAGAGGTCCATAAATCTACCATAGCCCTATCACAGGAAATTGCATGTATTGGCAATCGCACTGATGTGCTTGAAACCAAGCATGATGAACTCTCCCTGGCACATAAAGACCTGTGGAAAGATTATGAGACCTTGGCTGACAGTTTTGCATTCATGCAGGCCCAAGTTGAAGATCTTGACAATAGAAATCACCGCCATAATATCAGAGTGCGCGATATACCTGAGACGGTTACAGATCTAATGCCAGCCATTGCAAAAGTATTTCACAACCTCCCCTCTGACAAACTTTTGTCAGCATTTACATGTGACAGGATTCACAGAGCTCTACACCCTAAGCCGACACCAGATAAACCCCCCAGGGACATTATTATGTGTATGAAGGACTTTCTGGTTAAAGAAGACATAATGAGAGCCTCAAGGAATACACACAGTATTGATCTAGATGGCAAAAGATTACAGATATTCCCTGACATCTCTCTGGCCACACTAGACAGGAGACGCAGGATAAAAGATGTAACCAGCATTCTTCAAAATGCAAGAATCAAATATAGATGGGGCTTCCCCTTTAAGCTCACAGTCCCTCACAATGGCTCTACATACACAGTTTATAATATGATTGAAGGCAAAGAATTACTAGTTAAGTTGGGCCTGCTGGATCCTGAACCTCCCAACCATCTTCCTTCCACACCAAGACCCTCACTGATTTGGTCCACGCCATCTACTCGTCGAAACCGTAGCAATCAAAGGCACCTACGACAATCATTTCAGGATCTTGTTCCCTGACTGTCTAAATGATCAAAATATCTCCCCTCCTTCTTATACAATTTGGAGAACTGTCCTGTCACTTCAGCACTTAACGCCAATTTCTCTATTGTTTTTGCATTCCCCTCTTTTCTCTGGAATGCCCCTTTAAGTACTTGGTACTGACCACATCAGGCATATTTGCACGAGACTATAGTTGCAGCGTCAAGATGATATTTGAAGTTCCCCCACATACTGGTTAACTTGGGACTCCTGACAAGGAACATTACCAAGCCCTCCACTATCTCCACCCCTTTTCTATAATGATCCCCCCTCTGGGGGGGGGGGGGAACCCCTCTGGTCATCTACACTGTCTATGGATGGACTGTAAGATTGGGGTTGGTATGGGGTGGGCGGAAGAACTGAATACCAGAGATAGAGTATTATGAATAATATTGCTGCCAGCAGAGCTGATCCTAGGGTCACAGACACCTGGGTGCAGAAATATTTTTGGCGCCCCCACGTGGGCATCTTACCAACCCCTCCCCTTTACAAATGTTTCTATGACAGCGACTTAAACACAGATGTTCCCGTAAGAAGTCTTCGTTACCCTGGGATCCTCCCATGATCTTTTACCAATAAAGAAAATACAGGAAAAGCGTACACTAATGAGACCTGGAGGGGAGTCTCTCTGATGCACACAGAGGGGGGCTTCTGTTAGAGAGTCTGTTAGAAAGAGCCCCCAGACAAAGTACAGGAGATGGTCAGAGACTGTAGACATGATACTAGAGACGGTCAGAGACTGCAATCATAGTACAGGAGATGGTCAGGCTGCACACATAATACAGAAGATGGTCAGAGACTGCAGACATGTTACAAGAGATGGTAGTAAATAATGGCCGATCGGCCCTCTCACCTGACCCAGCGATACAGCATCTGATCAGGAGTCAGCTCACTCTGAATTGCCCGTGCCGGCTCCGCTGGGTAGAGCCCATATCTGTATTCTGGCAATGACTCTGTGACGAAACGCTCCCACACTCCTCTTGAGTGCGCTCGTCATATACCACTTCCTCCCAGTCTGAATATAGATCTCAGATATTCCAACCGCTCCCAAGCACCAAACGAGACGAAACTTGCTTAGTGCTAGCATGGACTATTTATTTAGAACCAAACTGACAAGTATTTATATACAGTAGAAGAGGAGACCCCCCCTCCTGCTCATTTTACTCTAACAATAAACCTGTAACAAATTAACGTGAGCTAATTAACTAATCCCTTTAAGCAGCCGATGTGACTCTCTGCCCATCAGGATTTCACTACAGGTCAGACTTGTTGTCACCGAGCTTCACACAGTTGATTATAAATTATCATAATAACAACCACAAGACAGCAGGAGCTCCATTAGGAGTCGGCCCGTCTCCTACATTGTACAGAAGACAATGTGATCAGCTCTCTCAATTAACATCTTGAGTTCATCAACAAACTAAGAATAGTCTTTACATATATCCTGCATTGAATCTGACTAGCACAGATTATATTGGGGTCCTCATTCACCCTGTGCCCTAGAGACACAGAGTGATTTACACATAAGAGGGTCCGGGGAAGCTGGACAAGGAGCCTCCAGAACTCTCCATGGCAAGCTGAGTTCCACAAACCCCGACCCAAAGTCACTCCATTCCTTTCTCCACCAGGGATGGCGCCAGGCTGTGTCGCTTAGTCTCTCTCTGATGGTGTTCTCTCACCCACTGTCCTGAGTGTACTTCCCTGAAAGCTTTCCCAGGCTCCTGGCTTTCTCTCTCCCATTCAGCTGAGCATGCTGTGTGGGCTGCAGTTTCCGTGTTACAGTGGGGCTGCCAGTCCTTGGGACCACATGTCCCACAATCCTCTTCTTTGCTCCTTTGTTTTTTCTTCCCTGGCCGATATGAAGGCGGGGAAGAAACATAGTGCGCCGCTCATTAGTACAGCAGTACGAGGAGGAGAGGGAGAGGGGAAATAAGAGCCTGCGGTTGCAGTGGCGTCACTAGGGTTGGTGTCACCCGGTGCAGTAAAACATGGTATCACCCCCTCCACCAACTATAGTCGTCCCTCAGTACAGACCCCACTCCATTAAGTATAGACCCCCCTCCGTCAGTGCAGACCCTTCACTAAGTATAAATACCTCCCTCAGTACAGACCCCCCATCAGTATAGACCCCCAGGACAAAACACCCCCCTTTATCAGTATAGACCCCCCTCAGGACAAACCACCCCCCCTCCATTAGTACAGAAAACCCCCCCTCCATTAGTACAAACCCCCCAGAACAAACCACCACCCCTCCATTAGTACAGACCCCCCAGAACAAACCACCCCCCATACATTAGTACAGACCCCCAGAATAAACCACCCCCTCCATTAGTACAGACCCCCCAGGACAAACCACCCCCCTCCAGAAGTTTAGACTCCCCAGGAAAAATCACCCCCCTCCATTAGTATAGACCCCCTCAGGACAAACCACCCCCCTACATTAGTACAGACCCCCGAGGACAAACCACCCCCCACATTAGTATAGACTCCCCAGGACAAATCACCCCCCCCCTCCATTAGTATAGACCTCCAGGACAAACCACCCCCCCTCCATTAGTACAGACACCCCAGGACAAACCACCCCCCATTAGTACAGACCCCCCCAGGACAAACCACCCCCTCCATTAGTACAGACCCCCCAGGACAAACCACCACCTCCATTAGTACAGGCCCCCAGGACAAACCACCCCCCTCCATTAGTACAGACCCCTCCAGGACAAACCCCCCCCCTACATTAGTATAGACCCCCAGGACAAACCACCCCCCTCCATTAGTATAGACCCCCCAGGACAAATCACCCCCCTCCATTAGTATAGACCCCACAGGACAAACCATCCCCTACATTAGTACAGACCCCCCAGGGCAAACCACCCCCACATTAGTACAGACCCCCAGGACAAACCACCCCCTCCATTAGTACAGACCCCCCAGGACAAACTACCCCCTCCATTAGTACAGACCCCCAGGACAAACCACCCCCCTCCATTAGTACAGACCCCCCAGGACAAACCACCCCCTACACTAGTATAGACGCCCCAGGACAAACCACTACCCCTCCTTTAGTATAGACCCCCCAGGACAAACCACCTCCCTCCATTAGTATAGACCCCCCAGGACGAATCACCCCCCCATTAGTATAGACCCCACAGGACAAACCAACCCCTACATTAGTACAGACCCCCCCCAGGACAAACCACCCCCCACATTAGTATAGACCCCCCAGGACAAACCACCACCCCCTCAATTAGTACAGACCCCCCCAGGACAAACCACCCCCCCCCCCTCAATTAGTACAGACCCCCCCGGACAAACTACCTCCTCCATTAGTACAGACCCCCCCAGGACAAACCACCCCCTCCATTAGTACAGACCCCCCCAGGACAAACCACCCCCCTCCATTAGTACAGACCCCCCAGGACAAACCACCCCCTCCATTAGTACAGACCCCCCCAGGACAAACCACCCCGTCATTAGTACAGACCCCCCCCCCCCCCCCTCCAGGACAAACCACCCCCCCCTCCATTAGTACAGACCCCCAGGACAAACCACCCCCCCTCCATTAGTACAGACCCCCCAGGACAAACCACCCCCCCTCCATTAGTACAGACCCCCCCAGGACAAATCACCCTCCTCCATTAGTACAGACCCCCACAGGACAAACCACCCCCTCCATTAGTACAGACCCCCCAGGACAAACCACCCCCTCCATTAGTACAGACCCCCAGGGCAAATCACCCCCTCCATTAGTTTAGACCCCCCAGGACAACCCCCCACATTAGTATAGCCCCCCAGGACAAACCCACCCACATTAGTATAGACACCCAGGACAAACCCCCCCTACATTAGTATAGACAACCAGGACAAACCACCCCCCCACATTAGTATAGCCCCCCAGGACAAACCCCCCTTACATTAGTATAAACCCCAGGACAAACCACCCCCCACATTAGTATTGACCCCCCAGGACAAACCACCCCCCTCACATTAGTATAGACCCCCCCAGGACGAACCACCCCCCACATTAGTATAGACCCCCCCAGGACAAACCCCCCTTACATTAGTATAGACCCCCAGGACAAACCAGCCCGCCACCCACATTAGTATAGACCCCCCAGGACAAACCACCCCCCCACATTAGTATAGACCCCCCAGGACAAACCCCCCTACATTAGTATAGACCCCCCAGGACAAACCACCCCCCTCACATTAGTATAGACCCCCCAGGACGAACCACCCCCCCACATTAGTATAGACCCCCCAGGACGAACCCCCCCCCACATTAGTATAGACCCCCCAGGACGAACCACCCCCCCTACATTAGTATAGACCCCCAGGACAAACCACCCCCACATTAGTATAGACCCCCCCACGACGAACCCCCCCCACATTAGTATAGACCCCCCCACGATGAACCCCCCCACATTAGTATAGACCCCCGGAGGAACCCCCCCCCACATTAGTATAGACCCCCAGGACAAACCCCCCCTACATTAGTATAGACCCCCCAGGACAAACCACCTCCCCTAGATTAGTATAGACCCCCCAGGACAAACCCCCTCCCACATTAGTATAGACCCCCCCAGGACAAACCCCCCTACATTAATATAGACCCCCCAGGACAAACCAACCCGCCACCCACATTAGTATAGACCCCCCCAGGACAACCCCCCCTACATTAGTATAGACCCCCCCAGGACAAACCATCCCCCACATTAGTATAGACCCTCCCAGGACGAACCCCCCCTCCATTAGTACAGACCCCCCCAGAACATACCACCCCCCCTCCATTAGTACAGACCCCCCAGGACAAACCACCCCCCCCTCCATTAGTACAGACCCCCCCAGGACAAATCACCCCCTCCATTAGTACAGACCCCCAGGACAAACCACCCCCCCTCCATTAGTACAGACCCCCCAGGACAAACCACCCCCCCTACATTAGTATAGACCCCCCGGAGGAACCACCCCCCCACATTAGTATAGACCCCCCCCCGGACAAATCCCCCTACATTAGTATAGACCCCCCAGGACAAACCACCCCCCCACATTAGTATAGACCCCCCAGGACAAACCCCCCCCCCCACATTAGTATAGACCCCCCAGGACAAACCCCCCCTACATTAGTATAGACCCATCCAGGACAAACCACCCCCCCCCACATTAGTATAGACCCCCCAGGACAAACCACCCCCTCCACATTAGTATAGACCCCCCAGGATGAACCACCCCCCCTACATTAGTATAGACCCCCCCAGGACAAACCACCCCCCACATTAGTATATACCCCCCAGGACGAACCCCCCACATTAGTATAGACCCCCCGGAGGAACCACCCCCCACATTAGTATAGACCCCCAGGACAAACCCCCCCCTACATTAGTATAGACCCCAGGACAAACCACCCCCCTACATTAGTATAGACCCCCAGGACAAACCCCCCCACATTATTATAGACCCCCCAGGACAAACCCCCCTACATTAGTATAGACCCCCCCCCGGACAAACCAGCCCACCACCCACATTAGTATAGACCCCCCAGGACAAACCCCCCCTACATTAGTATAAACCCCCCAGGACAAACCACCCCCCACATTAGTATAGACCCCCCAGGACGAACCACCCCACATTAGTATAGACCCCCCGGAGGAACCACCCCCCACATTAGTATAGACCCCCCCAGGACAAACCCCCCTCCATTAGTACAGACCCCCCCAGAACAAACCACCCCCCCCCCTCCATTAGTACAGACCCCCCAGGACAAACCACCCCCCCCCCCCATTAGTACAGACCCCCCCAGGACAAATCACCCCCTCCATTAGTACAGACCCCCAGGACAAACCACCCCCCCTCCATTAGTACAGACCCCCAGGACAAACCACCCCCCCTACATTAGTATAGACCCCCCGGAGGAACCACCCCCCCCACATTAGTATAGACCCCCCCCCGGACAAATCCCCCTACATTAGTATAGACCCCCCAGGACAAACCACCCCCCCCACATTAGTATAGACCCCCCAGGACAAACCACCCCCCCCCCACATTAGTATAGACCCCCCAGGACAAACCCCCCCTACATTAGTATAGACCCATCCAGGACAAACCACCCCCCCACATTAGTATAGACCCCCCAGGACAAACCACCCCCTCCACATTAGTATAGACCCCCCAGGATGAACCACCCCCCCTACATTAGTATAGACCCCCCCAGGACAAACCACCCCCCACATTAGTATATACCCCCCAGGACGAACCCCCCACATTAGTATAGACCCCCCGGAGGAACCACCCCCCACATTAGTATAGACCCCCAGGACAAACCACCCCCTACATTAGTATAGACCCCCAGGACAAACCCCCCCACATTATTATAGACCCCCCAGGACAAACCCCCCTACATTAGTATAGACCCCCCCCGGACAAACCAGCCCACCACCCACATTAGTATAGACCCCCAGGACAAACCCCCCCTACATTAGTATAAACCCCCCAGGACAAACCACCCCCCACATTAGTATAGACCCCCCAGGACGAACCACCCCACATTAGTATAGACCCCCCGGAGGAACCACCCCCCCTCATTAGTATAGACCCCCCAGGACAAACCCCCCTACATTAGTATTGACCCCCCAGGACAAACCACCCCCCCCTACATTAGTATAGACCCCCCCAGGACAAACCACCCCCCCCCCCCACATTAGTATAGACCCCCCAGGACAAACCACACCCCCACTTTAGTATAGACCCCCCCAGGACAAACCACCCCCTCTACATCAGTATAGATCCCCCCAGGACAAACCACCCCCCGCCCCCACATTAGTATAGACCCCCCCAGGACAAACCACCCCCCCTTAAATTAGTATAGACTCCCCCAGGACAAACCACCCCCCCCACCATTAGGCTAATTAAAAAAACTGTGGAGAACAGAGCATGTGTCAGGCTTGTGCTGGTAGGCAGCAGGTGGGAGTTAAACACAGGAGGAGTACTGGAACAGGCTTGGCCACGGATCACCCACCCACCCCCGTGACGTCACTGCGCGGTCGCGGCTCCGGTCTCCAGCTGTTTCTCTCTCCTCCGATGACAGGAGGAGGGAGGGGGGATGGGCTTGACGAGAAAACACAGCGGCGGTGGTGACAGGCGGAGAGATCCGCCTATGCACAAGGAGAGGAGGAGGAGGGAGGGGAGCACTCTGGCGCTCCAGCGCCCCCACCTCTGTGGTGCCCGGGTGCACTGCACTCCGTGCACCCCGTGCAGGATCGGCCCTGGCTGCCTGTTATGTTGTTCCTTTACTTTTCAGGACCTCACTATTACTCAGGTCAAGTTAGATCTCAGGCTATTCCACAGTAAATTAAGAGATCTTGTAAGGTTTAATATATGGTTTGTAGAATACATATCTACCCCCAGGAATACCATTGCACACTAGGTTTTTTTTTTTTTTTTTTATCTTTATAACCTTTATTACCTGTAACATCCGTTGTCGCTGGATTGACCCCCATCCTGTGTATGTGGCTGACTACACTCCCAGTAATAATGTGGGTGCTGCACTTGGCCAGATATGTAGGAATAGGACATATTAGTCCTAAGGTTAAATGTATTGTTCCAAATGACAAGATTTTTCTTGTCCCTATGAAAATTTACTATAATTTCTGTTGGTATGTTAATGTTGCCTTTTTTGCTAATAATGCACCTTCAATAAAACATTGAAGCCAATACCCCTCTATACAGCTATGCAAGTTACTCATTGGTTATGCTTTTATAGATTACTGTAAGATGTCAATCTTTTATGATATTCTACTTTTTTTGCCATTACATGTGACGCCATCCCTCAAACCCCCGTGGTTGGACAAGGGGGTTTGGAAGGAAAAAACATTATACCTCATCATGGAAGTATTGCTTTGTGATAAAACTCTTCCCACAGACCCAGGTCAGTCAGATATGGTAGCCCTCTTCGAGGGGCATCGTTCCAATGGGTCTTAAGGTAACATAAAAGAATTGGGGCTGATATCATACTGATGCAGGAGGCACATTTTTCCTCCTCCAACCACCCAAACTACTTTAATAGGACTTACAACCAATTTTATTATACCACCTTTGACAACAAATCCTGCGGTGTCGCTGTCTTTGTTCGCAACTCTATTATTTTAGAGATACTGATAGTCGCTTTATTCTCATTAAATGCACTATTAACAGATGTGAAGTTACTATAGCTTTGGTCAAAATTTTTTGAAACCCTGGAGCGCATATAATTTTAGGAGGTGATTTTAATTTAACCGCACACTAGACATGTGCACACTGAAATATTTTGTTTCGGAATTTCGTTTTCGTCCGAAAAATAAATTTATTTAGTTACTCCCGAAATTCATTTTTATTTATTTAGTTTTTCGTTAAAAATTGCATTCGTCCGAAAATCCAAACGAAGTAAGGTCGAATCTGTCATTGAAGGCTTATGGTGTCTTTCGAAAGTTCAAAGAAGATTCGACGGAGCAGCTAAACTGTATGACTCTGTATGACTCTGTATAGTTTAGCTGCAATTCCACCCAATTCCAGCAGCAATCTTTCCTCTCTATGTCGAATCTTTCCTCTCTACGTCGAATCTTTCCTTTCTACGTCAAATCTTTCCTTTCTACGTCGAATCATTCCTTTCTACGTCGAATCTTTTCTTTATATGTAGAAAAATCTTGGACTAATAGAGTTAAGGTTAGGCACATTCGACCACAGGTTCAATGGACACAGATTGTTATTGTCAGCGTCAAATCTCCTATCTATATCGAACTGTTGTCACAACGAAAATAAAGCATTTGTTTATGTCGGATCTTTCGTTTTTCGGATTCTGCACTTTCGTTATCGTTTGTTAAAACGATAACGAAAATACCTGACATTCAGATGAAAATGCATTCGGACGAAAACGAATGCACATGTCTACCGCACACCCCGCTCTGGATAGAATCAGAGTAGTCCCATCTGCTAAGGCCTTCCCTAAGCACCTTAATCGTTCGCTCAACAGATTTCAACTTATAGACACTTGGAGGGTGCACAATGTAGGAATGAGAGCTTACACACACTATTCACATCCACATGATGTTTACACCAGACTAGATTATATATTTTGTACCCCCATACTGGTGGCCAACTCTATTAAGGCCACTATTGTCCCCTGCCCTTGGTCAGATCACGAGATCACTTCTTTTGAAACCCCTCTTACCCACTCCTCATTCAAATGGCGTCTGAATGACTTATTACTCACAGACCCAATTATCTTTCAGTCTATCTCTACACATATTGAAAATTATTTTAGAGATAATGTGACGGAGGATACTCCCCCATCAACTCTATGGGTAGCTCACAAAGTGGCTCTTAGAGGACACTATATAAGTCTTGCTGCTAAGAGAAACAAAGAAAGGCTTGCTGATCAGTAGTCTCACAAAGGACCTAAGCCACCTATACAACAAAATTCAACAAAACCCCTCCCAAGAGATCACTAACCAAATCCAAGAAAAGCACCAAGCCCTCGACCATATTTTGTCAGCAAACACAGAAATATCCCTTAGATTTTCAAAAGCAAAATTTCTTTTTCTTTTTTTTTTTTTTTTTTTTTTAATTCTTTATTTATTTCAAAGTTTTTTCATTACAATTACTAAAATACATTTCCCTTTCCCCTGCCCTCCCCCACCCCTTCCGCCCCGTCTTGCAGCACTTTATCCACATCCCAGGAATTCATCAATTAATTAATTTTGTCGTATTACTGTTTGTTATCTAGTTATTTCTTCGAAGTAACTCCATGATTCTCTAAAGTCAATCCAACAGGACCATTTATCTTCCCGTCTGCTCAAGTTATCTCCGTATTCCTGCCCTAGTTCCTCCTTCTCCAGTATTCGCTGTCGGTTAACTCTCGTGAACCATTCAGCTACTTGCGGGCTCTTCTCCTCCCTCCATTTCCTAGGGATTAGGTTTTTCGCCGCATTTAATAGGATTGGGATTATTGAGTTTCTATATTGTCTTATGGGTGTATCTGTCCCGTGGAACAGGACCACCCATGGGTCTTCGGGGATATGTTTTTTTGTGATGCTTTCAGTTAGTGATAATATCTGCTTCCAATATTTTTTTATAATTGGGCAGTCCCACCAGATGTGAGACATTGTACCAATGCCTCCACATCCTCTCCAACAAAGAGATGTTGTGTCTCTTTGTATCTTACTCATTTTTACTGGGGTTATATACCACCCCATGAGGCACTTGTAGTTAACTTCAATGGTTTGGCTATCTGCCCTGGTCCCATGTAATATTTTCAAAATCTTATCGCATCTATTTTCGGTGCAGGGAATCCCCAATTCCTCCCCCCACCGCTTAACACCGGGAGGAACACCCTCGCATCTCTCCTGGTTTAACAATTTATATATACGTGAAATTGTATTTTTAACTGGAGTAAGTGTACAAATCTTTTCCATTACCGTGAGGCTGTCCCCATCTCTAATTGGTTGTGGCAGTCTCTGTACAAATTTTCTCAGCTGGGTGTACCTCCAGGCGTCAACCGATATTAACTCCACTTCCTTGCTCAAATCGTGAAACGTGATTAATTTACCTTTTTTAATAATATCCATTAAACGTGCCCCATCTTTGATCCAATTCCCCCATACTTTACTCCTCCCCGGTTCAAAAAAAACATTGTCTTTTAAATTTAATAATGGGGAGTTGTATTCCCACTTGTTTTCCCTGTGCACCCTGTCCCATATTTTTAGAGTAACTCGTGTAATTTCGTGTGTGTCATCTTCTATTAATCTAAATTTTGGTGGATTCCAAATTACGTGACCCCAATCCCTATTACCCAGTGCGTTTTCTAAATTCACCCATCTTTTTTTTGTTCCTTCCCTTGTCCATTCAGTGATCCTAGATAGTGCAATTGCATTGAAGTATTGTTCAAAATCGGGTAAAGCTAAACCCCCCTGTTTTTTCCCCCTAAACAGGGTTTCTGCTGAAATGCGTGGTTTCTTATTGTACCATATAAACCTGGAGATAATCCCCTTTAGAATTCTAAAGAAGGCTTTAGGGACACATATTGGGAGCATTTGAAACTTATAGTTTATTTTTGGAGCTATGATCATTTTAACAGCATTTACTCTCCCCAGCCATGACAATGGGCTGTGGGTCATGTTTTTTGTTTCCCGTTTAATTTCGTCTAGTAAAGGGATGTAATTTATCCGGTATGTCTCCCTCAATGTCCCTGCCAGTTTTATTCCCAGGTATTTTATGTTCTCCCTCCACGGGAATTGAAACTCTTTAGTTAGGCGTACCACTTCATCCTGTTTTATATTAATGTTAAGAATTTCTGATTTGGTCGGGTTGACTTTAAAGTTCGAAACTGCACCGTATAACTTCAGCACCTTTATCAGGTTGGGTAGAGATATTCGTGGGTTGGACAAGAAAAATAGAATATCGTCCGCAAACGCTGCGTATTTATATGTTTCCCCTCCTACCTTAATCCCGCTAATATCCGTTGAGTTGCGTATTGTTGCCAATAACGGTTCTAAAGCTAGTATAAATAAGAGGGGGGACAGCGGGCATCCCTGACGCGTTCCATTCTTCATAGAAAATGGATGAGAGAGAAGCCCGTTGACCCTCACCCTCGCTTGCGGTTGGGCATATAGTGTCTTTATCCAGCTTATCATTGTCGGGCCTATCCCCATTGCTTCCAGTGTTGCAAACATATGTCCCCAGTCTATCCTGTCGAACGCTTTTTCAGCGTCGATCGACAGGAATAGACTGGGGACATTCTCCCTCCTGCAGGCTTGCATAAGGAGCAGGGCTCTAATCCCATTGTCCCTCCCCTCCCGACCCGGGACAAAGCCAACCTGATCAGAGAACACCAGTCTAGGTATCCTACTTCTTAACCTGTTGGCCAGTACTTTCGCGAAAAGCTTGGTGTCCGTATTCAGTAGGGCGATTGGGCGATAGCTTGAGCAGAGCGTCTTATCTTTTCCTTCTTTTAAAATAAGTGTTACGGATGCCATTAGCGATTCTTTGCCCATTCCATTCTTCCCTCCCAAGGAATTCCAATACTGGCACAGTCTGGGGACCAGAATATCACGGTATCTCTTGAGATAGGTGATAGAGAAATCGTCAGGGCCTGGGCTTTTGCCAGCAGAGGAATTCGTAAGGGCCTCATGTATTTCAGCTTCAGTTATGGGTTCCTCCATAATTTTGCTGTCCTCAACTGAGATTGAGGGGACTGCACTATTCCTCAGGAAATTTCTAAGCTCCTCCCTTTCAACTTGTGGTGTCTGATCCTTAGAATTGACATCGTATAAAGCTTCATAATAGCCCCTGAACTCTTCTGCTATATCTTTTGACAGGTTTACCATTGAGCCCGTTTTACTTTGTATTTTATCGATGTAGTTGAGCTCTCTCTTTTTTTTGAGTATTCTTGCTAGATGTTTGCTGCTTTTATTACCCCCGATGTGTCTTTCCCTATTTAGCTTGTGGAACCATTTCCTTGCCTCCTGTTCTAGTTCTGTTTTTAGTTCTTCTCTTTTATTTAATAACCTATGGTAAGTGTCTCCTTTCCTCAATGTGTCCTCCCTGTGTTCATGTTCCAGGTCCCGAATCTCTCCCACTAGCCGAGCCCGGCTTAACCTTTTTTCTTTTTTTTCCCAGCCCCAATGGAGATCAATATTCCCCTAATATACGCTTTCTTGGCTTCCCATAGGGTGGCCAAAGATGTCTCACCGTTATCATTAATTTCAAAAAAGGCTATAATTTCCTTACGTATGGTATCTTCCACACCGGGCTCAGATAGCAGGTTGTCATTCAGGCGCCAGGAACCTATTTTTGTCTGTTTTCCAGGGAGTCTAATTGTCATTGAGATCGGGGCGTGGTCTGAGAGTGTGGTTATTTCAATCTTCGTTTCAATCACGTGTTCTAAAGATTTGTGCTCTACTAAAAAATAATCTAAGCGGGAATGGGTTCCATGCACTGGAGAAAAGAAGGTAAAGTGCTTTGTGTTAGGATGCTGTATTCTCCAAATATCTATTAGTTGATTCTGTCTAAGTTTAGATTTTATGCTCTTTAACTGGCGTTTACTCTGGCTTCCTGTTTTCGATGTAGTGTCCAGTTCAGGGTCCCATCCAAAGTTCAAGTCACCCGCAACAATCACCTCCCCCACTTGGAAGCCCGTCAGGCGTCCTAACACCCGAGATAGGAATCCAGTTGGGTTTTTATTTGGGCTGTAGATGTTTACTAGAGTTAGCATTTTTTCCCCTATTTTGCCTTTTATTGCTAAATACCTCCCACCCGGGTCTACCAGCCTTTCGCTGATGGCAAACTTAACATTTTTGGCAAAACCTATAGCAACCCCCTTGGCGCCCCTTGTTGGGGTATCGCATTGGAACCACAGAGGGTATTCATGGGTGGCCAACTTTATTCCACCTTCTAATCTCAAGTGTGTTTCTTGCAAGAAGATAATTTCCCCCTGGTAGTTTTGTATTTCTTTCAGTATCTTGTATTTCTTTACCTGGGAGTTTAACCCTTTGACATTATACGACAAAAACCTCAATTTACAGTCCTCCATATTTCCGAGGCGGCTTTATACGATTACCGGACCATGTTGTCCAGTAGTTCAATGTTTGTGTCTGCAAGACGGGGACGGACCCCTCACCCCCCTCCCCGCTCCCCCTCCCCCTCCCCCCCCCCCTCCCTCCCCCCTCTCCCCTTCCCCTGGTCTAATTTTGACCATCTGTGAACAGTGAGGTGTCCCTTTGAGACACTTCCTATCCACTCCGCCTCTAGGGTGGAGTTCAACCGCCGAAATCTGGTGTTGGATCCACCCCCCCCCCCGTCGCTATCCGCGCAAGGGGGGAGGGGGGGTGAACCAACCCTGCCCCTCGGATCCCGTGCCCCCCCCCGCCCCCCCACTCAGACCCACTCCCCCGCCCCCCCCCCCCCCCCCAGAGAGGAAAAAAAAAAATCAAAAAAAAAAAAAAAAAAAAAAAATAAATTTTCCACCCCCCCCCCCCCCCCCCCCCGCAAGACTTTCAAACCGGGAATTATTATTTTAGTTCCGGCTCTGGGGGATTTTTGGGGCGGTAATCCCCAGTTCCTCACAGAAACTTTGCGTCTCCTCCAAAAACTTCATGCGTACAGTTTTCCCAGATTTCATAACGATCAGTGCGGTAGGGTAACCCCAGCTGTATTTGATGTTTGAAGCACGCAAAATTTCCAACAAGGGCTTCATCTCCCTTCTCCGAGCCAAGGTCCCTGCTGACAGGTCCGCAAAGACTTGAATTTCTGTCGTCTCATACTTTAACGGGGGTTTTCCTCTAAGCTTTTTATAGATCAAGGCTTTTTCCTCATAGGAATAAAACCTGATAAGGACGTCTCTGGGCACATCTTCTCCTACTCCAGGGGGTTTCCTAATTCGATGGACCCTTTCTATTTTTAAGGCCGTGCCCTCTTCCTGCCCAGAAACTGGTATCAAAATACTATTTACTTTCAGCATGAGGTCTTCTCCCCTCTGTTCTGGTAAAGATCTTAACCTCAAGTTTTGTCTCCTGCTTTGGTCTTCCATACTTTCCATTTTGTATTTCATGTCCCTTTCAGACTTTTGAATTTCTTCTATCTGGCTTCTAAAAACTTTATTTTCTTTCATTAGTTCGTTTGCAGTTTCTTCGATTTTTTCAACTCTTTTGGCCAGGAAACCCATATCAATTCTGATGTTCAAAATTTCAGTTTTTATGGCGCATTCTAAATTGGCAAACATTTCCGCCATTTCTGTTCTGGTAGGGATTTGTGAGATGTCACTGTGTTGTGATGTAGTACTCATGTCCCCTGTCTTTTCCAGCTCAGGTTCCATCCTAAGTGTTTCAGCCTGATCCGCTTTTAACTTCTCCAATTCTTTCTTTCTTTCCTTCACTCCCTGTTGTCTCCTCTCCATCTCGGGACTCTTAATACTAATATCTTTGAGATATTTTTGTATGGTACTGTTATTTAGGTTGTCTTTCGGTGTTTTGGGGTCTGTACCTCTCTGTGTTCTCCCCTTCATCGTATGCCCAAATATCTTCTAAGCTTTGGCCATCTCGTCCCTGTGGGGGGGTGATTGGGCTAAGAAGTTTCCTTTTTTTTTTTCTCTCTTTCCTTTCCCTTCTGGGGGGTAGAGTTTTCTCTCTTCCTTCTTTCTTTATTCCTCCTTCACCTCCTCTCCTCTCCTCCTCCCCCCCCCCCCCTGCATACTGTTGCAATAGTTTTTTTTTTTTTTTTTACTCCTTTGGAACACTGCTCTCCTCTGAACTCTGCGTCTCCTCCAATCGAGGGATACACTTCCCCTTAATAGGAGAGGCGAATCTCTGTGTTCTTCCTGGCTACATCATAACCACAGCATAGTTTTGCAGGTTTATCTTTGCATACAGTTCCTTATAGCAGCAACCTCTATTACTGCAGGGTCAAGTTTAATTGTTTTAGTCCCCTGTTCTTTGGTTGGGGGATTCTTTAAGCGTTTATATCAGTTTTTAGTCTCTCGGGTGTCTATCTCTCCCAATTAAACTCTCCTTGAGAAGTGTATTATTTAAAACTGCTTTTCCTGCTTTTCCTGCTTGTGTTCCTATAGGGTGTTAAACATTTGTCTTCTTTTTGAAACTCCCCTCACACACATTATCATTTCAATGTTTTTTCAAAGCACATCACATTCCTCCTTTCATAGACTGGTCGTCATATTTAATGATTAACTGCAGGGAGGGAGATGGGTGAGGGGGGAGAGAAGGGCAGAGACATCACAGGAAACAAAAAGAAGCAGGGAAATACCGAGTCTGTATAGTCTGTATAGCAGTGGGGGATCAAGTTGTAGCGTTCCTACCTGAGAGAGGGATGCTCCTCCGTAGATCCCCTCTCAGACCGACGTGTTCCTCCAGCAGCTCTACGATGTGGCCGTTCGGGTTGCAGTACCCCTTTTGCTGTAGCACCCTTGTGTGCGAAGACCCTCTCAATGGTCCTTCATCCTCTCCTGGGGGGCCGCGTCGGTATCCACGGGCTGGGGCTCAGACGGAGACCGGGCTCTGGGTTACGTGGTCTCCGCTCCCCCGCACTCAGCACGGGTCCTGACTGAACCCCCCGGCTTCCTCTTCTCCTCACCTCCGTGTCTGGCTGCCAGGCGGGCGGATAGGCGGATAGGCGGGCGGGCGGGCAGGCGGGGGGAACACCACAGGCTCTCCGAGGTCCTCTCCAGCGGGTCAGGGGAGCTTTCCGCGGGCTCTCACTTCCGCGCTACCTCTCCCTGGTCTCATCTCCCAGCCGGAGAGCGTGCAGGTGTCCAGCTCGGCACTCGGCTCCTCCCCCAACACCGACGTCTCACGTCAGCATGGCGCGCACATCTGTGTTGAAAAAAAAAAGCAAAATTTCTGCTTCATAGTAACTCCCCCTCAACTATGTTTGCCAAAAAATTAAACCAAGAACATAAACCCCCCCCCCCCCACACTTATAAAATCAGAAATCATGCAGGCAATCTTGTCACACATCCATCAGAGGTTTTGAATATATTTTCTTCTTTCTATAAGGACCTCCTCTCTGGACCCCAACCAAAACAAGCCTTGAAAAGTTGGTTAAACGAAACACCACTACCCTCCCTGGATGCTCATCAAACGGAGGCCCTTAATGCCCCCTGCACTGAATCTGAAATACTTGCCATTATTAAGTCTCTCAAGATGGTTTCTCCTCAGCTTATTATAAAATATGCCCCTCTTCTTACCCGGATTAAACTTTTTAACTTTGTCCTCATAGACAACCAATTCCCAGAAGAAATGCTCCTAGCTAATTTATCTTTAATCCCAAAGCCAGATAAGGACCACTCCCTCCCGCAGAATTTCCGCCCAATCTCAGTCCTCAATAATGACCTAAACATTTTTGGGAGATTACTCGCAGACAGATTAGCCTCAGTTATCACTAATCTAATCCGCATTGACCAAACAGGTTTCATTCCCGGTCGCCAGATTGTAGACAATATTAGGCTAGTCACTAACATTATTCAGGACTAGGGATGGGCCCGGTGTTCGATTCGAACCCATGTTTGCATCGAACATCGGCAGTTCGTCCGCTTGTCAAGGGCAGATCTCTGAGGGCCGTTCGCATCAAATTCGTGTGATGCAACAGTCCACAATGCACTGCGCCAGTGGCAGTGCATTGCTGGCTGATGAATGGCCAAGCATGCACTGTGACCCCGCATGCTTGGCCAATCATAGAGCCAGCGGCAAGGAGAGCAATAATTGGCCACAGGCAGGATGCCTGTGGCCAATTATAGCTCAGGGGGTTTATACACACCCCACACTATATAAGGCCGGCGGCCTCGTGTAGTGTGTTCCGGCTTGATGAACAGTGACAGTGTACTGTACATGCCATTTTTCTCAAAGATTTTCATCCATATTGCCTGGACAAGACATGACATTAAAGCCGCAAGCAGTTTTGAAATGGCTTCTTTTTTTCCTTTACAAATGTCATTTTTTGCAGGGACAGTTCTAAACACGGGAAACACATGTCACTTCACAGGCATACTTTAGACACTCCCCAGGTACCATATTTCACTTTTTTTTTTTTCACTTTATGCATCATTAAAATCACTGCTCCAGAAAAAACGTCCGTTTTTAAAACTTCTTTTTGCATTGATACATGTCCCCTAGGGCAGGACCCGGGTCCCCAAACCTTTTTATAACAATAACATGCATATTGGCCGTTATAATTAGCACTTTAGATTTCGAACGTTCACGTCCATTGTAACTAATAGAGTTCTAATGTTCGTGCAAACTTTCGGTCCGTTCGCAGGTTCTGGTGCGAACCGAACCCGGGGGTGTTCGGCTCATCCCTATTCAGGACGCCAATTTACATTCTCGTAAACTGTGCCGTCTGAGTTTAGATGATCATAAGGCATTTGATAGTGTTAATTGGTCCTATCTCAACCAACTTTTACCAAAATACGGTATCTCTGGCAAGTTCTTACATGGCTTCAATGCCTTATATCACTCACCTCAGACTAGAATCAGAATCCCCGGACATAATTCAGATTTCTTTCCTCTTAGCAGAGGTACAAGACAGGGCTGTCCCCTATCCCCTTTACTATTCGCTTTAGCAATCGAACCCTTGGCCCAAAGGATTAGAAACAATATTGACATTAAAGGTTATACTAAGGCCGCGTACACACGATCGGACTTTCCCGCTAGAGTCCGCCGGACATTCCGACTGTGTGCGGGGCTCCGGCGGACTTTTTGTTCCCAAAAGTCCGGCGGACTAAGTTTTAAGTTTTGACTTAAATTGTCCGCCGGACTCGGCAGTCTGGCGGACAATCCCGCCGTCTGTGTGCTAGTCCGCGAGACTTTTGAAATGAATGGACTTTACTACGTGTGTGTGGGCAAGTCCGTTCATTTCAAAAGTCCCGCAGACTTTGGCCAAAACTTCGGCAGATTGTCCGCTGGAAAAGTCCGGACATGTGTGGGTAAGTCCACACGTTCGGAAAGTCCGGCGGACCTCCGCTGGAAAGTCTAGCGGTTTGTCCGCTGGACTAGGTCCGGCAGACAATCCCGCCTGAAAGCCAGTGTGTGTGTACGCCGCATAAGGGAGAAGGTGAGTTCAAAATCAGTTTATACGCTGACAATGCACTTATATTTCTTTCTGACCCCCTAATCTCCCTCCCCATCTCTCCTCAAAGAACTTAACTTTTTTCATGACATTTCTGGCCTAAAAATTAACTTAAATAAATGCTCTGCCCTACCGATCAATTACCCCCAACAGGAACAGGACCATCCATCTAATAACTTCCCATTCATTTGGTGTCCCCAATCGTTCAAATATCTAGGTATACTGGTGACATCCTCCCACAAAACACTATACAAAACCAACTACCTCCCCCTTTTCTCCCATATCACCTCCCTTCTTTAAACTTGGTTACATTTTCATATATCTTTCCTTGGCAGAATATGTGCCGTTAAAATGACCATTCTTCCAAAAATATTGTATTACTTTTGAGCTCTCCCAGTGAACATATCAAAATCCAGACTCACTTCCCTCCAGAGAGAAATCAATAAATTTGTCTGAGCCGGGAGGAAACCCAGGTGTGGTTATGCACATATGCACAGATCTTAATCTATAGGTGGGATGGGCCCTCCCAACATCTGGTTGTATTTCCTCTCTGCCAGACTAATGCAAATCTTCCAGTGGTTCTCACCGACACAGTGTACCCCTTGAAAAAATTTGAGGCTCATTCAATTACTCCACTATATCTACAGGGTATACTTTGGAACAAATTGAATCCTTACAATAAACTCATTAAGCTTAACACTATATTTGCACACTGTTATCAACTATGGCTTAAGATATGTGGTTCATTCAGACTGTCTTCTGACTTTTCCACCCTTACTTCCTTCCTAGGAGATCCCAGATTTGTATTGGCATACAACAACACAGACCATTTCTCTCATTGGATAAAAAAAGGCTTAACCTCCCTAGGTTCACTGTTGACAGATGGGGACTTTACCCCATTCCTGCTATTACAAGCGAGATGGGATATTCCCTCTTCGGAATTGCAAAATTACCATCAAATTAAAATTTTTTTTGCTAACCACTTCCCTGCACCTCCATATCCACATATCACTTTCTTTGAGAAGATATGTACTTCCTCTGCAGGCGACAGAGGCCTCATATCAAGAATATACAATTACCTTAATGGACTAAATATACCAGACAGTTCAGGACCAATGCTCCACTGGGAATCCGATCTTGGCCGCACTTTTTCGGTTGAGGACTGGCTTGATATGTCAGATAATCTCTGCAAAAGCAATAAGGCTATCACATTTAGGGAAACCCCCACAAAAGTGTTCTCAAGGTGGTATTTGACCCCCTCCAAACTCAACACATATTTTCTCTCAATCTCCCCCAATTGTTTTAGGGGTTGTCAAACCCCCGGGTACAATCTTCCACATATTCTGGAGCTGTAAACACCTTGAGAATATTTGGCATAGAGCAATTGAAAGAATAGTGTTCTAAAGAGTGTTCTTCCAAACAAAAAATTGTACCCACTCCTCAGATCTGCCTCTTATACGCAAATATACCCAACATCCCCTCTCCATGTGTGAGACTCTTTCACTCTTTTTGTAGTTCCATCCAATGAATGATCGCTTTCAATTGGAAGTCTGAAAGCCTTCCGTGGTCTCAGGTATTATCTAGAATGGAGTCAGTTAGAGGATTTTTCATACTTTACATGACACAATCCATATTTACAATAAAAAATGGTCATATTGGAATCTCTCTTCTCTCATTAATCTGTCAAAAGGGTCTATTTATTATCATCATTGCAATGTATAACGCTAGAAACGCCCTAGTTTCCATGATGCTTCACTATCTTTACATGTATTGTACTTTTTTTCATTCCACTGAAATATCATTGTTTTTATGTCAATTAAATTTTCTTTGGCTGTACCTGTTTGTATACAATTGTGCTTCCAAATAAAACTTTTGTAAACAAAAAAAATATAGAGAAAAAGCATAATAAGAGTGTGACTATGTCATAAGTCTGCTGCAGGCAGAAAAAAAGCTATTCCTCAATGTCTTCTCCCCAGTCATAAGATTGGTAGCAGGTACAGTAAACGGTTGCAGCAGGAGCTGATCTGTAGCCATACTAAGTAGTGATTTGTAATTGATCTAAGTAAAATAATCACAAATATTAATCATAGGTTAAAATATTGTAGAGCTTGTGCTTGACTGTAAGTATTGATCAAGAAATGATTAATTGGTGCACACACACAGATATTTGAGTGCTCAATATGCTCAATATTAATCAACCAAATTCCAACTCGGCCAATTCACCAAGAAGAGTTGAGATTAATCTCTTTCATGGTTTAATCTCCTCTGATTGAGAGTCAAGTGACCCCAGGGAAGGATCCATTTTAACTGAAAAACCTGGCGATTGCTATCTAGAGGAGTTCGGATAAAGACCCAGGCAGGGGTGTATGCCATTTGCCTATCTGGTCTCTCGTAACACAGAGACCAGACCAGCTGGTAAGCTGCCATTTTTGCCTTTCGGTGGAGGATTCTTACTTTGGCTATCTTATCACTTGTTTCGTGTGCGCCAGGTGTTACAACACTGTGAAATGTTACTAACATACCCCTAAACTTTGTGGTGGATTCCTCTGCATGAATTGAACATTTCCTTGCAAAACGTTATCTGTCCTTACTTGGACCTCTGTTGTTCTCTATGATATCTCACTAAACTGTGATTCACTGTTATATGTTCACGATATTATAATCTGTATATTATTTTGTATTTTTAATATTTTGCACTTGTCACTGAGTGGTGGACATATAGTCCAGATTGAGTTAGCTTAAAAATAATTTTTTTACTTAGTCACACATTAACACTCAAGTAGAAATAATTCCAACACATCACGAAGTTGGTGGGCTAACTGATCTTTATCATTTCAGCGCAGCCAATTTTTATTTTTATTGTATTCTCTGTGTGTATCTCACATAAGGTTGCAGCAGAAATTAAGTCATTCATTTATTTATTTATTTTTCGAACACTTCTTCACATAAGTCACATTTATATAATATATGTGAGAAACATCCAACTTTTTAGACAGCGCTGTTACTCCAAAACATATAGATTAATCAAGCGCTCTCTAAATCAATCGAATGATGGGTCTCAGATTTGTTATTTTCATTTGATGCAATGACATTTATGTGATTCACATTAAATGATCACTTGAATGATCATAGCAATACGTGTATGTTTTTTTACACAGCCAATTGCACAGGCAAATTGATTTGAGTGATTGTGTCAGCTTAGTCCAAGATAAACATCATTTTATTTAATACTGTCTGGACAAGGAAAGTGCTGTCCTTCTGGAGAGAAAAATAGCATTTTTGACTTACCTGTAAAATCGAATTTTAACTGTGGGGGGAGGGGACTGACTGTGAGTACAGAGAGATTGCTGTTCCTAATCACTAGGAACAAACGATCACTCTGTACTTCCCGGTCAGAACGGGGATCTGTTTGCTTACATTGACAGATCCCTGTTTTGGCTCTCTGTGGAGCGATCATAGGTGGCCAGGGGACATCACGGCCGCCGACCACGCGCATCAGCATTCCCTGGCGTGCAACAGGCACACGTGCGTGCCTGCTATAGCTGTAACATGAACGGAAGTACAGCTACAGTGATTCGCAGGCACGAGCCGACCTGCCACAGTATAATGACTGTGGCTGGTCAGCAAGTGGTTAATCATACATCACATGATACAGGGGAGTTAAAGCCTTAGACCATTGGGGCATCCAAAAGTAATCCCATGAGGGGTGGACAATAACAAACAACAGCTAACAGGCCCACTAAAAACAAACAGAATAAAGAGGTATAAACAGAGAAGACCCTCACAGGACCACCTGCAGAACTTTCCAACTGAGGGCAGTGTTGGTCGAGACGTGAAAATCCACCTGGTAAAACTTGGCTTGTATGCTAAAGACCAAGTAGAAGCCTTATGGGCCCGAGAAATTGAGGTTTGATGTTTAAAAACCTAGGAAGCACTGACAGTTTTGGTGACCTTCACAGGATGGGGGAATCTTTTCCTTTAGGTAGTACGCCTGAGTAATGATTTTCCGAATCCACCTAGCAATTGAGGATTGAAAGGCAACCTGTTCCTTCCAAGAGCCCTCAGGGCAAAAACAAAAAGAAATGTTAGAATGATGAATCTGGGCCATGGTGAGATAGACTCGCATAGCCCTGACCACAACCAATCAACGGAAAGCATTCTCCTTAGAATGTTTTGGAGCTGGGCAAAAGAAAGGCAACACTATGTCCTGATTTAAATGAATCATTGAAACCACTTTGGACAAAAAGGAGCTGCCCACTTTTTGCAGAGGCAATTCTCAATTGCATTTTGTGGCACAAACCACATAGGTGGTGTGAACATATTGTGCAGATAGGCCCAGTCTTTGTGCAGATCCTTTTTAGTATGAGAATGCAATGGGAAGGACTGGACACTGGGGTGGCCTCCCCATGTCCCACCATGTCCCACCACCTGGAGGCCAGAGATCCCAGGTTGCTCTGTGGTGTGTGCCAAATCTTAGTTTAGGGGGTATTATGGTCATCATGCTTTTTTCCTTCTGCGGGTTTCATGCATTGTTATTGACCTACACAGACCTACATCCTTGACTGATTTGATTGATGGTGGCTTTACATTGCAGGACTTTTTTTGTTGTTGTAGAAATAAAGGAATTGTCAAAAACTGTGTTTATGTGTTTATTTGATTTCACTTTTTTTATGAATGAGTAGGGGTCTGGTAAAAAATGGTGGGGGGATGTTTTTCTTTTTTCTTTTGCATGTTTAGGCTATAGGCTAAGCGAGAGAAATGTAAATGTGTATGACTAGCCACTTATACATTATTTAGCATATATGCACATTACAACAAAAAATATATCTGAAACAAAATATCACTAGAAGTAAATTCTACAATTCTTGCAGCCTTTGTATACCCAGTTCCATTTTCTTCATCCAGTTATTTCTTCATCCCATGTTAGGGCCCATACATTGTACTGAATAAGTACAGAAGACAGGAACATATCACCACTTGGAAATTTCAGATCTGAGAATTAAAATATCAAGATAAGGGAAGTACCAAATCTCACCCTTTTCACATCTTGTGATTATGTGTAAAGATAGAGTTGACTTTTAGGCCCCTTTCACACTGCCCCTTTCCCCTTTCACACGGCCCCTATCAATCTTGAAAGTCACGATTTTGCCATGATTTACTGTGATTTTGCTGCCGCAATTTTGCTGAGATTTAAATGCAATTTCAGGCAATGCTTGTGTAAATTTGAGGTCTATGGACCTCAACTCGCATTAAAGTTGGACCAACGTAGTACAGGGACTACTTTGCAGTCGGTGCGTCTTGAAGTGGTACATAAATGAATGGTTATCATTGGGAATCATGGGGTATGACTTGTCAACTCTGATGTCCAAAGTCGCAGGAAAAGTCACACAGGTGTGAAAGGGGCCTTAAAGATTAACCACTTATCTACTGCTGTGCAGTTTTGAACAGCGAAGTGGTGGATGTTTATTTCTGCAGTCCTGTTCATAAATGGCACTGGAGAAATCACCCCTGTATGACCAGTGCACCTGCACCTGCCAATTTTAAAATTAATTAATTAAAATTAATTTAGATGGGGGCACATAAATATTCTCAATAATAGCCCCCATAATTTTTTGTGTTATTAGTCCCTGCAGATTTTTTTGAGTCAGGGGAATATATTTACCAAGAGTGAAGTATCAGTCATAATTATAACAAATGTCCAGTCTTCTTACACACATCACATCCTTCCTCATATTTCTTGAAGAATGCAGCTCAGCTATCTTGACAATTAATATCATTTCCCATTCTGAATACTGCAGACATTATCATGTTCCCAAAGCATTCAACAATACACCATTATGTTTCATGAGTCATAAATGGGCTGCAACCCATGGAAAAGCCTGCGTCTCAGGGCAGCAAGCCGTAGGACAGATCCCCGTGGCAAAACATTCCTTTCAGATGACTTCATAGTCTTCAGATATTCGGCCCATATCAGCTAAGTCATGTTACGATGAAAACATTTGAAATATTAAGAACACGTTACACTTGGAGATGTTGGAATACTTTCTAAGCAATTGAAAATACAGAATATTATAGGGTCTGACAGTGAACAAGTGAGTCACTGACTAATATTCTACAGTGAACATTAAGGAACAGTATCCATTGTAAGGCCTTTTGAATTCAAAACAAGTCATGCTTATTTCAGACCTAAAAGTGTAGTAACCTGTGGTAACCAAACAGAAAACCCCAGTAAATTAAATCTGGTCAGCTTTCATTTACAATTTAATTCTGCTTCTCTTACTAGATTAGGGCACATGATGCTTGTTTTCCTATACAAGTCTATGGAAATACAAAATCTGCTTAAAGTAGGTTATCCCCTGGGGGAATACTGCAAATGCTGTCTTTCAGTTCACATACCCAAAGAAGTATAGTCCCCTGCTCTTTGTCTCTACTCACAGATACAATTTAGAGACTCTCCATTCATTCCTTCCTCCAAGGCTCCATGTCAGCACTGGATCTCTACACAGGACTCACACCACGCTCCGTTTTTACAGTGTTCTCCTGTGGTGAGGTGCTTTTACTCTCCCCTAAATAAAATGAGAAGTTAACTCTTGCAATGCGGGTGCAGCCCCACTGCAAGGGAGGATGTCCTAATTACCCATATTTGGGATTTAAAGTGATACTAAACATGCATGGTTTGATTTACTTTGTCTCTTCTTTCTGTATGTGGGTGATGGCAATGTAATTATTTTAATTTCAAAAAAATCTGAGTACCTTTTTCCTAATCAATATACAGTTGTCACATGACCCAGCTCTTTCCCAGCCTATCTGCAGGAAAACATAAGCAGGAGGAGCTTCTAGTCCTCTGCTGCTGGTCACATGATCAAAAAAAAAAAACAACCTTTGGAATACGGAGTAAAAATAAATAAATAATATCAATAAACTGTTTGAAAATTTCATACAAATATATATTTGAAATTAAAAATGTTTTTATTCTGTGGAAATAACAGTGTGGGTGGATTTCTGCCAGTCACCGACTTTGCCATGCCCCTTTTCAGCCTGTGTCTTAGAATAAGAGGGAGATGAAGTCTCCAATAATCTACATTTAATATTCCACCCCAATTTTGTCTAGCTGGTTAGTGGGCATGGAAGTGAAGGGAGGGAGTGGGCTGTCATATACCACTGTATTTACACTCACATGTGTGACTCTATAGTCACATGGGCTGCTCAGATGTGATAGGGAGGAAATGCTTAGGGTAGAAAATACATTGAAAACTGAGCATGCGCACTAGCTGTCAGCACTGCTCTGCAAAATCCCCAACTACATCAGGGACATGGACAGGAAGGGGAGTCATAGAACAGCAGGATCAACAAGATTTCTTGCAGAATACAGAAAACAAATCCCATATGAACAGCATGTAATACTGCATTTATTGATAGATTTTGATAGATATGGGTCTATTGACACTTATTGACACTTTAGGGTAAAAAAAAACCTTTTACCTTTTGAACAACTTTAAGCTTTGACAATGAAAGATATGAGCTGATTGGTTGACATGTACAGCTGAGGAGAAATTCCCTTCATTGTCTATAGTAAAGTGGTCAGGAGTGTGTAATGCAGATGCCACTTTACAGAGCAAAACGAAAAATGACCCCCTCCTCCTTGTATAAGTCACCCAGCCAGGACATTTTTTAACCTTAATGCATTCTCTGAATTAAAGTGATTGTAAACCCATATTTTTTTTCTTTAAAATAACAACCATGTCATACTTACCTGCTCTGTGCAAAGGCTTTACACAGAACAGCCCTGATCCTCCTCTTCTTATAGGGAAAAAACAGGGAGGGGCCAACCTGAGTGTAGTATTAAAATGATGACTTTAATAGGATAAGATTAAAAACACTTACAAGATGATAGAAGATGCATGCATCAAATTAAAGTGCAGTCCTGGCATTCCACATGGCTCTGTAGTTCCCACCACTGTGACGGGGAGCTGGAAAGGATTGAGCAGCTGGCTGGAATGGATCACAGTGTTTCTCCAGGAGCCAAGAAGCTCCACACTGACCAGCATGGACCGTGGAACAGGAATTAATGTCACTGGCATCTGATTGGACCTAAGCAGGGCTGGAATCTTGTCAATCAGGGCTGCAGTGGTGAAAGGCTACGCGCTCGGAGCTGGCTGCTCCTTCTATTGGCCTCTATTGGATCCTCCTCTTCTTGGGTCTCCTTACTCCTATCCCCTACCGAGTGCCCACTATAGTAAGCCACTTTCTATGGGGGCACTTGTGCTGGCTCGCCCCCGAGCCAGCTCTGTGTGTCCATAGACACACAGAACATGGCTCGTTCCCCACAAACTCCTCACTAGCTGTGATTGACATTGGCTCCAGCTGCTGTCTCTGAGACTACGAGGAAGGAGAGAGCTGAGGGAGCCACTGCTCTCATGCTCAGCACTGGATCAAGACCAGGTTCAAGTTAGTATAAGGAGGAGCTGGGGGGATGAGAATGCATTAAAGGTAAAAAAAAAAAAACCTTCAGCCTTTAAAACCACTTTAACTTCCTCCCTAATGGCCACTTTCACCCCCTTCCTTCCCAGGCCAATTTTTCGCTTTCAGTTCTGTCGCACTTTGAATGACAATTGCTCAGTCATGCAACACTGTACCCAAAAAATATTTTATAATTTTTTTGAGAAAGATGGAGCTTTCTTTTGATGGTATTTAATCAACACTGGGTTTTTATTTTTTGCTAAATAAATGAAAAAAGACCAAACATTTTTCTTAGATTCTGTTAGAAAATGTTGTAAATAAGTAATTTTTCTCCTTTACTGATGTTCACTCATGAGGGTGCACTGATGGGCACTGATATGTTGCACTGATGGGCACTGATTGGCTCCACTCATGGGCACCGATGAGAGGGTACGGATGGGCACCGATGAGGAGGCACTGATGAGGCTGCACTGATGGGCACTGATAGGGGGCACTGATAGGCATCACTGTTGATGCCATTGTTGAAATTTTTGATGGTGTTTTACAACAATTGTCTGGTGTAAAGGGATGGACCAGTCAGCCTGGCCTTGTTAGGTGGGACACAATCTAGGAAGTGGAGCAGCTGTTTTTCTAAACCTTGTTACCTTGTTTGAATTTGGATATGAGCTACTTAAACTTTAGAGAGATGGTGATGAATTTTGGTATGAGTAATCCTGTTTTCTTTGGATGCTAGTTTGCTGATAACTTATCTGTACACCAGTCCACTGTCAGAGTTTTGTGGAGTGGCCCACCCCATCCCCAATGGTTGGTCCCTTTTTATGTCTCCCCTGCAACCTGAAATGATCTGACCTTTGCTCTCGAGATTTGCCATTTGTTTTTAACTAAGTGATCCTTAATTGAATAACTGTTACAAGTGAATATGCTAATCTGAAGAAGCGATGTATAGCCGTGAAACGCATTATTAGAGCAGTAATCTTGGCAGTAATCTTTTATACAAGATGAGTTTGTTTGTGTATTAAAATTTTCATGTCTTTAATGCTATACAAATGTTGTACAATAAAATATATGATCTGTTTTATATGATGTTTGGTATGTTTTCTAAATTACATGTAGATATTGGCAGGCCACCTTTCAAATCCCTATAACCCCTTTTTCTTCTAGGCCAGTATACAATCCCCATCTAGCTGCCTTTGCAGATTAAAGGGTAATCAATTAGGCAGTAAAAATGTGGTTCAACTGTATGTTTTTACTGCCCCCAACTGCAAGTGTAAACTTTGCCTAAATGTGCCATAGGTGAGTCTGAAAATTGCAAAATGTATCTTAGATATGCTGGACTGCTTTAACCATGATTGTCATAGTTTCTGTAGAATAGTAAAGTATAAATAATCTTAGGTTTCTTAAGAAACAATCTGAATAAAAAGTTTATACTCAGGAATTTGAGCGTCCTTCCAGAGAAGTAGAATTGCTTACAAGCACAGAAAAGCAGAAATTTGAACATTAATCGTAGGCATGTTAATTGCATACAAGAGCCAATAATTCCAACTAAACAAACCTCACACATAAGTGCTGTTAATTCCATCTTGGAGGTATTTGTATAGAAATAAAATTATAAGAAATATCAGCTTCTTATTTAAATTTTTTACATAAATATAGAAATTGATTTAAAAAAAAGTTTGTGGTGTTTATAAGGGGTATATTAAAAGTAATAACAGTAAATGACAGCTGATATTTAGTGCTGATAAACATTAGTGATGAGTCAAATGTACCTGGGCTCAGTACGGGGCAAGTTCAGTAAACATGACTAAAGTTCAGGTGCTGAATCTGAACCGTTATTGAAATCAATTGGAACCAAATGTTAAAAATCAATCATGGTCCTTTTCTAGGCTAATAAGCAAGGACTTGTCGGGAGCAGTGATTTTAATAATGCTTAAAGTGAAACAAAAAAAATGTAATTTTCCTTTAAATATCATGCCTGGGGGGTGTCTATAGTATGCCTGTAAAGTGGTGCAGTTTTCTGTGTTTAGAACAGTACCACAGCAAAATGAAATTTCTAAAGGAAAAAAAGTAATTTAAAAATCATTGCGGCTGGAATGAATTGTCGGGTCTCAGCAATATAGATAAATCTCAGAAAAAAACAGCATGGGTTTAAAAATTTTTTTATAAAAATTGTGTGGGGGTCCCCCCAAAATCCATACCAGGCCCTTCAGGTCTGGTATGGATATTAAGGGGAATCCTGCGCCAAATTAAATAGAAAAATTGTGTAGGGGTCCCCCCAAAAAAAAAAAAATCCATACCAGGCCCTTCAGGTCTGGTATGGATTTTAAGGGGAACCCTGCTCCAAAATGAAAAAAAAATGGCGTAGGGGTCTCCCCAAAATCCTTACCAGACCCTTATTCGAGCACGGAACCTGGCAGGCTGCAGGAAAAGAGGGGGGATGAGAGAGTGACCCCCCTGAACCATACTAGGCCACATGCCCTCACCATGGGGAGGGTGCTTTGGAGTAGCCCCCAAAGCAGCTTAGAACAAGCCGACCACGCTGTGGCCGTCTTTCGACTATAGCGCGGTCGGCATGTGGTTAATGTATATTGTCAAATATCCATTCTAGATAGAGCAAAAGACTGGATGGATCTGAGTGCTAACCCCTGATAAAGTATTAATAAAGTACTAACTTAGGGAGGGGGGGTATAACCAGGAAGGCACATGGGGGAGGGGGGAGAGAAAGAGTTGCGGGCTTCAGAGGGTGCAACGTCATAGGGGGGGGGGGGCTCCAAAAGTGTCCATCGAGAGTAGTAGTAATTAAAAAGATAGTAACAAGGAATGACATTAAGGGTTACGGATCCTCCGGGATTGGCTCATCATAGAAGAAGGAAAGCGTGTGGAGATCCAGTTGGTCATCTGGGGAGAGAGCTTAGGAGATGAACAGTTGCCATCTATTGAGAAAACGAGATCTGGATTTGAGGTCTTTGAAGTCTGTGAGGAGTCATTCTCTGTATAGAAGACTAAAACAGTCCTTTTTGAGTTGGGTGATGGGTGGACTTTGAGGTGAAATCCAATGTCTGAGGATGAGTCTTTTGCGATGAGTAGGCATAGCAGGATCCAATCTTTTGAGGGAGGGTTGGGGGCCGTCCCATTGAGGGATACGGCCTTAGATGAGGAGGATGACCACGGTAGCAGTAAGGGGTCCCAGTATCCAAAAATTAAGAGAAGAGGATCTTTGGGGAGTTTCAATAGTGTGGCTTCGAATATGAAGAAGATAACTTGATCCCAAAATGAGGAGATGAAGGAGCAGGACCAAAAGCGATGTGAGAGTGAGGGCTTGGTAGCTGAACATAGGGGGCATGAAACTCCTTCCTTCTTGAATTTGGGCGAGAGGAAGGCAATATATGCTCGGTGAGCTATCTTTAGCTGAGTTTCCCTTCATGTTTCATTAGGTGTTAGACGGAGAACTCTTTGAAGGCCAGTCAGAATCTTTTCGACAAGATTAGGATAAGGGAAGTCTTTGTTCCAGTTGGCAATGGAAGATGATGTGGGAGGCGGAGGAGAGTCAAGTAGAAGAGGCTTGTAAATGTCCGAGATAGTGAAGTGACCATTCTTTAACAACAGATCCAAGAAGCTTGGTTTAAATCTCAAAGACTCTTTTTTTCAGGTACTGGATATAAAGCTGACACATTGATTGTAATAAAATATATGGGAAGGAGGTAGAGAGAATTGGGTAGATACCGTTGAAAAGGGAAGAGTTTTTCCAGTGGTGGGGTCACAGAGCATGAAGAAGTTTGACAGGCCATGCTCCTGCCATAATTCAAATGGTTTGCAGTGTGTACCGGGAAGAAAACCAGGATTCTCTTGGATGGGTAGGTGGGAGGAAAAGTAGGATGGGAGTTTAAGGATTTTTCTGGTCTCTCTCCAGGCCAAGGCTATGTCACGTAGAAGGAGATTGTGTTGAAGTGGCAGGGGAACAGACTTCCACCTGCAATGTAGGAGGGCCACCAGGGAATAGGGGTGAGCCATTTCAGTCTCCAGTGCATAATTGGAGTGCCGGGATTGGTGGGCCAGCCAGTCGAGGCTAGTCCTAATTAAACAGGCAAGGTTATACATTCTAATATGTGGTAAGCTAATGCCCCCCTCACTCCTGGGAAGGTGCAGTTTTCTAAAAGCTATGCATGGTCTTTTGCCGTGTCAGAGGAATTTGGAAATTTTAGAGTTGAGAGCTGAGATATCTCTGTGTTTCAGCAATAGCGGAATAGTTTGCCAAGGATACAGTAGTCTGGCGAAGCTTATCATTTTGACAAGGTGGCACCTTCCCAAGAGCGATAGGGGGAGATCCATCCAGTTAGACAGTTCCTAAGAGAGTTTGCCAAAGAGAGGGGGGTAGATAAGATGGTAAAGAGAAGAGGGCAGTTTCCCAATCTTAATTCCAAGGTAGGTGATATGTGACGTGGCAACTTGAAAGAGAGAGTTTTTAGACCAAGGGGGTATAGATTGACCGCCGATTGGGAGAATTTCGCTTTTAGAGTAGTTTATGCAGAGCATATTCTAAAATCATCAAAGATGCTTTTAATTGTCAAGATGTCAGCTGGGGGATTAGATGTGAAAATGAGGACATCATCTGCGAAGAGTGATGTACGCATTTCCGTGGAGCCTACTGAGATGCCTCGAATGGGAGCATTGAGGGATAAGAATCTGGAGAAGGGTACTAGAGCAATGTTAAATAATAGGGAAGATAGAGGGCACCCCTGCCTGGTTCCTTTGTGAAGGCGGAATTCTTCTGAGAGAAGACCCGCTGCAACTAATTTAGCTGAGGGCGATGCATACATTGAGTTTATGAGGTGACAGAAAGTGCCGTTATAACCCATCTTGGAGAGCGATAGAGCGTCTAGGGTGATTATGACATAGTCACCTTTGGGATCTTGTTTGGCTTGTTCGAGGGCTAATAACACCTTGCGAATATTCAGGGTGGCCGTGCGTCCTTTTACAAAACCGGATTGTGCAGGGTGAAAAAGGTCGGGGAGGATTGCTGCTAATCTGGAGGCCACTGTTTTCGATAGTATTTTGACATCTATGTTAAGTAATGAAATAGGCCTGTGCGAACCCGATTCTAACGGGTCTTTACCCTTTTTTGCAAGAAGCTTAATGATTGCTTTATTACCCGTAGGGAGATATGGGCCACCAGCCCAGATGCCGGAATATACAGAGTGAAGAATACGTATCGTTATGTCGGGGAGCGTTTTATAAAACTCGCTAGTAAAGCCGTCAGGACCAGGGGCTTTTGAGGGGCGAAGATTTCTAATGGCTTGTGTTAGTTCGTCTGTCGTGATGGGGGCATTTAGGGATTCTAGCTGGATGGGAGAGATGGTAGGAAGGTGCATCTTGTCTAGAAAGGAATGTGCAGCGTCTTTGTTAATAGGGTCTGGGCCATATAGGGCCGTGTAGAATTGCAACATGGCTTTGTTGATATCAGGAGGGGTGGAGTGCACTTTCCCCCGGTGATCTCAAAGCGAGGTAATGTGAGTTGGTCGGAAAAATCCCTTGCAGAGCCTAGAAAGAAGTTTCCCAGACTTGTTCCCAAATTTGTGAAAGGTGGCGTCTAGATGGGCCTTTTTTGTAAGTTCCAGGGTAGTTGCCCAGGCGTCGAAAGAGGATTTGGCTGCCGACCATTCATTTCTGTCGGTGGAAGTGTTAGAAGTAACAAGTTTAAGTTGCGCACTGTGTAGTCTAGTGCTGGCTAGCTTAAATTTAGATAGCGCAGTTTTTTTAAAAGTAATGGCGTATGATATGATCCTAGCCCTCAGGTAAGCTTTTCCAGCATCCCAAAGGAGGTTTGGGTTGCTTGAATGGGAGGCATTGGCTGAGGAGAATTCTTCCCAGGAGCACACCATATAATTTCTAAAGTCAGTGTTGTTGTGAAGAAATGAGGGAAAGCGCCAGAGGTTAGGGAGATCCAGTTGTTCAAGGGTAAGTAATATTGGGGCATGGTCAGAAATGGCAATGTCTTCTATTCCGGTGTCTGAGACATAGGGAATAAGGTTGTCAGAGCCAAAGAAGTAATCAATTCTGGTCAGGATCTTGTGGGGGTTGGAGTAGAAAGTAAAGGCCCTGTCTGTAGGATGAGATAGGCGCCACAGGTCTGAAAGATGTAGGGAGTCTATGGTTGATGCGAACAAAGTGGGGGCAGAGGAAGAGGGAGTTGCTACTGAAGGTTTTGGTGTGGACCTGTCCCCTGTCAAGTGCATAATGTCATTGAAATCTCCCCCAATCAAGTGGGGGTAGATGGGAGGGGGTGAGGAGTAACGAGGATAATAAGCAAAAAAAGGACTTTGTCGAGCTGTTAGGGGCATAAATGTTAGATATTAGTAACTCCTTAGAGCCGAGTTTAACTCGGATTGAGATAAAGCGCCCCTGGTCGTCTGTGTCAGTAGAGAGGACGGAGCATGGGAGGTTTCTGTTAATCAGTAGGAGGACACCAGCTTTGCCCCCCACTGCTTCTGAGCCCAGGAATGTCCCCACCCACAGTTTCTGCATACGATGGAAGTCAGAGGAGTGGAGGTGGGTTTCCTGAAGTAGCTCTATGTCGGTTTTTAACCGTTTAAGGTGGCGAAGGATCTTCATTCTCTTGTGGGGAGAACGGAGACCCTTCACATTCCATGAAGTTACCCTAAGAGGCAATGTTAAAGAGGAGAATTTTAAGGGGACCTGTGACCAATGTACTATAAAAAGAATATAGGGGACTCGGATGAGACATAGAGTTACAGGGGTCATATGAGCTGCTAGCTGTAGGGTAGACGATGCATGAGGTAGTGCAATAAGGGAGGAGTGGGATGAGAAAAAAGGATGGAGGGAACCAAACAGGGAAAAACAACAGAAACAAAGTAAACATATTCGTGAACTTCACTTTTTTCCACATGAATTCACTGTGCAAGCGGCTCCCCATACAGGACCCTTAATGAAGGAGGGGGAGATAGCGGAGGTGCCTGAGAGCCCTGGGACTAGTGGCACGAAGCTCGAGAGGTCCAGTTTGTTATAAAAGAGGGAGTGAAGAGTGGTGCACAGCAGATTCATATTGAAAAAGGGAACAATTAGGGAACAATTAGGACACAGAGTCAACATCTCGTTAGCGCAGATCTAATATTTAAAACCAAACATTCGGATGCAACACTAGGACAAACAGTTAAACAAGGCATTATGACATCTGCCGGTGTCTCTCGGCTGGCGGGCCTGTTAGTAGTATTGAATTGAATTAAATTTAATGTAAATTAAAATTTAAATTGAATTGAAATTTAAATTTAAATTTCTGTGAGGACATAGGAAATACCAAAAAGAAGAGAAAAAAAAAAATATATAAGTACAGTGGAATTTGCAAGAATAATGGAGACTGTAAGTCCGGGTTGGAACAGCATAGCTTCCAAAGGGATCAATAAGGGAGTAGTGATTGGTTGCTGGTTCTGAGTGGCTTCAGAATAGACCCTGCAACAGGGTAGGGCAGGTCGGCTGGAGGATGAGCAGAGAGATAAGTGTCGGAAAGAGCATATGTAAAAAAAACAAAAAACATACGACCTGTGGTGGAGGATGAAATTACTGCGATCAGAGCCAAGAGTTCAGCGCAGAGTGTATCTGTTGCGATGATCCGGAGCAGAAGACCTAAAACGCTTGGGGGAGTCTTTGCGCAGGCTTCTTTGTTCCAGAGAGCGGAGACTGGTGGCAGACTTGGAAGGCGTCTGGTGGAGAGAGTCCGGGCGAAGAGAGCGGATAAAAGATTCGGCTTTTGAAGGATCTTGTTCCCCATTGGGCGATTTAAGACGGAGGGTTGCGGGGAATGCCAGAGTAAATTTTATTTGCTGCTTGAATAGTTCGGAACAAACTGGTTGGAAGGCCTTCTTGGAGACTTCTATCGAGTAGTCGGCGAAAATTAGGATTTTTACCCCATCTATTTGAAGAGCCGGAGATTCCGGAATGTTTGGAGAAGAATGGATTTGTTCACATAATTTAAGTACTTGGCAATGATGGGGCGTGGGGATTTGCGCTCCGGTTTGAGGGAGCCCATCCGGTGTGCGCGTTACACTGTGAATGGTCCTGAGAGGCCCATTGCTTCGGAGATGCGTTTGGAGCAGAAGTCTGCAAGGGCAGCAGAGGGTAGCGACTCTGGGACGCCTACGAAACGCAGGTTGCTCCGTCTGGATCTATTTTCCAGATCTTCCAATTTCTGGATAATGTATTGGTTGGTCTTGTCTTGGGAGTGCTCAGTAGCTTGTGTTTGGTAAAGTTCATCCTCAACTTCTGATAGGCGATGTTCAACTTCATTCAGCCTATTGGTGTGTTCAGAAAGCTGGGCCTTGATTTGTTTCATGCCTGCATTGACTGCCTTTTCCACAGAGGCTGCAATCATAGGGGTCAAGAGGGCAGCCACTGCTTGTGCTATGCGCTGTGTGTGACCATATTCCCCAGGGGGGGTATCAGTAGTGTTGTCCCCTGGAAGGATTGTATGAGAGGGTGGTAAAACTGTGCCCTGGGGTGCTGAGGGAGGTGAGGCTGAGATCGCCTGGTTAGAGCAGCCACTAACCTCCATAGCTCCTGGCTGTGTGTCCGTCACGGCGGGCGAGTAGGCCGAAGCCGGGGGCTCGATTTGCGGCCTGTCCGACGGGGCCGGCACGGCCGCGTACGACCGGGTGCCGTTTTTTTCAAGAAAACGGTCCATCTGTGTCCTTGGTGGTGGTGGGCGAGCTGTATGGGCCGCTCAGATCAGTTTTTTAGGCCAAGTTAGAAAGCCTGGAGCGGGAGCTGTGGAGAGGCGCAGCTACCTCATGCGGCACCGGAACCGGAAGTGAGTTGGCACTTCTATCGCCGACTGTCCTCCATCTTGCAACCCCAGTGCACATGCGCTGTGCACTGGGGAAGCTTGCTGTGTCAGTGGGTGGAGTGGGCGGGGCTCCGTTCCGGCATCAGTGTCTCTGACGCCCGCTGGGGACAGAGCCGCACGCACACCACTCGGGGGGCGTAACTGTGCTCGGCCCTGTTCTCTCCCCTCTCCATCACCTGTTCGCAATTGGCTTTGCGGCAGCTGATTGGAGTGTATGGGATACATTTAAACACCGGACATCATGTCCGCCCGTACTCCACAGCTGAGTCTGTGGGATGCCGAGCGAATGGTCCAGTACACACACTGAATCTGGTGCAACAAGGTAGATATACATTCTGTGCTTACCTCGATCTATATACCCACAACTATTACCTAATATCATTAAGGTGGGTTTGCAAACCCATCTTGCTGCATACATTCAATTGCATATATCTATGACCAACATCTAATACTATTAAGGCATGCCTGTAAACTTACTCTGTTGCATACCCTCAACCATGAAACACCCTCCTTATGTATACACACTTATGTGTGCACTGATTATTTTAATGCATACAGATATTATGGCAAGCCGTTAACTACAAACCTTGCTGTCTATTTTTTGCATCGAGGCAAAACTCTTTTTGTCAATTTATGCCCATATACCTATATGCACATTAATTACTTACTACTTATAGACATCTTGATATGTCTTGAACCCCTCTCTCTATATTTTAAATCTTATGGAGACTAGTAGTCCGTCAACATCCCTATTTATGCCCACTATACATTAATATTCACAATTACTATTAATGATTACAATCTAGTCATTTACATTAAATTTGGGCTATACTTTTGCTACACAAATAAAATATTCCTTCATTTTTTTATAAATAGCATTAATATCCCCCACAGTTATCATTGCATCTCGTGGGCCTAAAACCCTCATCAATTCATCCACCCTCCCTGCATTACTGCGCCAGGTATTTTAAATCAATATTAATTATATCTCAATTATTAATTTTCATTGGACCAATTTTGACCATCTAAATATTTTGTCTACCTCATTTGTTGCATCAGTTTCTCAATTGACTATACTTTTTTCATTCTTTAGGCCTTAGCGCCTTTTTTTCGCCACAGTGTCTCTCCTGGACCCACCTAGCGGTATCCTTCTGGGAATTTTCAGGACTCTTTTGCCTATTGGCAATAAAAAAACAGCACACTTTAACTATATATCCATCATCCTGTATACACGGGAGCCCTGGACATTGGGAAGCCATCTCTGTTACCTTACCTACTCCACTGTTTTTAATGAATGCTACGCCATACTCATACAGCACCATATTCTGATATGTAAGTACATGGACAAAACTAGCATCCAATTCATGTAAATCAATTTTCCCTGTGCTAATACCCTGTCATTTGTATTCTCCACTAGAATTACGCTCTATGCTATATACCCACCCCTGAGGAAGGAGACTCCTAGCGCTCCGAAACGCGTAGAGTGATTATCCCTGTAGGTGACTGTACCATATATGGGTGTTAGTTCACTAGCCAATTGTATCGTGTTTTGTTAATTATTATGTTGCTAATGAATACATGTATGTTTTTTATGACATCATTTTATCTATCCTATGAATAAATAAACTGTTTTTCATTCATTTTATTGTTGTACGTGCCTTTAAAATCCACCACTAGTCTTTTATGTGTTTAAATTACTGGCAAAATAATGGCTCCCTGACAATTTCCTCTGTTTGTAAATAAAAAATCAATCTGGAGAGTCCCTTTATCGATAGCAGACCAGTATCCTAGATGAGGGTCTGGTCTAGATGTTAATGTGGAGATCCCACACAAAAAAACATTGCATCCCCCCCCCCCCCCCCGCTCTTTATACAAGGTCTTTCAGGTCCCCCCCAAAAAATCTGCATATTCCCTTATCTAAATGTGTGGTTTGGCAGGACAGGAAAGAAGGGGGGAGCTGATGTGAACCGCCTCCTTAACCCTACCAGGCCTCTTGCCCTCAACATTGGGGGGCACCTTGTCCCCATGTTGATAAGGACATGGGCCTCTTCTTCACAACCCTGGCCCCTGAAGTTTTGGGCACATGGCCTGCCAGGTTGTGTGATTGGATAAGAGTATGGTGTGGATTTTTGAAGGGGATCTATTGTTTTTTTTGTGTGTCAGTTCCCCCTGAGGGGCTTGGTATGAATTAGGGGAATTTTTTTAAAACTATCCCTGCCCCTGGGATCCTTGTTGGAGATTTCGAGCCATATAAGTGAATGGAGCCGGTGACTTCACTGGTTGTTAAGGACTCAGTGGTGCTTGTACATGTCGTCATCATTAACAACCATTGAAAGTGGTAAGCTGTCATATTCAGGTCCTTCTCAAAAAATTAGCATATTGTGATAAAGTTCATTATTTTCTGTAATGTACTGATAAACATTAGACTTTCATATATTTTAGATTCATTACACACAATTGAAGTAGTTCAAGCCTTTTCTTGTTTTAATATTGATGATTTTGGCATACAGCTCATGAAAACCCAAAATTCCTATCTCAAAAAATTAGCATATCATGAAAAGGTTCTCTAAACGAGCTATTAACCTAATCATCTGAATCAACTAATTAACTCTAAACACCTGCAAAAGATTCCTGAGGCTTTTAAAAACTCCCAGCCTGGTTCATTACTCAAAACCGCAATCATGGGTAAGACTGCCGACCTGACTGCTGTCCAGAAGGCCATCATTGACACCCTCAAGCAAGAGGTAAGACACAGAAAGAAATTTCTGAACGAATAGGCTGTTCCCAGAGTGCTGTATCAAGGCATCTCAGTGGGGAGTCTGTGGGAAGGAAAAAGTGTGGCAGAAAACGCTGCACAACGAGAAGAGGTGACCGGACCCTGAGGAAGATTGTGGAGAAGGACCGATTCCAGACCTTGGAGGACCTGCGGAAGCAGTGGACTGAGTCTGGAGTAGAAACATCCAGAGCCACCGTGAACAGGCGTGTGCAGGAAATGGGCTACAGGTGCCGCATTCCCCAGGTCAAGCCACTTTTGAACCAGAAACAGCGGCAGAAGCGCCTGACCTGGGCTACAGAGAAGCAGCACTGGACTGTTGCTCAGTGGTATAAAGTACTTTTTTCGGATGAAAGCAAATTTTGCATGTCATTCGGAAATCAAGGTGCCAGAGTCTGGAGGAAGACTGGGGAGAGGGAAATGCCAAAATGCCTGAAGTCCAGTGTCAAGTACCCACAGTCAGTGATGGTCTGGGGTGCCATGTCAGCTGCTGGTGTTGGTCCACTGTGTTTTATCAAGTGCAGCTAGCTATCAGGAGATTTTGGAGCACTTCATGCTTCCATCTGCTGAAAAGCTTTATGGAGATGAAGATTTCATTTTTCAGCACGACCTGGAACCTGCTCACAGTGCCAAAACCACTGGTAAATGGTTTACTGACCATGGTATTACTGTGCTCAATTGGCCTGCCAACTCTCCTGACTAGGGATGGGCCCGGTGCTCGATGCGAACCCACGTTCGCATCGAGCACCGGGCGTTCGCTCGCTCGGCGAGCCCAGAACTATTTTGGCCGCTCGCATCACGTTCGTGTGATACGAGCGGCCCCGCAATGCATTGCGGCCGGCGCGGCCGGCGCAGTGCATTGCTGGCTGATGATTGGCCAAGCATGCACTGTGACCCCGCATGCTTGGCCAATCACAGCCCCGGAATTTCGAAGAGCCATAATTGGCTACAGGCAGGACGCCTGTAGCCAATTACAGCTCAGGGGCTGTAGTACACGCCCCCCCCTATAAAAGGCCGCCACGCCGTCTGCGCCGGTCACATGCTGTTCCGGCGCAGATTGAGCAGGCTAGATCTGTGACACTCTGCTGCATTTAGTTAGTTAGAGAGATTTACTTACAGAGATTGAGTTAGATAGATTCAGTTACAAAGATTGATTAAGAAAGAGGGGCTTGTAGTGTGTTCGTGGCAGGCAGGCAGAGCTCCTATATTTTGTTCCCAGAAGCACCTATAGGACTTGTAGTGTGTTCGTGGCAGGCAGGCAGAGCTCCTATATTTTGTTCCCAGAAGCACCTATAGGACTTGTAGTGTGTTAGTGGCAGCAGGCAGAGCTCCTATATTTTGTTACCAGAAGCACCTATAGGACTTGTAGTGTGTTCGTGGCAGGCAGGCAGAGCTCCTATATTTTTGTTACCAGAAGCACCTATAGGACTTGTAGTGTGTTCGTGGCAGGCAGGCAGAGCTCCTATATTTTGTTCCCAGAAGCACCTATAGGACTTGTAGTGTGTTCGTGGCAGGCAGGCAGAGCTCCTATATTTTGTTCCCAGAAGCACCTATAGGACTTGTAGTGTGTTCGTGGCAGGCAGGCAGAGCTCCTATATTTTGTTCCCAGAAGCACCTATAGGACTTGAAGTGTGTTAGTCCCATTACACACAGACCTACATTTTCTTCCCAGAAGCACCTATAGGACTTGAAGTGTGTTAGTCCCATCACACAGAGATCATATATTTTGTTCCCAGAAGCACCTATAGGACTTGAAGCGTGTTAGTCCCATTACACACAGACCTACATTTTCTTCCCAGAAGCACCTATAGGACTTGAAGTGTGTTAGTCTCATCACACAGAGATCATATATTTTGTTCCCAGAAGCACCTATAGGACTTGAAGTGTGTTAGTCCCATTACACACAGACCTACATTTTCTTCCCAGAAGCACCTATAGGACTTGAAGTGTGTTAGTCCCATCACACAGAGATCATATATTTTGTTCCCAGAAGCACCTATAGGACTTGAAGTGTGTTAGTCCCATTACACACAGATCTACATTTTCTTCCCAGAAGCACCTATAGGACTTGAAGTGTGTTAGTCCCATCACACAGACCTTTATTTCCTTCCAGAAGCACCTATAGGACTTGAAGTGTGTTAGTCCCATCACACAGAGATCATATATTTTGTTCCCAGAAGCACCTATAGGACTTGAAGTGTGTTAGTCCCATCACACAGACCTTTATTTCCTTCCCAGAAGCACCTATAGGACTTGAAGTGTGTTAGTCCCATTACACACAGACCTACATTTTCTTCCCAGAAGCACCTATAGGACTTGAAGTGTGTTAGTCCCATCACACAGAGATCATATATTTTGTTCCCAGAAGCACCTATAGGACTTGAAGTGTGTTAGTCCCATTACACACAGACCTACATTTTCTTCCCAGAAGCACCTATAGGACTTGAAGTGTGTTAGTCCCATCACACAGAGATCATATATTTTGTTCCCAGAAGCACCTATAGGACTTGAAGTGTGTTAGTCCCATTACACACAGACCTACATTTTCTTCCCAGAAGCACCTATAGGACTTGAAGTGTGTTAGTCCCATCACACAGAGATCATATATTTTGTTCCCAGAAGCACCTATAGGACTTGAAGTGTGTTAGTCCCATTACACACAGACCTACATTTTCTTCCCAGAAGCACCTATAGGACTTGAAGTGTGTTAGTCCCATTACACACAGACCTACATTTTCTTCCCAGAAGCACCTATAGGACTTGAAGTGTGTTAGTCCCATCACACAGAGATCATATATTTTGTTCCCAGAAGCACCTATAGGACTTGAAGTGTGTTAGTCCCATTACACACAGACCTACATTTTCTTCCCAGAAGCACCTATAGGACTTGAAGTGTGTTAGTCCCATCACACAGACCTTTATTTCCTTCCCAGAAGCACCTATAGGACTTGAAGTGTGTTTAGTCCCATCACACAGAGATCATATATTTTGTTCCCAGAAGCACCTATAGGACTTGAAGTGTGTTAGTCCCATCACACAGACCTTTATTTCCTTCCCAGAAGCACCTATAGGACTTGAAGTGTGTTAGTCCCATTACACACAGACCTACATTTTCTTCCCAGAAGCACCTATAGGACTTGAAGTGTGTTAGTCCCATCACACAGAGATCATATATTTTGTTCCCAGAAGCACCTATAGGACTTGAAGTGTGTTAGTCCCATTACACACAGACCTACATTTTCTTCCCAGAAGCACCTATAGGACTTGAAGTGTGTTAGTCCCATCACACAGAGATCATATATTTTGTTCCCAGAAGCACCTATAGGACTTGAAGTGTGTTAGTCCCATTACACACAGACCTACATTTTCTTCCCAGAAGCACCTATAGGACTTGAAGTGTGTTAGTCCCATCACACAGAGATCATATATTTTGTTCCCAGAAGCACCTATAGGACTTGAAGTGTGTTAGTCCCATTACACACAGACCTACATTTTCTTCCCAGAAGCACCTATAGGACTTGAAGTGTGTTAGTCCCATCACACAGACCTTTATTTCCTTCCCAGAAGCACCTATAGGACTTGAAGTGTGTTAGTCCCATTACACACAGACCTACATTTTCTTCCCAGAAGCACCTATAGGACTTGAAGTGTGTTAGTCCCATCACACAGAGATCATATATTTTGTTCCCAGAAGCACCTATAGGACTTGAAGTGTGTTAGTCCCATCACACAGACCTTTATTTCCTTCCCAGAAGCACCTATAGGACTTGAAGTGTGTTAGTCCCATTACACACAGACCTACATTTTCTTCCCAGAAGCACCTATAGGACTTGAAGTGTGTTAGTCCCATCACACAGAGATCATATATTTTGTTCCCAGAAGCACCTATAGGACTTGAAGTGTGTTAGTCCCATCACACAGAGATCATATATTTTGTTCCCAGAAGCACCTATAGGACTTGAAGTGTGTTAGTCCCATTACACACAGACCTACATTTTCTTCCCAGAAGCACCTATAGGACTTGAAGTGTGTTAGTCCCATTACACACAGACCTACATTTTCTTCTCAGAAGCACCTATAGGACTTGAAGTGTGTTAGTCCCATCGCACAGAGCTCCTCTATTTTCTTCTCAGCAGCACCCACAGGACTTCTAGTGTGTTAGTGGCATCACACAGAGCTCCTCTATTTTCTTTGCAGAAGCACCCACAGGACTTCTAGTGTGTTAGGGGCATCACACAGAGCTCCTCTATTTTCTTTGCATAAGCACCCACAGGACTTCTAGTGTGTTAGTGGCATCACACAGAGTTCCTCTATTTTCTTTGCATAAGCACCCACAGGACTTCTAGTGTGTTAGTGGCATCACACAGAGCTCCTCTATTTTCTTTGCAGAAGCACCCACAGGACTTCTAGTGTGTTAGTGGCATCACACAGAGCTCCTCTATTTTCTTTGCAGAAGCACCCATAGGACTTCTAGTGTGTTAGTGGCATCACACAGAGCTCCTATATTTTCTTCTCAGCAGCACCCACAGGACTTCTAGTGTGTTAGTGGCATCACACAGAGCTCCTCTATTTTCTTTGCAGAAGCACCCACAGGACTTCTAGTGTGTTAGTGGCATCACACAGAGCTCCTCTATTTTCTTTGCAGAAGCACCCATAGGACTTCTAGTGTGTTAGTGGCATCACACAGAGCTCCTCTATTTTCTTCTCAGCAGCACCCACAGGACTTCTAGTGTGTTAGTGGCATCACACAGAGCTCCTCTATTTTCTTTGCAGAAGCACCCATAGGACTTCTAGTGTGTTAGTGGCATCACACAGAGCTCCTATATTTTCTTCTCAGCAGCACCCACAGGACTTCTAGTGTGTTAGTGGCATCACACAGAGCTCCTCTATTTTCTTTGCATAAGCACCCACAGGACTTCTAGTGTGTTAGTGGCATCACACAGAGCTCCTCTATTTTCTTTGCAGAAGCACCCACAGGACTTCTAGTGTGTTAGTGGCATCACACAGAGCTCCTCTATTTTCTTTGCAGAAGCACCCACAGGACTTCTAGTGTGTTAGTGGCATCACACAGAGCTCCTCTATTTTCTTTGCAGAAGCACCCATAGGACTTCTAGTGTGTTAGTGGCATCACACAGAGCTCCTATATTTTCTTCTCAGCAGCACCCACAGGACTTCTAGTGTGTTAGTGGCATCACACAGAGCTCCTCTATTTTCTTTGCAGAAGCACCCACAGGACTTCTAGTGTGTTAGTGGCATCACACAGAGCTCCTCTATTTTTCTTTGCATAAGCACCCACAGGACTTCTAGTGTGTTAGTGGCATCACACAGAGCTCCTCTATTTTCTTTGCAGAAGCACCCACAGGACTTCTAGTGTGTTAGTGGCATCACACAGAGCTCCTCTATTTTCTTTGCATAAGCACCCACAGGACTTCTAGTGTGTTAGTGGCATCACACAGAGCTCCTCTATTTTCTTTGCAGAAGCACCCATAGGACTTCTAGTGTGTTAGTGGCATCACACAGAGCTCCTATATTTTCTTCTCAGCAGCACCCACAGGACTTCTAGTGTGTTAGTGGCATCACACAGAGCTCCTATATATTCTTCTCAGCAGCACCCACAGGACTACCGACTACAATGGCTGGAAGACCACCAAGGGGAGGCAGAGCGTGCAGAGCCAAGAACACAGGGCAGGCAGGCTCTGTTTCTAGTGGACGTGGCCGTGGACGTGGACGTGGTCGTGCATCGTCATCAGCACGTGGCCATGGGACACGCGCGTCTTTGTTTTCGGCAGCTGGACATGTGGAGCCGCATCATGCTGAAGGCTTGGTAGAATGGATGACCAAGCCCTCCTCATCCTCCTCATCCTCTCTCACCCAGGCTCAGGGTACTGACAGAGCATCATCAGCCACCCCTTCCCTAGACCCACCATGTCCTCCTGAGGAGTCCCCCGAACTCTTTGAGCACAGTGTTGGGTACATGCTCCAGGAGGATGCCCAACGATTCGAAGGCTCGGATGATGATACCCAGCTTGAGGAATCTGGCAGTACTGTTCCACCAGCTGCAGCTTACTGCCAGGTTTGCTCTAGTGGTGAAGAGGGAGGGGATGATGAGGTCACTGACTCCACGTGGGTGCCTGAAGGGAGAGAGGATGAGGAGGAGGACGAGGAGGAGGAGGATGCGGCGTCACATGTCCAACGAGGCAGGATGCCCCCTGGAGGCCAGGTAGAGGCCAGCACAGCAACTGTACAACACCGCAGAGCTCCGCCTGTGCAGGGCGCTGCCTCTGCACGTTATCAGAAAAGTTCTTTGGTGTGGGCCTTTTTTGAGACGAGTGCAGCAGATCGCACCACTGCTATTTGCAATATTTGTCTCAAGCGTATCTCGCGTGGCCAAAACATCAGCCGCTTGGGCACCACAAGCATGACCAGACATATGGCGACCTGCCATGCAGCTCGTTGGCAGGCACACATAAAAGACCCACACCAAAGAACTAAGCGGACCTCTCCTTGCTCCTCCTCAGCTGGGATCTCCATCCCCACTACACCTTCAGTCCTCTCTGAAAGCTGCTCTGAGAGGACTGAAGGTGTAGAATTAGGTGTGTCACAACCAAGTACTTGCAGTACACCGACGTCCGATTGCAGCAGGCAAATTTCCCTGCCCCAGCTGCTGGACCGTAGAAAGAAGTACACTCCCAGCCATCCACATGCCCAGCGGTTGAATGCTAGCCTGGCTAAATTGCTAGCACTTCAACTGCTGCCTTTTCAGTTGGTAGACTCGGCCCCCTTCCGTGAGTTTGTTCAATGTGCGGTTCCTCAGTGGCAGGTTCCCAAACGCCACTTTTTCTCGCGGAAGGCGATTCCGTCTCTCTACCGGCATGTGGAGGGCAATGTCCATGCCTCGCTGGACAGGGCGGTCAGCGGTAAGGTGCATATTACCGCTGACTCATGGTCCAGCAGGCATGGACAGGGAAGGTACCTTTCTTTCACGGCCCATTGGGTCACTCTATTGGCAGCTGGGAGGGATGCAGGACAAGGTGCAGTAGTGTTGGAGGTTGTTCCGCCACCACGCCTCCAAAACGCGACTACTGCTACTGGTTGTGACACACCTCTCTCCTCCACCCCCTCCTCTTCTTCTTCCTCCAGTGCTCTGTCCTTGGAACCAGCGGTGCTCCGTAGGCGTACAAGGGGCTACGCAAGTACGCAGGCAAAAAGATGCCATGCCGTGCTTGCGCTGGTGTGTTTGGGGGACAGGAGCCACACTGGGCCAGAGGTTCTGGCAGCTCTGCAGGGGCAGGCCGAGAGGTGGTTGACGCCACGTCAGCTTAAGCCAGGAATGGTCGTTTCTGACAATGGCACCAACCTCCTCTCCGCCCTGCGACAGGGGCAGCTCACCCATGTGCCCTGCATGGCTCACGTCCTCAACCTGGTGGTGCAGCGGTTCTTGGGCAGGTTCCCAGGCTTACAGGATGTCCTGAGGCAGGCCAGGAAAGTCTGTGTGCATTTCCGCCGATCTTATAATGCCAGTGCTCGGCTGACTGAGCTGCAAAAGGAGCTGAACCTGCCCAAGAACCGCCTAATATGTGACATGCCCACCAGGTGGAACTCAACGTTGGCCATGCTGCAGCGACTGCACACGCAGCAGAGGGCCATCAATGAGTACCTTTGCGACTACGGACAGGGTCAGGGGAGCTTGGTTTTTTTTCCCCACGTCAGTGGAGCATGATCAGGGATGCATGCACTGTCCTCTCACCATTTGAGGAGGCCACGAGGATGGTGAGCAGTGACAGTGCATGCATCAGTGACACTGTCCCTCTTGTCCACCTGTTGGAGCATACGCTGCGTGGGATAATGGACAGGGCACTTGAGGCAGAACAGAGGCAGGAAGAGGAGGACTTCCTTGCCTCTCAAGGCCCCCTTTATCCGGACAGTGTTCCTTCTGTCCCACCCATCACACAGGAAGAGGATGAGGAGGAGGAGGAGGATTGTGTGAGCATGGAGGTGGAGCCTGGCACTCAGCATCAGCAGCAGCAGTCTGTTAGGGATGATGTACAGTCCCAACAAACCAGTGGACTTGTACGTGGCTGGGAGGAGGTGGCTGGCGATCATGTCATCCTCAGTGACCCAGAAGACTCCGGACCGAATGCCTCAGCTAACCTACGCTGCATGGCCTCCCTGATCCTGCAAAGCCTGCGGAAGGATCCTCGTGTTCTTCGGATCAAGGAGAGGGACCATTACTGGCTGGCCACTCTCCTTGATCCGCGGTACAAGGGTAAGGTTGCGGACCTTATCTTGCCGTCGCAGAGGGAGCAGAGGATGAGACATCTCAGGGAGGCCTTGCAGAAAGGTCTGTGCAACGCGTTCCCAGAAACTGGGAGGCTACAAACTCCTGGTCCTGGGCGACGAGTTGCTGAGGCTTCGGTCAGTGGCAGAAGGAGCGGTGGGGAAGGTGGACGTCTGACCGATGCGTTCAGACAATTTTTTAGTCCGCAGCCCCAAGGTATGATCGGTTCCAGCAACCATCGCCAGCGTCTGATATACATGGTGCAGGAATACCTTGGGGCAAGGTCAGACTTGGACACCTTTCCCACCGAAAATCCTCTGGCTTACTGGGTCCTGAGGATGGATCACTGGCCAGAGCTTGCACAGTATGCAATTGAGCTACTGGCCTGTCCTGCCTCCAGCGTTCTTTCCGAACGCACATTCAGTGCTGCTGGAGGATTTGTGACTGATCATAGGGTGCGCCTGTCCACCGCCTCGGTTGATCGACTGACATTCATCAAAATGAATCAGTCTTGGATCACCACCAGCTACCAGGCACCTGAGGCGGATATAACCGAATAATTTTTAATGTCACATCCCTTCAAGACTGCCTATGCTGATGCTGAGTGACTGTCCTCTTATGTTCACTGACTATCCTCTTCCTCCTCCTCAATGATCCATGCCACCACACCAGTGCCTAAGGCACAATTTTTCAGCCCCTGTTTAACAGGGGCGTGTACTTACAATTTTTTAAAAAAATGCTTCGCAACACGTGTGACTGCTGTGCTCCAAGTACAGTCTCTGTGAGGGCCGTGTTGCAGTGTTGTGGCACCAGCACCAGTGCCTAAGGCACAATTTTTCAGCCCCTGTTTAACAGGGGCGGGTACTTACAATTTTTTAAAAAAATGCTTCGCAACACGTGTGACTGCTGTGCTCCAAGTACAGTATCTGTGAGGGCCGGGTTGCAGTGTTGTGGCACCAGCACCAGTGCCTAAGGCACAATTTTTCAGCCCCTGTTTAACAGGGGCGTGTACTTACAATTTTTTAAAAAAATGCTTCGCAACACGTGTGACTGCTGTGCTCCAAGTACAGTCTCTGTGAGGGCCGTGTTGCAGTGTTGTGGCACCAGCACCAGTGCCTAAGGCACAATTTTTCAGCCCCTGTTTAACAGGGGCGGGTACTTACAATTTTTAAAAAAAATGCTTCGCAACACGTGTGACTGCTGTGCTCCAAGTACAGTCTCTGTGAGGGCCGTGTTGCAGTGTTGTGGCACCAGCACCAGTGCCTAAGGCACAATTTTTCAGCCCCTGTTTAACAGGGGCGGGTACTTACAATTTTTTAAAAAAATGCTTCGCAACACGTGTGACTGCTGTGCTCCAAGTACAGTATCTGTGAGGGCCGGGCTGCAGTGTTGTGGCACCAGCACCAGTGCCTAAGGCACAATTTTTCAGCCCCTGTTTAACAGGGGCGTGTACTTACAATTTTTTAAAAAAAATGCTTCGCAACACGTGTGACTGCTGTGCTCCAAGTACAGTCTCTGTGAGGGCCGTGTTGCAGTGTTGTGGCACCAGCACCAGTGCCTAAGGCACAATTTTTCAGCCCCTGTTTAACAGGGGCGGGTACTTACAATTTTTTAAAAAAATGCTTCGCAACACGTGTGACTGCTGTGCTCCAAGTACAGTCTCTGTGAGGGCCGTGTTGCAGTGTTGTGGCACCAGCACCAGTGCCTAAGGCACAATTTTTCAGCCCCTGTTTAACAGGGGCGGGTAATTACAAATCTTGATCTAATAGTTCACAGCAGGGCCCATTCCTGCGCCCACCAAGAGTAACTATGAGGGCCTGCAGTCTTGTGGCAACACCGTCCACCACCACCGCCAAAGGCCCAATTTTTCTGCCCTGTTCATCAGGTGCTTGCAATTACAAATCTTGATCTAATAACTCACAGCAGGGCCCATTCCTGCGCCCACCAAGAGTAACTATGAGGGCCTACAGTCTTGTGGCAACACCGTCCACCACCACCGCCAAAGGCCCAATTTTTCTGCCCTGTTCATCAGGTGCTTGCAATTACAAATCTTGATCTAATAACTCACAGCAGGGCCCATTCCTGCGCCCACCAAGAGTAACTGTGAGAGCTTACAGTCTTGTGGCAAAACCGTCCACCACCACCCCCAATTTTTCTGCCCTGTTCAACAGGTGCATGCAATTACAAATCTTGATCTATTAACTCACAGCAGGGCCCATTCCTGTGCCCACCAGTCTTGTGGCTACACCAACATCTAATAGGGCAAATTTCTGCAGAGTATATACGCCAGGCCCCTACTTTCAAACATCCAACTTACAAACGACTCCTACTTGCAAATGGAAAGAGAAAACAGGAAGTGAGAGGAAATCTACCCCTAGGAAGGGAAATTCTATCCTGTTAGATTTAATTTGGGAAAAAGGTATCTCCTCTCTACTGATACTTTATCACCAATCCTTGTTTCAATTAAAACCCCACTTTTTCCAAAAACATTTGTCATTGGGACGGAAAGTTAGGTGACATGTTCTGAACAGATGTGCAAAGACAGCAAATGTTACAGGGGTGATAACCCCTCCCTATGTTCTCCAAAAAGCTTAAAAATAGATTTTTTTGGGATGGAGCTACACTTCATAATGTACCTGTTCAGATTCTACTTAAGAACAAACCTAAAGCCGCAAGTGGTTTTAAATGGCTTCTTTTTTTTCCTTTACAAATGTCATTTTGTGCAAGGACAGTTCTAAACACGGGAAACACATGCCACTTCACAGCATACTTTAGACACCCCCCAGGTACCATATTTAAAGGAAAATTTCACTTTTTTTTTTTTTCACTTTATGCATCATTAAAATGACTGCTCCCGAAAAAACGTTAGTTTTTAAAAGTTCTTTTTGCATTGATATATGTCCCCTGGGGCAGGACCCGGGTCCCCAAACCTGTTTTATGACATTAACATGCATATTGGCCGTTGTAATTAGCACTTTTGATTTCGAACGTTCGCGTCCATTATAACGTATAGGGTTCGAAAATTCGCGCGAACTTTCGGTCGGTTCGAAGGTTCTGGTGCGAACCGAACCCGGGGGTGTTCGGCTCATCCCTACTCCTGACCTATATAGACAAAAAAACGGCGCTGGGAAAAACGTGTACAATGTGAACGTGAAAAAGAAACAAAAGATGTGCAGCTGCTGGTACAAAAAGTGCTAAAACTTTCAAATATGCTTAAACCAATAAAACAGCGCTGGCAAACAAAATTGTGATCAAATAATAAAAAATTCCCACAAAATTGACTTGCATCAAAAATTGTGTATGATGAAACTATTATATATGTGACCAAAATAATAAGATGAGTGACATAATAAAAAATGACCATAAAACTAATTCCATGTGTATCAAATTAGTGATAAACCACAAACAAATATGTGATGAGAAATATAAAAATGTGAATGTGTCCAGTAATTAACCCAAAAAACCTCTGAGCCACTCCTTGGAATGGACTCACCGGACCAGTAGACAAACAACAAAGCAGAGGGCAGATATGCAGACAAGCTGTGATACGGCAAGCAGGCATAAAAAGCAAAGCTGGAGAAAAAACAGGCCAGAGGATCCAGGGAGCGATGTATGCACACAGGGCACAGTAGTTTTCTTGGGGGTGTTGGACCGGTAAAAGAAGAGAGCAAATTGTAAATGCTGTAGCAGGATATTAAAATGCGCACTCTGCGCTACTTACAGGATGCAAAGGGGAAGGCAAACTTCTCAGGCAAACTTCTCAGATACTTCCGTGGTTGCAGCTGATCCAGCGTGCGCTCCACAGGAACAGGAAGTGGCGTCAATGGTTCTTTGGCCGGAAATGACGTCAACGCGTTTCGCCCCTCCTCCAGGGCGTCATCAAAAGACAATGACTTAGGTTATAAAAAACCTAACCCTAACCCTGACTTGTACTTCATAACAACATTGTCCCTTACTTGTTTGGAGAGTTCCTTGGTCTTCAGGGCAGTGTTTGGTTAGTGGTGCCTCTTGCTTAGGTGTTGCAGCCTCTGGGGCCTTTCAAAAAGATGTTTATATGTAAAGAAATATCATGTGACACTTAGATTGCACACAGGTGGACATCATTTCACTAATTATGTGACTTCTGAAGGTAATTGGTTGCACCAGAGCTTTTTATGGGCTTCATAACAAAGGGGGTGAACACATACGCACATGCCAATTATCATTTTTTTTATTTCTGAAAAATAGTTTTATGTATATATTTTTCAAATTTTACTTCACCAACTTAAGACTATTTAGATTAAGACTTAGGCTGTAATTTAACAAAATAGGTATAAAGCCAAGGGGGGGAATACTTTTGCAAGGCACTGTATTTACACTCACTAGCACAATAGCTAGAGGGTGCTACACTCACCCCCCCCCCCCCCCCCCCCCCCCCCAGAAAACCTGTCCCTATGGCTGAGAAAAATAAAAAAAAATGGCAGCCCGTCAATCTAGGACCTGCGTGAACGTGGTGACGCCAGCATGTCGCTCCTCCCTACGTGTTTCATCACACCTGATGTCGTCATGCGGCCTGTTGAATGCCATTTTGTGTCCAGGGACAACACATTACCGGACAGGAATTTGAATCGTCTCCAATTCCATCCAAAACCCATGATGGCTGTATTCAGAGCTCACTCACCATCAGTCTTATTCACACAAGAAAGGAAGCACTAGTGTGTGCTTGCTGAACTTGTTTCTGTTGTGCCAGTAAGAAAGTTCAGACTGGGGACTGAAACTGTTATTGACTGTTTAGCTAGTTAGTCAGTTAGACTGTGGTCCCTGAGGATGTCTGTGTGGGCTAGTCTATGATTGCTATTAGAAAGTTGGGAAAAGATTTAGATTGCACATTTGTTCTTCTGCAATTAGATGGCATGTGATGGTCATTCTATTGTGGGTACTGAGCTCACAAAGTTAATTGTTAACTGGTAAAGTGCAATATGTGTTTGTGTATGGGAGGATGTGTTCTTCCCTAGGAAGTGGGGACTTCACCCCTGTTGAATGTACCCAAACTTGATCGATTGATCAACTTGAGTACAACCAGCCTGCCGGATTGTACATGTGTTTACTGTAAGCGACTGTTAAAGCTGCTAGCAATAATCACCGTCTTCCCGGCAGGAGAACACAATGGCTCGACCAGAGAGATTCCCCTGTGAACACTGTCTTTGTTTATGGGAGGGATCAAGCAAATTTCTTTCGTGCAAACAGAAGGTTTCAGGAAAGAAATTTGCTCTGACTATGGTCAGCCTTGCTTTGCATTGCTGTAGTCAGTCAATACCAATTTGTAGCCTGTTCTTCGTCCTGTTTCCCTTAAAATATAACTAACGGCAAAACTTGGTATTTTAGGTTTGGATGAGTGGAGGAGGTTTGGATGAGTGGAGTGATTAGAATCCATGTCAGTTTTTATTGCTGTTTGTGCCCCTGTTATGGAGCTTCACCCTCTCTATTTGTCCTTTTTACCATTACCATAGAAAATGAAAGTAAAAGAAAACTCCAAATTTTTAGTTGTCCCCATAAAAGTAATAGAGGAGAAATCTTCCAATGGGGACACTAATTCTAGTGACCTGGGGATCCCCAAGACATTCACTTAATTTGCACGGATTTCCTCTCGCATCCTGTTTTGGATATGGGACAGGAAGTTAGGGTAAATCTCCCTACTGGGGCTGGTATTGTTTGCACACCCCATTTGAAGCGAAATGCACCAGAACCACAACCCAACGCCACATGATCTCTTTCATATATGCCCTTCTGTTCTCTAGGAACACTCTGAAAGCCACCAAAATATATCAGACTTGAGTAAGACAGCTGGAAATTAATCTTCTAGATGAAGACTGGGAAAACATACTTACACATAAACATAAGGGTTCAGTGAATGTCACGGTGCAGCTGGGCTATAAAATACTTTCAGCGTGGTATGGCATGCCAGTGGTTATTCACATTATTCACGTCTCTTGCTGTATGTTCTTTCCATTTGGTTATGATAGATTAAATGGTGGTCCTAGGGATCATCAAAGATTTGGATATTTTTTTTATACCTAACCCTGACTTGTACTTCATAACAACATTGTCCCTTACTTGTTTGGAGAGTTCCTTGGTCTTCAGGGCAGTGTTTGGTTAGTGGTGCCTCTTGCTTAGGTGTTGCAGCCTCTGGGGCCTTTCAAAAAGGTGTTTATATGTAAAGAAATATCATGTGACACTTAGATTGCACACAGGTGGACATCATTTCACTAATTATGTGACTTCTGAAGGTAATTGGTTGCACCAGAGCTTTTTATGGGCTTCATAACAAAGGGGGTGAACACATACGCATATGCCAATTATCATTTTTTTTATTTCTGAAAAATAGTTTTATGTATATATTTTTCAAATTTTACTTCACCAACTTAAGACTATTTAGATTAAGACTTAGGCTGTAATTTAACAAAATAGGTATAAAGCCAAGGGGGGAAATACTTTTGCAAGGCACTGTATTTACACTCACTAGCACAATAGCTAGAGGGTGCTACACTCACCCCCCCCCCCCCCCAGAAAACCTGTCCCTATGGCTGAGAAAAATAAAAAAAAATGGCAGCCCGTCAATCTAGGACCTGCGTGAACGTGGTGACGCCAGCATGTCGCTCCTCCCTACGTGTTTCATCACACCTGATGTCGTCATGCGGCCTGTTGAATGCCATTTTGTGTCCAGGGACAACACATTACCGGACAGGAATTTGAATCGTCTCCAATTCCATCCAAAACCCATGATGGCTGTATTCAGAGCTCACTCACCATCAGTCTTATTCACACAAGAAAGGAAGCACTAGTGTGTGCTTGCTGAACTTGTTTCTGTTGTGCCAGTAAGAAAGTTCAGACTGGGGACTGAAACTGTTATTGACTGTTTAGCTAGTTAGTCAGTTAGACTGTGGTCCCTGAGGATGTCTGTGTGGGCTAGTCTATGATTGCTATTAGAAAGTTGGGAAAAGATTTAGATTGCACATTTGTTCTTCTGCAATTAGATGGCATGTGATGGTCATTCTATTGTGGGTACTGAGCTCACAAAGTTAATTGTTAACTGGTAAAGTGCAATATGTGTTTGTGTATGGGAGGATGTGTTCTTCCCTAGGAAGTGGGGACTTCACCCCTGTTGAATGTACCCAAACTTGATCGATTGATCAACTTGAGTACAACCAGCCTGCCGGATTGTACATGTGTTTACTGTAAGCGACTGTTAAAGCTGCTAGCAATAATCACCGTCTTCCCGGCAGGAGAACACAATGGCTCGACCAGAGAGATTCCCCTGTGAACACTGTCTTTGTTTATGGGAGGGATCAAGCAAATTTCTTTCGTGCAAACAGAAGGTTTCAGGAAAGAAATTTGCTCTGACTATGGTCAGCCTTGCTTTGCATTGCTGTAGTCAGTCAATACCAATTTGTAGCCTGTTCTTCGTCCTGTTTCCCTTAAAATATAACTAACGGCAAAACTTGGTATTTTAGGTTTGGATGAGTGGAGGAGGTTTGGATGAGTGGAGTGATTAGAATCCATGTCAGTTTTTATTGCTGTTTGTGCCCCTGTTATGGAGCTTCACCCTCTCTATTTGTCCTTTTTACCATTACCATAGAAAATGAAAGTAAATGAAAACTACAAATTTTTAGTTGTCCCCATAAAAGTAATAGAGGAGAAATCTTCCAATGGGGAAACTAATTCTAGTGACCTGGGGATCCCCAAGACATTCACTTAATTTGCACGGATTTCCTCTCGCATCCTGTTTTGGATATGGGACAGGAAGTTAGGGTAAATCTCCCTACTGGGGCTGGTATTGTTTGCACACCCCATTTGAAGCGAAATGCACCAGAACCACAACCCAACGCCACATGATCTCTTTCATATATGCCCTTCTGTTCTCTAGGAACACTCTGAAAGCCACCAAAATATATCAGACTTGAGTAAGACAGCTGGAAATTAATCTTCTAGATGAAGACTGGGAAAACATACTTACACATAAACATAAGGGTTCAGTGAATGTCACGGTGCAGCTGGGCTATAAAATACTTTCAGCGTGGTATGGCACGCCAGTGGTTATTCACAAATTTGCACCAATGACTTCTCCACTATGCTGGAGATGTGGTTCTGAACCTCTGGAACTTTGTTACACATCTGGTGGTTCTGCTCGAAAATGAAGGCATTCTGGACCGGGGTACATGACACCATAGCCAAGATAACTACTTACCAACCTGACCTTACTCCAGCCCAGTACCTATTACATCATACCTCTCTCCTCAAATCTATCTACCGCAAATCACTAGCTCTATATCTAGTCAACACGGCCAGAAAGTGCATCCCCTCTAGATAGGGAACCACCACTCCCCTACATTAAAGGGGCTGCAAAGGTAAAAAAAAAATTCATCTTAATGCATTCTATGCATTAAGGTGAAAAAACATCAGACAATTAAGCCCCCCCCCCCAGCCCCCCCCGTTTTACTTACCTGACCCCTCGAAAGTCCCGCGCTCGCACCCGACATCCTCTTCGCCAATCAGCCTGGCCGCTGATTGGCTACAGTGGATTGATTGAGAGCAGCGCTGCTGTCAATCACATCCAATGACGCGGCACGCTGGGGGCGGGGCCAAGGGATACAGTGAGCGGCTATGGCCGCCGGCTGTATCACGGGAGCGTGCCCACAAGCCCTTTTCACCATGCCAAAGAGCTCGCGTGAATGTGAGAAGTCCTTGCAGGGGGCAGCGGAGACAGCCGCCGAGGGACCAGGTTCGGGGCCACTCTCTGCAAAACGAGCTGCACAGTGAAGGTAATTATAACATGTTTGTTATTTAAAAAAATATATCTTTACAACCCCTTTAAGCGATTACTGCTGTATCAGACAAACAGCTGAAATGGAGGAACTGATCAGTACTGCTCATCATAATCCATGTAAATTCAGCTGTACATTTCCAAGATTCTATATCAAACACAGCATCACATGGAAACACTTAAAAGATTGCCCACAAACAACACAAACCTGCAATCTACTTTGGTCGCCGGGAAGATGGAACCGAGGAGGCCTTCTAGTCATTCCCCCTCCCTTAGGGAATTGGCGTTAGATCTTTTACCCTAGTAGATACTTCGTCCATCCTTTAGACCCTGACCCCTTTTTCCTCATTTTTCTTCCTCCCCAAACCCCTTTTTACCCCCTCATATCCTCCCTTTTACTTTCTCCATGGATACACACCTGCTGATCTTTAAACAGACTAATAAAAAGTCCATAAAGTCCATGTAATAGCACCTTAAATGCAGCCCAGTGGAACTTAAAGCGGAAGTAAACCCATCGATTTAACAGTCTAAAAAAAAAAGGCATGCCGTGAATGCTAACTGCACATTGGCTGTGCTCTCAACCAAACAGTCAAACCATCCAATGGCTGGTGTCATAACGGATCACATGTGCAGCACTGTGGCAGTTGAAGATTAAACAGAGGCAAAGATGGCAGCTTCCTTGGCTGAAAACGATAGGGGGGTTTACTTCCACTTTAAGAAGCAACTTCTGTAACAGCTGAGGATAAAACATACTTCCAGTATGAAAGTGAAGTTAATTCACAAACGGGTATAGGTACATCTGTGGAGCTTGTTACTAGTGGCTCAGAGCGGGTCGCGCCGGTGGCCACCAACACTTCATGGATCTAGAATGCACAGGGAGCCGGGGGATGGCGTCACTTCCGGAATATGATGAACCAATAGGTGATGCGTTTAAGCATTGGAGCCACTGCTGCTGGGTCTTGAGTCCCGCAGCTTTTGAATATATACACATTGCTGGCTATAACGAAGCATATGGGAATATAGAGCTAACTAACTGATTGGGCATAGATATGGATAAACTAAATAAAAGCATTATAAAACAATTATAGTAACAGCATTATAAAACAGCATAGTAAAACAACACATTATACAGTAAGAGAACACATACATTGAAAAAGCACATTACAGATACTTGCAAAACATTAGATTGACCGTACAGCGTATAGATTGGATGGAAAAATTATGTGTATGGGTATATGGTGAAAGTGGTGGTCGGGGGATCGTGAATTGCTAGTAATTTTACTTGAGAAAATAATAATAATATAAATAAAAATAATAATAAAATAAAAATATAAATAGAAATAATAATAATAAAAATGTAAATGGAAATAATATGAATATGAATAATCTTTATTTTCATCTTTTTCATTTTCCATTTTTATTTTTATTATTATTTCTATTTCTATTTTTTTTTTTATTGATATTATTATTATTTTCTCAAGTAAAATTACCAGCAATTCACGATCCCCCGACCATCACTTTCACCATATACCCATACACATAACTTTCTCATCCAATCTATACATTGTACGGTCAACCTCATGTTTTACACATATCTGTGATATGCTTTTTCAATGTGTGTGTGTGTGTGTTCAGCCTGTTGGCAAGAGCAACTGAAAGCCACACAAAAGGGACGTAATTCTGTTCCTCCTCCTTACTCACCTCAGTCTGCCAGGAATGGTGGTGTGCTATAATGGCACAAACCTTGTACAGCATTTCCTAAATAGGTACCTAGGGTTGGAAGATGGGTCCACAACAATGAACATTATTGGGGAGATTTACTAATACTGGAACACTCAGAATCTAATGCAGCTCTGCATGGTAGCCATTCACCTTCTAACTTCAGCTTGTTCATAGCATAATGGTTCAAATGTATACAGAAAACTGAGGACATGGAGGAGCTCATCCACCAAGCGATAAACACTTCTTCTAAGTTTAGGAAAATCTAAGCTTGCTGGCAGCATTTTGTAACGATGGACGATTATTTCAAACACCTAACCTAATCTCATCTATCTACCTTTAGTCAGATGGTGAGGGAGAAGGTCGGAACACCTGTTCCCCCTCTCCCTGCTCCTTTCCTCTCTCCAGTGTTGCCAACCATCCATAAACAGTCCATCAGTCAGCACTCGGCTGCCTCTGAGTCAGCAGCATATCAGCAAGCAGGCATGCCTCCTGACCTAGAGATCAAACCCTGACTGGAGCCTGTGGGGACTCCCACCACCACCACCACACAACTGTAAGCATGGCCACACGGAGACCAGGAGCCGGCACCATCAATGATGGATTGTGCAGGGGTTCTGTCTCCAGGACTCAGTGTGGCTGTGCTCACAGTGGAGTGGTGGGAGTTTCTCCCCAGCAGCAATAGATGGATGGTCCATCTATGGCTGCTAGAGAGAGACTCCCACCACACCACTGTGAGAACAGCTACACTGAGTCCTGGAGACCCGACCCCTGCAACATCCATCAATCCATGGCTGCTATATCTATGTGATGTCCTCATCCTCTAACCACCTCCTGTATCCTGTCCACAGCCTCTAACCACCTCCTGTATTATGTCTACAGCCTTGAACCATTCTTGTATCCTGTCTGCAATCTCTCTCTTGTATCCTGTCTGCAATCTCTGACTATCTCCTTGTATCATATCCACAGCCTCTAACCATCTCTTGTATCATGTGTGCAGCCTCTAACCATCTCTTGTATCTTGTCCGCAATCTCTAATCATCTCTTGTCTTTTATCATGTCTGCAGTCCATGAGGGGGAGTCTGGAGACTCTGTCAGTGTGAGGTGAGGAGAGCCAATTACCGGCATCTCCGTGTTTATGTGACCGGCTGTGATTGAACACAGCCGATCACATGGGCAAAGAGCAGTGGAGGCTTTTTTTGCTAATGATATCAAGAATAATATTATTATGCTTTTTTTGGGCAAGTTACCACAACACCATTATCCCGTAATTTTTAAGATCAAAAATCAAACTATGTTGGTGTCCTTTGTCAATTTTACGTTGTATTTTTTAAATGTAACTGCCTACTCCCAAACTGTCATTTGAAGTAAAACACATAGCCAAGTATTATTCTCCACAACTTTTTTTATTGTGCATTAAATAAAGAAAATAGATACAATTAGACATGCTATCTGCCAATAGAATTTAACCAAAAAGTACATTCTATGCATCCAAAAATATAGAAAATATAACAAAAGCCTCATGCATGTGTCCTGCTTCTAATATAGGGGGTCAACAATGCCAAGAGTTGGTGAAAGCATGGGAAAGCAGGGTCCGTCAACTCGAGATAATTCAGAAAATCATCTGGATTATTCTCCTGGAGCGCCTGCAGCAATGGCATATGACATATTTGGTCACGATTAATAAAGCAACCAATTTTTGGTCCAAGAACTCCTCCTCCTCCTTTTCCCGGACTGCACTTGGGTCAAAGCAATAACTCCAAAGCCAATAATAAATAACACATAATCTCCTCCGATTCTGCAACATGTCTGGTTGACTAACGGCCATTCAGAAATGAACTGAAAAGCACAAAATGAAAAGCGCAAACTGAAAAGCGTTAAATGAAAAGTGTGAATCAACACTCACCAAACTTCTACTAACACAAAATTAGCAGAAGGAGCCCAAAGGGTGGCTCTAAAGATCTAAAAAAACACGTAGTACATCACTACGTTCGTGTTTGTTGGCCGACAATTCCTTGCCATTTGTTTGCAAGACAAAATCCAGGAACACGCCTTTGGACAAAAGTCAGAGGTTTTGTCTGCGGAAAATCCGATCGTGTGTACGAGGCTTTGCTAATTTTCCTTTAAAAATTGGCATATACAATAAACTCTTTGATATTTTTATTATATAAATGATACTGGAATGTTTTCTATTTTCTTTTTTTGTATACCAAAGGTATTTTATGCCGTTTTGCAAATGATGAAAACTATTTACACAGTAAGGTTTTGTAATGAGTACATAAAAAAACAATGTTCCTTTCAGATGTGAAGAAAGCTGAGAAACATTTTATTAGATGCTTTATTTTCCCCCCATCTTTTATATTCAGCACTCTACACAGTAGTATAATAAAGAAACAGTTATTCAGAGATCAAAAGTTTTTCTCTCTCTCTCTCTGTGATGTAAGTGTGATTCCCAGACATGCTGGCTCATGTCCCAAATCTTCCTGGTAAAAGGCTCACAAGATCCATGTTCAACAAGACAGAAGGTCTGTTCTATCTCAGTACACTTGAAAAAATGCTAGGACATTCCCCAGTAGACTGTGGCTCAGGGAGATGCTTTCCATATTGAACATTCTAATCACTTACTTTTGATGGATGGAACCCATCATGAGAAAGTTTTTAGTGTTTCTGTGCACAGGATCCTCCAGAGCCTTTATTTTTAGTGGCATCTACTTCTGATAGCCCAAGTGACGAGTGAATTTTGAATTCAGCAGTTTCTTCTCAGTAAGGCATAGACACCTGTTAAATGCAGACTATTTGGGGGATGCTTACTGTTGAGGGTGTATACAGCTGGACAGATAAAACCAATGCTACTAGATACATTTAATTTTATGACTGCAACAGAGGCTGGCCATGACCTACGCTAAAGAAAAACACTAAAACGCGTTACTACAATAATTATTGTATTTACAGTATATCTAACATGAAGCTGGAAAACACAGTTCTGTCTTTCCAGTTTACCCTGTATATGGCCTCCATTTACTAACTTTTATGAAATACTTATGTGCATAGTAAGGATGGGCCCGGTGTTCGATTCGAACCCATGTTCGAATCGAGCACCGGGCGTTCGCTCGCTCGGCGAGCCCAGAACTATTGGGGCCGCTCGCATCAAATTCGTGTGATGCGAGCGGCCCCGCAATGCATTGCGGCCCGCGCAGTGCAATGCTGGCTGATGATTGGCCAAGCATGCACTGTGACCCCGCATGCTTGGCCAATCACAGCGCCGGCAGCGAGGAGAGCCATAATTGGCTACAGGCAGGATGCCTGTAGCCAATTATAGCTCAGGGGCTTTAGTACACGCCCCACGGTATAAGAGGCCGCCGCGCCGGCGGCCTCGCATATTATGTTTCAGTCAGTGTCAGCGTGTCAGTGTGCTGCTGACAATATGTGCTCTATTTCTGGGGATATGTGTGTGCATGCTGTTAGAACAGCATTGCAGTATCACATCTGGGGGGTGTCTATAGGTGGCCTGTGAAGGGGGGCAGGTTTCCTGTGCTTAGAACTTTCCCTGCAAAAAAGTGTCATTTTTGCAGGAAAAAAGCTATTTAAAAACACTCGCGGCTAATGAATTGATGGCTCCTGTAACACAGAGAACTGTCATTCATTAATAAAAAACAAAAAAAAAAGCGTAGGGGTCCCCCCAAATTCAATAACCAGGCCCTTCAGGTCTGGGATGGATATTAAGAGGAACCCCAGCCAAAAAAAAAAAAAAAAAATGGCGTAGGGTCCCCCTCAAAATCCATACCAGACCCTTGAGGTCTGGTATGGATTTTAAGGGGAACCCTAGCCAAAAAAAATGGCGTGGGGTCCCCTCAAAATCCATACCAGACCCTTATCCGAGCACGCAACCTGGCAGGCCGCAGGAAAAGAGGGGGGACGAGAGCGCCCCCCCTCCCGCCTGAACCGTACCAGGCCACATGCCCTCAACATTGGGAGGATGCTTTGGGGGTCTAAGACCCCCAAAGCACCTTGTCCCCATGTTGATGAGGACAAGGGCCTCTTCCCCACAACCCTGGCCATTGGTTGTGGGGGTCTGCGGGCGGGGGGCTTATCGGAATCTGGAAGCCCCCTTTAACAAGGGGACCCCCAGATCCCGGCCCCCCCTGTGTGAAATGGTAAGGGGGTACAAAAGTACCCCTACCATTTCACCAAAAAAGTGGCAAAAATGGTAAAAATGACAGGAGACAGTCTTTGACAATTCCTTTATTAAAATCTTCTTTCTTCTTTCTTCATCCTTCGGTTTCTTCATCTTCTCCTTCCGTCATCTTCTTCCATCTTCTTCTTCCATTTTCTTCTTCCTCCGATCCGCTTCTTCTTGCGCTGGTCTTCTCGTCCTTCTCGTCCGGCATCTTCTTCCGTCGGCGTTGGTGTCTCTGTCTCTTCTTGGGCCGCTCCGCGCAATGGGAGGCTCCCACTGTGTGAGGCTCCGCTCCGTCTGACAGGTCTTTTATAATGGAGGGCACCTGGTGACCCCGCCCCCTCTGACGCACAGGGACGTCATGGGGAATTCCATGATGGCTTTCCCCATGACGTCAGAGGGGGGCGGGGTCACCAGGTGCCCTCCGTTTTAAAAGACCTGTCAGACGGAGCGGAGCCTCACACACCGGGAGCCTCCCATTGCGCGGAGCGGCCCAAGAAGACACCGACACCGACGGAAGAAGATGCCGGACGAGAAGGACGAGAAGACCAGCGCAAGAAGAAGCGGATCGGAGGAAGAAGAAGATGGAAGAAGAAGATGGAAGAAGATGACAGAAGGAGAAGATGAAGAAACCGAAGGATGAAGAAAGAAGAAAGAAGATTTTAATAAAGGAATTGTCAAAGACTGTCTCCTGTCATTTTTACCATTTTTGCCACTTTTTTGGTGAAATGGTAGGGGTACTTTTGTACCCCCTTAGCATTTCACACAGGGGGGGGGCGGGATCTGGGGGTCCCCTTGTTAAAGGGGGCTTCCAGATTCCAATAAGCCCCCCGCCCGCAGACCCCCACAACCAATGGCCAGGGTTGTGGGGAAGAGGCCCTTGTCCTCATCAACATGGGGACAAGGTGCTTTGGGGGTCTTAGACCCCCAAAGCATCCTCCCAATGTTGAGGGCATGTGGCCTGGTACGGTTCAGGCGGGAGGGGGGGCGCTCTCGTCCCCCCCTCTTTTCCTGCGGCCTGCCAGGTTGCGTGCTCGGATAAGGGTCTGGTATGGATTTTGAGGGGGACCCCACGCCATTTTTTTTGTCTAGGGTTCCCCTTAAAATCCATACCAGACCTCAAGGGTCTGGTATGGATTTTGAGGGGGACCCTACGCCATTTTTTTTTTGGCTGGGGTTCCCCTTAATATCCATCCCAGACCTGAAGGGCCTGGTTATTGAATTTGGGGGGACCCCTACGCTTTTTTTTTTTCATTTTTTTTATTTTTTATCAATGACTTTTTTTTATGAATGAGTTTCAATGAATGACTGTTCTCTGTATTACGGGAGCCGTGAATTAACATTAGCCGCGAGTGATTTTAAATAGCTTTTTTACTTTCAAAAATGACACTTTGCGCAGAGACAGTTCTAAACACGGGAAACATGCGCCCCTTCACAGGCATACTATAGACACCCCCCAGGTACGAAATTTAAAGGAATATTACACTTTTATTGTTTCATTTAAGCATTATTAAAATCACTGCTCTTGAAAAAACGGCCGTTTTTTAAAAAAAAAATTTGCATTGATACATGTCTCCTGGGGCAGGACCCGGGTCCCCAAACACTTTTTATGACATTAACATGCATATTAGCCTTTAAAATTAGCACTTTTAATTTCGAACGTTTGCATTCAATATAACTAATAGGGTTCTAAAGCTTGCACGGACTTTAGGTCAGTTTGCGGGTTCTGGTGCGAGCCGAACGGGGGGGTGTTCGGCTCATCCTTAGTGCATAGGGTCTGGAGAAACCAATGGTCCCATATAATGACAGAAGATGGAGGAGACAGAAAGCAATACACAGAACCCTGCAGTCAGCTGAGATTTCAAATGACTTAGGATGGTAATAGATGGTTCAAATCAAATTGGAGGGGGGGCAGGGAAAGCCCTCCCTGCTGGGAGCAGACAATTGCTTGACAGGAGGGATTCCCCTGTCAACACTGTCTGCGTTCTTTGGGGAAAGAAATGTCTATGGCCTGCCTAACTTATGAAGAAGTAAGTTTACTCCAGAAGTGTCAAACTCCTCTTCATGTAAAACAAGGATACATCCTTACATTTATAGATTCACTTTACCCTATGTAGTACCATACACCCTGAAGGAGTGGCTGGATTGTGTGGGCCCCTCTGCCCCGCAGAAGTGGTAACCAAGTCCTGTACCTGGACATGGCAGCACTGACATGCCTGAACAAAATCAGTTGGCTTTCCAATTTTTATCTTGCACCATGGATTTACAGACACCTGGTCCTGGCAAATCACCGGCAGCAAATGGCCCTCCTTGGAGTTTTCTGTAGCATAAATGACAGCCCATTTGCAGCCTCGTACATAAAGTAGGCTCCCAGGCTCTAGTAATACCTAGGGCTCACATACACAGTGCAACCCTACCTATGGCCCTGGGGCTCTTGGTATATTTATCCTCCCCAGACCCAATATAGTCCACATCACCCACTGAGTAGCCACTCTGTTACTGTGAGTCCATGTGGCACAGGAAATCCTGCTTAGTGCTCAGATCCTGTAGCCCTCCTGGCCAACTAATCCATAGTCTCCTTTAACCCTGTTTCTAGCAGCTGGTCTTCTGCAGCTGTGGTGGCAGCCAATCACTGCTCCCCTCCATCTCTTACTGTCACTCAAAGGAAAAAAAAACCTTTGACCCGTGTTTTAAAGCATTCTGTATGCCAATAAAAACAGCTATAAATAAATAAAATGATTACCTTAAAGTCCTGTACACACTGTAAAGTTTGCGCTGCTTTGCTTAGCTTCAGAATTTACACCCCATGTTGTTGTCTTGGTGCTTCAAAGCATCTCCATAGAGATCTACCAAAGAGCTTCCAAACAGTACCTGCAGCTGTTGAGGGGTACTTATTCAGAGTTAGCTTTGCTTTGTTTTTGAGGTATTTGAGGTATGAGATATCCCAGGATGCACTGGGAAACCAACAAGTGAACCGAAAAAATGTCATCAGCAGTCACTTCAGGCTCATGTGTATACTGTATGTACTGGGGGAGTCAACTGCAGAAGCCACATTTTATGTGCAGCGTGGAGCAGCAGGAAGTTTAGTGGGGTCTGAGCTGGAGAGGAACAACTAACATTAATGTGAATATGTGCTTTTTCCAATTCAACTGCTGCTTTTTGATCATTAGATCCACCAGTTATCAGATCAACAGTCTTCGGGGGGGGCAGGTCTGATGTTTATTTGCAAATGTTGCTCTATGCAAAATATATATTGTGTGAGATCAGTCTGTACAGACAGTATGGCATCTTTCTGACTCCAAACAATTTACAGGAGCCCTAAATGCGTGTCTAAGTTCATTCCATCGTTGTCCCCCATGTGCTTCTGAGGCTGCAAAGAGCGATTCACTCTATTTCACATTTGGTGTTCCTGTTCCAAGGCCATTCGGTTTTGGACATCGGTCTATACCAGTATCAGATCAGTCCTTCACATCACTTTAGCCCGCAATCCCTGGGAAGCCCTATTTCATGAACCGATTCCATCACTAATTGCTAATCTGAGAAAGGTTCCTGGCTGCTCGACAAACTCTGGCTAGAGCTTTGAAACAACCATTCCTCAATTTCACAGAAGTGCGACACAGGCTTATGGACACGATGGTGCATGAGAAGCACACCTCCATTCTGGAGGACACCCATACTAATTTCCTTAAGGTTCGGCATTCCTGGATCGCATACAACTCCCAAGTGCACATAAAGGGGGTCATTTACTATAGCGCTGAAAAATTATCCTGCAGTCCCAGAAAATAGCACCCAATTAAGGCCAATTAAGACTTTAGCTCTCAGAAACTGAGCGCTAATGCACATGGAAAGCAGCGCTATTGCGGGCAAAAATGCCTGTCAGATCACATATGCAGGAATTGTGGAAGTCAATGGGGCTCGAACCTGCAAAATCCAAAGTTCTCACTGCAGGCTTATATGCAAGTTATTTTCCATAAAAAGTATATGGGGACCTGGGTCCTGCCCCAGGGGACTTGTATCAATTGAAAAAAAAATGGTTTTAAAACGGACGTTTTTTCAGGAGCAGTGATTTTAATAATGCTTAAATTGAAACAATAAAAATTAAAAATTCCTTTAAATATCATGCCTGGTGGTGTCCTTAGTATGCTTGTAAATTGGCGCACCTTTCCTGTGTTTATTACTGTACCGCAGCAAAATTGTATTTCTAAAAGGAAAACATTTCATCTAAATTTGCTTGCGGCTGTAATGAATTGCCGGTTACTGGAAATATAGAGTTAAAATCAAAGAAAAAAACAGCGTAGGTTCCCCCCACCAGTCCATACCAGGCCCTTCGAGTCTGGTATGGATATTAAGGGGAACTCCATGCCAATTTAAAAAAAAGAATGGCGTAGGGATCCCCCCAAAATCCGTACCAGACCCTTCAGGTTCTTCTTTCCCCGCTTCTTCCTCTGGTCTTCTCCATCTTCCTCCAGCTTCCTCCAGCTTCCCCTGTTTCTTCCTCCATCTTCCTCTGCTTCTTTCTCCGGTCTTCTCCATCTTCCTCCGGCTTCTTCTTCCCCCAGTCTTTCTCCTCCGCCGCTCCCACCGCCGCTCCCTCTGAACATTCAAAAATCGATGATGTCATCCGGCGGCCACGCCGTATAGTTATATATGTAATGTGTGCTATGAGAAGCTGGAGGAAGAAGGAGAAAACCGAAGGAAGACCAGAGGAAGGAGTGGGGGAAGAAGCTGGAGGAAGACCAGAGGAAGAAGCCAGGAAAGAAGAAGACATTTTAAATGAAGGAATTGTCAAAAAACAGCTATTGTCTTTTGTCACATTTTACTGCTTTTTTTGGTGAATGTGAGGGGGGCCGGGATCTGGGGGGCCTCTTGTTAAAGGGAGCTTCCAGATTCCGATAAGCCCCCCCGCCCGCAGACCCCCACAACCACTGGGCAAGGGTTGTGGGGATGAGGCACTTGTCCCCATCAACATGGCATCGATCCCGATGCGCTCGTGTCACCCGGACACGTCACATCTCGGATCGGCAGGAGGGCTCTGTGATTGGCCCTCCTGATTACATGACGCCTGTGTCCAATCACAGCCGTCATGTGATGTAAGCAAACAGACGGTTGCTAGGCAATCGGCTCTCCTCTCCTCACACAGAAGTCGTCGCTGAGGAGAGAAGAGCGGATCGCTGCAGCCTGCTGGTGATCAGTGAGTATTAGCTGTTTTTTACAGCTTTTTACTCACCGATCACCAGTCTAGTGTAAACACACATGTCCCCACACATGTTCCCAAAAACACACATGTCCCCAAATAATAAAAACACATGTCCCCAAATAAAAACACATGTCCCCAAATAATAAAAACACATGTCCCCCACATATGTCCCAGTAAAATAACATGTGCCAATGATTATCTGCACACATATGTCCGTGATCACCTGCACACATCTGTACATGATCATTTGCGTACATATGTCCATGATCACGCGAACCAATTATTATTATACACTTAACAGAATTTGATTATTATTGGATTTCTTTTAAAAAAGAAAGGAGAAAATATTGTTTTTTTTCAAAATTTCCGCAATTTTTTCGCTTATATCACAAAAAATAAAAAACAGAGTCGTGAATAAAAACCACCAAACTAAAGCTCTATTTGTGCAAACAAAATGATAAAAATTTTATTTGGGTACAGCCCAAAGGGCCTGGTAATGGACTGGGGTGAACCCCACGCCATTTTTGTTAAATTTCATCATCTGTCTAAAGAAATGCAATATTTATGTGTATTTATGTGTAGGAGGGTTTCACATGTGTCCCTCCCCCCGAAGGGCTATAGACCTGGGGGGGGGGGACCCCATGCAGTGTTTTTGGGATTTTTTTATTTTTTTTTGGCTGGCATTTTTTTTTTACTTTTAGTGGGGAAGCCGCTGACAGCTGAAGATTCATTGGTTGTTAAGAACGCGGCAGCTGGCTTCCCGGCCCCCGGTTAGCAACCAGCTATATACAGTGTTAAAATAATAACTGCAAAACACATCAAAAATCACATCACATACGCAACAGTTGCATTTTTGGTGCAGTTTCATCGAAATCTATTACCGGCATATCGCATGAAAAAAGCCCCCGACCATTTTCAAAAACGCACTGGCCGCAAAACGCATAGATGTGAACTAGTACCATAGAAACCATGTTAAATGGACTGTAGAGTGTTTCTGAAAACTGCTAAATACACAAAAAAAATGCATAGGTGTGAACCTAGGGTCAGGGCCAGTTCACACTGTAGTGAGAGGAGAGGCTCTTTACAGGCGCTATTTTTAGCTCTATAGTGCCAGCAAAGCGCTTTCAGTGTGAAAGCAGCTTAAGATATAAAAGATCTTGCACTTCCCCAAAACTAATTAAAAAGAAAGAAAAAAAAAACACAACAACAAACAAGCTCAATAATGTACTTTTATTTTGCCAGCAGAAACAAAATTATGTACATTCATTTACTAGCTTCAAGAAAAAAATCTACAGGATATATGGTTCAGCAAAACAGTTAGCAATTATTTTTAAGGGCCCTGCTCATAGGAGCTTACAATCTAAAATTTGTCTAAACCTTAGATTGGACACAGCTTTACGTTCAGTGTATAATGGGCAACACATCACATTTTTATCTGCAAGATTATAGAAACATACTTAACAGTCATTATTCTTACAAAGCATTCCAACATAATATTAAAAAAGCCACATGTTCAAAATATAACACCCACCACCACCCCACAAACCCACACACATACATACATTGGTGACCATGTTCTACTGGAAGCTGCATTTCTGTGTACATAATTAAGGCTGCTTTCACACTGGGGCGGTGCGGGGCGGCGACGGTAAAACAGCGCTATATTTAGCACTGCTTTACCATCGTTTTACCCACGGTATGCGGCCGCTAGCGGGGTGGTTTTAACCCCCGCTAGCGGCCGAAAAAGGGTTAAAAACCTCCGCAAAGCGCCGCTGCAGCGGCGTTTTGCGGGCGGTATCCCCGCGGTCTCCCATTGATTTCAATGGGATGGAGCGGTATAGGAGCGGTGAACACACCGCTCCTTCACCGCTCCAAAGATGCAGCTAGCAGGACTTTTTTTACCATCCTGCTAGCGCACCGCTCCAGTGTGGAAGCCCTCAGGGCTTTCACACTGGAGACACAGCAGCAGCTGTTTCGGGTCGGTTTGTAGGCGCTATTTTTAGCGCAATAGCGCCTGCAAACCGCCCCAGTGTGAAAGCAGCCTAAGCAATGAGATCAAAGAGTAGAAGGTCAGCACATGCTCCCAAACCATGTTTGCATGGTCAAACCGGAACAATACTCACACAACATTGACAGCATGGCCACATAAACCCATTTTTTTTTTTTAAAAATGCACAAGAATTTCAGCAAACAAACAGCCCTAGTTGGGCGTTTGCCAATAGGCACAATATCATTCCTTCATCCCCACAAATCACAGCAAAAACCCTGACCTTCTCAAGCCAAATGAACCCCCCTACTGCAGCCCTTTATAAAAGATAGGTTGTATTGTTAGCACACTGACACACGCCCAATAGAAGTACACGCCCACCAGTATCTTTTAATATGTCTAAAGTGATTGCACTTGATGGGCAGGAACACATAATACTATTTGCAACTGTGTTAGCCCTTGGCTATGTGCATCAAATCTCCAACTACAGGCCAAAGATCGAAGTCCATTTGCATGCACATAAACAAAGCAACAGTTTTCTAAGCATATGTACCTGTACAGAGTAAACCCTACAATTTTAAATGTCCAAGTCCCTGGGTATGATTAGTGCTAACAAACATTAACATCAGTCCCTGGCTGCAATGAGCTTCCAATCTAAATCCAAAACTAACTTTCTTACATTAGAGACTATTTCGACAGGAGACAAATAAAATACCAGCATGTCTTGGATTGTAGTGAGAAACCCACACAGGGAGAACATATACACTTCGACACAAGCACTAGGATGTCAGGGAATTGAACCAGCAACCCCAGTGCTGCTAGACAGAATTGCTGCCCACTTAGCCAGCAGGCAGCCTCACACATGTTCTCTGCATCTCTGTAGTGTGAAGTCCATAGCCATGCTAAGTGTCACAAGCAATATACAATATATTGGCCTAAATATTGGGATGCCTGCCTTTAAACTCACATGAACTGTAATGACATCCCAGTCTTAGTCCGTAGGGTTCAAAATTCATTTGGCCCACCCTTTGCAGCTATAACAGCTTCAACTATTCTGGGAAGGCTGTCCACAAGGTTTAGGAGTGTGCCTATGGGAATGTTTGACCATTCTTTCAAGTGAATTTGTGAGGTCAGGCACTGATGTTGGACGAGAAGGCCTGGCTTACAGTCTCTGCTCTAATTCATCCCCAAGGTGTTTTTTTGTGTTGAGATCAGGACTCTGTCCAGGCCAGTCAAGTTCCTCCACCCCAAACTAACTCATCCATGTGTTTATGGACCTTGCTTTGTGCACTGGTCCAAATGATTTGGTTGAGGGGAGATTATGATGTGGGGTTGTTGTTCAGGGGTTGGGCTTGGCCTCTTACTTCCAGTGAAGGAAACTCTTGAGGCATCAGCATACCAAGACTTTTTGGACAATTTCATGCTCCCAACTTTGTGGGAACAGTTTGGGGATAGCACTCTCCTGTTCCAACATGAGTGCACAAAGCAAGTTCTATAAATAGTGAGTTTGGGGTGGAGGAACTTGACTGGCTGCACAGAGACCTGACCTCAACCTGATAGAACACCTTTTGGCTGAATTAGAGCAGATGCCAGGCCTTCTCATCCAACATCAGTGCCTGGCCTCACAAATGCACTTCTGGAAGAATGGTCAAACATTCCCATAGACACACTAAACCTTATGGACAGCCTTTCTAGCCTTCCCAGAAGTTGTTCTAGCTGCAAAGGGTGGGCCAAATCAATTTTTAACCCTACGGACTAAGACTGGGCTGGCCATTAAAGTTCATGTGTGTGTAAAGGCAGGCATCCCAATATTTTTGACTAGTGTATCTGGCAAGATTCACAATGGTGGTGGGACCCTCCTACACATAAATACTACATTTAGACATAGTTATAGGACCTCGGAGATGAGACTTCTCTACATGAAGCAGCATGTTTGGGAATCAAACCCAGATGCTAAGGAAAGCTGTAAGCAGAAGTTCTAACCTCTAAGCCACAGAGCTGACACATGTGAAACCCTCCTACACATAAATATTGCATTTCTTTGGACAGGTGATGGAATTACATTTCTCAAGAGTTATTCTTCTTGATTTATTTTGTGATATTTGGTGTTTTTTTGTGGGTGAGTGTAGAATAGTGATATTAACCTCAAATTTTTGGGAATTACACTTTGATTTCTGATGTTGGTACACATATCACATTTTTTGGGCTCAAATTATGATTATTTGGAAACAATAAAAAGCACAAAAAATTGTGACTCATTTTAAATTTGCATCAGCAATGGTATTTTTTGTGCGTTGTAAAGACACCTGTGTCAGTTTGGGTAAAGATTGTTGTGAGATGGAGAGTAACAAGTGAAAGTGACAGAGAAAAATACATTTTATCCAAACATCAAAACATTCTACATTCATATTTGAAGTAGAAGCAACAATGTGGCAAAGGAAAATTTATTTCATAGAAAGATACATTTCATCTCAACATTAAAAGGATTTATTTGTGAAAGTTACAATTGTTCCATTAGAATCAGGACCGGTGCTACCACTAGTCACTGCTGCCTAGGGCACACTGCCACTGGTGTTCCAACTCTCTTCTCTCTGCAGCAAGCAACTAAGTCTCAGCATCAGCTGGCAGCCGCCGCTCCATTCGCGCATAGTGTCAGAGGCACAGCAGCAGTGGAGGACTGTGTCTGTGTCCCAACTTCCGAAGGAATGCAAGAAAGCAAACATTCATTGATGAGCACTGGAAGGCTGCATTTGATGGGCACTGGTGAAGCTGCATTTGATGGGCACTGGTGAGGCTGCATTTAATGGGCGCTTCATTAAAAAGGTGGGGTATACATGGGCATGGCAAAGGGGGTGGAGTCAAGGGTGGAGCTAAAATTAGGTTTCGCCTAGGGTGTCAAAAATCCTTGCACCAGACCTGATTAGAATCAATGGCTAAAACTTGCATTGGACTATAATAGCACTGATTTTCACTTCCAAAAAATGCTCTTTAACTCAGCGCTCATTTTCATATTTACTATAGCGCCTTGTAAAAAAGACACTGGAGCTAAAATGAGAGCTATTTGCAGGTCTGAGCATGCTCAGTTGTGTTGGCACCTAGTTGTACAAAAACGGGGAATTTATCTCTTCTCAGACTTTTAAAGGTACTTTAGTGTAGACATCACTTTTTCACACAGTTTAAAAGCAGATTATCTTTAAATAATATACCGCATATTTCAGTACTATTTAGGCAATTATATCATGTTCTAAACAATATTTCCATGTGCAATTCTCCAGGTATTAGCAGAGTAAGGGTTTGGGCGCTATTTGGTTTCAGGGAACTATAGTAAATTCGATTTTGGGAGTATTTTCTCACCAGCGCTATAGTGAATACTGTTTTAGCGCTAATTACCGCGATTAGCGCCAATTCTTGGTAATTAGCGGTAATTAGCACTGCAGGGCTATAGTAAATGACCCCAATAGTTTGTACTCAGTGGGGGTTATTTACTAAAGGCAAATCCACTTTGCACTACAAGTGCACAGCAAGTGCATTTGGAAGTGCAGTCACTTTAAATCTGAGAGGTAGATCTGAAATTAGATGAAGCTCTGCTGATTTTATCATCCATCATGTGCAAGCTAAAATGCTGTTTTTTATTTTCCTTGCATGTCCCCCTCAGATCTACAGTGACTGCACTTCCAAGTGCACTTATAGTGCAAAGTGGATTTGACTTTAGTAAAAAAAAAAAAACTATATGTAACTATGTAATGCAGTTTATTCCAACAAGCACATTTCAAACAATGTTTTTATTGTTTTTTTGTTTAGTTAAAGGATATTTTTTTTATCTTATGCCCCCTCATTCAGCAAGGGAGAAAAAGCAATGAACTACAGTATAAACAAAGGGCTGAACTATCTGGGAGCAAAACAGATTTGGGTACAAAAGAACATACCAGATACAATATAATGAACCAAGCAAATAGGGTGCTTTAACCACTGCTTACTTTTTTTTTGGAGGGGGTGGCATTTTCTATAGCATAGGTCCTTGTGACCTACCAAATATCCTATGCAAATGCAGATTTTTTTAAACGTAGTGTTTTCGTAGCTCAAACACGGTGAATGACTGCTAGGGGGCTAAACATTGCATTGCAGGAGACAAAGAGCAGTGCGGTGGTATATTTAATCTTGATGAGAATGCAGCTTTCATTGATTACACACGAGCAAGACTAATTCTAGGAGTGATTTGAAAAGATTGTGCATTAAAGTGATGTTTCCACCAAAAATAAATAAAAAAAATAGCTTAAAATTCATAAAAAAATAAAAAATAAAATAATTGGAAAAAAAAAATGTTACTCACCTCTAAATGCCTGTTGCTAGGGGGTCCATCATAGTCTGCCTCCTTCAGTGCCCGGGCACTGACATCCCTTCCCCTCGGCGCAGTCAGTCATCTGGAACACGTGACAGGTCCCAGATGACTGTGCGGCTTATCACGGTGCCCGGCGCCGCTTGCGCATGCGCAGTGGGTGCCCGGCTGTGACGCCTCAGCCGGGTGCCCACAGTAAGAATGCCGGCGCCGCGAGCGGAGCGGGGAACGTGGGGGGGCTTTGTTCCCCCGCATCGCTGGACCCTGGGACAGGTAAGCGTCCGATCATTAAAAGTCAGCAGCTGCAGTATTTGTAGCTGCTAACTTTTATTTTATTTTTTTTTAGGGGGCACCCCACTTTAAGCTAAATAGAAGCTATGTTAGAAATAAACCTTATATTGTCCCTACACTGACTTTTTTACATTACGTTTGTCCAGTCAAGTTTCTTCTGACTCTGTTCAGTCAAAATCTGGATTTTCGATCCTTCAATGGGATATCCTGTCCAATAGCATTGGCTTTATTTATAGTACCAATGGGGGTTATTTACTAAAGGCAAATCCACTTTGCACTACAAGCGCTCCCTTGGAAGTGCAGTCGCTGTAGATCTGAGGGGGACATGCAAGGAAAATAAAAAACATCATTTTAGCTTGCACATGTTTGGATGATAAAATCAGCAGAGCTTCCCCCCATTTCAGATCTACCCCTCAGATTTAAAGCGACTGCACTTCCAAGTGCACTTGTAGTGCAAAGTGGATTTGCCTTTCGTAAAGAACCCCCAATGTTTAATTTGCCAATCCAGATCTCCTTAATACATTCACTGTTCTTATCAATAATTCCTTCTTGGAGACCTAGTATGCTCTAGCCTGCTCAGAAGTACACATTAGCTACAGTTTTTTTTTATCCTGCAAATTTATTTTTTAGTGGAACATTCTCATAAATTCCTGCATATTTCAGCAACCAACACAGCCAAATTATATAACTGCTGTAAATAGCAGAAGTTAATGCTGGTGAATTAAAATCCAGATGCAGGAATGTACCTAGATTGAACTGTACACACAAACACACATACACACACACGCACACACATTTGATTTTTTTTTTAATTTAGTGTCCTTTGTATAGTAAATATAAAGTATTGTATTGGGATATTTCTAATTTACAATTCTTAGGTGACTGGCGGTGTTTTGGACTACTTTTCACATATAACCTGTATAATCTAAACTACTTTCCTGAAGGAAAAAAAAAAAATCTGTTCACAGAAATGAATATCTGAGACCCGCATTAAACACATGACTAAATGTATCAGAGGAGAGACTCGTCTGACTCACCTCTTCACCCTTTTTGCGCTGTATGGCTTTTTTATGGACTTTCAATAATAGAAAGACAAGCAAACTACCTCTGTGCTGTCTCTTTTGCAAAGCCATATTTGCATCCTGCATTATGCTGATTTAAATAATATAAATTTTAAAGTAACAAAAACAAAATTAAATGTCAGTTTGCATTTTATAAACTTAAATATAAATTATTAAAAATTGTCCAAAACCCTTTTCAGCTTCTCTTTATTATGTTATGCTTTGCTTTTGATAAAGAAATTTGTAAATGTTAATAAGCTGTACACTTGTGAATCAGTACCAAACTTATCTGTAGTTATCATTCAGACATTTCAGCAAAAAAATTTTATTTAAAGCAAAAAAGTATCAACATAGAATACTATTACAGTTACTGAACTGATGTATGTAAGATTCCTCTTTGCATACATAAAATATTATTAGACCTAAGTTCATGCTTGTTTCTGAATGCAAAATATGGACAGTAGACTTTGAGCTGTGAATGGAACTTTCATTTCTTGTAAAACCAATGGCTTAATTTCCTGTCTTTTCATTGCCTTAAGGTAATGTACTTCATACTTAAGAAGAATTGCGTCAGCCAGTATTTTAGAGGCATTTCTGCTTCCACCTTAGGGAACAGAAACACATTCACAAGTAAAATCAGAAATGCTATAATTCTATCTATTCACTGTATTGAATATTTTTTTTTTAATTGTGACATACAGTATCTCACAAAAGTGAGTACACCCCTCACATTTTTGTAAATATTTTATCATATCTTTTCATCTGACAACACTGAAGAAATGACAATTTGCTACAATGTAAAGTAGTGAGTGTACAGCTTGTATGTGTAAATTTGCTGTCTCCTCTAAATAACTCAACACACAGCCATTAATGTCTAAACCGCTGGCAACAAAAGTGAGTACACCCCTAAGTGAAAATGTCCAAATCGGGCCCAATTAGCCATTTTCCCTCCCCGGTGTTATGTGACTCATTAGTGTTACAAGGTCTCAGGTGTGAATGGGGAACAGGTGTGTTAAATTTGGTGTTATCGCTTTCACTCACCATGGCACCTTATGGTAAAGAACTCTCTGAGGATCTGAAAAAAATAATTATTGCTCTAAATAAAGATGGCTTAGGCTATAAGATTGCCAAGACCCTAAAACCGTAGCTGCAGCATGGTGGTCAAGACCATACAGCGGTTTAACAGGACAGGTTCCACTCAGAACAGGCCTTGCCATGGTCAAGTTGAGTGCACGTGCTCAGCATCATATAAAGTGGTTGTCTTTGGGAAATAGACATATGAGTGCTGCCAGCATTGCTTTCTGAGGTTGAAGGGGTGGGGGTCAGCCTGTCAGTGCTCAGGCCATGCCCCGCACACTGCGTCAACTTGGTCTGCATGGCTGTCATCCCAGAAGGAAGTCTCTTCTAAAGATAATGCACAAATTATGAATTGCTGGAACCATGACTTGTGGTCTGAAGAGACTAAGATAAATGTATTTGTCAAGCGTGTGTGGCGGTAACCAGGTGAGGAGTACAAAGACAAGTGTGTCTTGCCTACAGTCAAGCATAGTGGTGGAAGTGTCATGGTCTGGGGCTGCGTGAGAGCTGCCGGCACCGGGGAGCTACAGTTCATTGAAGGAACCATGAATGTCAACATGTACTGTGACATACTGAAGCAGAGCATGATACCCTCCCTTTGGAGCTTACATGTAGGTAAAAGTTCAAATTTTGACTATACAACCACTTTAAACCAGTTTAGTAACCCCTTGTATTATAACTTTAAAGTGAACCTGTGCTTTGTTCATGCAGGGAAAGGTTAAAGCAAATCTGTTACTAACCCTGAATTTTGGTCACCTTGACCATGAAGGGCAAAGTAGAAGTGTCTATGCAAAGGCTCCATCTCTCATACTAACTTTGCCTGAACTTCCATGCTTCTCCTTCCTTTATCACAGGCATTGCTGAAATCAGGGGTGTCAGTGACTCCAGAAGTGGCAATGTCATTACCGCGGTCATGCGACAGGGCTGAGGCCTACTATTGGCTATGAGGCCAGAGCACTGTCACAGGGGAGCAGGTCACATGCTCCCCATACCTGGAAGTTTCTGGTAGTTTTACTGTCTGGAACAGAAGGAGCAGTAAGAAAAAACAATAAATATGAGTATTAGGGGTTTGGGGGGGGGGGGGGCCTTACATCCTTTTGCTTGATGACAGTGTCTCTTTTAAGCACTGTATTTATGATTTTTTATAGTGTTACCAATCCCCAAATTACTTATTATAGAACTATACTATACTGAATACACAATGCTAATAAGCCATGCAACTTGCATAAACTCAGCCATTAAAAGTTTAAATAACACACTGATTGTGCAACGCACATTTTTTCCATTCTTCTAATTTTGTTGAGAAGAGAAGCATCTGGAGGAGGCCAGCATTCCCAAGTTGTACTTCCAACCTACCCTGGGGACCATTTCTAAGTGTGTGACTTTCTTAGCCTTTATAAGTAAATTAATTTATAGAGGGAACTCGATCTGTAGTAAAACCCTAAGATGTATCCTGAAATAACATCTACATTTTGGCAGCTATGCATAGATTGAGGTAACATGCCTCATTTATAGTGGCCCTGTAAATGGATAATAAACTACTGGTTGTCAGCTTTCTATGTATTTTAAAACAAACAAAAGTATTACTTTGCTTACAGTGCCTACTATATTTGACCTTTCATTTAATGATGTAAAAATAAAATAATACAAACCAATCTTTTAGGACTATTACACTTAAAACACAAATTGGTTTCTATGTTAGCCAAGACAGATATTTTCCTATAGTCAGGAAAACAATAGTGGGGTATTCTCAACAGACTAGCAGTATAGAAAATACAAGAAAAACTGAAGTCTTCTATTTGTCTGGGCTCCTGCTGTATAGTAGCAGTAGTAGTCTCCCCCTTCTGTAGCTCCCTAATAAACAACAGCAGAAACCCTTACATGATACAATATATAAATCAAAAATACCCATGCTACTGATCTCTATAGTAACAGCTGCTGTGTAAAACACAATCAATGTTCTTATAATTATAAAACCTCGGTACACAGCGCTTAATTGTGTTATCCTGGTGCTATTATCTACTATTCATCAACCGTGTGAAACATAAATTCATCATCCACATAAAGTGATCCTGCGCATTAATACTTTCAAACAAACTTTTTTTTTGAGATTATAAAAAGGTTTTACACTATTATGCCACGTACACGCAGTCGGACTTTCCGACGTAAAATGTGCGATCGGAGCTTGTTGTTGGAAATTCCGACCGTGTGTAGGCTCCATCGGAATTTCCGTCGCACAAAATTTGAGATCTGGTTCTCAAATTTTCCGACAACAAAATCCATTTGCGCAAATTCTGATCGTGTGTACACAATTCCGACATACAAAGTGCCACGTATGTTCAGAATAAATTACGAGACGGAAGCGCTCGGTCTGGTAAAACTACCGTTCATAATGGAGGTAGCACATTCGTCACGCTGCAAATTTTTTAATCTTTTAATGCAGTGCATTCTCTTCTTCTTTATAATGCTAGAAGAATGAAGTTGTTTTTCTGCTCATATTCACACAGATTTCTTTATTATTTCTCGTGATTTCATGAATATATTTTTTCTATTTTCGTCATATCTCCAGAAGAATATGTTTTTTTTGTTTTTTATTGTGAATTTAATTTTTTTTTTGGTTGTTTTTTTTTAATCAAGATCTCCTGTTTTTTCTTTTTTTTGGTGATCTCCCTAATTTATTTTGTAGGTTTTATGTGTCAAGTTACCACAACATCATTATTATCTTGTATTTTTTAACCTCAAGGAGGTTGTTTGGTGTTGGTATCCCTTGTTAATTTGACTTTGTATTTTTGAAATGTACCTGCCTACTCACAAACAAACTGTCCTTTTTGAAGTTAAACACATAGGCAAGTATCTGTGAAAAAAAAATATTCCTTTATTATGGGTCATAACAAAATAAAGAGGAAGGCAACGCTGGAGAAACTGCTGAGATTGGCGAAGCCTTTGTACCCCAGGGCACACATCAATTATTTGCCAGCCAAAATTGGTGGCCTGAGGAGTCCTTATAATAGTGAGCACAATCCGGTCCCAGACTACAAGAGATCAGGAACAGCAGAAGATGACCTCTGTGTCCCCAGGCTGTGATCATACAACAGCCTGTATTTTTTGCCAGACCAGACTGAACCCAGGCCATCACTCTCTTCTCTTCCTTACATGCTTCCTTTCAGGCTGTGGCTCTGGTGTTGGAGGTGTGGCAGGAGGTGGAGGAGGAGGAGGAGGACCTGGAGGAGGAGGGCCATGGTTCAACTCACAAATGTGGCTTTGGCTTGTGAGTTCGCTCCTCAGCCCCTTATTTAGGGCTTGCAAGATCACTTCCTCACATAAGAGGCTTTGGCCCTCCTCCATTTCCAGCATTTTGCAGGCTGTCATGTAGGCATAGTCCTCTTGAACACTTGGGGGGTTTCTGAGGGCCACAGTAGTCTTCAGAAATATGCCAATTGCTGCCTCCTTCAGGTTACTCCTCTTCCTGGCACTTTTTTGTGGAAGGCCGAGGGGAGTGACCTGGGATTCGGGCAGGCTACTGGGCCTGGCCACCTCCTGGCTGCCACTTACCCCCGCCACCTCCTGGCTGCCACTTTCCATGGCCTCCTCCTGGCTGAGGCTTTCCTGTGTATGAAAAAGGGACCTAGTTTTATTTTTATTTTTTTATTGTTTATTTATAAAAATTTTCAAAAATTATACATTGCAGTACAAAGAGATATCATTTCAGCTTTTGATAGTACAGAGTGCTGTATATATAAACTTTTGGAACTGAACGTGGATACAGGTATGTTCACATCCAAGCGTCTTCCAACAATGGGTCATTCAAACATAGTTATCATACCATATCATACGGTAAACAAAACGAGAAAAGAATGTATAGTTATGAATCATAACAATAACAAAAGAGAAAGGGAAGCAAAGTACAACATAACCAGGATATGGCACCAGGAGGTTTAGGGATCTTGAAGGTTGTCAGATTCAAGGGGGTACACAGAATCGTCCCATGTTTTACATATTTTATAAAAGAAGGGTAGTGTGTCCTTGATTTTAGCAGTCAAGTGTTCCATCCTATGTATATCCACCATTTTGGAAAGAAAGTGAGGGAATATGGGGGGAGAGGTGGAGAGCCAATGTCTAGGGATAGCTCACTTTGCGGCCAAAAGGATAAAGGACATCAGTTTCTGTGACGCTTTAGATATTCCCTGGAGAGGGAGGCCTAGAAGGAGATGTATGGGGTTCAAAGGTATGGGTGTAGATAATAACGTTTGTAGAAGATCCTGAATCTTAGTCCAAAAAGGGCCAATGAGAAGGCATTCCCAAAATATATGAAAATTAGAACCTATAGACTCGCTGCATCTCCAGTAAGCATTGGAGGTGGCTGGGTTGCGGGCATGCAGCAAGTCCGGGGTCCTGTACCAGAACATCAAAATCTTAATGGCAGTTTCCCTCTGTACTACACAACGTGAAGTTTTTCTAGTTTTAGTTTTTGGTTCCTCAATCACACACAATTTTCAGCTCATGACTGTTGCAAATTGAATTTAAAAAATAGAAAAGACTATCATTCTGACCCCAGCATTTTTCATTCTTGTCACAATCATTTGTGGCCAATACTGTCTACTGATATGTAAAACACTTTGGGAAATCAGAAATTAGTTATCTAAACTAACATATATTTACCATCATTAATTTGACAACCAGAAATATTTTGAAGAATGCTATACCAGACTCAATCTGGGCTCCTTCACATGTGGCTGCCTGGAAGGCCCAGGTTGGTCGTCGGAAGCCTCAGCTGGGGGGGAAGGAAGCCTTGAAGGAAGACTGGAGAGTGCTGGCCTGGGTTCAGTCTGGCCTGCCAGAAAATGCAGTCTGTCATAGTACCACAGCCTGGGTACATAAATGTCATCTGCTGCAGCTCCTGATCTCAGGGAATCCTGGCTCTTCATGCCACAAATTAGGGCCTTCACATAGGGGATGTCTGCTGTGGGGATCACCGGCTTCACAAATTCAAGCAATTGATCCAGCGCTGCCTTCCTCTTTAGTTTATTGTTATAAAAGGGGTGGTTTACCTGCCACAGACAGGGCAGCTCCCTGTACATATCAATGAATATGGGGATAAAGTCCTCATCCTTGAATAGATCCATTTTCTCTGCAAGACACAACACAAGACAAACCCTAAGGTCAGGTAAAACTCTCCTAATCTTGACCCAATATAGGCCTCAAACTATAAGCAGTATAGGCCACTGATGCACCAACTTAAAATTGTACCTTCGTTATAAATTTGTCCCCCACTCACAGATCATACGTACGACGTACGCGTGTTCCGCTTTATATACACTGCGCATGTGTGAAACTCCGCCCTCCCCTGATGTTCTTTCTAGTCTATTCCCCACCCCTTGTCTTTCGGCGCAGTGGGAGAGCACATGGCAGAGAGACAACATCTGCATGCAGAGGAGAGCAGCAAAGACAAAAGGCCCGGAGCCCCGAACCTCCAGATCCCAGAGGAGATTGAAGGCCTCAATTATGGCCTTTTTAGAGATGGTGGAGATGGTACCCAAACCCAAATGTGAGAAAGGCCAAGATCATGCCTAAATTTGTGAAGAGTCTGCACAGGAATTTTGGGGTACGGCGATCCAAGGATCAACTGAGAAAACGATGGTCAGACCTCAAACTGAGGGAGCAGGATCAGTACAGAAGAATCAAGAGAGTGCTGCAAAAAAGTATTTTGTTGTGTGTTCCTATTTTTCTTCTTAACGTTCGTGCTGCTCCATGTGCTTTTCTTTACTGTTGTATGTTTTAAAATGGCAACTTTCATGTTCATGGGCACAGTAATCAGTCGTAGGAAACATCATTTGTTCGCCCACTTATAAGATGTTTTAGGCAGATAAAGGTCACAATTTGTACATTTGTTCATGCCTATTTGTATTAAAATAAGTTTGCTGTCTAGATGGCTTTGTAACTAGAATGAAATGCAAACTTGATTCAGTGTAAGGAGAGGACACTCAGCAGCTGTTTACACATCTGGACGCAGGAGCACTAGTGTGGGACACCAGAATCAAACTTTTTAGGATGTCGCACACAGGTGCTCCAGTGGGTACTAGAGGTGTCTCCATGTGTGAAACTTGTACAAAAAAGGGAAGTATTCCAGCTTTGGAAATGAAATAAAAATGTCTTCTGCTTGGAACTCTGCCAAAACAGACAATTGTACGACACTTCCAAGCAATGTTTCATATTCCTATTTCTGCCCTACGATATCTGTGTGCTAAGTATACCTTTTTTTTATTCACATAGGGGAGGAAAAACTTGGGACGTCTGAGGACACTAGGGACCCCCCCACCTCCGAAAGAAGGGGAAGTCACCAAAACACAAGAAGAGGATGAGGAAGGAGAGGTTTTGTAAGTGTGCAAAATTGTCACCACAACAGGTGAGTATCTGAGACCACAGCTTCAGGTAAGATATCTGTTCCTGCATATTTATAATACATGGTGTGTATTTTTGTTCCTGGTATATTAAGTTCCTGAGTTGTGTATGTTATGTTTTGAAACATGCCTGTTTAACCAAAAAAAGGCTATTTCTAATTAATGTGACAAAAAATAATGTTATACACTAAAGATGTTGGTTTGTTCAAAAAGTACTGAACAGAACAGCACAGAAAGCACTGAAAAACAGAAAGTCCGGAGCTGAAAATCCCAAAGGGTGGAGCACTTAGTACTGAACTTCCTCTTTCTAGTGCCATCACACGTGTTGTACGTCAACGCGTTCTTGATGTTTGGAAATTCCGACAACTTTGTGCAACCGTGTGTGCGCAAGACAAGTTTGAGTCATCATCCGTCAGAAAAAAAACATGGGATTTTGTTGTCGGAATGTCCGATCGCGTGTACGCGGCATTAGAGTTCTCTCTCTTCTGTTTTATGGCAATAATTACCCTGGAGTGGAAAAGCTGCTGCCTAGGATTAATAACCCCTTGTGGGAAAAGTGCATTTTGACCATACTCTTTCCAGTCATCTGGTGTAGGTTTCATGGTGATGGACGGTGGAGGATTAGAAACACAGAAGAGAATATATGTATACAGTTTTTTGGCACAGAGCATTTTGAAAAGATACATCACTGATTGATTTACAGAGAAACAGCATTGGAAAGCAAATGGACACTTTGTTTATGGATTGCTTTGTTAGAGTTCACTAATTAAATATAATAGGTGATTTTTGTATTTTTTGTTTGAAATTATTTATGCACAGGAGCTCTATATGTGAATGATGAATTTATGTTTCACATGGTTGATTAATAGTAGATAAAAGCACCAGGATGACATAACACAATTGAGCGCTGTGTACTGAGGTTTTTATAATGCTTAGCATTATTAACCAGCAGGTGGTGCTGCAAGTGAAATCTATAACAAAACTTTTTTCCCAAGACAATCTGGAAAGTGCATGGAGATTCCTATATGTTTCCAAAAATAAAAATTGCTGTAATTACTAGCAAGATACTGTATATACTAAGTTTTCAATTACTAGTAGGGATGGGCTGAAACCCCCCCGGTTCGGTTCACAGCAGAACATGCGAACAGGCAAAAAATTAGTGCGAACACGCGGACACCGTCAAAGTCTATAGGACGCAAATGGGAAAAATCAAAAGTGCTCATTTTAAAGGCTTATATGCAAGTTATGCCATAAAAAGTGTTTGGGGTCCCGGGCCGTGCCCCAGGGGACGTGTATGAATGCAAAAAAGTTTTAAAAACTACAATTTTTTCAGGAGCAGTGATTTTAATAATGCTTAAAGTGAAACAATAAAAATGAAATATTCCTTTAAATATCATGCTTGGGGGGTGTCCTTAGTATGCCTGTAAAGTAGCACATCTTTTCCATGTTTATAACAGTACCACAGCAAAATTAAATTTCAAGGAAAAATGTTTATTTAAAACTGCTCGCAGCTGTAATGTATTGTTGGATCCTGGCAATATAGATAAAAATCGGCGTGCCCCCCCCCCCTGTTCATTACCATGTCCTTTGGGTCTGGTATGAATATTAAGGGGACCACTGCGCCAAAAATACAGAAAAAAAATGGCGTGGATGTCCCCCCCAAAATCCATACCAGGCCCTTCAGGTCTGGTATAAATATTTTGGGAAACCTTGCACCAAATATTTTTAAAGAAATGGCATGGGGGTCCCTCAGGCACCCAGGCACTATATACTCTGAACAGCAGTATATATACTATATGGCCTGCCCTATATACTCTTCAGAAAAACTGGACCTTAGGTGTTGGTGCTACCAGAACACTGTAACCCCTCACAATTACTCTTGTTGGGTGCAGGAACAGGCCCTGCTGTTAAATATTATATAAAAAATTTGAATTACATGCCCATGTTAAAAAGGGGCAGAAAAATTGGGCCTTTGGTGGTGGTGCCACAACACTGTAACCCCTCATAGATACTCTTGTTGGGCTCAGGAACGAGCCCTGCTGTGAAATATTATATCAAAAATTGTAATTACAAGCCCCTGTTAAACAGGGGAAGAAAAATGGGGCCTTGGGTGGTGGTGGTGCCACAACACCGTAACTCCTCACAGTTACTCTTTTTGGGCACAGGAACGGGCCCTGCTGTGAAATATTATATCAAAAATTGTAATTACATGCCCCTCTTAAACAGTGGCAGAAAAATTGGGCCTTCGGTTTTGGTGGCGCCAGAACACTGTAACCCCTCACAGATACTCTTGTTGAGTGCAGGAACAGGCCCTGCTGTGAAATATTATATCAAAAATTATAATTACATGCCGCTGTTAAACAGGGGCAGAAAATTTGGCCCTTGGGTGGTGGTGGTGCCACAACACGTAACCCCTCACAGATACAATTGTTGGGTGCAGGAATGACCCCTTACAAAGAAATTACAAAAAATTAGGCCTTGGGTGGTGGTGCCCAAAACCAAAAATATTGTTGGAAGCTAGCATTATCAAAATTGAGGAAGAATAGGATAGTCAGCATAGACAGCCTTCAAGGGATCCCAGATCCATTGCAAATTCAATCAGTTACATCAACAGCAGGTGCTTTATAGCTGCTGATCCAGGACTGATTCATTTTTTATAAATGTGAGCCTATCAACAGAGTCTGTGGACAGGTGCACTCTTTGATCCGTTACAAACCCTCCAGCAGCACTGAATGTGCATTCAGAAAGCACGCTTGATGCAGGACAGGCCAGTAGCTCAATTGCATATTGAGCAAGTTCTGGCCAGTGGTCCATCCTCAAGACTAGGGATGGGCCCGGTGTTCGATTCGAACCCATGTTCGAATCGAACATCAGCCGTTCGTCTGCTCGTCGAGGGCAGAACACTCTCGCAGTGCATTGCTGGCTGATGATTGGCCAAGCATGCACTGTGACCCTGCATGCTTGGCCAATCATAGAGCCAGCAGCAAGGAAAGCAATAATTGGACACAGGCAGGATGCCTGTGGCCAATTATAGCTCAGGGGGTTTAGTACACACCCCACACTATATAAGGCCGCCACGTGTAGTGTGTTCCGGCTTGAGGAACAATGACAGTGTACTGTACATGTACACACTATATGTGAATCATTTCTGTGTGGGGAAAGTGTAGGGAAAGAGGAAAAATATGCAGGGACAGTGTATTCTTCTCAGCCTTTGCTTGTGGGGAAAGTGTAGGGATAGAGGAAAAATAGGCAGGGATAGTGTGTTCTTCTCAGTGCTGTTCTATACTGTGACAGGAGTGACTTTGGGTCGGGGATTTGTGGAAATCAGCTTGCCATGGAGAGTTCTGGAGGCTCCTTGTCCAGCTTCCCCGGACCCTCTTATGTGTAAATCACCCTGTGTCTCTAGGGCACAGGGTGAATGAAGACCCCAATATAATCTGTGCTAGTCGGATTCAATGCAGGATATGTAAGGACTGTTCTTAGTTTGTTGATGAACTCAAGATGTTAATTGAGAGAGCTGATCGCATTGTCCTCTGTACAATGTAGGAGACAGGCCGACTCCTAATGGAGCTCCTGTTGTCTTGTGGTTGTTATTATGATAATTTATAATCAACTGTGTGAAGCTCTGTGACAACAAGTCTGACCTGTAGTGAAATCCCGATGGGCACAGAGTCACATTGGCTGCTTAAAGGGATTAGTTAATTAGCTCATGTTAATTTGTTACAGGTGTATTGTTAGAGTAATATGAGCAGGAGGGGGATCTCCTCTTCTCCAATATTATAAATACTGTCATTTTGGTTCTAAATAAACAGTCCATGTTGGCACTAAGCAAGTTTTGTCTCGTTTAGTGCTTGGAAGCGGTTGGAATATCTGAGATCCATATTCAGACTGGGAGGAAGTGGTATATGACGAAAGCACTCAAGAGGAGTGTGGGAGCGTTTCGTCACATTGTTGGTAAGCAGTGGGATTATGCTTCCTGCAGTCAGGGACATCCAAACCTCCACCTGGATCCAAGGTCCGGATAGCAGGAGAGGAGGAGAGGTACAGATACCAGCCGCCATAGAAGAGGAATTTGGAAGGAGGTTGCGAGAGATGCGGATACAGCACAGAGGATCAGTATCAGTGCAGGTCCTGCTGGGATGTATGATTCTGTCCGCCTACAACTCTGGAAGGAAGCGCTAGAATGTGAGCAGCGACACCAGGGAAAAGTTCTCCCCTCCATCCATGTAAGGTACTGGTCGCAGTATGAAGTACGAATGCTGTTATTGGGGGAACAACCGAAGCAGGAGTGGACCGCTGAGTTAAGCAGGCTGATCCGGGCAGAAATGCGGTTGGACGAGAGCTACAGAGCCCTCCGGTGGTATGTAGCCCAAGTGTGCCCGTGGACAGCAGATCACAGCCCCACGGAAGGCTTTGACTATGATGGCCTGGGATTGTTGTACTGGAGGCTGCCCGAGGACCCTGACTTTGGGAGTGATCTGGAGTGGCGTTTGGAGGAAATAATGGAGCACAGAGAGCAAAGATTGAACATCTCGGAAGTGCTCTGGGCACAGGAAGATTTGGAGTTCCTGGCTGCTCAGGAATGGGAGCTGGAGATCGCCTACAGACAGCTGCTAGACTCTGCTCAGCAGCAGGGTGGGGCTCCCTTTGCCTGGGACTATCAAGGAATACCAGTGGACAACTCTGGTCTGGCTGAAGAGTCGGCAATGTGGCAGAGTAACGCATGTGCTTTGCCAACCTGCCCCTGCAGCTATGGAGGCGGAGGTCTTATGGTGGAGGCAGCAAGTGCTGACTGACCTTGATGATCCTGTTTCTGCATGGGATGATCTTGGATGGAGGAATGTGCCTGTCCAGCAGCATGCCAGAGAATCGGCAATGGAAAATCTGGAAATTGCCACCCTCAAAGCTGAAGTGCTGACAACCGGCCAGAGCTCTGCCAACCTCTGCTCAGCACTGATAGCATCTTCTTGGTTCCATGGACAGGAGATGGTGAACCTATATCCCCAGACACCAGTTGCAGAGACAGGGGATTTGATAGACTTTTCTGCTGAGGAAGAAGAACCTGATGAGCCTCCAGCAGAAGAGCTGGTATTAGGGCGAAACTTCACTGTGCTCTGCCCAGCACCAATGGCAGTATCCGTGGAGTTACAAGGAACTTCCCCAGCTGAAGCGCTGGTCACCGTACAGAGGGTCCAGGGCCTCTGCCCCACACCTGTGGCAGTTCTGAAGGCCCAGGGTGAGAAGGTGGCAATCACTTCCCAGCAGCAGATACAGGGAGAGAAGGGAGAGGAGGTGTTTGTTGTCCCTCCTCAACAGTCGGCCAGGGTGGACAAAGCGGTCTTTCCTCCCCAGCAAAGATCCGTGCACCTGGGAGACAGTACCACAGACATGTCGTCCCAGCAGCCAGATGAGGGAATGGAAAAGGAAGCAGCCGGCTCCCCTTCACAATGGCAGCTACACAATTTTGGAGTGGAGGAAGCCAGCCTCCTGCCCCAATGGTTAACCGGAGTGGAGGATGTGGAGCCCCCAGCAGAAGTGCTGGCAACAGGGCAGAGTGCTACCCACCTCTGCCCAGCACCAGCAACAACTGTGGAGTTCCAGGGAGCCAGGGTAGTCGGCCCCTCTCTCCAGCAACAAGCTGAGGTAGTAAAGCTGCTACTCCCAGCCGAATCACTGGCAACAGGACAGAGCGCCGTTGGTGCAAATGTCACCCTGTCTGCTCTCCAGCGGCTGAAAAGACTCCAGGGAGAAGGGTCAGTCCAGGCCTCTCCCCAGCGGCAGATATATTCTCTGAGAGAGGCAGAGGTTGGCTGGGTGAGGAATATTCTGTTTCAAACCATTTGTTTGGGGTACTGTGTGGATACCAGCATTAGAGGACTGGAACCCTTGGATAACTTCGGAGTCAACCCATCTGGGGTCTCTTTCTGTGTTAGTCTCCTGCCGAAAGGGGAGATGTGTGACAGGAGTGACTTTGGGTCGGGGGTTTGTGGAACTCAGCTTGCCATGGAGAGTTCTGGAGGCTCCTTGTCCAGCTTCCCCGGACCCTCTTATGTGTAAATCACCCTGTGTCTCTAGGGCACAGGGTGAATGAGGACCCCAATATAATCTGTGCTAGTCAGATTCAATGCAGGATATGTAAAGACTATTCTTAGTTTGTTGATGAACTCAAGATGTTAATTGAGAGAGCTGATCGCATTGTCCTCTGTACAATGTAGGAGACAGGCCGACTCCTAATGGAGCTCCTGCTGTCTTGTGGTCGTTATTATGATAATTTATAATCAACTGTGTGAAGTTCAGTGACAACAAGTCTGACCTGTAGTGAAATCCTGATGGGCACAGAGTCACATCGGCTGCTTAAAGGGATTAGTTAATTAGCTCATGTTAATTTGTTACAGGTGTATTGTTAGAGTAATATGAGAAGGAGGGGGATCTCCTCTTCTCCTGTATTATAAATACTGTCATTTTGGTTCTAAATAAACAGTCTATTTTTAGCACTAAGCAAGTCTTGTCTCGTTTAGTGCTTGGGAGCGGTTGGAATATCTGAGATCCATATTCAGACTGGGAGGAAATGGTATATGACGAAAGCACTCAAGAGGAGTGTGGGAGCGTTTCGTCACATTGTTGGTAAGCAGTGGGATTATGCTTCCTGCAGTCAGGGACATCCAAACCTCCACCTGGATCCAAGGTCCGGATAGCAGGAGAGGAGGAGAGGTACAGATACCAGCCGCCATAGAAGAGGAATTTGGAAGGAGGTTGCGAGAGATGCGGATACAGCACAGAGGATCAGTATCAGTGCAGGTCCTGCTGGGATGTATGATTCTGTCCGCCTACAACTCTGGAAGGAAGCGCTAGAATGTGAGCAGCGACACCAGGGAAAAGTTCTCCCCTCCATCCATGTAAGGTACTGGTCGCAGTATGAAGTACGAATGCTGTTATTGGGGGAACAACCGAAGCAGGAGTGGACCGCTGAGTTAAGCAGGCTGATCCGGGCAGAAATGCGGTTGGACGAGAGCTACAGAGCCCTCCGGTGGTATGTAGCCCAAGTGTGCCCGTGGACAGCAGATGACAGCCCCGCGGAAGGCTTTGACTATGATGGCCTGGGATTGTTGTACTGGAGGCTGTCCGAGGACCCTGACTTTTGGCAGTGATCTGGAGTGGCGTTTGGAGGAAATAATGGAGCACAGAGAGCAAAGATTGAACATCTCTGAAGTGCTCTGGGCACAGGAAGATTTGGAGTTCCTGGCTGCTCAGGAATGGGAGCTGGAGATCGCCTACAGACAGCTGCTAGACTCTGCTCAGCAGCAGGGTGGGGCTCCCTTTGCCTGGGACTATCAAGAAATACCAGTGGACAACTCTGGTCTGGCTGAAGAGTCGGCAATGTGGCAGAGTAACAGTGTGCTTTGCCAACCTGCCCCTGCAGCTATGGACGCGGAGGTCTTATGGCGGAGGCAGCAAGTGCTGACGGACCTTGATGATCCTGTTTCTGCATGGGATGATCTTGGATGGAGGAATGTGCCTGTCCAGCAGCATGCCAGAGAATCGGCAATGGAAAATCTGGAAATTGCCACCCTCAAAGCTGAAGTGCTGACAACCGGCCAGAGCTCTGCCAACCTCTGCTCAGCACTGATAGCATCTTCTTGGTTCCATGGACAGGAGATGGTGAACCTATATCCCCAGACACCAGTTGCAGAGACAGGGGATTTGATAGACTTTTCTGCTGAGGAAGAAGAACCTGATGAGCCTCCAGCAGAAGAGCTGGTATTAGGGCGAAACTTCACTGTGCTCTGCCCAGCACCAATGGCAGTATCCGTGGAGTTACAAGGAACTTCCCCAGCTGAAGCGCTGGTCACCGTACAGAGGGTCCAAGGCCTCTGCCCCACACCTGTGGCAGTTCTGAAGGCCCAGGGTGAGAAGGTGGCAATCACTTCCCAGCAGCAGATACAGGGGGAAAAGGGAGAGGAGGTGTTTGTTGTCCCTCCTCAACAGTCGGCCAGGGTGGAGAAAGCGGTCTTTCCTCCCCAGCAAAGATCCGTGCACCTGGGAGACAGTACCACAGACATGTCGTCCCAGCAGCCAGATGAGGGAATGGAAAAGGAAGCAGCAGGCTCCCCTTCACAATGGCAGCTACACAATTTTGGAGTGGAGGAAGCCAGCCTCCTGCCCCAATGGTTAACCGGAGTGGAGGATGTGGAGCCCCCAGCAGAAGTGCTGGCAACAGGGCAGAGTGCTACCCACCTCTGCCCAGCACCAGCAACAACTGTGGAGTTCCAGGGAGCCAGGGTAGTCGGCCCCTCTCTCCAGCGACAAGCTGAGGTAGTAAAGCTGCTACTCCCAGCCGAATCACTGGCAACAGGACAGAGCGCCGCTGGCGCAAATGTCACCCTGTCTTCTCTCCAGCGGCTGAAAAGACTCCAGGGAGAAGGGTCAGTCCAGGCCTCTCCCCAGTGGCAGATATATTCTCTGAGAGAGGCAGAGGTTGGCTGGGTGAGGAATATTCTGTTTCGAACCATTTGTTTGGGGTACTGTGTGGATACCAGCATTAGAGGACTGGAACCCCTGGATAACTTCGGAGTCAACCCATCTGGGGTCTCTTTCTGTGTTAGTCTCCTGCCGAAAGGGGAGATGTGTGACAGGAGTGACTTTGGGTCGGGGGTTTGTGGAACTCAGCTTGCCATGGAGAGTTCTGGAGGCTCCTTGTCCAGCTTCCCCGGACCCTCTTATGTGTAAATCACCCTGTGTCTCTAGGGCACAGGGTGAATGAGGACCCCAATATAATCTGTGCTAGTCAGATTCAATGCAGGATATGTAAAGACTATTCTTAGTTCGTTGATGAACTCAAGATGTTAATTGAGAGAGCTGATCGGATTGTCCTCTGTACAATGTAGGAGACAGGCCGACTCCTAATGGAGCTCCTGCTGTCTTGTGGTTGTTATTATGATAATTTATAATCAACTGTGTGAAGTTCAGTGACAACAAGTCTGACCTGTAGTGAAATCCTGATGGGCACAGAGTCACATCGGCTGCTTAAAGGGATTAGTTAATTAGCTCATGTTAATTTGTTACAGGTGTATTGTTAGAGTAATATGAGAAGGAGGGGGGATCTCCTCTTCTCCTGTATTATAAATACTGTCATTTTGGTTCTAAATAAACAGTCTATTTTTAGCACTAAGCAAGTCTTGTCTCGTTTAGTGCTTGGGAGCGGTTGGAATATCTGAGATCCATATTCAGACTGGGAGGAAATGGTATATGACGAAAGCACTCAAGAGGAGTGTGGGAGCGTTTCGTCACATCTACCAATCCAGCCATCTGCAGGAGTTAGTGTGTGTGTGTGCTGTGTGAGTATAGCACAGCAGTAGCACACTAAACCACCTTACACTGTATCTGCCCTGTTGTAACCTAAGACAGCCATCTGCAGGAGTTAGTGTATTTTGTGTACCTCCAGCACAGCACAGTATACACCAACAGTACATACATACATACATACATACATACATACATACAGTATATACCTACAGTCCCTGTCTTGTTTTCACCGCCTGCAGAGTATAGAGTATAGAGTTCAGAGTATATAGGGTTTTAGGTATAGGGTTTTATTTTGGGTGCAGGGTTCCCCTAATATCCATACAAGACCCAAAGGGGCTGGTAATGGGCTGGGGTAGGGGGGATGGGGTAGCCATGCCATTTTTCTCAAAGATTTTCATCCATATTGCCTGGACAAGACATGACATTAAAGCCGCAAGCAGTTTTAAATGGCTTCTTTTTTTCCTTTACAAATGTCATTTTGTGCAGGGACAGTTCTAAACATGGGAAACACATGTCTCTTCACAGGCATACTTTAGACACCCCCCAGGTACCATATTTAAAGGAACATTTCACTTTTTTTTCACTTTATGCATCATTAAAATCACTGCTCCAGAAAAAACGTCAGTTTTTAAAACTTCTTTTTGCATTGATACATGTCCCCTGGGGCAAGACCCGGGTCCCCAAACCTTTTTTATAACAATAGCATGCATATTAGCCGTTATAATTAGCACTTTAGATTTCGAACGTTCGCGTCCATTGTAACTAATAGGGTTCTAACGTTCGTGCGAACTTCTGGTCCGTTCGCAGGTTCTGGTGCAAACCGAACCCGGGGTGTGTTCGGCTCATCCCTACTCAAGACCCAGTAATCAGCGAAAAGTAGTGATGGGTGGTCATCCAGAGAAAGGTTGCGCTGATGGCAGAATTTTTGAAGCATGGCTTGTTTATCCGCATAATTTAGGTACCTAACAATCACAGGATATGGCTTTAAATATTGTGCCTGAGGGGTCCTCTTAGTCTGCCTGTAAAGTAGCACCTCTTTCCCATGTTTATACCAGTACCACAGCAAAATTACATTGCTAAAGGAAAAAATGTAATTTAAAATTGCTGCGGCTGTAATGCATTGTCGGATCCTGGCAATATACAGTACGTAAAAAATCACTGAAAAAAAAACGGCGTGGGTCCTCCCCCCAGTCCATAATCAGTCCCTTCAGGTATGGTATGGATATTAAGGGGAACTCCACACCAAAATTAAAAATGATGTGGGAGTCCCGCCAAAATCTATTCCAGACCCTTATCTGAGCATGCAACCTTGCAGGCCACAAGAAAAGGGGGGTGAGAGAGAGCCCACCTCCTAAACTGTACCAGACCACATGCCCTCAACATGGGGAGTGTGCTTTGGGGTTCCCACAATCCTTGCCCAGTGGTTGTGGGTGTCTGTGGTCGGGGGGCTTATCAGAATATGGAAGCCCCCTTTAACAAGGGGCCCCCCAGATCCTGCCCCCCCCCATGTGAATGGGTATGGGGTACATTGTACCCCTACCTATTCACCAAAAAAGCGTCAAAAAAGTTAAAACAACAACAGGAGACAGTTTTTAACAATTGATAAACAACCTAAAACTTGCGCCTAAGGAACCAAAAAAATATAATAATAAATAAACACCCAAGAATAATATATAAAGAGTTTTTAACAATTGGCCTTAATGGACACCGGAGACCAAGACTGTTGGTTACTGTCCTTTCTGGTCATATCAGTCAGGGGCTTGACCAGAGATGAGAAGTTACGAATAAACTTCTGATAATAGTTGGCAAAGCCCAGGAAACGCTGCAGAGGACCTAAACCCACGGGTCGGGACCACTGTAGGACTGCAGAAAGTTTCTCTGGGTCCATCGAAAAAACCAGCAGTGGAAATGACATAGCCCAGGAATTTAACCTGTTCACGATGGAACTCGCACTTCACTTCTCCAGTTTACAATAGATATTGTTTTCTCTTAGTTTCTGATGTATACGACAGACATCTGTGTGGTGGCTCTCCAGGGACTTGGACAATATGAGGATATCATCGAGATAAACCACCACACATGCCTGCACCAAATCTCAAAGGACATTGTTAATAAATTCCTGGAAAACTGCTGGGGCGTTACAAAGGCCAAAAGGCATTACGAGGTACTCATAATGGCCTGTTCTGGCATTAAACACAGTTTTCCACTCATCACTAGACATGTGCATTTGTTTTCGTCCAAATGCATTTTCGTCCGAATTTCGGGTATTTTCATTATCGTTTTAACAAACGATAACGAACGTGCAGAATCCGAAAACCGAAAGATCTGACAAAAAACAAATGCTTTATTTTCGTTTTCGTTGCAACAGTTCGATATAGATAGGAGATTCGACATGACGCTGACAATAGCGATCTGTGTCCATCGAACCTGTGGTCGAATGTGCCTAACCTTAGTTCTATTAGTTAAAGATTATTCGACATAGAGAGAAAAAGATTTGACATAAAGATTCGACAAAGCAGTCGCCGCGAGCAGACATTTATGGTCAAATGCTCCGCCCATAGGCTATAGAAGAATTCTAATGTTGGTTGACTAGTAATAATAATTAATAAATATAATTATTACTAGTATAGATTGTAAGCAGAACATTCGACCGGAAATGTACGATTGCGGCATCGTACAGTTTAGCTGCTCCATCGAATCTTCTTAGAACATTCGACAGACACCATAAGCCTTCAATGACAAATGTGACCTTAATTATTTCGGATTTTTGGATGAATGCATTTTTTAACGAAACAAAATAAATAAAATAGAGAATAAAATAGAGAAAAACTAAAGCGCTGGTAAAAATATAAAAACCTTAAAACCTCAATATAATCAATAAGATGGCCAAATGGTATGCTGCTACCAACAGAAAGTGTTCCCACACTTAAAATGATATGTTTTAGAAATACATGTTTTAGGCTCCTCCTCCCGACATGTTGCATCACGGTCACGTGACTTTACCTTGATGCAACATGTCGGGAGGAGGAGCCTAAGTGACGCCGTGTGAGTACATGGAGCTCAGCAAGGAGGAGAAGGGCGGACAGCCCAAACAGAGGAGCCTGACCAGCAATACAGTTACATCTGCGATTTAAACATTGGGTACAGAGGGGCGTGGCCAGCCGGCAAGAGAGATGGACGCTTAGTGCTGAGCTCTGCTGTGAGGGAGACGAACCGGAACGATTAGGGACCGCTGGAGCCGGTATTTTTGTACAAAAACTTCCCCACATTAGTCCGGTAGTGACCCACAACAATGTCCCGTAAGAGAACTGGGGACCACAAGCCCCAAAAGCTCACCACACTCCTGTACCCTCCTGAAGCGCTGGTCAGTCAGAATCAGAATGGAGCTGAAGGCATAGCAGCGCCTCAGACTAAACATACAGAAATCCCTAACAACATTTCTGGTGACTCACCAAACAGGGAGATGTCTAGCTCCCATGACAATGACACAGATGGGGATCCCTTAATGAACAGCCCAGCTAAGGCAAAAATGAGAATGGATGCTCTAGCACAGCGGCCGCCTCACTCAGAAATTGAGCCCCAGGCTTTTATTCCACTACAATCTAACCAGGCCTTACATTCCTCAATGGCATCCTTCCCAACCTGCGGTCAGCCTGTTATTGACACTACACTGAAAGAGATGTTAATATCACTGCATTCCTCTCTTGTGACTGATTTATCCACTCTATTTACTAAACTCACTACAGATGTCAGTCTAATAGATAACAGAGTATCCACTACTGAGAAAGGTATGATGGAATGCTCCTTCACAGTGAATGACATCATTGATTCTATTGATGAGGTAAAAGATGAACAAGAGTGGATAAGGGGCAAATTAGCAAATTTGGAAGACCGCTCTAGACGAAACAACGTCAAGTTAAGGGGGGTCCCCGAAAATATAACAACTCCAGAATTACCCAAATACGCCAAAGAACTTATACGCACTATTCTACCTGAAGTTACGCCAGGTGACATTATAATTGACAGAATACACAGAATTGCAAAACCTTCACACCTGGCTGCATCAGTGCCTAGAGATATACTTATGAGGATCCATTTTTTCCATATTAAAGAAAAAATGATGTCAGAAGCCAGATTGAAAGGCCCTCTACCACGTCCGTTTGAGGGTGTTCAAATATTTCCTGATTTATCAAGATATACGCTTCAACTACGTAGAGATTTGAACCCCATAACTAAAGGAATGCAAAACCATAAGATTCTATACAAATGGCGCTACCCGGCCACACTAATTGTCTCCAAAAACGGATCCACTCATATAATAAATGACCTACACAAGGGTTTGAAACTTTTGAAAGAATGGGGAATAATCCCGGAATACCACAAAGATGAAACTTCGTTCTTCCAAAACGTCCTCCTTCAACATATCACTACAATCAAAGATCCCGGAATCATCAACCTATGGAAGTATCTGGCTCCTGAGCGGTCCATTAACTACGTTTATAGCGTCCCCTCAAGGAATTTAGTTTGATCTCACTTGCCTTTGGTATTAACTGTTCCACACTGCAGCGGTAAAAGCTGACTCTTTGCTTTTTTTCTGTGCTTGACACAAACCTGCCGCATCCTGTTTTCATATCTTTTGCTATATTTTTAAATAGCTGTTATATATAATTGAAATTTCATTCCAGGTTTTATAGAAATACATCTAGTTACGGAACCTAGGTATCCTGATAAGCCGAAAGGAACTGAATTTACTGTATACACCAAGAAATATCTGCAAACTGTAAGTGTTATAGTCTCCCACGATCCATCACTTAGCCACAACAGGAAATATGCCATTCACGATAGTATCCTTGAACGCCAAGGGTCTCAACCACCCAGCAAAGAGACAATCAGCAAAGCGTACTGCTGAAAAGCTTGATAGTGATATCTTATGTGTCCAAGAGACACGCTTAACCCCACTTTCAGCCACTTTATGTCGCAGTAACAAATCTCCCCTTATTTTCTATTCTAATTTCTCTTCCAAGAAGAGAGGAGTGCTTGTAGCAATAAAAAAAGACACTGACTTCCACCTCATAAAAGAAATAGGTGACCCCAATGGTCGTTTTCTTATTTTAATCTGTATGATTAATGGAACTAAATATACCTTTCTCAACTTGTATGCTCCCAATTCTAGACAGGCAAATTTTGTCAAAAAGACTTTGACCAAAATTAAAGAGTTACAACAAGGATATCTCCTTGTATGCGGAGACTTTAATATGGTTGCAGATATTTATATGGACACTACTTCAGCGGATAAGAGAAGACCCTCTCCCCTGGGGCAAATCCTGACATCGTCTGATCTTTACGATGTCTGGAGATGCCACCATGGATCAGAGAGGGATTATACTTATTTCCCGCAACACAAGTCGTATTCCAGAATTGACATGTTTGTTGTTGATAAATTGTTATTACAAAAGGTGACTACCTCTGTTATCCACACCATGACATGGTCAGACCACAACCCAATTTCGATAATTATTGATGATACGTCTCCTCAACGGAACTCTTTTCTCTGGAGAGCCAATAATTTCATATTACAACATGCTACATACTCCAAAGAAATTGCTACTCATTTGAAAGAATATTTTGAATTAAACGCTAATTCAGTGGGGGATCCTGCCGTGGTGTGGAACGCGCATAAAGCGGTAATGAGAGGTGTTCTTATAAAACTGGGCTCCATTCACAAAAAAAAAGAACACAACAAATAGACTCTCTTACTTCCCAAATTGCTCATTTGGAGGCAGACCATAAGTCATCTGCATGTCCCACTACACTAGCACAATTAATGTCGCTTAGGCAGGAACTCAGGCTGCTTCTTCTCCATACATACGAACATATGCCACGCAAATTCAAAGCCATCTCTTATTCCACATCCAATAAGGCAGGAAAAAGATTAGCACAACGTATCAAAGGGGCTAGAGTTAAATCTAATTCCCTTCTTATTCCACCCACACTCGAAAGTGAAGCTATCTAATCCACAAGACATTGCGAATGCTTTTAGCGATTACTATAGTGACCTATATAATCTCAAGAATGACCCTGCAACCCACCAACCATCCCCAGAGGAAATTGATGACTTTCTCCATAAGATAAATTTACCAACTCTGACAGAAACACAATTGTCTTATTTAAATGCTCCTTTTTCAGCACCAGAACTTCTAGCTACCATCTCATCACTGCCTTGTAACAAAACACCAGGCCCGGATGGCCTTACAGGGGAATACTTCAAACAATTCTCTACCTATTTGATTCCACACTTGCTGAAATTTCTTAACCAAGCTGCATATTCTTCCAAATTCCCTGTAGAATCGCTAAACGCATTAATTATCACTCTCCCAAAACCTGAAAAAGATCCGACTGCCCCACAAAACTTCCGGCCAATCTCCTTACTTAACCTTGATTTAAAAATATACGCCAAAACTATTGCTAGACGCTTAATGAAGATTATGCCAGACCTGATTCACAAAGACCAAACAGGATTTATTAAAGGGAGGCAAGCATCCGACGCGACGCGTCGCATGATTGACTTAATCCATTGCATAAATTCCAGTGGAACACCTTCTCTGCTTCTTTCTTTAGATGCAGAGAAGGCGTTTGATTGGGTGCACTGGACCTATCTACAGAAAGTTCTCATGACATTTGGGTTTAAAGACAATATTTATAATGCTATCATGGCACTATATACTTGCCCAGCTGCTCAAGTTTTTTCGGCTAATATGATATCTCATCCATTTCAAATTTCGAACGGTACCCGTCAGGGTTGCCCATTGTCGCCCTTAATTTTTGATCTAACTATAGAACCTTTAGCTGAGCACATACGCACGAACTCGAACATCTCAGGCATAACTGTTGGCAACACTACTCATAAGATTAGTCTTTTTGCTGATGATGTGATTTTAATATTATCAAATCCTACCTCCTCCTTAGCAGCAGCCCGAGACGTTTTAGATTTGGACGAATATCATTTTACAAACTAAATGTCACCAAATCACAAATACTAGATCTCAAATTGAATACCACCACTAAATTACAATTACAAGCCCAATACCCCTTCACATGGTCTGAACACAGCATTTCTTACCTAGGTATTCAACTCACTAGAACCACTAAACTCCTCTTTTCATCAAACTTCAAGCCTCTCTTAGATAAATTACGTACTGAATCTCAGAAATTAGCTAAAATGGAACTGTCATGGTCCGGCAGATTAGCGGCGTTCAAGATGATGCATTTACCTCAAATTTTATACCTGTTTAGGACCATTCCTATTCCTATTCCTAAATATTACTTTAAGTCACTTCAAACGATACTCAACCGAAGTATTTGGCACGGTACAAAACGTAGATGCGCTCATTCTATACTTAGAATACACAAATTAGCGGGAGGATCGGGTTCAATAGATTTTACAGATTATCACACTGCAGCGATCATAGCTCAAGCAACTGAGTGGTTTCAGCAAGATCCGAATAAAAACTGAACTTTCCTTACTATTTCGTCCTAGTTTAAAAAATTGGTTGTTGAGCACTCCATTAGACGCTAAAATACCAAAAGCGATTCCCCCTACCATGATAGCCACGGTCAGAGCATGGAAAATTCTAACCCAAACTATCCATCAAGAACCCACTACTACACAGATACCGATACCTATAGAAGTCTTAAACCACATCTCACCTGAATTATCTACATCCCATTGGTCTAACCGAAAAATCTCATTCATAAATCAACTATTTCATGACTCAAACCCAAAATCCTTTTCAACCCTCCAACATGAATTTCACTTGCATGAATCAGACTTTATTGCATATTCCAAACTTCTGAAATGCCTTAACAAAATCAAACAAACAAAATCAAACCTCCCTTATATACAGTTTCTTCAGTAATATGGAAATACCTGCACTTTGAATCTCCTAAACAGAAGGGTATTTCACTTGTATACAACACCCTGAACCAAAAGCGTGTATTTACTAAATCCACACCACATACACACTGGGAAAATGATCTAGCTTCTTATACAGAATCACAATGGGAACAAGCTTCACAAAGTGTATACAAATCCACGAAAAGCTCTGCGTTGTGGGAACTCACACAAAAATTGTCCCTTAGATGGTATTTGACGCCTTCTCGCTTGGCAACATTCTATCCCACATTATCTAATAAGTGCTGGAGATGTAATTCCAACATAGGAAGCATATTCCACATATTTTGGGAATTTACCCTCATACAGGAATACTGGAAAACCGTTTTTCTTCTCTTAAAAGATATATCCCAGATAGATATACCAATGTCTCCGGGTCTAGCTATCCTGAATTTATTCATTGAAGACATACCCTTTTCATTTCGTCATGTGACGACACATATCCTATTGGCAGCTAGGTTAACTATAACCAGATTATGGAAGTCAGATACAACTCCCTCTATCACTCACCTCTCAGATACCGTAAACCTACATTATAGTTATGAATTAATGATGGCAGCCAGTGAGGGTAAATTACCCAAGGAAAAAACCAAGTGGGCATCATGGGAACAATGGTCGACTATTACTAACTTTTTGTAACACTCATATCTAACAGATTGATATACACTTTTGCCTCTGGGTTCTAGAGTATGGACACAGGTTCCTGGATAAGTTCTATTATTGTAGCAACGTTCTCCTCTTAGACACAGTGTAGTCCCCATGGGGGTGTCTAGAGGACATATACTTCTATTTGATCTTATGTTACTATATTGATCTTATATTTCTATATTGAATGTATTGCGTTTTGTAGCATTTTAATAACAGTAATTCTTGTTCTGTAACACTTCATTGATAATTGAGTTGACATTATTTAAGTGCTATTCTGAGTTAATTTATTTTAACGGCATACAATGTGTAATTTGCATCTTTACTGTATGTTATGAAATTCAATAAAAACTGATTGAAAAGTAAACATTGGGTACACGTGAGTGCAACATTTAAACAGGCACTTCACGTTAAGTTTATTTCAGAGAAGCTGCGCAATGGTTCTTTGTATTTTTTCTTTCATACAGTAACCGGGAAATAAAGATAGCGGCAAAATTCTTTGCAGAAGATCTAATCCCCAATCCAACCAGCGATACTAAGGGAAGTTACATTTCTATACCATTATATTATATTAATCTAGCGATACTAAGGGAAGTACTTTTCTATACCATTATATTATATTAATCCAGCGGTATTAAGGGAAGTTACATTTCTATACCATCATAATATATTAATTCTTTCAGCGGCTGCATATCATCCCCCACTACATGTGTATGCTGAAACATACTTCATTTGTGGTTAATAGTGGGTACAGATGACTGGCTGTTTTTAAACAATTAGCTGATTGTTCACGGAGCACAGACATACCAGCTGTTATTATTGTTTGAGGAGCACAAAACACAATTAAACACTAATTGTCTAATAAATGTGATACAAATAGATTGATCTCCTTACATACCGGCATACCAGACAATTTTTATCCTTTCTATCAACGCTTGAGCACTTTATGATATTAGCACGTGATATATCTTATTTACTCAATTTATTTTCACCGTATATTTGGCACTTGAAGGAACAGTGCTTTTTGGAGGTTTTTATCTGCACGTTTGAACTGTTTTAAATAATGAAAATGCACCCATTTTTATTATTATCAATTTATTTATCACAATCTCATGGATTATAAATAATTCTTGATTCACCATTATACTAACCTTTTGAATGTGTTAGTATCAGTTATACGCATTTATTGGATGTACTGGGAACATTTGCATTCATCAGCAAGAAAGTTGCACATGGGACGTACTTGGACATTCCAACATGACAATGATCCAAAGCACATAGCCAAGTCGACCTGTCATTGGCTACAGCAGAATAAAGTGAAGATTCTGGAGTGGCCATCTCAGTCTCCTGACCATAATATCATTGAGCCACTCTGGGGAGATCTCAAACGTGCAGTTCATGCAAGACAGCCCAAGAATTTACAGGAACTGGAGGCTTTTTGCCAAGAGGAATGGGCAGCTTTACCATCTGAGGAGGTAAAGAGCCTCATCCACAAATACCACAAAAGACATCAAGCTGTCATTGATGTTCAAGGGGGTCAATACACGGTATTAAGAACTGGGGTATGTAAACTTTTGATCAGGGTAATTTTTCTGTAGTTTCTGTTGTCTTTATGATTTAAAAAGACTAATCACAGTTGATTGATAATAAATGGCTTCAGCCAAACACTAACCATGAGTGAAAGAAAAGTGTTTGTGTTATCATTCATATTCTCTGAAAAATGGCCAAGGAATCATAAATTCTGTCAGGGTAAAATTATGAGCACAACCGTAGATCACCCAGAGAGTATTGCTTTTTCCTCAACATAAGTAGAGATAGTCTTAAGTTAGGATACTCTAAATGTACAGTGCATCTAGAAAGTATTCACAGAGCTTCACTTTTTCCACATTTTGTTATGTTACAGCCTTATTTTCCTCAAAATTCTACAAACAATAGCACATAATGATGACGTGAAAGAAGTTGGTTTAAAATCTTTGAAAATTTATTAAAAATATATTTTTTTAAAAATCACACATCGTACATAAGTATTAACAGCCTTTGCCATGACACTTAAATTGAGATCAGGTGCATCCTGTTTCCACTGATCATCCTTGAGCTGTTTCAACAAACTGTCCACCTGTGGTAAATTCAGTTGATTGGACAAGGTTTGGAAAGGCACACACCTGTCTATATAAGGTTCCACAGTTAACAGTGCACATCAGAGCACAAACCAAACCATGAAGTCCAAGGAAATGTCTGTGAGACATGATTGTATTGAGTCACAGATCTGGGGGAGGGTACAGAAAGATTTCTGCAGCATTGAAGGTCCAAGTGAGCACAGTGGCCTCCATCATCTGTAAATTAAAACAATTTGGAACTAGGGATGAGCTTGGTGTTTGATTCGAACTTATGTTCGAATGGAACATCAGCCGTTTGCCTGTTCGGCGAACCCAGAACTTTGTGGGCCGTTTGCGCAAAATTCATGTGACACGAACGGCCCACAATGCACTGCGCCATCGCAGTGCATTGCTGGCTGATGATTGGCCAAGCATGCACTGTGACCCCGCATGCTTGGCCAATCACATTGCCGGCAGTGAGGAGAGCAATAACTGGCCACAGGCAGGATGCCTGTGGCCAATTATAGCTCAGGGGGGTTTAGTACACGCCCCACACTATATAGAGTGTTGGCGTGCAGGGAGAGAGCAGTATAGGCAGGGACAGTGTCAGCTTTGCTTTGCTTGTTAACCTAACGCTGTTACAGTGGGTGTAGTGTGTTGGTGTGCAGGGAGAGAGCAGGATAGGCAGGGACAGTGTCAGCTTTGCTTTGCTTCTTAACCTAGCGCTGTTACAGTGGGTGTAGTGTGCCCCCTGCACAGTATACACCTGAAGCTACCCCTCATTGCTGGTGTTGTTCTGTAGTTCTGTTGTGCAACACAGGCATCTGCAGCATTTTCAGTGGGTGTAGTGTGCCTCCTGCACAGTATACACCTGAAGCTACCCCTCATTGCTGGTGTTGTTCTGTAGTTCTGTTGTGCAACACAGGCATCTGCAGCATTTTCAGTGGGTGTAATGTGCCTCCTGCACAGTATACACCTGAAGCTACCCCTCATTGCTGGTGTTGTTCTGTAGTTCTGTTGTGCAACACAGGCATCTGCAGCATTTTCAGTGGGTGTAGTGTGCCTCCTGCACAGTATACACCTGAAGCTACCCCTCATTGCTGGTGTTGTTCTGTAGTTCTGTTGTGCAACACAGGTATCTGCAGCATTTACAGTGGGTGTAGGTGCCTCCTGAACAGTATGCACCTGAAGATATCCCTCATTGCTGGTGTTGTTCTGTTGTGCAACACAGGCATCTGCAGCATTTTCAGTGGGTGTAGGTGCCTCCTGCACAGTATACACCTGAAGCTACCCCTCATTGCTGGTGTTGTTCTGTAGTTCTGTTGTGCAACACAGGCATCTGCAGCATTTTCAGTGGGTGTAGGTGCCTCCTGCACAGTATACACCTGAAGCTACCCCTTATTGTTGGTGTTGTTCTGTAGTTCTGTTGTGCAACACAGGCATCTGCAGCATTCTCAGTGGGTGTAGGTGCCTCCTGCACAGTATACACCTGAAGCTACCCCTTATTGCTGGTGTTGTTCTGTAGTTCTGTTGTGCAACACAGGCATCTGCAGCATTTTCAGTGGGTGTAGGTGCCTCCTGCACAGTATACACCTGAAGCTACCCCTCATTGCTGGTGTTGTTCTGTAGTTCTGTTGTGCAACACAGGCATCTGCAGCATTTTCAGTGTGTGTAGGTGCCTCCTGCACAGTATACACCTGAAGCGACCCCTTATTGCTGGTGTTGTTCTGTAGTTCTGTTGTGTAACACAGGCATCTTCAGCATTTTCAGTGGGTGTAGGTGCCTCCTGCACAGTATACACCTGAAGCTAGTAAGCTACCCCTTATTGCTGGTTTTCTCATCTCCCTGCAGGCCATTAGCATGTCTGGAAGGCCAACAAGGAGAGGCAGACAGTCACGAGCCAATAAAAGAGGGCAAGCAAGCTCTGTGTCCAGAGGCAACAGTGCTGGTCGTGGACGCGGTGCATCGTCATCAGCACGTGGCCATGGGACACACTTGTCCTTATTTTCGGCAGCTGGACGTGTTGAGCCGCATCATGCCGAAGACTTGGTAGGATGACCAAGCCCTCCTCATCCTCCTCATCCTCTCTCACCCAGGCTCAGGGTACTGGCAAAGCAGCTGCCAACGCGTCCTCTTCCCCTGTCTCAATGTCATCAGTGACAGTTCAAACGTGCAAATAAAAACCTCCAAAAAGCACTGTTCCTTCAAGTGCCAAATATACAGTGAAAATAAATTGAGTAAATAAGATATATTACTTGCTAATATCATAAAGTGCTCAAGTGTTGATAGAAAGGATAAAAATTGTCTGGTATGCCGGTATGTAAGGTGATCAATCTATTTGTATCACATTTATCAGACAATTAGTGTTTAATTGTGTTTTGTGCTCCTCAAACAATAATAACAGCTGGTGTGTCTGTGCTCTGTGAACAATCAGCTAATTAATGTTTAAAAACAGGCAGTCATCTGTACCCACTATTAACCACAAATGAAGTATGTATCAGCATACACATGTAGTGGGGGATGATATGCAGCCGCTGAAAGAATTAATATATTATGATGGTATAGAAATGTAACTTCCCTTAATACCGCTGGATTAATATAATATAATGGTATAGAAAAGTACTTCCCTTAGTATCGCTAGATTAATATAATATAATTGTATAGAAATGTAACTTCCCTTAGTATCGCTGGTTGGATTGGGGATTAGATCTTCTGCAAAGAATTTTGCCGGTATCTTTATTTCCCGGTTACTATATGAAAGAAAAAATACAAAGAACCATTGCGCAGCTTCCCTGAAATAAACTTAACGTGAAGTGCTTGTTTAAACGTTGCACTCACGTGTACCCAATGTTTAAATCACGGATGTAGCTGTATTGCTGGTCAGGCTCCTCTGTTTGGGCTGTCCGCCCTTCTCCTCCTTGCTGAGCTCCGTGTACTCACACGGCGTCACTTAGGCTAGCACTTCAACTGCTGCCTTTTCAGTTGGTAGACTCAGCCCCCTTCCGTGAGTTTGTGCAATGTGCGGTTCCTCAGTGGCAGGTTACAAAATGCCACTTTTTCTCACGGAAGTTGATTCCGGCTCTCTACCGGCATGTGGAAGGCAATGTCCATGCGGTCAGCGGTAAGGTGCATATTACCGCTGACTCATGGTCCAGCAGGCATGCATAGGGACGCTACCTATCTTTCACGGCCCATTGGGTCACTCTTTTGGCAGCTGGGAAGGATGCAGGACAAGGTGCAATAGTGTTGGAGGTTGTTCTGCCACCACGCCTCCAAAATGCTACTACTGGTTGTGACACACCTCTCTCCTCCACCCCCTCCTCTTCTTCTTCTTCCTCCATGGCCTCTTCCTGTGCTTTGTCCTCGGAACCAGCGGTGCTCCGTAGGCGTTCAAGGGGCTACGCAAGTACGCAGGCAAAAAGATGCCATGCCGTGCTTGCGTTTGTGCCTTGTGTTTGGGGCACAGGAGCCACACTGGGGCAGAGGTTCTGTCAGCTCTGCAGGGGCAGGCTGAGTGGTGGTTGACGCCATGCCTGCTTAAGCCAGGAATAGTGGTTTGCGACAATGGCACCAACCTCCTCTCCACCCTGCGACAGGGACAACTGACCCATGTGCCCTGTGTGTCTCATGTCCTTAACCTGGTGGTGCAGCGGTTCTTGGGCAGGTACCCAGGTTTACAGGATGTCCTGAGGCAGGCCAGGAAAGTCTGTGTGCATTTCCACCGATCATATAATGCCAGTGCTCGGCTGGCTGAGCTGCAAAAGGAGTTGAACCTGCCCAAGATCCTCCTTATATGTAACATGCCCACCAGATGGAACTCAACGTTAGCCATGCTGCAGCGACTGCACACGCAGCAGAGGGCCATCAATGAGTACCTGTGAAACTACGGCACCAGGACAGGGTCAGGGGAGCTCGTTTTTTTTTCACCACGCCAGTGGGGCATGATCAGGGATGCATGCACTGTCCTGTCACCATTTGAGGAGGCCATGAGGATGGTGAGCAGTGACAGTGCATGCATCAGTGACACTGTACCTCTTGTCCACCTGTTGGAGCATACGCTGCGTGGAATAATTGACAGGGCACTTGAGGGAGAACAGAGGCAGGAAGAGGAGGACTTCCTTGCCTCTCAAGGCCCTCTTTATCCAGACAGTGTTCCTTCTGTCCCACACATCACACAGGAAGAGGAGGAGGAGGAGGAGGAGGATTGTGTCAGCATGGAGGTGGAGCCTGGCACTCAGCATCAGCAGCAGCAGTCTTTTAGTGATGAATTACAGTCCCAAGAAACCCGTGGACTTGTACGTGGCTGGGAGGAGGTGGCTGCGGATCATGTCGTCCTTAGTGACCCGAGGACTCCGGTCCGAAAGCCTCAGCTAACCTACGCTGTATGGCCTCCCTGATCCTGCAAAGCCTGCGGAAGGATTCTTGTATTCTTCGGATCAAGGAGAGGGACCATTGCTGGTTGGCCACTCTCCTTGATTTACGGTACACGGGTAAGGTTGCGGACCTTATCTTGCCGTCGCAGAGGGAGAAGAGAATGAGACATCTCTGGGAGGCCGTGCAGAAAGGTCTGTGCAACACGTTCCCAGAGACTGGGAGGTTACAAACTCCTGGTCCTGGACAAAGAGTTGCTGAGGCTTCGGTCAGTAACAGAAGGAGCGGTGGAGAAGGTGGCCATCTGACCGATGCATTCAGACAATTTTTTAGTCCGCAGCCCCAAGGTATGATTGGTTCATGTAGGGCATGTAATTACAATTGTTGATGCAATGCTTTGCAGCAGGGCTCATTGCTGCACTCCAACTAGAGTATCTGGGAGAGGTTGCAGTGTCGTGGCACCAGTGCCTAAGGCCCAATTTTTCTGCCCCTGATTAACAGGGGCATGTAATTACAATTTTTGATGCAATGCTTTTCAGCAGGGCTCATTCCTGCACTCCAACTAGAGTATCTGGGAGAGGTTGCAGTGTTGTGGCACCAGTGCCACCACCACCACCACCAAAGGAACAATTTTTCTTCCACTATTCAACAATGGCATGTAACTACAATTCTTGATATAATGGTTCACAGCAGGGTGCTCCAGCGCCCACCAAGAGTCACTTTGAGGGCCCAAAAAATTATACAGGGGTGATAACCCTTCCCTATGTTTTCCAAAAAGCTTAAAAATAGATTTTTTGACTGGAGCTACACAAATGTACCAGTTACAAACAGATTCCACTTAACACAACAAACCTACACTTATTTGCACCGCCTGTATACTGCTGTTCTGAGTATATAGGGCCTGGGGGACCCACGCCTTTCCTTTTTTTAATTTGGGTACTGGATTGGTAATGAGCGGGGGGGCTACCCATGCCATTTTTCTCAATGATTTTCATCCATATTGCCGGAACCAGACATTACATTAAAACCGCAAGCAATTTTAAATGACTTTTTTTTAAGGCTGTGAAAATTAAAGATTAATTCCTCGGTTGATCTTTAATTTTTTTGATCAATCAAAATTCTTTTGATCGATCAAAGTTATCTTGATCTATACTCACCTCTCCGCCGGCTTCCGTGCCTTCAGGGGGTTCCGTCAGAGATCCGGTGACGTCACGGACTCCTCCCCCCTTTCCCAAGTGCCTCAGTCTGCTAACAAAGGGAAGGTGGGAGGAGTCCGGTGACGTTGAAGTTCTGATTGAACATAACGCGTACGGGGAAGGAGCTACGCAGGACATCACCTGCTGCTGCCCTACGGAACTAACACGATTGTTGGCTTTACACGCTGTGTTTTTATCATCGTTATGTGAGTAGTTTGTGTTTGAACACAAAAATGAAATCTTATACTTAAGCGGTGAGCACTTAGATCTTTTTTTTCTACCCATGACCTGGCGTCCTTGCTGAGATCCAAGGAGATGTGAGAGAAGTTTATGGTCCGTGTTAACCCTTTAGATACCTGCTTGCATGACCACCTGTTTGCACAGGTGTCCGTGCCATAAGGTGAGAGTGATTAGTTAGACCGGAGGTGGAGGGATTGTCATGCTACTGTGGAAAAAAATAATTACTTACTTCAGTGCTACAGTTTGAATTTAAAATGTATTTGTGTGAACTGTGAAGTTAAGTCATGGATTGTGGAAACTAACTAGTGTCGGGTGATTGTATATACTGTATACCACATTTACCACTGACTAATGCAGAGTTGCAATGCAAGGAGATCAGCTAAAAGTAGTTGGATCTGTAGGTGCGTTTATAATTAATCGAAATTAGTTGATTAAAAAAAATCGATTAATCGAACACGAAAATTTTAATCAGTAACAGCCCTACTTCTGTTAAATGTCATTTTGTGCAGGGACTGTTCTAAACACGGGAAACGTGCCACTTCACAGGCATACTATAGACACCCCCCAGGCACAATATTTAACCACTTGCCTACCAGGTACGAACACCCCCTTTCCTGACCAAGCCATTTTTCAGCTTTCAGCGCTGTTGCATTTTGAATGACAATTGCGCGGTCATTGGCTGTACCCAAATAAAATTTTTATAATTTTTTCCCCACAAATAGAGCTTTATTTTGGTGGTATTTGATCACCTCTGTGGTTTTTATTTCTTGCGCTATAAACAAATTAAGAGGGACAAGTTTGAAAAAACGCAATATTTTTTACTTTTTATTATAATAAATATCCAATTTTTTATTTTTTTTTTAAACCAATTTTTTCCTCAGTTTAGACCGATACGTATTCTTCTACATATTTTTGGTAAAAAAAAATCGCAATAAGCGTCTATTGATTGGTTTGCGCAAAAGTTATAGCGTCTACAAAATAGGGGAAAGATTTATAGCATTTTTTATTATTTTTTTTTTTTTACTAGTAATGTTGGCGATTTGTGATTTTTATCGTGACTGCGACATTGCGGCGGACATATCGGACACTTTTGACACATTTTTGGGACCATTCACATTTATACAGCGATCCGTGCTATAAAAATGCATTGATTACTGTATAAATGTGACTGGCAGGGAAGGGGTTAACACTAGGGGCGCTGCAGGGGTTAATATGTTCCCTATATGAGTGATTCTAACTGTGGGGGGAGGGGACTGACTGGGGGAGGGGACCGATCGATGTCCCTATGTACAAGGGACACACCATCGGTCTCCTCTCCTCTGACAGGACGTGGATCTGTGTGTTTACACATACAGATCCACGTCCTGCTCAATTACCGGGCAATCGCGGGTGCCTGGCGGTCATCGCGGCCCCCTAGTGGCCAAAAAGCGAGCCCCGTCATATGACGGTGGCCCGCCACAAGAGCTGCACCGTCCCGTCGTCATTTGACAGTGGGTGGTCAGCAAGAAGTTAAAGGAATATTTCACTTTTTTTTCACTTTAGTCATTATCAAAATCAGCGCTCACGAAAAAACGGCACTGATCCATGTCCCCTGGGGCAGGAGCCGGGTCCCCAAACCCTTTTTAGGACAATATCTTGCATATTAGCCTTTAAAATTAGCACTTCTGATTTTGAACGTTCGAGTCCCATAGACTTTAATGGGGTTCTAAAGTTCATGCAAACTTTCGGTCCGTTCGAAGGTTCTGGTGCAAACCGAACCAGGGGGTGTTCGGCTCATCCCTATTTGGAACCACCAGGACTCTTCCTAGAGTGGACCGCCCCAGTCAAACTGAGCGATCGGGGGAGAAGGGCCTTAGTCAGGGAGGTCAACATAAACCTAATGGTCACTCTGACAGATCTCCAGTGTTTCTCTGTGGAGAGAGAAGAACAACAACCATCTCTCTGTAGCACTTCACCAATCAGGCCTGTATGGTAGAGTGGCCAGTAGGGATGAGCCGAACACCCCCGGGTTCGGTTTGCACCAGAACCTTCGAACGGACCGAAAGTTTGCGCGAATTTTCGAACCCTATTCGTTACAATGGACGCGAACGTTCAAAATCAAAATTGCTAATTACAACGGCCAATATGCATGTTAATGTCATAAAACAGGTTTGGGGACCCGGGTCCTGCCCCAGAGGACATATATCAATGCAAAAAGAACTTTTAAAAACTAAAGTTTTTTCGGGAGCAGTCATTTTAATGATGCATAAAGTGTAAAAAAAAAAGTGAAATTTTCCTTTAAATATGGTACCTGGGGGTGTCTAAAGTATGCCTGTGAAGTGCCATGTGTTTCCCGTGTTTAGAACTGCCCCTGCACAAAATGACATTTGTAAATGAAAAAAAGAAGCCATTTAAAACCACTTGCGGCTTTAATGTCATGTCTTTTCCTGGCCATATGGCTGAAAATCCTTGCGAAAAATGGCATGGCTACCCCATCAACCCCCCCCCCCCCACCACCCCAGCCCCTTTGGGTCTTGTATGGATATTAAGGGGGACCCCGCACCCAAAATAAAACCCTATACCTACAACCCTATATACTCTGAACAGCAGTATACAGGCGGTGCAAACAAGACACGGACTGTAGGTTTGTTCTTAAGTAGAATCTGAACAGGTACATTATGAAGTGTAGCTCCATCCCCAAAAAATCTATTTTTAAGCTTTTTGGAGAACATAGGGGGGGGGGGGGTTATCACCCCTGTAACATTTGCTGTCTTTGCACATCTGTTCAGAACATTTCACCTCACTTTCCGTCTAAAATGACAAATGTTTTTGGAAAAGTGGGGTTTTAATTGAAACAAGGATTGGTGATAAAGCATCAGTAGAGAGGAGATACCTTTTTCCCAAATTAAATCTAACAGGATCGAATTTCCCTTCCTAGGGGTAGATTTCCTCTCACTTCCTGTTTTCTTTTCTTCTTTCCATTTGCAAGTAGGAGTCGTTTGTAAGTTGGATGTTTGAAAGTAGGGGCCTGCGGTATATACTCTGCAGAAATTTGCCCCATTAGATGTTGGTGTAGCCACAAGACTGTAAGCCCTCACAGTTACTCTTGGTGGGCACAGGAATGGGCCCTGCTGTGAGTTATTAGATCAAGATTTGTAATTGCATGTACCTGTTGAACAGGGCAGAAAAATTGGGCCTTTGGTGGTGGTGGTGGTGGACGGTGTTGCCACAAGACTGTAAGCCCTCACAGTTACTCTTGGTGGGCACAGGAATGGACCCTGCTGTGAGTTATTAGATCAAGATTTGTAATTGCATGCACCTGTTGAACAGGGCAGAAAAATTGGGCCTTTGGTGGTGGTGGTGGTGGTGGTGGTGGACGGTGTTGCCACAAGACTGTAAGCCCTCACAGTTACCCTTGGTGGGCGCAGGAATGGCCCTGCTGTGAGTTATTAGATCAAGATTTGTAATTGGATGCACCTGTTGAACAGGGCAGAAAAATTGGGCCTTTGGTGGTGGTGGTGGTGGACGGTGTTGCCACAAGACTGTAAGCCCTCACAGTTACTCTTAGTGGGCACAGGAATGGACCCTGCTGTGAGTTATTAGATCAAGATTTGTAATTGCATGCACCTGTTGAACAGGGCAGAAAAAATGGGCCTTTGGTGGTGGTGGTGGTAGACGTTGTTGCCACAAGACTGTAAGCCCTCACAGTTACCCTTGGTGGGCACAGGAATGGACCCTGCTGTGAGTTATTAGATCAAGATTTGTAATTGCATGCACCTGTTGAACAGGGCAGAAAAATTGGGCCTTTGGTGGTGGTGGTGGTGGTGTTGCCACAAGACTGTAAGCCCTCACAGTTACTCTTGGTGGGCACAGGAATGGACCCTGCTGTGAGTTATTAGATCAAGATTTGTAATTGCATGCACCTGCTGAACAGGGCTGAAAAATTGTGCCTTAGGCACTGGTGCTGGTGCCACAACACTGCAACCCCTCACAGATACTGTACTTGGAGCACAGCAGTCAGAAGTGTTGCGAAGCATTGCTTAAAAAATTGTAATTACACGCCCCTGTTAAACAGCGGCTGAAAAATTGTGCCTTAGGCATTGGTGCTGGTGTCACAACACTGCAACCCCTCACAGATACTGTACTCTGAGCACAGCAATGAGACCTGTTGCAAAGCATTGCCTAAAAATTGTAATTACACGCCCCAACAGGGGCTGAAAAATTGTGCCTTAGGCACTGGTGCTGGTGCCACAGCACTGCAACCCTTCACAGATACTGTACTTGGAGCACAGCAGTCAGACATGTTGCGAAGCATTGCTTAAAAAATTGTAATTACACGCCCCTGTTAAACAGGGGCTGAAAAATTGTGCCTTAGGCAACGGTGCTGGTGCCACAACACTGCAACCCCTCACAGATACTGTACTTGGAGCACAGCAGTCACACCTGTTGCGAAGCATTTTTTTTTTAAAATTGTAATTACATGCCCCTGTTATACAGGGGCTGAAAAATTGTGCCTTAGGCACTGGTGTGGTGGCACCCAGAAACAAAAATGTTCTTCCAAGCTATCAAGGAATGGATCATTGAGGAGGAGGAAGAGGATAGTCAGTGAACATAACAGGACAGTCACTCAGCATAAGCATAGGCAGTCTTGAAGGGATGTGACATTATAAATTATTCAGTTATATCCGCTTCAGGTGCCTGGTAGCTGGTGGTGATCCAAGACTGATTCATTTTTATGAAGGTCAGTCGATCAACCGAGTCGGTGGACAGGCGCACCCTGTGATCAGTGACAAATCCTCCAGCAGCACTGAATGTGCGTTCGGAAAGAACGCTGGATGCAGGACAGGCCAGTAGCTCAATTGCATACTGTGCAAGCTCTGGCCAGTGATCCATCCTCAAGACCCAGTAAGCCAGAGGATTTTCGGTGGGAAAGGTGTCCAAGTCTGACCTTGCCTCTAGGTATTCCTGCACCATGTATATCAGACGCTGGCGATGGTTGCTGGAACCGATCATACCTTGGGGCTGCGGACTAAAAAATTGTCTGAGCGCATCGGTCAGATGTCCACCTTCCTCCACCGCTCCTTCTGCTACTGACCGAAGCCTCAGCAACTAGTCGTCCAGGACCAGGAGTTTGTAACCTCCCAGTTTCTGGGAACGCGTTGCACAGACCTTTCTGCAAGGCCTACCTGAGATGTCTCATCCTCTGCTCCCTCTGCGACGGCAAGATAAGGTCCGCAACCTTACCCTTGTACCGTGGGTGGATCAAGGAGAGTGGCCAGCCAGTAATGGTCCCTCTCCTTGATCCGAAGAATACGAGGATCCTTCCGCAGGCTTTGCAGGATCAGGGAGGCCATGCAACGTAGGTTAGCTGAGGCATTCGGTCCGGAGTCTTCTGGGTCACTGAGGACGACATGATCGCCAGCCACCTCCTCCCAGCCACGTACAAGTCCACTGGTTTGTTGGGACTGTACATCTTACCTAAAAGACTGCTGCTGCTGATGCTGATGCTGAGTGCCAGGCTCCACCTCCATGCTCACACAATCCTCCTCCTCCTCCTCCTCCTCCTCCTCATCCTCTTCCTATGTGATGGGTGGGACAGAAGGAACACTGTCTGGATAAAGGGGGCCTTGAGAGGCAAGGAAGTCCTCCTCTTCCTGCCTCTGTTCTGCCTCAAGTGCCCTGTCCATTATCCCACGCAGCGTATGCTCCAACAGGTGGACAAGAGGTACAGTGTCACTGATGCATGCACTGTCACTGCTCACCATCCTTGTGGCCTCCTCAAATGGTGAGAGGACAGTGCATGCATCCCTGATCATGCTCCACTGGCGTGGGGAAAAAAAGCCAAGCTCCCCTGACCCTGTCCTGGTGCCGTAGTCGCAAAGGTACTCATTGATGGCCCTCTGCTGCGTGTGCAGTCGCTGCAGCATGGCCAACGTTGAGTTCCACCTGGTGGGCATGTCACATATTAGGCGGTTCTTGGGCAGGTTCAGCTCCTTTTGCAGCTCAGCCAGCCGAGCACTGGCATTATAAGATCGGCGGAAATGCACACAGACTTTGCTGGCCTGCCTCAGGACATCCTGTAAGCCTGGGTACCTGCCCAAGAACCGCTGCACCACCAGGTTGAGGACGTGAGCCATACAGGGCACATGGGTGAGCTGCCCCTGTCGCAGGGCGGAGAGGAGGTTGGTGCCATTGTCAGAAACCACCATTCCTGGCTTAAGCTGGCGTGGCATCAACCACCTCTCGGCCTGCCCCTGCAGAGCTGCCAGAACCTCTGCCCCAGTGTGGCTCCTGTCCCCCAAACACACCAGCGCAAGCACGGCATGGCATCTTTTTGCCTGCGTACTCGCGTAGCCCCTTGTACGCCTACGGAGCACCGCTGGTTCCGAGGACAGAGCACTCGAAGAGGCCATGGAGGAAGAAGAAGAGGAGGGGGTGGAGGAGAGAGGTGTGTCACAACCAGTAGTAGCATTTTGGAGGCGTGGTGGCGGAACAACCTCCAACACTACTGCACCTTGTCCTGCATCCCTCCCAGCTGCCAATAGAGTGACCCAATGGGCCGTGAAAGACAGATAACGTCCCTGTCCATGCCAGCTGGACCATGAGTCAGCGGTAATATGCACCTTACCACTGACCGCCCTGTCCAGCGAGGCATGGACATTGCCTTCCACATGCCGGTAGAGAGACAGAATCGCCTTCCGTGAGAAAAAGTGGCGTTTGGGAACCTGTCACTGAGGAACCTCACATTGAACAAACTCACGGAAGGGGGCCGAGTCTACCAACTGAAAAGGCAGCAGTTGAAGTGCTAGCAATTTAGCCAAGCTAGCATTCAACCGCTGGGCATGTGGATGGCTGGGAGTATACTTCTTTCGACGGTCCAGCAGCTGGGGCAGGGAAATTGCCTGCTACAATCGGACGTCGGTGTACTGCTAGTACTTGGTTGTGACACACCTAATTCTACACCTTCAGTCCTCTCAGAGCAGCTTTCAGAGAGGACTGAAGATATAGTGGGGATGGAGATCCCAGTTGATGAGGAGCAAGGAGAGGTCCGCTTTGTTCTTTGGTGTGGGTCTTTAATGTGCGCTTGCCAACGAGCTGCATGGCAGGTCGACATATGTCTGGTCATGCTTGTGGTGCCCAAGCGGCTGATGTTTTGGCCACGCGAGATACGCTTGAGACAAATATTGCAAATAGCAGTGGTGCGATCTGATGCACTCGTCTCAAAAAAGGCCCACACCAAAGAACTTTTGTGATAACGTGCAGAGGCAGCGCCCTGCACAGGCGGAGCTCTGCGGTGTGATTCAGTTGCTGTGCTGGCCTCTAGCTGGCCTCCAGGGGGCATCCTGCCTTGTTGGACATGTGCCGCCGTATCCTCCTCCTCCTCCTCCTCCTCCTCTCTCCCCTTCAGGCACCCACGTGGAGTCAGTGACCTCATCATCCCCTCCCTCTTCACCACTAGAGCAAACCTGGCAGTAAGCTGCAGCTGGTGGAACATTACTGCCAGATTGCTGTCCTTCAGCATCCCCTCTCTCTGCACGCACACTACTGCCTTCCTCAAGCTGGGTATCATCATCCGAGCCTTCGAATCGTTAGGCATCCTCCTGGAGCATGTACCCAACACTGTGCTCAAACAGTTCGGGGGACTCCTCAGGAGGACATGGTGGGTCTAGGGAAGGGGTGGCTGATGATGCCATTGAGTACGCGTTGGCAGCTGCTCTGCCAGTTCCCTGAGCCTGGGTGAGAGAGGATGAGGAGGATGAGGAGGGCTTGGTCATCCATTCTACCAAGCCTTCGGCATGATGCGGCTCAACATGTCCAGCTGCCGAAAACAAAGACAAGCGTGTCCCATGGCCACGTGCTGATGACGATGCACGACCACGTCCACGACCAGCACTGTTGTCTCTAGAAACAGAGCCTGCTTGCCCTGTGTTCTTGCCTCGGGACGGTCTGCCTCTCTTTGGCGGTCTTCCAGCTATTTTAGTCGGTAGTGTATATTGTATAAAAAATAGAGCTCCTATGTGTGCTCACAACACACTGTAGGTCCTATGGGTGCTGACACAAACACACTATAGGTACTATGTGTGCTGCTGACAAGAAAATATAGGTCCTATGTGTGCTGCCACAAACACACTATAAGTCCTATGGGTGCTGACACAAACACACTATAGGTACTATGTGTGCTGCTGACAAGAAAATATAGGTCCTATGTGTGCTCCCACAAACACACTATAAGTCCTATGGGTGCTGACACAAACACACTATAGGTACTATGTGTGCTGCTGACAAGAAAATATAGGTCCTATGTGTGCTGCCACAAACACACTATAAGTCCTATGGGTGCTGACACAAACACACTATAGGTACTATGTGTGCTGCTGACAAGAAATATAGGTCCTATGTGTGCTGCCACAAACACACTATAAGTCCTATGGGTGCTGACACAAACACACTATAGGTACTATGTGTGCTGCTGACAAGGAAATATAGGTCCTATGTGTGTTGCCACAAACACACTATAAGTCCTATGGGTGCTGACACAAACACACTATAGGTACTATGTGTGCTGCTGACAAGGAAATATAGGTCCTATGTGTGCTGCCACAAACACACTATAAGTCCTATGGGTGCTGACATAAACACACTATAGGTACTATGTGTGCTGCTGACAAGAAAATATAGGTCCTATGTGTGCTGCCACAAACACACTATAAGTCATATGGGTGCTGACACAAACACACTATAGGTACTATGTGTGCTGCTGAAAAGGAAAAATAGGTCCTATGTGTGCTGCCACAAACACACTATAAGTCCTATGGGTGCTGACACAAACACACTATAGGTACTATGTGTGCTGCTGACAAGAAAATATAGGTCTTATGTGTGCTGCCACAAACACACTATAAGTCCTATGGGTGCTGACACAAACACACTATAGGTACTATGTGTGCTGCTGAAAAGGACATATAGGTCCTATATGTGCTGCCACAAACACACTATAAGTCCTATGGGTGCTGACAAAAACACACTATAGGTACTATGTGTGCTGCTGAAAAGGAAATATAGGTCCTATGTGTGCTGCCACAAACACACTATAAGTTCTATGGGTGTTGACACAAACACACTATAGGTACTATGTGTGCTGCTGACAAGAAAGCATAGGTCCTATGTGTGCTGCCACAAACACACTATAAGTCCTATGGGTGCTGACACAAACACACTATAGGTACTATGTGTGCTGCTGACAAGAAAATATAGGTCCTATGTGTGCTTCCACAAACACACTATAAGTCCTATGGGTGCTGACACAAACACACTATAGGTACTATGTGTGCTGCTGACAAGAAAATTTAGGTCCTATGTGTGCTGCCACAAACACAATAGGGCTCCTATAAATCCCTGCCTGGGATGGGACAGAAGGTTGGGACAGAAGTTGGGGTGCAATGCTGTTCTAACAGCACTGCGATTGATGCTACTGCAATGCTGTACTAACAGCACGCACACACCAGACTAATCCCCAGCAGCAGCTAATATCACACTCTGTGCAATCAGCAGCAATGAATGATCAGTAATGATGAATTGAATGACTCAGGTAGCAATGGTTTAGCAAAGAAGAAGAATATCAATCAAGCAAAGAAGAATATCTATCAGCAGACTGCTCTTCCAGAAGCCGGAACACATGTGCCCTGGGCCGACGGCGTGGCGGCCTTTTATATGGTGGGGCTGTCAGGGCTCCAGCACCGGACGAGCGGCCCGCTCTCCAGTGCGCATGCGCGGGGCCCGGCGCTCCGGCGCATGCGCACTCGCGGCTCGGTGGTCCGGCGCTCGCGCATGCGCACTGGCGCACGTTTGTGCGCTATGGCGCACAATTAGCGCCCTCTGAGCGGCTATAAAAACTGCCTGACGCACAGGCACTTTGCTGGTCTGTCTTTCCAGCTTAGTGCCTGTGCGTCCCTGTGTAAAAAAACAGATCTGCTCCCTGTGTCTTGACCCCCTGGCTTGCTTAACGGACTGCTGCTTCCTCCTGTGTTTGACCCCCTGGCTTGCTAAACGGACTCCGCTGCTTCTCCTAAGTTTGACCCCTGGCTTGATCAACGGACTTGACACTTCTCCTGTGTTTGACCCCCAGCTTGCTCTAACGGACTTGCTATTGATCCTGTGTTTGACCCCCGGCTTGCTCTAAAGGACTTTGCTATTGATCCTGTGTTTGACCCCCGGCTTGCTCTGAAGGACTTGCTACTGATCCTGTGTTTGACCCCCGGCCTGCATCCTGGACTTACATAGCATCTGTGACCAGTGTTAGGCTCTCAGCCAGGTGTTTGGGCTCCTGCCTCTCCTTCCTGCCATTTGCCGGTCTGCCCGGGCCAGGCTCACCTCTCCTCCAGGCTACACACCAGTTCCGCCCACCTGACGGAGGTGACCTGTGCTTCCTGGTGCCGTTTGTTCCCTGTCTCATCACCAGGGGGCAGATTGCGCCGGGTCGCAAGGGTGAACCGCTCTCAGCATCTCGGTCTCGGTAATTACATCTCTGATAGTACAGACCAGCCATGTCCGAGACCGACAGAGCATGTTCTCCCCTTGAGATCTTGTGTCAGCAGATGGCAGCACTTACTGAGGCTGTCCAAAAACTACAAATAGGATACACCCAAATTGACAGCCGCTTACAACAACTGACCGGGTCATCCGCCCCCGCAGCTGGCAACTCTGCCACCACCAGCGGGGTCCCCCCGTCTGCAGCACCTACCAATCCCACAGTGGTCGTGGCCTCCCCTGAACCTAGGGTACCTATACCTGAACGGTTCTCTGGCGACCGCAAGAGATTTAGGGCATTCAAGAATGCTTGCTCCCTGTACTTGGCCCTGCAACCCAGAACCTTCTCCTCTGAGGTAGTAAAAGTAGGGTTCATCATCTCTCCTGGCCGAGGAACCCCAGGCATGGGCCCATAGCCTAATGGAACAAAGGAACCCTGTGCTGAACTCTGTAGATACATTCTTTGAGAGCATGGGCCAGCTTTATGACGATCCCCAGAAGGGGGCCACTGCCGAAACCACCCTGCACAACCTCTCCCAGGGCCGGAGACCGGTCGAAGACTACATCTAAGATTGGCCGGCCCCCAAAGACAAAAAGGGAGTCCAGAGGTTTATCAGGTTTGCCAACTTTTATCAGAGATTTATCATTGGCTTCTCCTCCATTGTGGCACCAATCACCCTACTCACCCATCAACACAGTCAGTTCCGCTGGTCCCCAGAAGCCCAGGCGGCCTGTGCCCAGTTGAAGTCCCTGTTCTCCTCCGCCCCGATCCTACGGCATCCAAACCCCGCATTGCCCTTTGTACTGGAGGTGGATGCCTCCGAAACTGCTCTCGGTGCCATCCTCTCCCAGCGCCAGGGCGCTAAAGCCCTCCTTCACCCGGTGGCTTTTGCCTCCCGAAAGCTGAGCCCTCCAAAGAGATATTATGACGTGGGGGACAGGGAACTACTGGCCATTAAATTTGCCCTCGAAGAGTGGCGGTACCTCTTGGAGGGGGCATCTCACCCTGTTATGGTCTGGACCGACCATAAAAATCTCGAATATCTCAGGACAGCCAAACGACTGAGACCCATGACTACGATCAAAACTGTTTCCAAACATGACCCGGCCCCTACCAACCTCTCCCTGGCCAAACACGACGACCTCCTGTGGTCTGGGGAAAATATCTTCGTCCCCCTAGGAGTAAGGCCCCTTGTACTTGAAACCTTCCATGACCATAAACTAGCAGGCCATTTTGGTTCCAGGAAAACCATTGAACTCATCTCCCGTTCTTTTTGGTGGCCAGGCTGGAGGCAGGACTGCAGAGACTATGTCGCCTCCTGCGTTCCATGCCAGTGTAGCAAGGGCCCGAAGACCAAATCCTGGGGGCTACTAAGACCACTACCCATTCCTGAACGCCCTTGGGCAGAAGTCTCCATGGACTTTATCGTGGAACTACCCCCTTCTAGGGAATACACCACTATCCTCGTCATCGTGGACCGGCTCTCTAAGATGGCACATTTTATACCCTTGGTTGGTACCCCGTCCGCCTCCACCACGGCTGACGTATTCTTCAAGGAAATCGTAAGGCTTCACGGGGTACCCAAAAGCATCACTTCGGACAGGGGTACCCAGTTTACTTCAAAATTTTGGAAAGAATTATGCAAGTCTCTTGAAATAAAGATCTGCTTGTCCTCCGCCTACCATCCCCAGAGCAACGGCCAAACGGAAAGGTCCAACCAGACACTGGAACAGTACCTCCGTTGCTTCTGCTCAGATTCCCAAAATGACTGGTCTGACCTCTTGCCATACGCCGAGTTTGCGTACAACAACTCTATCCACTCCGCCACCAAGCAAACACCTTTCTGGGCCAACTTTGGCTTCCACCCCTCATTTCTTCCCGAATCTCCCACGGAAAACTCTGTCCCTGCGGCTCAGGATCGCGTGGAGTCTCTACAAATCAAATTTCCAAAAATTGCAAAAATGTATGCAAGAGGCTCAAGAAGGGTACAGCAAGCATTTTAATAAAGGGAGGAAAGAGAATCCGGCGTTTGGGATCAACGAAGAGGTCTGGCTGTCGACCCTGTGGCCTTCGAACTTGATCTACCACCCAGTTATAGGATTCATCCTGTTTTTAATGCTCTAAAGCACCTCCTCCTCCTGTTTTAGTCGAGGAGTTTGAGGTGGAAGAAATTCTGAGTTGCAGGAAAAAGTGCAGGCAGCTCCAATACCGGATTAGGTAGAAGGGTTAGCCTCCCGAGGACAATTCGTGGGAACCCTCAAGAAACCTACGCGGCTCGGCGGTCCGGCGCTCTGAAGGACTTTGCTACTGATCCTGTGTTTTGACCCCCTGGCTTGCTATAACGGACTGCTGCTTCCTCCTGTGTTTGACCCCTGGCTTGCTAAACGGACTCCGCTGCTTCTCCTAAGTTTGACCCCTGGCTTGATCAACGGACTTGATACTTCTCCTGTGTTTGACCCCCGGCTTGCTCTAACGGACTTTGCTATTGATCCTGTGTTCGACCCCCGGCTTGCTCTAAAGGACTTTGCTATTGATCCTGTGTTTGACCCCCGGCTTGCTCTGAAGGACTTGCTACTGATCCTGTGTTTGACCCCCGGCCTGCATCCTGGACTTACGTAGCATCTGTGACCAGTGTTAGACTCTCCTCCTCCTCCTCTCCTTCCTGCCATCTGCCGGTCTGCCCGGGCCAGGCTCACCTCTCCTCCAGGCTACACACCAGTTCCGCCCACCTGACGGAGGTGACCTGTGCCTCCTGGTGCCGTTTGTTCCCTGTCTCATCACCAGGGGGCAGATTGCGCCGGGTCGCAAGGGTGAACCGCTCTCAGCATCTCGGTCTCGGTAAGTACATCTCTGATAGGGGCGTGTACTAAAGCCCCTGAGCTTTAATTGGCTACAGGCGTCCTGCCTGTAGCCAATTATTGCTCTCCTAGTTTCCGGCGCTGTGATTGGCCAAGCATGCAGGGTCACAGTGCATGCTTGGCCAATCATCAGCCAGCAATGCACTGCGCCGGCCGCAATGCATTGCGGGCCGCTCGCATCACACGAATGTGATGCGAACGTCTCAAATAGTTCTGGGCTTGCCGAGCGAGCGAACGCCCTGTGCTCGATTCGAACGTGGGTTCGAATCGAGCACCGGGCCCATCCCTAGTGGCCAGACAGAACCCACTCCTCAGTAAAAGGCACATGACAGCTCACCTGGAGTTTGCCAAAAGGCACCGGAAGGACTCTCAGACCATGAGAAACAAAATTCTCTGGTCTGATGAAACATTGAACTCTTAAGTGTCATGTCTGGAGGAAACTAGGCACGGCTCATCACCTGGCCAATACCATTCCTACAGTGAAGCATGGTGGTGGCAGAATCATGCTGTGAGAATGTTTTTCAGTGACAGGAACTGGGAGAGTAGTCAGGATTGAGGGAAAGATGAATCCAGCAATGTACAGAGACATCCTTGATGAAAACCTGCTCCAGAGCACTCTGGACCTCAGACTGTGGCGTAGGTTCATCTTCCAACAGGACAAAGACCCTAAGAACACAGCCAAGATAACAAAGGAGTGACTATGGGACAACCCTGTGAATGCCCTTGAGTGGCCTAGCCAGAGCCCAGTCTTGAACCCGATTGAACATCTCTGGAGAGATCTGAAAATGGCTGTGCACTGACACTCCCTATCCAACCTGATGGAGCTTGAGAGGCCCTGCGAAGAAGAATGGGAGAAACTGCCTAAAAATAGGAGTGCCAAGCTTGTAGCATTATACTTAAAAAGATTGAGGTTGTAATTGGTGCAATAGATGCTTCAACAAAGTATTGAGCAAAGGCTGTGAATACTTATGTCCAAAAGATATATACAACAAGCCAAGTATAGCGCTGTCCCCACTTTTCACATTCCAACAGTGTCCGATGTATGATGTGTTAGATTAACTCAGGGTGTTGCAGCTCTCCCGCAAGTCCACTGTTTGGCAGACATGAATCTATAAGATCCATTCCAGATCGAATGTTTGATCATATGAGGGTACTAATATGATCAAACATTCGATCTGGAATGGATCTTATAGTACACACATGCACACCCAATAATACACCGTATTGTATGTTCTGTGTGCGTGTGCATATGTATATGCATGTATGTGTACGTGCATGTATGTATGTATGGGCATGTGCACGTATGTATGTATGTATGTGTATATGTGTGTGCATGTGTATATATATGTGCACATGTGCAATTCCATATAACATTTTTTACTTTTTTAATTCAATTGAATTTTTTCCAATTCACTTAAGTGCATTGTTTCCTTGTGTTTTTCTTATATACATATCCCCTGTATTTATTTTTATTTTTAATTTCATTCTATTATGAGACCGTAGTTTTATCATGTCATATGCCTGAGGCGGTACATATGTGCGCTATGTTGCATTACACATGATGCGGTATGGCTAGTATATATGTATGGTTTCTTGTGGCAAGATGATTCCTTATGACCATCATTATAAATCAGTAAATGCAATATATATGCAATATGACATTATCCCTATAGTGGATAGAATATCATGATAGCACTATTATGTGTCATATCTTATGAAGGTGTTGATAATAGTCATGATATTGTGAAGTTTGTTTTTAACCAATTATGATGTGGATTATATACCCCAATACGGTGCCTGTTATTGAGCACTGCATAAATAGAGTATATACTATAATATTATTAAGTTTTTATTGTCTTTTATATAATGAATATTGTTTTGCTTTTTTTCTCTTATTAAGATTCATATTAAAGTCAAGTTGAATGAAAGTTTTAATGCTGCTACTAACGCCCCACACTTGTGACAAGTGTGCCTCCTCTGTTTTACCTCCTTCTCCTGTTCCGTTTGGAGTCATTGGCTCAGGGTGAGGGAGGGCGGGGAGGTTTCACAGCATATATTGTTATCCTATGTGGGCGTTACCTGAAGAAGGAGGCCATGCCTCCGAAACATGTTGTCTATGGCAGTATTTTGAGTGAGAGGAGTTAGCTGCACCACTGCGCCTCCCCTCCCTCGATCCGGAGTGACGTCATACAAGCGCCGGCTGGTCCGTGCGAGCGCCCAGAGTGTGTGGAGAGAGGCTGAGACACATCTACACTATCCATCCTATGTAAGAAGATTCAGTGAGCCAGCTTATCCGAACGGAGCAGGAGAGGAGGTCACTGTGGAGCCTTACATGCGCTTTCTCCTTGGATGGCAGTGAGTGCAACTATTGTATGTTATACATTTGAACTCTCAATTAAAACAATAATACACTAGGGTCGGCGTGCGCTCTCTCTTGTGTTTTGTCATGTACTTTGTGAATACCTACAGTGGTGTGAAAAAGTGTTTGCCCCCCTCCTCATTTCCTGTTCCTTTGCATGTTTGTCACACTTAAGTGTTTCGGAACATCAAACCAATTTAAACAATAGTCAAGGACAACACAAGTAAACACAAAATGCAATGTTTAATGTATTATTAAAGGTGAAAAAAAATCCAAACCATCATGGCCCTTTGTGAAAAAGTGATTGCCCCCCTTGTTAAAACATACTATAACTGTGGTTGTCCACACCTGAGTTCAATTTCTCTAGCCACACCCAGGCCTGATTATTGCCACACCTGTTCACAATCAAGGCATCACTTAAATAGGAGATGCTTGACACAGTAAGGTCCACCAGAAGATCCTTAAAAGCTACACATCATGCCGACCCAAAGAAATTCAGGAACAATTGAGAAAGAAAGTAATTGAGATCTATCAGTCTGGAAAGGGTTATAAAGCCATTTCCAAAGCTTTGGGAATCCAGCGAACCACAGTGAGAGCCATTATCCACAAATGGCGAAGACATGGAACAGTGGTGAACCTTCCCAGGAGTGGCCGGCCGCCCAAAATTACCCCAAGAGCGCAGCGACGACTCATCCAAGAGGTCACAAAAGACCCCACAACAACGTCCAAGGAACTGCAGGCCTCACTTGCCTCAGTTAAGGTCAGCGTTCATGCCTCCACCATCAGGAAAAGACTGGGCAAAAATGGCCTGCATGGCAGAGTTCCAAGGAGAAAACCACTGCTGAGCAAAAAGAACATCAAAGCTCGTCTCAATTTCTCCACAACACATCTTGATGATCCCCAAGACTTTTGGGACAACATTCTGTGGACCGATGAGACAAAAGTGGAACTCTTTGGAAGGTGTGTGTCCAAGTATATCTGGCGTAGAAGGAACACTGCATTTCAGAAAAAGAACATTATACCAACAGTAAATATGGTGGTGGTAGTGTGATGGTCTGGGGCTGTTTTGCTGCTTCAGGACCTGGAAGACTTGCCGTGATAAAAGGAACTATGAATTCTGCTGTCTACCAAGAGATCCTGAAGGAGAATGTCCGACCATCTGTTCGTGTACTCAAGCTGAAACGAACTTGGGTTCTGCAGCAGGACAATGATCCTAAACACACCAGCAAGTCCACCACCGAATGGCTGAAGAAAAACAAAATGAAGACTTTGGAGTGGCCTAGCCAAAGTCCAGACCTGAATCCTATTGAGATGTTGTGGTATGACCTTAAAAAGGCCGTTCATGCTCGAAAACCCTCTAATGTAACTGAATTAGGACAATTCTGCAAAGATGAGTGGGCCAAATTCCTCCAGGACGCTGTAAAAGCCTCATTGCACGTTATCGCAAACGCTTGGTTGCAGTTGTTGCTGCTAAGGGTGGCCCAACCAGTTATTAGGTTTAGGGGGCAATCACTTTTTCACACAGGGCCATGATGGTTTGGATTTTTTTTCACCTTTAATGATAAACACCTTCATTTACAAATTGCATTTTGTGTTTACTTGTGTTGTCCTTGACTATTGTTTAAATTGGTTTGATGTTCCGAAACACTTAAGTGTGACAAACATGCAAAGGAACAGGAAATGAGGAAGGGGGCAAACACTTTTTCACACCACTGTATGTACATGTGATTTTTTTCGTTTTTTATTTTTAAGAAATTTGCAAAGATTTTAAACAAACTTTTTTCACGTTTTCATTATGGGGTATTGTTTGTAGAATTTTGAGGAAAATAATGCATTTAATGTGGAAAAAGTGAAGCGCTGTCAATACTTTTCAGATGCACTGTATTCAATGAAAACAGCTTCTCATGATTCAGGTGTAAACACAATAATACATCAATATACCCACTCCACTCAGCTACATTCTCTCATTTAAGCACCAATACTATAGCCCATTTGAGGAGAAAACAAATATTTATAAAGCCTACTTATTTCTACCAATAAATAATTAACTACTTTTATGGAGGCACGCAAAATGGAAAAATCTATCAAAATACCCAAGATAAGAAGCTTAGATACTTCAGCTGTACATAATACAGAATATTTACTTTCACCCCTAACTAGAATTGAAGCCAAGAATCCAAGTAACCATAACATGCTTATATTTCACTATAAACATAATATCTTCTCATATTAAAAGTGCTTTTGATGAAATCTCTTCAGTCTTTACATTACATTAAAACTTGGCCACCAAATGATTGTAATACATTAAGCACATTAGGGATATTCTACACAGACAGAATTCTGTTGCAGAATGTTTACATTTAAGTGCTGGCACAGGAATATATAAAACTTGATGGTGATTCATGCAGCAGCATGTTTAATTTGCGTGATACGGATTTCACTGTGCTGAATGGATGTACCATTTTTACAATATACTGTTTGAAACCCTTTACGGTATCTGTCTTGACAAAAGATATTTATGTCTTTATCCGCGATTAAAAAAGTATCTATAGAAAGTCATGCTTTGTGATTAACCGCTTAAGGACCAACCCACGTACATATACTGCAGCAGGGCGGCCTTTTAGCGCAAAATTACGTACCTGTACGTGATTGTTCTTTTCGGCTCTGGGGCTCGTGCGTGCCACTGGAGCCCCACTCTTGCTGTGATTGAACACAGCGGCAGCCAATTAGCTGGCACGGTGGACCCCATGAAATGCGGTGATCATTTCGAGAGAGGCAGAACGGCGGTCTGCCTATGTAAACAAGGCAGATCGCCGTTCCGCTAGTAAGGAAGACAGAGATCTTGTGTTTCTGCTAAGCAGGAACACACATCTCTGTCTTCTTTCAGTTAAACCATCCCTCACACAGTAAGAAAGCACTCCCAGGGAACACATTTAACCCTTTGATTGCCCCTGATGTTAACCCCTTCACTACCAGTGTCATTAGTACAATGACAGTGCAATTTTTTTTAGCACTGATAACTTTATTAGTGTCACTGGTCCCCAAAAAGTGTCAAAAGTGTCAGTTAGACGTCTGATTTGTCTGCAACAATGTCGCACTCCCGCTAAAAATCGCTGATCGCTGCCATTACTAGTAAAAAAAAAAGAAAATTAAAAAAAGTTACTTTTGGGCGAACCAATCATTATACGTTTGAGATACTTTTTTACCAAAACCATGTAGCAGAATACATATTGGCCTAAATTGATGAAGACATTTTATTTTTTAAATTTTTTTATTGGATATGTTTTATAGCAAAAAGTTAAAAAAATATATTTTTTCAAAATTGTTAGTATCTTTTTGTTTATAGTGCAAAAAATAAAAACTGCAGAGGTGATCAAATACCACCAAAAGAAAAATAGGACATCAAATTTATTTGGGTACAGGGTCGCACGACCGCAAAATTATCAGTTAAAGCAACACAGTGGCGTATCCCAAAAAATGGCCTGGTCAGGAAGGAGGTAAAACCTTCCGGAGCTGAAGTGGTTAATTGATAGTCAGATGAGATAACTTTGGATAAGACGTCTGTTACACCTCACTGCGACCTGTTTATCTAATTATGTAGAAAAAAGAGAAGGTGTTTCACCATAATATGTAAGATACCACAGATGATACCTCAGTGTAAAATTAGCCAGCGGCAAGAAAGTTTTAAAGAGAAAGTAAAATCCCATGCATAGTTTGTACCTATAAGTAGGCCTATAATAAGGCTTGTGAACAAAGGATAAAAAAAAATCCAAATATACTTGAGAATCCAAAGGTGAAATTTTTTTTTTATTTATAAGAATTATTAATAAATATTGCACAGTCCAAAAATGTTTCCTAAATCTTGCTTAAGAAAGCTCCAATCACTGTGCTCCTGGTCTTAAAGGTGCCTCAGATACTCCTCATATAAGTGCTCCACCACAAAGTATACAAAATGCACGCTTACTAACAGCATCTATGATATGCGTCTTTGGTGTCATGGGGTACCACCCTTTTTGCTCATTGTTTTGGCAATGTCCCACCTTAACCACTTGCTTACTGGGCACTTAAACATCCTTCCTGCCCAGACCAATTTTCAGCTTTCGGTGCTCTCACACTTTGAATGACAATTACTCAGTCATGTAATACTGTACCCAAAGAATTTTTTGTCCTTTTTTTCCCACAAATAGAGCTTTCTTTTGGTGGTATTTGATCCCCTCTGGGTTTTTTATTTTTTGCGCTATAAATGAAAAAAGACTGAAAATTTAGAAAAAAAAAAAAAGCATTTTTCTTTGTTTCTGTGATAAAATTTAGCAAATTATTAATTTTTCTTCATAAATTTTGGCCACAATTTTTACTGCTACATATCTTTGGTAAAAATAACCCAAATTAGTGGATATTATTTGGTCTTTGTGAAAGTTACAGACTCTACAAACTGTGGTGCGAATCATACAAAATTGATCACACCTGATGCACTGGTGGCCTCTCTCATTTCTTGTGACCCGAACAAGCCAGGAAAGTGCAAATAATACCCCCCAAATGACCCCTTTTTTGAAAGTAGACATTCCAAGGTATTTAGTAAGAGGCATGGTGAGCTTTTTGATGTTGTCGTCATTTTTTTCCCACAATTCTTTGCATAATGAATTTTTTTTTTATTTTTTTCCACAAAATTGTCATTGTAATAGGTTATTTCTCTCACATGGCATGTGTATACCACAAAATGACACCCCAAAATACATTCTGCTACTCCTCCTGAGTATTACGATACCACATGTGTGGGACTTTTCCACAGCCTAGCCACTTAGAGAGGCCCAAAATGCAGGGAGCACCATCACGTGTTCTAGGAGCATTAATTACACATCTAACTTGTTGACTACCTATTACACTTTTGAAGGCCCTGGAGCACCAGGACAATGACACGTGACACTGACGTGGCACTGATGACAGGTGGCACTGATACGTGGCACTGATGACACGTGACACTGATGTGGCACTGATGACAGATGGCACTAATACGGGGCACTGATGACACGTGACACTGATGACAGATGGCACTAATACGGGGCACTGATGACACGTGACACTGACAGATGGCACTAATATGTGGCACTGGTGACATATGGCACTTATAGGTGGCACTGATATCATGTGGCACTAATACGTGACAGATGGCACTAATACGTGGCATTGATGACATGTGACACTGATAACAGATTGCACGTGACGCTGACAGGTGGCACTGATGACACGTGGCACTGATATGGCACTGATGACAGATGGCACTGACGTGGCACTGATGACACGTGGCACTGATGACAGATGGCACTTATACATGGCACTGGGGACAAGTGACACTGGGGACAGGTGGCACTGGGGACAGGTGGCACTGGCAGATGGCACTGGGGACAGGTGGCAGTGGGGATAGGTGGCAGTGGGGACAGGTGGCAGCGGGGACAGGTGGCAGCGGGGACAGGTGGCAGCGGGGACAGGTGGCAGCGGGAATAGATCACACTTTATTTTTATCTATTTTTTTTTATTTTTTTTTACGGCGCCGCTGCAGCCGTTCATCTCTCCCTCCTCACACGCTGTCTGTGTGAGGAGGGAGAGCTGCGCTGAGAGATGATCTCATATGTTTACATATGAGATCATCTCTCATTGGACACGCCGATCGCGCTGTAAACTGCCGCTGTGATTGGCTGTTTACAGCGATCTGTGACTGGCTGTGTCCGACGGACACGGCCAGCACAGAACTTCCCCAATGCGCGCTCTCAGGAGCGCGCATTAGGGAAGTAAACAGTAGGACATCCACCCGGCAGGGAGCATCCACGCTGAAGCCGTCTTTCGGCTATAGCGTGGGCGTGAAGTGGCTAAGAATGGTATATGGGAAACCACCACCAGCTGATCTCCTCAAACATCAATAACCGAGACCCAGGGAGAGATAATATTCCAGGATAGTGAGATATTGTTTTATCAAAAGTCAAAACAAGAATTAAATGTATAAATTTGCCACTCACATTTCAAGGTGCTATAGTCAGCACCAACACAACCATCTTGCCCAGATGGCGTCCGAATGTTCAAACCAGATCAAAACCCAGAAATTACGTCATGTATGGCAGACGCTCAGCCTCCATGCATTTCACTTGTCAGCATCATCAGGAAGCTCATTGGCCTGCAGCTCTGTGTGTCCATTCACATACGGAGCTGCGGCTCGGCCCTGCCCACTCCATCTCCTGATTGGCTCACTGGCTGTGATTGACAGCAGCAGGAGCAAATGGTTCCCACTGCTTCCAAAAGCCAATCAGGAGTGCGAGTCTCCGGAGAGACAAGGCTCTCATGGACATCACTGGATCGAGAGGGGGCTCAGGTAAGTATTAGGGGGGCTGAGAGGGCTGCTGCACACAGAAGGCTTTTTACCTTCATGTATAGAATCCATGAAGGTAAAAAACCTTGTACCTTTGCAAACCACATAAAACATTAAACATTTTATTCTTTAGACTTCTTTCTGTGCAGCAGTTCTATGAGGCCAGACCAAAACAATAACCCACAGAGAGTGTGTTCATAATGGACTTTCTTCACTGCAAGTGGACTAAATAACACTGAGTATTATTTAATTTAGAAGAAGAGTAACATCTAGTGGATGAGTGGACCTTCTGCAGGGGACAGTTTTGGACTGAAGTTTATTATTGCTGTGAAAGCTGTGTTTTTTGTTTTACCATTACTGTACAATTTATTTTTTAAGCAGAATGGGGTTTAACCACTTTAGTTCTTGTATCTTTATACCCAAACTTGGGCAAGTTTTACATTTCTGTTATGGGTCTAATATATGATAATAATGTTACCATAGGTTAAAGTGGTCCTGTCACCACAGGGTCATTTTAAGCCAAGGGGTTTCCTGTATAAAACATATATTTATTTTCTTAAGACAAAAAGATATGATTAAAAAAAAAAAAAAAAAACGCTTATTTATTATTTTTTTTTGACTAGTGGTTGTTTTAAAGTAAGTAGTATTACTATAGGTAAAAAGTATATATTTTTTAAAAAAATTAGTCACCAATAAAAATAACATTAACATTAATTTATGTTTTAGGTAAAAAAGCACGGCAAAGCTATTTGCAAAAGAAAAAAGGCATTATTTAAAAAATTTTAAAATGTTTTGACATTACAAACAAAACAAATGAGTATTAACCACTTCTATACTGGTCAGTTTCACCCCCTTCCTGGCCCAGGCAAATCTGTCACACTTTGAATGACAATTGCGTGGCCATGCAACACTTATTACATTTTCTAATTTTTTTGAGACAGATAAAGCTTGCTTTTGGGGGTATTTAATCACCACTGAGTTTCAAATTTTTTGCTAAATAAACAAAAAAACGCTTTTCTTAGTTCCTGTAATTTTGCAAATTAGTAATTTTTCTCCTTCACTGATGTGTGCTGATGAGGCTGCACTTATGGGTAATGATAGGAAGCACTGATAGTCAGCACTGATGGGTACTGATAGGCGACACTGTTGGGGCTGCACTGATCCTCAGTGTAAGTATCCCCTGTCACACTTGCCAGTTACCGGCTCTCCTTACACTGTGACAGCGCGTGAGGAAATGAATGCCGATAACCGACAAGTTTGTTTACATGTGATCATCTGTGATTGGACACAGCTGATCATGTGGTAAAGGGCCACAGTGATAGCCATTTACGCAATCTGTGATCAGCTGTGTCCTTCTGACAGAGTGTGCTGGATGTGCGCCCCCCCCCCCCCGCGGGGTACAGAAGGCATGGTTCTGGGAGGACACTGCGCTGTAGCCGTCTTTTGGCCGGGAAGTGGTTATAGGTAATAAAAATAAAAAAGAAAGAATTCAGAAGAGATAAGATAAGAGAAGAAGGGGCATACTAGCTATTTAGGACTAATTAGGGTTAACTAAGGCTAGGTTTACATCTGTGCGGCTCTGCGGGCCTTTTTTTTGTGGGAATGGCAGCCTATTCATTTGAATGGGCTGCTGTGCTTCTTGAAATACAGGGAAAAGGTCCCTGCAGCATTTCAGAAATCGCAGCCTGCACAGGAACTGTAAGTGCAGTGCAGTTCCCAAAGCGTGTGCGATTTCCATTAGCATTTAATGAAAATAAAGAATTAGGAAAAAAGTTGCCTAAACACAAGGTCACATACTAGAACCTTTCAATATCACATCTCTATTTGTTTTTTTTAACAAAATACATAAGCATTAAATTGAAAGTACATGAAAAGAGCCACATAGGTGCATGTAATTCTTGTTATTGCTGTTCTTTGCCAAAATAGCACCTAATCCCTGTCTTTCTAGGAACACAGAGTCTCAATATAAAGTAGCGCAAGTGCCCCTACGTAAACATTTTGTGCTTTTCAAAGTTTTCAACACGGTCAATGAGGCTGCTTTCAAATTCTAAAACTAAAAATTGTACGTGTACAGGAAACTGGCCAAAAATCCTTGTTGATGATGCTAATGTGCTAATATTTCACATCTGCCTCACGTACACTTTACACTTATAGTAAGATCTTGTCACGTCTTGGCAAATATGATGCTTTAAGTACATAGATTAAATATGTAAATATGTATTAAAACAGGACTTGTTTGTTTAAGCTCAATTAAAAAGACTCTTTATAAATGTTCAAGACATGAGTCAGAGAAGTATACAATGGGCGATCCTACTAATTAAAAAACACATAACACTGACACTCTGCAAGTTTTTCCACATTATAATTTGTCTAGAAGGATTTAGGTAAACTGTTCAGAAACAAACAAATGACAGACAATAGATTCAGTGGTAATATTCTGGCAATGTCTAGAGGACAGGTCATGGTAAATTAGGTAATAAAAATACTAAGAAGGCTGCAGCAAAATCAGTCTGTATTTACAAGCAAATGAGCTAGAACTGAGCAAGGATAAAATAATGCATAACCTCAAAAGAATTCTCTAAATATACTTTGGTGGAGACATTTTAAAATTCCCAGGTAAATGTATAAAATAATGTGTTCACTGATCTTTTCTCCTCTTCAAAGTCAAAAATAATATTTCCAATTTCCCTTGTGTAACTAAGAAAAACCTGGTATATTTCCACATCAGTTGAAAGTCAAACTTACTTAGTAGTCCTTTGAAGTACTTTGAATGGGATATAAGAAGACGAGAGTTCTGCATGGACACCACTATGGAGTGATCACTAGGGATGGGCCAAACACCCCCCAGTTCGGTTTGCATCCAGAACATGCGAACAGACCGAAAGTTCTAGTGAACATTCGAACACCGTTAAAGTCTATGGGACTCGAACGTGAGAAATCAAAAGTGTGAATTTTAAAGGCTAATATGCAAGTTATTGTCCTAAAAAGGGTTTGGGGACCCGGGTCCTGCCCCAGGGGACATGTATCAATGCAAAAGAAAGTTTAAAAACTGAAGTTTTTTCAGGAGCAGTGATTTTAATAATGCTTTAAGTGAAAAAATAAAAGTGAAATATTGCTTTAAATATCGTACCTGGGGGGTGTCAATAGTATGCCTGTAAAGTGGCGCATGTTTCCCATGCTTAGAACAGTCCCTGCACAAAATTAAATTTCTAAAGGAATAAAAGTCATTTAAAACTGCTTGAGGCGTTAATGTAATGTCGGGTCCCGGCAATATGGATGAAAATCAGTGAGACAAACGGAATGGGTACCCCCCCAGCCCATTACCAGGCCTTTTACTCTGAACAGCAGTATACATGTTGTCCAAACAACACAGGGAATCTAGGTTTGTTCTTAAGTTGAATCTGTTTGTAATTTGGAACAGGTACATTTTTTAAGTGTAGCTCCAGCCAAAAAATTAAAATTTGGTGTTTTTCCAACATATTAATGACTATTTAATATTGTACTTTGCCTCCCTTGCTGTGGTGGCGCTACACTTCCTTTAATGCATATCTCTTTTTTAATTTAGTGCAGGGCTGCCAGTATTTAATATGGTGTGATGACTCTATATATATTGTTAGTGCGTGATGAGCTGTCATTCTGTCCAGCACCAGAGGATGTCAGCTCTGACGAAATGCATAAAGTGAGGCCTGCAACGGTGATGTCATCATAGACACGGACCTTGACTGATGGCCAGGACCATGTGTAAGTAAGCCCGTAGGAATATAATAGACTTTTATGTTTGTGAATCCTTTCTGGCATGTTTTTAATGTGAGTGTTACTCTTGCTTTTTAATAAACTTCCAGCATACAGTTTACACCATGGGAGTGCCTTTTATCTCTTAGTTTTGAGCAATTTTGGTGGCATATCCCAGTCTGGCTCTGGCGGAGAAAGCTGACAGGTCAGAGGGAGACCTTAACTCCTTAAGCGCCATATGACCATCTGTAATACAGGAGTCAATACCTTCAAGGATTGGTGATAAATCAGTGGAGGAGACACCTTTTTCCCATATTAACTCTTACAGGAGAGAACTTCCCTTCCTAGGGGTAGATTTCCTCTTACTTCCTGTTGTCTCCCTCCGTTTGTAAGTAGGAGTCGTTTGTAAGTCAGATTTTTGAAAATAGGGGACCGCCTGTATATACTATACGGCCTGCCCTATACACTCTGCGGAAAATTGGGCCTTAGGTGTTGGTGGTACCAGAACCCTGTAAGCCCTCACAGTTACTCTTGCTGGGCACTGGAACAGGCCCTGCTGTGAAATATTGTATCAAGAATTGTAATTACATGCCCCTGTTAAAAAGGGGCAGAAAAATTGGGCCTTAGGCGGTGGCTTCCCCGATTATTGGCTTCCCCTGTTATATGCAGTTTGACTCAGGGTTACTAGTGTGGTTATTTCATTTATTTAAAGTAGGGGGTGTAGATGTGTCAAATGGGTCACATATGTGATTTAATATTCATGACATGGCACATACATGTTTATACATTTATATGTAATACATTTACCCAATGTCTTATTAACATACACATAACGACCGCATCGTACGAGCCACATCTTTCTGTCTTTTCAGATCACTATTTTTCTGGATCTAGGCGGACTCCTCTCAGCATGATAAAGACATCACCTGTTAAGATCTTGTACAAAGGCGTCTCATATACCGGCCTTCACAGCGCTAGTATCTAAACGGACTTCAATTAAAACAAAGTGCCTTTACCCCGGTTAAAATTCATAGAATGTTCCCCCTGGTCCCGGACACCTGCTTCAGAGGCTGTGGGGAGAAAGGTTCTCTCCTCCACACCTTGTGGAGCTGTAGGGACTTGGGTCCTCTGTGGCAGCAGGTATCGGATAAGGTGCGGCAGGTCACGGGGGAACACAGTTACCCTGACGGCAAAAATATGCCTCCTTTTTTCAGACATCCCAGGGACCACACCTACTGAACAAAAATTGCTTCATACTTTATGTAGTGCTGTGCAATGGGCGATTGCCTTGAATTGGCGTAAAACTTCAGTCCCCTGGCCACAAGTCCTCCATCGCATGGACTCCACCATACGCTCATGGACTCCATGCAGATCTTTGAGAGGAAATGGGACTCCTGGCCCTCATCTGGGTAGGCTCATAGCCTTCCACTTATGGTGGACCTCTCCATCTGTCCCTCTGTACACAGACCATGACAAACCCTAGTTGACAACTAGATTTTGCTCTATGCTCGTAAGTTGTAAATGATTGCAGTGCGATTCAAACGCTGGTTTTTCTTTTTCTGTTTTATTTTCTGTTTTGTTGTGTAGTTTCTTTTATAGTGAAAATTGGATCCTCAAATTTCAAGAGCCATTATTACTACTAACTCCAGCAATGGACTCATTCTCAAGCTTGTCACCAATGAACCACAGACTCTTTTTGATACTGCTGCACTTTATCTTATGCCTAGATTGGATGAGAGTCTGTGACTTTTCTGACATGTTATTTGCATATCTGTGATACTTTTATTGCACTGTTTCTTTTGTATACTCTTGTACGATCCTTTAATAAAAGTTTATAAACAAAAAAACAAAGTGCCTTGCCATTTATTTTTTTTATTTATTTTTTTACTTTATGATGGCATTTTGACATTGGGATTTATATAACACATTTTACTACATTTCATTACTACTAGTAGTGTTATATATATATATAATACCACCTTAAATGAAGTATATATTTTTTTTTTATACCATTTTCTGTTTATTAACAAAGCGCTTTTGGATTGCATGCTGGCTTTTTCCGCCATTCTCTTTCCCCTTCTTTGCACACATTATTTTACATATTATTTGTTTCATTTAGTCATCTGCATATATCCAGGCTTTTGCCACGTTACAAGTCACTACACTTCAACACATTTTGAAGGTTCCTATGTGGGTTCACAGAACAGGATTCTAATAGACGGTATCCACACTGTTCACACAAGGAGACATTTTTCATGTTATTGACCATACTATACAGGCTTTCTGTCAGTCCCCTTGTTTTTGTTTTTGTGGATTGGGTTGCTTCCGTCCATGAATATATGGAAGGATACATCCATTTGTGTCTATCAACTCCTGTGGAATGTCCATATTTTATGTATATATCACAATATTATAGATATTTGAATTACATTTTTCAATATTTGTATTCACACTTTACCATGGATTGAAGTGATTATTGCAGAAATATGCTATGTTTGCATGTAGATTGCACACTGTATGTGTCCATCTATATATGCACACACACACACAATTATACACGCATTTATTTTTAACATATATTTTTTACTCCTTACCCTATTTTTCACTTCCACGTGACATAGTCCTACGTTTTTTCAAATTCATCACATTAGATACTTTCAATACGTGGTATGGAACATATTCCAACGACATTTGAGTTTCAGTTGCACTGTCACGGTTCTTCACTTTATTATATTATACTAATACTTTGAACAGAACACGCCTCTTACTTTCCCAGTCATTTATTTCTTATGACACACATATTAATTTTCACTTATCTTTATTAGGTCTGTCACATTCACATCTATATCCATATATTTTTTCACACCTATGGACGTTTTAACATATATAGATGGAAACATATATATATTTTCTTTCCCCTTTTTTTGTCTGCATATATTATATGGACATGGAATTAATAATAGGCTATGATTTTTTTTTTAAGTGACACAGGTTGAAGGTTCTTCATTGAATGTTTAATGGGGCCAGGTCTGGTTTCTGATCAGAGTCAGCTGGCCAGTTCACCCACCAATTGAACTATCAAAACTAATTAACCAATTAACCAATCAACTCAAAGTGTGTAACATCATGAAATTTATTTATTTTCAATATTTATCCATGTGCAGTAGCTATGAGTAAGCACTCTTGGTAGTGTGACACGCGTTAGCCATTTTTCTGCTTTGCTGTGACCAATTTTTGTGTGATTCAACATTTTACCACTAAAGGCTTTTGAATTTTTGGAGTGCGGCCGTCCAGAGTCTTTAATTCGCATCATCATCAGCTTGTGCCGTGCCTGAACCTGGGTTCTCTCACTACAGGAACAGCTGTGAGTTTGGGTGGATCATCCTGGAGCGGTGGATCTCTCTTTATATCAGGTGATTGGTAGCTGGTGATCCAAGACTGATTCATTTTTATGAAGGTGAGCCGATCAACCGAGTCGGGGGACAGGCGCACTCTGTGATCAGTTACAAAGCTTCCAGCAGCAATGAATGTGCATTCCGAAAGAACGTAGGATGCAGGACAGGCCAGTAGCTCAATTGCATACTGTGCAAGCTCTGGCCAGTGATCCATCCTCAAGACCCAGTAACCCAGTGGATTTTCGGTTAGAAAGGTCTCCAAGTCTGATCTTGCCCTAGGTATTCCTGCACCATGTACAACAGACGCGGGCGATGGTTGCTGGAACAGATCAGACCTTGGGGCTGTGGACTAAAAAATTGTCTGAATGCATCGGTCAGACGGCCACCTTCTCCATCGCTCCTTCTGTGACTGACCGAAGCCTCAGCAACACGTTGTCCAGGAGGACCAGGAAATTGTAACCTCCCAGGCTCTGGAAACGCATTGCACAAACCTTTCTACAACGCCTCTTGAAGATGTTTCATCCTCTGCTCCTTCTGTGACGGCTGGATAAGTTCTGCCACCTTACCCTTGTAAAGTGGATCAAGAAGGGTTGCCAGCCAGTACTGACCCTCTCCTTGATACCATGAATTTGAGGGTCCTTTCACAGACTTTTCAGGATCAGGGAGGCCATGCAGCATAGGTTTGCTGAGGAATTCGGTCCAGAGTCCTCTGGGTCACTAAGGGTGACCTGATCCACAGCCACCTCCTGCCAGCCACGTACAAGTCCATGGGTTTCTGGGGCCTGAAAACGATCCCTTGAAGACTGCTGCTGATGCTGATTGCCAGGCTCCACCTCCATGCTGACACAATCCTCCTCCTCCTCCTCTTCCTGTGTGATAAGCGGGCCTGCAGGAATACTGTCTGGATAAAGGGGGCCTTGAGAGGTAAGGAAGTCCTCCTCTTCCTCCCTCTCTTCTGCCTCAAGTGCCCTGTCCATTATTCCACGCAGCGTGTGCTCCAACAGGTAGACAAGAGGGACAGTATCACTGATGCATGCACTGTCACTGCTCACCATCCTCGTGGCATTAGCATCAGCCATTGAGCATGTGGATGGCTGGGACTGAATTTATTTTGCCGGTTTAGCAACTGGGGTAGGGAAATTTGCCTGCTACAATCGGATGTTGGTGTACCGCTAGCAGATTGCCCGTAAGTGCTTTGGACACCTAATTCTACACCTTCATTGCTTTCAATGCAGGTCTCTGAGAGGACTGAAGTTATAGTGGGGTTGGAGATCCCAGCTGATGAGGAGCAAGGAGAGGTCTGCCTTGTTCTTTGGTGTAGGTCTTTTAAGTACTGTTGCCAACAGACTGCATGGGAGCTCGACATATGTCTGGTCAAGCATGTGGTGCCCAAGCGGCTGCTGTTTTGGCCACACTTGATACGCTTCAGACATATGTTGCAAACAGCAACGGTGCGATCTGCTGCACACATCTCAAAAAAAGGCCCACACCAAAGAACTTTTGGAAAAACTTGCAGAGTAAGCAGTGCCCTGCACATGCGGAGCTCTGTGGTGTGATGCAGTCGGTTGCCTGCCCTTAAGCTGGCCCCTGGAGGGCATCCTGCCTCACTGGAGATGTGCATCTTCCTCCTCCTCCTCCTCCTCTCTTCTATCTGGCACCCACGTAGAGTCAGTGACCTCATCATCCCCTCCCTCCTCGCCACTGGAGCAAACCTGGCAGTATGCTGCAGCTGGGGAACATGACTGCCAGTTCCTTGTCCTTCTTGGGCACCCCCTCTCTCTGGGCTCAGGTTACTTCCTGCATCCTCAACCTGGGTACCATCATCAGAACCTTCAAAACGCTTTGCATCCTCCTGCAGCATGTACCCTACACTGTGGTAGAACAGTTTGGGGGACTCCTCAGGGCATGATGGTGGGGCTAGGGAAGGAGTGACTGATGACATTGAGCCGATGGAAGAGGCAGCTTTGGCAGCTGCATTGGAAGACAAAGTACCCTGAGCCTGGGTGACAGAGGATGAGGAGGATGAGGACGCCTTGGTCATCAACTCTACCAACTCTTCTGCATGTTGTGGCTCAACACGGCTAGCTGCCGAAAAAATGAGACAAGCGTGCCCGACGGCCACATGCTGAGGATGCACCGTTGGCTGTAGACACAGAGCACGACCAGCACTGTTGGCTGTAGACACAGAGCCTGCTTGCCCTCTTTTAGTGGCCTGTGAGAGTCTGCCTCTCCTTGGTGGCCTTCCAGACATACTGTACAATTAGATTAGTAAAACAAGGCATGAAGTTTACTAAAAACAGTACACTAGGAATAGCCTACAGTCAGGTATAGGCTTGGCTAGACTATATACTGTATATACAAGCCTGTATATATATATATAGATAGATAGATAGATAGATAGATAGATAGATAGATAGATAGATAGATAGATAGATAGATAGATAGATAGATAGATATAGTCTTTAATATTATTAAGAAACACTGGCCCCTTCTAAAGAGATCATACCCTCAGATTTAGATTTTGCAACAAACCCCTATGAGGGCTTATCGTTGTAACAGGACCCTAAGGGACTGGCTTGTAAAATCTGAATTTAGGAGTAATAGGAAATTACCTAAAATTACATTTCTTGGGAGTAAAAGGAAGGGTTGTGTCCCTTGCTTAAACTGTATACAATGTAGTTTACTTCTCAAAGGTGATACCTTTATATACCCTACATGTGGTGACAAAGTAACAATTAATGGTTTCTATACATGCCAATCTTCTTATGTTGTTTATATCCTCTTGTGTCCATGTGGGCTAATATACGTTGGGGAAACAACACAGAGGATTAAAGATAGGATAGCATAACACCGCAGCTCGATCCGACACAAACAGCCGGGTCTTCCTGTATCCAAACATTTTTTGGATAAGGGACATGCTGATTCGGAATTACGGTTCATGGTCCTGGAGGAGATAACTCGGGATAGAAGAGGGGGTGACCGGATTGTGAAGCTTAAGAAAAGGGAAGTCTTGTGGATTAATAGATTACCTCCACTCCAATGGAATGAATAAAGATTACGATCTGTATCTTTTTCTCTGATGCACGGGTAGGGATTATTTTGATTTAATTATTTAAATATATTTTTTTCCTTTTAGGATTTGGTGGGAATAAATTAATACCGGAAATGTTTGAAATTATTGAAGATTGTCCGTTACAATATATGAGGCATTATGTGTAAGGTTGTCTGTTTCAGCCCCTCTTTGCCTTTGCTCGAGCTGGACTGTGGTGGTCAATGGAAAAACTCTCTGATCAGTCGGGTAATCAAGACACCATACACAGTGTGTGGATGATCAATAAATACTGTGGTTTATTCCCCCTTTACAGAATATATGTGGTAACAAAGAAAGGCGTTGTAGGGAATGTCCCATGAACAACCAATTACATTCAAGCATTCATGTTATACAATTAATACTGATCTTGCAAAATATTCATAGTATTTCTGCCCAGAGACAGACTCATCATCACAATTCATCACATCGTCACAATTCTAATTTTTAACCTTATCACATAACCTTATCACATTGGCTGCAGTGGTCAATATTCTGTAGCAAGCAATATATTTCTGGCATACTATCGCTAAAAAGGCATATCCTGTCTCACACCTCTCTCAGCACTTCTGCACAAGCTAGCTTAAGATAGAAGAAAAAAGAACATCTTGCAGAAAAGAGTGATTCCACATTTCCTTACAATCCCTCCTTTGATCATGGGAGACTAAAGTCTCCCCTTGATCACTCATTGTACCACTTATGTATGAGTAGAACATGGTCATGGCTGTTTCAGGCTTATCAACTGGGTTCTTTAATTGTGCTACCTTACTTATCAGACAGAACACCAATTTGATTGTCACATAAATAGCAAAATAGCAAAAGAAGAAAAATTGTCCAGGTGCTGCATTTTCTTGGCTCACGGGGAGAGTCTATGGTAAGAATGGTTTGGGCGGCTAAGGGGTTTTGTGGGAGGGGGCAGGGGGCAATGGTGGCAGAGTCTCTTCTTGTACAGTTATTGGAGGGGGCTCCTCTATTTCCTTTCCTGACTCCTTCATCTGTGGGCTCTTTTTCAACCTTGATGCATGGATCCATTGCAGGCTTTGATCCATCAGTATTGCTGTCCTGGAGACCTGGTTGTTTGCGAACTGCAAGTTGTTTGATCAGTACCTTATCCCCGGAACAACAGGATGTGTTGGTTCTGTGGAAAGAGGAGGAAAGGTGACAGCAACCTTATCATAAGTTTCCGCAAGGCTACTTACCAGATATTTCACATGCTCTTCCTGTAAGGAATATGAATTAGATTCCTCGCCTATCTTAGGGGCTCTTTGAGAATCTCAAAGGGGGAAAGTCCTGTCCTAGCATGGGGGGTGGTCCTTATCTGGAGAAGTACCCCAGGCAGGAAATTAAGCCAGTTCTTCATGGTACCTTGTGTGGCCTTTCTCAATTTGTTTTTAATGTTTCTTTTCATTCTTCCCACTACTCCTGCACTCTGGGGAAGGTAGGGGATGTGGAGCTTTCATTGTATCCCCAGAACTCTCACTAATTCTTTGTTAAGTTTTGCTGTAAAAAGCGGGCCCTTGGTCAGAGTATATGGTAGCTGGCAGACCAAACCTGCTAATCCAATGATTGATCAAACACCTAGTAGCTATCCCTGCAGTCTCTCCTGTTACGGGAATAACTTCTGGTCATGGGGAAAATTTGTCTATTATCACAGAAAGTTATTTGATATTACCTTTCTGTTTGGGCATATGTGTCAAATCAATCTGTAAGTCCTGAAATGGGCCCAAGGGCGCTGGTAAGTGTCCATGAAGGCCATACTTTGGTCCCTGAACATTATTCTGGGCACAAGTTAGGCAGGAATCAATTAGTTGTTCAATCAATAGGTGAGTGGAATTGGTACAAAAATTCTGGTTATACATTTGCTGTAGGGGTTTCTTACCTATGTGTCCGGGGCCATGGAGATAAGATAAAATCAAAGGAGCTACTGTTTCGGGAATACCTATAATCCCCTCCTTGTTTGACCACAAGCCATCCAGGTTGTGTGTTAAACCATGCAATTCCCAACAGGTAATGTCAGACAATTGAGCCCTCTTCTGAAGTAATGTGGCTAGGGCTGGAAACTATGGGGAGGAAAAATCTGTAGAAAACAGTTGGAGGGTTGGTTCTTTGATTGCCTCTTCAGCAGCAATTTTGGCTGCTCTGTCTGCTAAGTTGTTTCCCTTGGTAGAATCAGATTTGTCATAGGAATGACCTTTTACTTTAATGACATTCATTTTTGAGGGTAAATGAAGTGCACTTAATAGATCCTCTACCCAGGCTTGATTTGAGATTTGCTTATTATCTGCCGTCTTGAACCCGCGGGACTGCCAGATCACACCGTAGTCGCGTACGATGCCGAAAGCGTATCTACTGTCAGTGTAAATGTTTACTTTCTGTCCTTTGAATAACTGACAGGCACGAGTCATAGCAAAGAGCTTTGCCTGCTAAGCTGAAGTGGCTGCTAGTGGTTTTGCTTCTAGTATTACATCTGATAAAGTCACTACAGCATAACCAGTTTTGTAAGTATCATCGCTTGGTCTAGAACAGCTGCCGTCAACAGAAACATTTATGTAGTCGGGCTCAGAGTTGGGTTGGTCAGTGAGGTCAGGTCTTGGTGAGGTGGAATGTAGCAGTTGTGTGGAGCAATCATGCTCTACTGGGACTTCTACTGAGTAATGTATGTAGTAGTCTGGATGCAGGTGTTGTTTCAGAACAAGATTTGACAGTGAGACCGTGTGTGTTGAGGAGGATGATCTCATAGCCACTGCAGCGTTGTGCCGTCATGTGCTGTGTAGAAATGTTTTGTAAAAGGTGCACTACAGTAGGGATGAGCCCAGTGTTTGATTCAAACCCATGTTCGAATCGAACATCGGGCGTTCGCCCGCTCGGCGAGCCCAGAACTATTTGGGCCGCTCGCATCAAATTCGTGTGATGCGAGCGGCCCGCAATGCACTGCGCCAGTCGCAGTGCATTGCTGGCTGATGATTGGCCAAGCATGCACTGTGACCCGCATGCTTGGCCAATCAAAGAGTCAGCAGCAAAGAGAGCAATAATTGGCCACAGGCAGGATGACTGGGGCCAATTATAGCTCAGGGGGTTTAGTACACGCCCCGGGTATAAAAGGCCGCCGCGCCGGCGGCCTCTTATATTGTGTTGTGTTCCAGCGTGTCAGTGTTATGTGCTGCTGAATGCTGACATTATGTGCTGTGATTCTGGGGATTAATGTGTGCGTGCTGTTAGTACAGCATTGCAGTATCACATCTGGGGAGTGTCTATAGTATGCCTGTGAAGGGGCGCATGTTTCCTGTGCTTAGAACTGTCCCTGCACAAAGTGTCATTTTTGCAGGAAAAAAAGCTATTTAAAATCTCTCGCGGCTAATGAATTGACGGATCCCGTAACACAGTAATTTATTGAAAGCCATTGATAAAAAAAAAGTAATTGATAAAAAAAAAAAAAAATTTAAAAAAAAAAGCGTGGGGGTTCCCCCAAATTCAATAACCAGGCCCTTCAGGTCTATGGATATTAAGGGGGACCCCACCCAAAAAAAAATAAAAAATGGTGTGGGGTCCCCCTCAAAATCCATCCCAGACCCTTGAGGTCTGGGATGGATTCTAAGGGGAACCCCGGACAAAAAAATAAATAAAAATGGCGTGGGGTCCCCCTCAAAATACATACCAGACCCTTATCCGAGCACGCAACCTGGCAGGCCGCAGGAAAAGAGGGGGGACGAGAGCGGTCCCCCCTCCCTCCTGAACCGTACCAGGCCACATGCCCTCAACATTGGGAGGGTCCCCATGTTGATGAGGACAAGGGCCTCGTTCCCACAACCCTGGCCATTGGTTGTGGGGGTCTGCGGGCGGGGGGCTTATCGGAATCTGGAAGCCCCCTTTAACAAGGGGACCCCCAGATCCCACCCCCCCTGTGTGAAATGGTAAGGGGTACCTACCATTTCACCAAAAAAGTGTCAAAAATGGTAAAAATGACAGGAGACGGTCTTTGACAATTCCTTTATTAAAATCTTCTTTCTTCTGGTCTTCCTTCTTCCTCTCTTCAGCCTTCGGTTTCTTCATCTTCTCCTTCCGGCATCTTCTTCCATCTTCTTCTTGCATCATCTTCTTCCTCCGATCTGCTTCTTCTTGCTCTGGTCTTCTCGTCCGGCATCTTCGCGCAATGGGAGGCTCCCGCTGTGTGAGGTTTCACTGCGTCTGACAGGTCTTTTATAACGGAGGGCGGGGCACCTGGTAACCCCGCCCCCCTCTGACGCACGGGGACGTCATGGGGAATTCCCTATGGCTTTCCCCATGAGGTCAGAGGGGGCGGGGTCACCGGGTGGCCCCGCCCTCCATTATAAAAGACCTGTCAGACGCAGCAAAGCCTCACACAGCGGGAGCCTCCCATTGCACGGAGCGGCCCAAGAAGAGACCCGGACGTCGTGGAAGAAGATGCCAGACGAGAAGACCAGAGCAAGAAGAAGCGGATCAGAGGAAGAAGATGATGGAAGAAGAAGATGGAAGAAGATGCCGGAAGGAGAAGATGAAGAAACCTAAGGATGAATAAAGGAAGAAGGAAGACCAGAAGAAAGAACATTTTAATAAAGGAATTGTCAAAGACCGTCTCCTGTATTTCTTACCATTTTTGACACTTTTTTGGTGAAATGGCAGGGGTACTTTTGTACCCCTTACCATTTCACACAGGGGGGGGGGGGGCGGGATCTGGGGGTCCCCTTGTTAAAGGGGGCTTCCAGATTCCGATAAGCCCCCTGCCCGCAGACCCCCACAACCAATGGCCAGGGTTGTGGGGACGAGGCCCTTGTCCTCATCAACATGGGGACAAGGTGCTTTGGGGGGTCTCAGACCCCCAAAGCACCCTCCCAATGTTGAGGGCATGTGGCCTGGTACGGTTCAGGAGGGAGGGGGGCCGCCCTCGTCCCCACCTCTTTTCCTGCAGCCTGCCAGGTTGCGTGCTCGGATAAGGGTCTGGTATGGATTTTGAGGGGGACCCCACGCCATTTTTTTTTGGCCGGGGTTCCCCTTAAAATCCATCCAAGACCTCAAGGGTCTGGTATGGATTTTGAGGGGGACCCCACGCCATTTTTTTTTTTGGCTGGGGTCCCCCTTACTATCCATAGCAAACCTGAAGGGCCTGGTTATTAAATTTGGGGGGACCCCCACGATTTTTTATTTTTATTTTTTTTATTTTATATCAATGACTTTTTTTTTATCAATGGCTTTCAATGAATGACTGTTCTCTGTGTTACGGGAGCCGTCAATTCATTAGCCGCGAGTGATTTTAAATAGCTTTTTTTCCTGCAAAAATTACACTTTGTGCAGGGACAGTTCTAAGCACAGGAAACATGCGCCCCTTCACAGGCATACTATAGACACCCCCCAAGTACGAAATTTAAAGGAATATTATTAAGGATTTATTGTTTCACTTTAAGCATTATTAAAATCACTGCTCCTGAAAAAACGGCCGTTTTTTTTAAAAAAAATTTGCATTGATACATGTCCCCTGGGGCAGGACCCAGGTCCCCAAACACTTTTTATGACAATAACATGCATATTATGCCTTTAAAATTAGCACTTTTGATTTTCGAACGTTCGCATCCATTGTAACTAATAGGGTTCTTATGCTCGCACGGACTTTAGGTCCGTTCGCGGGTTCTGGTGTGAACCGAACCCGGGGGTGTTCGGCTCATCCCTACACTACAGTATGTGTTGTATACAAAGTAGTTTCAGTTCCTAAAGTGATTTTGGAAGCTTCTTTTACTGCCATAGCACAGGCAGCGACAGCTTGTAGGCAAGCTGGCATTCCTTGTACTTGAACGGGGAGTTTTTTGGAAAGATAAGCCACAGGTAGGGATGAGCGCGGTGTTCGATTCAAACTGTTACGTACCTGGACGTAGAGCCTGACTTGGTAGGAGGAGACCTCTCATACAGCGCTGGTTCACGTGCCACTGGAGATGGGGACAGTGGTGACGTGAGCACAGTGGGGTAGGAGTGCCTGGTTTGTAGAGGAAGGTGTTGAAACCAACAGGAAGGTCCTCCAGTAAGGTCCGTATGCGGATGGCAGGATGTGAGACTGCAGCTGTAGGTGGTAGAAGCAGGATACAAGAACCAGGCAACAGGTGGATCAACAAGTGGGAATCAGCAGAGCAAGGTCAGACAGTCCAGTTGGCAACAGCAGATCAATCAGATGATAGGAGCAGGCAATGGCAGAGTCGGTAGGCAGGCTGGAGTCGGTAACCAAAGACAGATGTAGCAGGGTCAGGCAGGCCGGGTCGGGTAGGAGAAGGTAGAGTAGTCCAAACAGAGCCGGGTCGGTAACGGGAGATCACAGGTTCAGGTTTCGGATCAGGTTTTCGGGTGGCTGACAAGCAGGAAGCTTAAAGACAACACAGCACTGGCTGAGTGTCACTGCTGGGCTTTTAAAGCCCGTTTTGGCGCCAATTGCGTTCCCGCGCATGCGCACATGCACGCGCGCGCCGCCGCGCGCGCTAACGCGCACGCGCACGCTAACGTGCACGCGCGCGCGCCCGCCGCGCACCTATGTGCGCGCGGAAGGCCCGGAAATGCCTGGAACGTTCTTGACATTGCCCCCCCACAAGGGGCAGCCTCCGGATGCCCAGGCGGCTTGCCTTCTCAGGGTGGGAAATCAGGTAAGTACGAACTAGCCGTTTTGCATGTAAGTTGCTGTCAGGTTCCCAGGAATTACTTTCTGGACCGTAACCCTTCCATTTGACCAAAAATTGTACTTGCCCATGTCTTCTTCTACAATTGAGGATAGCCTCCACCTCGTATTCCTGGTTACCATCCACCAAAACAGGTTCAGGCGGGTCAGTTCCTCTGTCAGGGAAGGGATTAGGCACAGCAGGTTTCAACAACGACACGTGAAATACCGGGTGAACTTTAAGAGAATCAGGTAAAGACAGTTCATAGGCTACCTCATTAATTTTCTTCTTAACAGGAAAAGGTCCCATAAATTTAGGTGCAAGTTTTTTAGAAGGGCACATCAATTTGATATTGGATGTAGACAGCCATACCTGATCTCCCGGTTGCAGAACCAGCTCCCCCCTTCTCTTTTGGTCGAAGTTCCTCTTGCTATCTGCCTGGGCCTTGGACATAGTTTCTTGTAGGACCTGATTGTTGCGTTTGAGGAATTCCACTGTCTTCTGAACTGCCGGAACTGAGGATTCTGAAACAAAATCTGGTAAAAAAGTTAAGTGGAAGCCATAATTGGCAAAGAAGGGAGATTGGTTAGTGGTTGAGTGACTGGCATTATTGTATGCGAATTCCGCTAGAGGTAGCAGGGAAACCCAATTGTCCTGAGAAAAGGAAGTAAAACATCGGATATATTGCTCGAGGGTTTGGTTGGTTCTCTCTGTCTGCCCATTGGTCTGTGGATGATAGGCTGAGGAGAGAGAAAGCTCAATCTTCAAGATTTCACAGAGTGCCTTCCAGAAGCGTGAGGTAAATTGTACCCCTCTGTCGGAGACTATATTTGTAGGTACTCCGTGTAGTCTGACGATCTCCTTAATAAATACACGGGCTGTCTCTGTAGCAGATGGGGTTCCCTTCAGGGGCAAAAAATGGGCCATCTTAGATAGGCGATCTACAACCACAAAAATGGCTGTGCACCCCTCAGAACGGGGTAGTTCGACTATAAAGTCCATAGAAATCATTTTCCAAGGTCTGTCTGGTATAGGTAAGGGTTTAAGCAGTCCCCAGGCTCGGTTCTTTGAAGTCTTGTTCCGTGAGCAGATGGAGCAGGAATTGACGTATTTTTCACAAAACTCTCTTAAATTGGGCCACCAGAATGTACGCTGTACAAGTTCACGAGTTTTCCGTACCCCGAAATGTCCTGCTAAGGGATGATCATGAAGCAATGTTAGTACTTTAACTCGGATACCTTCAGGGACAAAGATTTGACTTCCCTTCCATAGCAAGCCATCTCGAGATGTCAAGGTGGTTCCTGGAGGTCTTGGAGAGTGAGAAGAGGCTTCCTTGATTAAAGATAAAAGATCTGTGTGTAAGAGCAAAAAACTGTTAGTGGGTAGAATTGTGTCAGGAGCAGGTGAGTCCTTAGGGTTATCATGCATGCGTGACAATGCGTCTGGTTTGACGTTTTTTGATCCTGGCCGATAAGTGATGTGGAAACAGAAGCGAGTGAAAAACAAGGCCCAACGAGCTTGTCGGGGTCTCAAACGTTTGGCAGATCTTAGATATTCTAAATTTTTATGGTCGGTATATATTAATACCGGGTGAACTGCACCCTCTAACAGATACCTCCACTCCTCCAAGGCGGTTTTGATGGCTAGAAGCTCCCGATCCCCTACGTCGTAATTTCTTTCAGCTGGAGATAACTTTCGGGAGAAAAAGCCCACAGGGTGAATCAAGTCCTCCTTACCCTGTCTTTGCGAAATGACCGCTCCCACCGCTATTTCGGATGCATCAACTTCTAATAAAAAAGGTAAAGATGGGTTAGGGTGACTGAGAATTGGAGCTGATGTGAAAAGTCTTTTAAGTCTCTCAAATGCCTCTTGAGCCTCTGTACTCCAATGAAACCTGACATGTTGTTGTGTCAACCGTGTAATAGGGGCTATGATGGCAGAGAATCCCTTGATAAATTTCCTGTAAAAGTTTGCGAAACCAATGAAGCGTTGAATACCTTTTTTATCGACGGGTGCAGGCCAATCCAGAACAGCAGACACTTTTTGGGGGTCCATCTTGATACCAGTCGCGGATATTATCAAACCCAAAAACTGGATTTCTTGTTGCTCGAACTCGCATTTTTCCGCTTTTGCGTATAGCCCATGTAAGCGAAGACGGTCCAAGACTCTGCAAACGTGTTCCCGGTGTTGGCTAAGGGATTCAGAAAAAACCAAAATATCATCCAAATAAACAATTACAAAAATATCTAAGAAGTCCTTGAATACATCGTTAATCAGATGTTGAAACGTGGCAGGTGCATTACATAAACCAAAGGGCATGACCAGATATTCAAAATGCCCGAACCTTGTCCGGAATGCCGTCTTCCACTCATGCCCAGCCCGGATGCGGACCAGATTATATGCCCCTCTTAAATCGAGCTTCGTAAAAATAGTAGCAGACCTTAATTTTTGGAATAGTTCGGGTATTAAGGGCAACGGATAACGGTTCTTAACCGTAATTTTATTCAACTCCCGGTAATCCACACACGGGCGGAGAGTTTGATCCTTTTTAGTCACAAAAAATATTCCAGCCCCAGCTGGAGATGTAGATGGGCGGATGAATCCTTTTTCCAGGTTTTCGTTGATGTAAATCTTTAGTGCTTCCTGTTCTTTTTCTGTCAGGGGAAAAATGCGCCCAAAAGGAATCTCAGCCCCAGGTAAAAGTTCAATTGGGCAGTCATATGCCCGATGGGGTGGAAGAGAGTCTGCTCCCTTTTTACTGAAAACATCAAGGAACCCATGATATGGTTCGGGTACTGATTGGCGTAGGTTTTGATCAATGTCCATGCAACATAAGGTGACAGAGGATTGAGTAGACTCATCTTGACAATGTTCTTGGCAGTAGGGGGACAAGAACCTGATCTCTCTGGTAGTCCAATTGATGGAGGGATTATGGGCCTGAAGCCAGGGGATGCCCAGGATGATTGGGAACAACGGGGAAGAGATCACATCAAGGATCAGCAGCTCCTTATGCTGGAAGGAGGTGATGGCAGGTACGGGAAAAGTCTCTTGGGTTACTTGTCCGGAGCTGATGCGGGAGCCATCGGCCAAGAAGACTGAAAGTCGATGGGTCTTATTCCGTAGGGGAATGTTGTGTTGGTTAGCGAAGGCAGAATCAATGAAGCAACTGCAGGCTCCGGAATCAATAATTGCTTTAACTGGAATTGTCCTTCCTTGGAGCTGCAATGAGAGAGGGAGAGCAATGTGGGTTGTGTTAGCAGAAAGTGCTGAAAGGCTGGCAGGAACAGAGGAAAAGCACTTACGCATCTTGACCGGACAGTTGCGCACGTAGTGTCCAGTTGTTCCGCAGTACAGGCAGAGATTAAGTTGATGGCGGCGTGTGCGCTCTTCCGGGGTTAAGGTGGGTCGAATCAGTCCCAACTGCATCGGCTCGGAGGCATCTGGTGCAGGGCGGATTGGCTGGAAGTTGGGTGGTGGTGAGTAGCGGGCAGCCGGAATTGGGGCTTTAGCAGTCATCCAAGTGGGGCGATTATGTTGGTAGGCCCGTTCAGTGCGACGTTCCCGAAGGCGGCGGTCAATCTGGATGGTTAAGGTGATTAAGGCCTCAAGAGTATCAGGTATGCCCACCCGGGCCAATTCATCTTTCAGTCCTTCTGATAAGCCCATGCGGAACTGATGCCGTAGAGCTGCATCATTCCATTGAGTGTCCGCACTCCAGCGTCTAAAATCCGAAATGTACTCTTCGGCCGCCCGGCGACCCTGCTGGAGTGTAGTTAAAGTGGCCTCTGCTGTGGCGACCCGTTCAGGGTCCTCATAAAGCTGGGACATAGCTTCAAAGAAGGCCGCCAGTGATTGAATCAAAACAGAGTCCTCTTCGAGAAGCCGGTGTGCCCAGATCTGTGGTTCTCCTAGCAGTAGAGAGACCACAAACCCCACTTTAGTGGCTTCAAGTGAAAAAGTCCGGGGTTGCAGGGCGAAGTAAAGTCGACAAGCACTGCGGAAGGCCCGGAATTTAGTTCGGTCCCCTGAAAACTTCTCAGGTATGGGGACCCTTGGCTCAGGTGGAAGCATAACGACAGAAGGAGGGGAAGCAGCCTGAGCAGGGGCGGAAACGGACCCAGGAGCCACGTGTATGGGGTTGATGATGTTCTGGACTTGTCCCTCCAATCTGGTGTAACCGTCTTGTAAGGATTTTACGGCTTGAGTGAGGGCTGACAGGTGTGAACAGATATCTGTCATGGGAGGGGTCTCTCCTGCAGGCTCAGTCATGGCTGTGTTGTACTGTTACGTACCTGGACGTAGAGCCTGACTTGGTAGGAGGAGACCTCTCATACAGCGCTGGTTCACGTGCCACTGGAGATGGGGACAGTGGTGACGTGAGCACAGTGGGGTAGGAGTGCCTGGTTTGTAGAGGAAGGTGTTGGAACCAACAGGAAGGTCCTCCAGTAAGGTCCGTATGCGGATGGCAGGATGTGAGACTGCAGCTGTAGGTGGTAGAAGCAGGATACAAGAACCAGGCAACAGGTGGATCAACAAGTGGGAATCAGCAGAGCAAGGTCAGACAGTCCAGTTGGCAACAGCAGATCAATCAGATGATAGGAGCAGGCAATGGCAGAGTCGGTAGGCAGGCTGGAGTCGGTAACCAAAGACAGATGTAGCAGGGTCAGGCAGGCCGGGTCGGGTAGGAGAAGGTAGAGTAGTCCAAACAGAGCCGGGTCGGTAACGGGAGATCACAGGTTCAGGTTTCGGATCAGGTTTTCGGGTGGCTGACAAGCAGGAAGCTTAAAGACAACACAGCACTGGCTGAGTGTCACTGCTGGGCTTTTAAAGCCCGTTTTGGCGCCAATTGCGTTCCCGCGCATGCGCACATGCACGCGCACGCGCACGCTAACGTGCACGCGCGCGCGCCCGCCGCGCACCTATGTGCGCGCGGAAGGCCCGGAAATGCCTGGAACGTTCTTGACACAAACCCATGTTCAAATCGAACATCGTCCGTTCATCGAAACCAGAACTTTGTGGGCCGTTCGCATCAAATTCGTGTGATACGAACGTCCCACAATTCACTGCGCCAGTCGCAGTGATTGCTGGCTGATGATTGGCCAAGCATGCACTGTGACCCCGCATGCTTGGCCAATCACAGCGCCGCAGCGAGGAGAGCCATAATTGGCCACAGACAGGATGCCCGTGGCCAATTATAGCTCAGGGGGGTTTAGTACATGCCCCACACTATATAAGGCCGCCAGGGGGGCAGGCTTGTGTAGTGTTGTGCGGCGTTCATAGAGAGCAGGATAGGCAGGGACAGTGTCAGCTGTGCTTTATACTTCTTTAGATAGCGCTGTTACAGTGAGTGTAGTGTTCAGGGAGAGAGCAGGATAGGCAGGGACAGTGTCAACCCTTTTTAGGACAATAACATGCATATTGGCCATTATAAATAGCACTTTTGATTTCGAATGTTCGCGTCCATTGTAATTAATAGGGTTCTAACGTTCGTGCTAACTTTCGGTCCGTTCGCAGGTTTTAGTGCGAACCGGGGGGCGTTTGGCTAATCCCTAGCCACAGGTCGTAGTGGGTGCCATGCGATTGGGCCAGCACGGCAGCCAGCGCAGGGCCCCTGACTATACAGTAAAGCGCAAAGGATTTCTTATGATCTGGTAAACTGAGTGCCGGAGCATTGGCCAAAGACTGTAATAAGGCATGGAAGGCCTGTGTCATTTTCTCAGTGTATATCACCTGTTGGGGGCAGTTGCTGCTGTAGAGGGGCGCAAGATTGAATCATAAAAAGAACAATCTGGGATCCACTGCCTGCAGTAGACAATCGAGCCAAGAAAAGAAAGGAGTGCTGCCTTATCTTTGGGTGGGCCGAGACAGGTCAGAGTCATGACTCTTTCAGGGGACACTTGCCTGGTCCCGCCTGAGATAATACATCCTAGGTATTCCACCTTGTCCCTGTACCACTGGATCTTTTTGCGAGATGCCAAGTGGCCCTTGAGAGACAAGTGTGTCATCAGGCTTTCAGAGTCTTCTGCACACTGTGCCCCACTCTCACTACATAACAGTAGGTCATCTACATATTGTAGGAGTACCGATCCTTGTGGGGGGCGCCCAGTCATCCAGGGTCATTTTTAACACCATGGAAAATGCTGCAGGACTGTCCACAAATCCCTGAGGAAGACGGGCCCAAGTCAGTTGGCCCGAGCCCCAGGCAAAGGCAAAGATCTTTTGGAAATCCTTGTGAACATCAATGCTAAAGAAAGCATTGGACAAGTCTAGTACCGTATATACAGTGGAGGAAGCAGGGATGTTTATAAAAATTCCCGTGATGTCTGAGACTAGTAGTGGTTTATATTCAGGTTGGATTTGGCGGCCAGGCGGTGGCTGGTTTCGGGTGTATTGTTGGGGTTCCAGGGGGAGGCTTTGTTGTGTCTGATAACTTGGAAAATTATGCTGATACCTGCCACCGGAAGCACCCCAGCCCCTCCTTTGAAACCTACCCTGGGCACCGCTCCTGTGTGGACATTCTGATTTCCAATGGGAGGGGTCCCCACAGTGAAAACAGCCTTGATTTGGGTATTCCTGTGTTTGAAATACGGGATTATCAAAGGCGGGGAGCATGGGGGTGGGAGTCCCTGAGGTCTGGGCGAACAGACCTCCTTTGGTATTAAAAAATCCGGAGGAGGCCTTTTTCTTTACATCCTCCACCAACTGTGGGGGGGTCATAATTGCCCACGTAGTATTGACCAGTTTAATTACGTGGGTCACTTTTGGATCTTCATTGTTCATGGCAGTACTGACAAAGAGTTGTGCACTATCTACATCACATGCCAAACAGATCTTATAAAGCCGGGACACAAAAGAATAAAAATCCTCTCCTGGCTACTCTTTACACGAGATTAAGTCGTGTATGGGCATTTATGGTTTAAAGGCTTTCCTCCATGCTGCCAGGAGATTATTCCAAAATGTGGGCCAGTTTTCATCAGCTTCATATAAATTACTAACTGTGAACCATTTTGGTATTTCTATATCCGCTGAACTTTTGGGATCTACAGCATTTACTATGACTACTAAGTCTTCTTGTGACATACGTGCCCCCTCACAATATCTCTTAAGGAAATTAACTGCGGCTCAGGGGTCTTTCCTAGATTTGGGACATGTTTCCTTAATTTCCCTGACAGTACCTAACGGGAGCGGGATTTGGACTTGCGTGATTCCCATGGTAATGAGAGGCAAAGCAAGTGTAGCAGCTGTTTTTTCAGGGTTAGTGACAACCGGACTCTCAGGACTTTTGAGGGGGATTGAGAAGGTGGTGTCATCCTCATCCTCCTCCAGGTCCGGGCAGTCTTCATCAACAGAGGGGGGGGTCAGGCAAGGGTTTTTGTGTACGTTTTACTTTAGACCTTGTTTTCATCTGTTCTTCAATAGAAAGTCTTTTAAAGGCCTCTATTACATCTGCCTCCCTTCTCGCCTGCTTTTCTAAATTTGATTGCGCCCTTTTTAGTTTCCTTTCCTCCCGCCGCTTATCCTCTTCTTCTTCCTTTTCCTCCCTCTGTCTTTCCTCCTCCACCCTGTTAATGATCTCCGTGGCTTTCCTGTCTTCCTCTTCTTGATCTAACCATGTCTTTCCTTTGTGATCAACTATGGCAGTTAGTGCTCCCATAGTCAATTCTAATGAAGGATAAAGTTTTTTCTTTGGTTAATGAGGGGAATCATTATCAGTCTTAATCATAGCATAGGGTGGCTGGGGTGCTATACGCACATAACCCTTTGAATCTCCTATGTTTGATTCATGACAAGGGGGTTGGACAGGGGCAGAGGCAAGTGTTGGTCTTTTAAGGGACTTGTCTAAGGAATGAGGCTTCTCTAATGGATGAGGGAACCGTTTTCTATATTCTTTCAATGCTTTAGTCCATATTTTATAACATTCAGTCATATATTCTTTATCATAAGGAAACAGTGGATAATTATACTGTTTATGTTGCCCACACATTTTAGTGACCTCCTCCCATTCCTCTGCAGAACAGGGTCCGCATTCAATTAGCCCCGCAATTTGTTAGGTTAATATGTTTTTCCAGAAGGGTTCAGTGTAATATTTTCCATAGTTTCCAGACACGAAATCTAAGGGAGTGGGCTGATCCGGCTTACCTTCCGAACCTCCCTTTCCCCGACAGATTTGCCATGTTTATAATTCTTATGCTTTATTTTATATTATAACTCTATTTATAAACATCAGCTACAGAACATACAGTCAATGACTTAGGACAAACCACAAATCTTTCACCAGTTCTAAATTCAATAGTACTTCTAACACCTTTAACAGTTAAACCTTCTTGAAATTTAAAAGTATTATGCATGTTGAACCTTAAAGTCTGTATCTGCGGTTCTCCTTCGCGGAACCAAGGACCCTTTCCCACTTTGTGATAATAACCTCCAGGAACACTAGCAACCAAATAGGTTTCTGATCCCTCATACACAAATAACAGGCCTGTTAAACACTCTGGGCAGCGTCCTGCCGAAAAACACTTAGGACAAGGTCCTGGCATTTAATGATTTAGAGGTTTCCAATGACCAGTCCTTCTGGCTGAAAACAAAGTTTTCAACCTCCTTTTATATCAATATCCGGGATCCTGGCCAACCTAGCGAGGTCCCTTTATGAGCGAGCTGCCTTACAATTTCCCTTTACCTGAGATCCTGGCCAACCTAGTGTGTTGCTATGGGCATTTGTATAGTGCCTTTATTGCAATAATATAGAGTTTAGATTTGGTAACAGCATGTCCACAGAAGACCTCTTCCCCCTCCATTGATATGTAAATAAACCAGATAGCCAGGTTTTGAAGATGAGTTGGTGTTTGCAGGAAGTGGGTGGGAGGGGAATGGAGAGGGTTGGAAAGAGATATGTGTTTTGGGACAGAGGGACAGTTGTGTTTTGGAAGGACAAAGGAGAAGATGGCTTCTAAGGAGCTGGATAACGTTGGAGACGCGTTTGTGAGTTAGACTTTGAACAAGGAACTATGAAGGACATCTTAACCCCTAAGTTGAGTAATTGTTTAGTTTACCTAATGTGTACATATTATAGATGCTTATATGTGAAGCTATAAGTTGTGTTGTATTGTATTGTTCATCCTACAGTTTGTATGTGCAGATTTTTCCCTGTTTTAGTAAAGCATTAATACACTTCAGAAGTCTAGGCTTCCTTGGTTTTACCACAAGAACTTAATAGATAAACGCAAAGCATTACACCTAGCGAGGTCCCTTTCAATGTCCCTGCCTCTTAGACAAGTTAATTCTTATGCCTTGAGATCTATAATGTGATGGGGTATAACATTGACAGAGTAAGCTGTTCAAAAATACTTTGAAAAGTAATTTTACAGAAAGCTTACCTGTTCAAATGTACCCCACTTCTTGGTACCATTCTGTAAGGTTGTCTGTTTCAGCCCCTCTTTCCCTTTGCTCGAGCTGGACTCTGGTGGTCAATGGAAAAACTCTGACTGGTCGGGTAATCAAGACACCATACACAGTGTGTGGATGATCAAGAAATGTTGTGGTTTATTCCCCTTTTACAGAATATATGTGGTAACAAAGAAAGGCGTTGTAGGGAATGTCCCATTAACAACCAATTACATTCAAGCATTCATGTTATACAATTAATACTGATCTTGCAAAATATTCATAGTATTTCTGCCCAGAGACAGACTCATCATCACAATTCATCACATCGTCACAATTCTAATTTTTAACCTTATCACATAACCTTATCACATTGGCTGCAGTGGTCAATATTCTGTAGCAAGCAATATATTTCTGACATGCTATCGCTAAAAAGGCATATCCTGTCTCACACCTCTCTCAGCACTTCTGCACAAGCTAGCTTGAGATAGAAGAAAAAAGAACATCTTTCAGAAAAATTCATACAATGTTATAATTTTAAAGGGTCACTCTACATTACCTTGCAATAATGTGATTCCACATTTCTTTACAATATGTATAAAGGATTTCTACAATCATGATGATTACTTAGTAGAAACGATTATTTTTGTATGTATTGTATGGTGATCTTAATCGATTGGATATGTTTTATACTGATGGGGTTAATCCTGATGCTCATGATTGTATTGATTGGTGATTTGGGCCAGACATCTGTGTGGCACTCCCTTGATTTTTGTATATGTGTGGTAGTCTGTTTAGTAGTATGTTACACAAGCCAGATATAGCCTGACGAAGAGCAGTTTTGCTCGCAACTGTAGAGTGGCTGCTGTTGTTTATATGCTGTTGTTTATATCATGTAACTGTTTCATATTGGAGTAAAAGAAGAATTTGCATTGAAGCACGAGTCCCGTGTTTTTTCCTATATATATATATAATATATATATATATATATATATATATATATATATATTTTTATATTAAATGAACTGCAGACTGCAGCTCACTGAGTCACCTGCCTGAAAGTGTCTTTGAACACGTACTCCAGGAATGGCCTACTGTCAGGTATAGGCTTAGCTGGACTACAATGCAGTGGATATATATTTTATGAACTGTAGCTCACTGAGTTACCTGCCTGAAAGTGTCTTTGAACACGTACTCCAGGAATGGCCTACAGTCAGGTATAGCCTTGGCTAGACTACAATACAGTGGATATATATTTTATGAACTGCACCTCACTGAGTCACCTGCCTGAAAGTGTCTTTGAACACGCACTCCAGGAATGGCCTACTGTCAGGTATAGGCTTGGCTAGACTATATATATATATATATATATATATATATATATATATATATTCAATCCTGTATATATATTAAATGAGCTGCAGCTCACTGAGTCACCTGCCTGAAAGTGTTTTTGATCACGTACTCCAGGAATGGCCTACTGTCAGGTATAGGCTTGTCTGGACTACAATGCAGTGGATATATATTTTATGAACTGCACCTCACTGAGTCACCTGCCTGAAAGTGTCTTTGAACACGTACTCCAGGAATGGCCTACTGTCAGGTATAGGCTTGGCTGGACTACAATGCAGTGGATATATATTTTATGAACTGCACCTCACTGAGTCAGCTGCCTGAAAGTGTCTTTGAACACGTACTCCAGGAATGGCCTACTGTCAGGTATAGGCTTGGCTGGACTACAATGCAGTGGATATATATTTTATGAACTGCACCTCACTGAGTCACCTGCCTGAAAGTGTCTTTGAGCACGCACCACAGGAATGGCCTACTGTCAGGTATAGGCTTGGCTAGACTATATATACAAGCCTGTATACAGAGGCGGCTCTAGGCTTTGTGAGGCCTTAGGCAAAACTTGGACATGAGGCCCCACTCATGCCCATAATGGGAAAAATAATTTAAGCGGTAAAATAATAACGGTGTGCCCCCCCACAGCACTGCTCTTCCGTTGACTGCTGTGGGGGAAATTCAGGGTGGAGGCATGAAAAAGGGGCTGGCAAATGTCATTTGGTATGTACATGAGAGGGGTGCGGAGCGTATGGAGGTGGGTAGTATGTACATGAGAGGGGTGCGGAATGTATGGCGGTGGGTGGTATGTACATGAGAGGGGTGTGGAGTGTACGGAGGTGGGTGGTATGTACATGACAGGGGTGTGAAGTGTATGGGAGGTGGGTGGTATGTGCATGAGAGTGGTGCGGAGTGTATGGGAGGTGGGTGGTATGAACATGAGAGGGGTGCAGAGTGTATGGGAGGTGGGTGGTATGTTAATGAGAGGGGTGTGGAGTGTATGGGGGTGGGTGGTATGTACATGAGAGTGGTGCGGAGTGTATGGGAGGTGGGTGGTATGTACATGAGAGGGGTGCGGAGTGTATGGAGGTGGGTGGTATGTACATGAGAGGGGTGCGGAGTGTATGGAGGTGGGTGGTATGTACATGAGAGGGGTGCGGAGTGTATGGCGGTGGGTGGTATGTACATGAGAGGGGTGCGAAGTGTATGGAGGTGAGTGGTATGTACATGAGAGGGGTGTGGAGTGTATGGGAGGTGGGTGGTATGTACATGAGAGGGGTGCAGAGTGTATGGGAGGTGGGTGGTATGTACATGAGAGGGGTGCGGAATGTATGGGAGGTGGGTGGTATATGGAGGTGGGTAGTATGTACATTAGAGGGGTGTGGAGTGTATGGCGGTGGGTGGTATGTACATGAGAGGGGTGCGAAGTGTATGGAGGTGAGTGGTATGTACATGAGAGGGGTGTGGAGTGTATGGGAGGTGGGTGGTATGTACATGAGAGGAGTGCAGAGTGTATGGGAGGTGGGTGGTATGTACATGAGAGGGGTGCGGAATGTATGGGAGGTGGGTGGTATATGGAGGTGGGTAGTATGTACATTAGAGGGGTGTGGAGTGTATGGAGGTGGGTGGTATGTACATGAGAGGGGTGCGGAGTGTATGGGAGGTGGGTGGTATGTACATGAGAGGGGTGCGGAGTGTATGGGAGGTGGGTGGTATGTACAGGAGAGGGGTGCAGAGTGTATGGGAGGTGGGTGGTATGTACATGAGAGGGGTGCGGTGTGTATGGGAGATGAGTGGTATGTACATGAGAGGGGTGCGGAGTGTATGGAGGTGGGTGGTATGTACATGAGAGGGGTGCGGAGTGTATGGGAGGTGAGTGGTATGTACATGAGAGGGGTGCGGAGTGTATGGAGGTGGGTGGTATGTACATGAGAGGGGTGCAGAGTGTATGGGAGGTGAGTGGTATGTACATGAGAGGGGTGTGGAGTGTATGGGAGGTGGGTGGTATGTACATGAGAGGGGTGCAGAGTGTATGGGAGGTGGGTGGTATGTACATGAGAGGGGTGCGGAATGTATGGGAGGTGGGTGGTATATGGAGGTGGGTAGTATGTACATTAGAGGGGTGTGGAGTGTATGGAGGTGGGTGGTATGTACATGAGAGGGGTGCGGAGTGTATGGAGGTGGGTGGTATGTACATGAGAGGGGTGCGGAGTGTATGGAGGTGGGTGGTATGTACATGAGAGGGGTGCGGAGTGTATGGCGGTGGGTGGTATGTACATGAGAGGGGTGCGAAGTGTATGGAGGTGAGTGGTATGTACATGAGAGGGGTGTGGAGTGTATGGGAGGTGGGTGGTATGTACATGAGAGGGGTGCAGAGTGTATGGGAGGTGGGTGGTATGTACATGAGAGGGGTGCGGAATGTATGGGAGGTGGGTGGTATATGGAGGTGGGTAGTATGTACATTAGAGGGGTGTGAAGTGTATGGAGGTGGGTGGTATGTACATGAGAGGGGTGCGGAGTGTATGGGAGGTGGGTGGTATGTACATGAGAGGGGTGCGGAGTGTATGGGAGGTGGGTGGTATGTACAGGAGAGGGGTGCGGAGTGTATGGGAGGTGGGTGGTATGTACATGAGAGGGGTGCGGTGTGTATGGGAGATGAGTGGTATGTACATGAGAGGGGTGCGGAGTGTATGGAGGTGGGTGGTATGTACATGAGAGGGGTGCGGAGTGTATGGGAGGTGAGTGGTATGTACATGAGAGGGGTGCGGAGTGTATGGAGGTGGGTGGTATGTACATGAGAAGGGTGCAGAGTGTATGGGAGGTGAGTGGTATGTACATGAGAGGGGTGCGGAGTGTATGGAGGTGGGTGGTATGTACATTTTGACATTTTTAAATTTTTTTACATCAATTTTTAAATTCGGTCTTTTTAATTTTTTTTAACAAAAAATAAAAACCCCAGCTGTGATTAAATACCACTAAAAGAAAGCTCTATTTAGGGGGAACAAATGATAAAAATTTCATTTGGGTACAGTGTTGTATGACCGCGCAATTGTCATTCAAAATGCGCCAGCGCTGAAAGCTGAAAATTGGGGGGGTTTAAGTGCCCAGTAAGCAAGTGGTTAAATGAACTGCAGCTCACTGAGGCACCTGCCTGAAAGTGTCTTTGAACACATACTCCAGGAATGGCCTACAGTCAGGTATAGGCTTGGCTAGACTATATACCGTATTTATCGGTGCATAACACGCGTCTGCGTTTAACACGCACCCCAAGATTAGGAGGGATTTTAAGGAAAAAAACTTTTGGGAGGGAAGTTTAAGGAAAAAACTTACATTTAAATGCCCATCAATGCAGCCTTATCAGTGTCATAGCAGCCTTGTCAGCTCCCATCTGCAGTCTTGTCAGCTCCCATCTGCAGCCTTGTCAGCTCCCATCTGCAGCCTTGCCAGCTCCCATCTGCAGCCTTACCAGCTCCCATCTGCAGCCTTGCCCCAGTGTCATTTACGGTACATTTAAAAATGGCGCGGACAAGATACAGTGCCGGATGTCCTGTGTATCTCGGCTCGATCGCTTTCGGCCGCTCTCGCCGACTTTCGGCTGCTTTCGGACGTTCTCAGCAGCTCTCGGCTGTTCTCGCTGGCTTTCGGCCGCTTTTGGACGTTCTCGGCAGCTCTCGGCTGTTCTCGGCCACTCTCGCACGGGACTGCGAGAGCCACCGAAAGCAGCCGAATGCCAGCAAGAACAGCCGAGAGCTTCCGAGAACGGCCGAAAGCCAGCGAGAACGGCCGAAATTGTCCGAAAGTCGGGGAGAGCGGCCGAAAGCCACGAGAAAGGCCGGGAGGCTGACAATTGGCGGGGATCGGCGTATAACACGCACCCACAATTTTCCCCTGATTTTAAGGGGAAAAAATTGCGTGTTGAATGCCGATAAATACGGTATATACAAGCTTGAATATATATATATATATATATATATATATATATATATATAAAAAATACACTGCAGCTAACTGAATCAACTGCCTGCCTGAAGTAGATTAGAAACAGTAGAGCAGGAACAGCCTGCAGTGAGATCTAGCTAAACTGAATACAGTGGATATATATATATATATATATATATATAGCAGTCTGACTGTATCTATATATATATGAAATACACTGCAGCTAACTGAATCAACTGCCTGCCTGAAGTAGATTAGAAGCAGTACAGCAGGAACGGTCTGCAGTGAGATCTAGCTAAACTGGATCAACTGCCTGCTTGAAGTAGATTAGAAAGAGTACAGCAGGAACGGTCTGCAGTGAGATCTAGCTAAACTGTATATATATATATATATATATATATATAATCTACTTCAGGCAGGCAGTTGATTCAGTACTGTATATCTATATATATATATATATATATATATATGAAATACACTGCAGCTAACTGAATCAACTGCCTGCCTGAAGTAGATTAGAAACAGTAGAGCAGGAACGGCCTGCAGTGAGATCTAGCTAAACTGAATACAGTGGATATATATATATATAGCAGTCTGACTGTATCTATATATATATGAAATACACTGCAGCTAACTGAATCAACTGCCTGCCTGAAGTATATTAGAAACAGTACAGCAGGAACGGTCTGCAGTGAGATCTAGCTAACTGATTAAACTGCCTGCTCAAAGTAAATGAAATGATACCCTCTCTCTCTCTCTCTCTCTCTCTATCTATCTCTCTAAAATGCCAGCAACACACTACACACGGCCGACATGCAGGCAGCCTTATATAGTGTGGGCTATGCACCCTGCCTTTGGCCAATTATGGCTCTGTTTGCTTACGGCGCTGTGATTGGCCAAACCATGCAGGTCATAGTGCATGCTTGGCCAATCGTGAGCCAGCAAAGCACTTTGATGACGCAGTGCATTATGGGCCATGATGCGCTGCTCGAAATTTGGCACGAACGTCCCATAATGTTCGATCTTCGCCGAACGATCGAACAGCTGATGTTTGAGTCAAACTCATGTTCGACTTGAACAGTCAGCCCATCCCTAGTGATCACTAGTAGAGATGATATTTGATTGTTACCCTACACAGCTTTGAACTTTACTTATAAAAAATGAGCAAGATTCAAAATATATCAAAACCTACTCCCTCAGCGCCTATGAAATACAATCTAAATGTGTATCAGCAGCTACTATACAAAATCAAAGTACATAAAATTATATATCTTCAGCAAAAATTATTCCAAGGAACGTTCTTACGAAAGACTATAGCAGCTCTTTAAAATTCGAACATCTAAGCTAATACAGATAAATAAATGCTTTACATCAATATTAGATCAGGATGAGAATGTTCATTAATATGTTCAACAATTCACACTTTCTGTGCCAAACGTGCAAAAAAGTCCAAATATATGGAAATTTCACTCGTGACCAAACATGTCCTTCACCACACTTTCTGTGCAGGTCCCTATAAGTGATGCACTTACCAGACTCAGCTGAAAGCGTATAACACAAGTGGGTGGAAAATCCTGATACTGCAACTTTCATCATGTAATCAGAAAAGAAAAGAAGCCTTCATAGCGCAATCACGTCTGAATAATTTATTACATTTTAAAAGCATGCAGGTAGGGTACTCACAAAGCAAATGTTTAAAACAAGCATGTATCAATCAATATTTATCGAATCTGGCCTTACACCGCTCCTGCGGTGTTCCCGGGAAAGAGAGATCCTGGCAAGCTAGTAGAGGTGCTGCATAGCTCCGCCCTGATGTGTTTCAGTGTTTCCTTTCATCAGAGAGCGTGACTACGCAGCGCAGCTAATCCCAATATATAAACACTGATATCGTAGGGGACACTTCCTCATACGGTCACGTGTTTACTGACGTCATCTCCGCCTATCAACAACAGTACGCAAAGAAGAACATGCTATCGAATCTTGCGACCCGCTGTCGAACGGCACACTATCGAAACTCTGACAAACGGCCGTAAAGCTCGTCAATTCAAATGGACAAAACGTCACACTGTCAAATTTGCGACGAGCTGACGGGAAGTTCGTCAGCTTAAATAAATGGACCTTATACACATACTGCTATGTATATTCAGATAGTGTCATTCTATTGAATTTACATCATATTATAGATCACAAATATATAAATACAATAAACCCAATTAGATACACCCGTATTTTCCTATATTGTTTTCATTAACCACCATATGTGTATATAATCACAGTACTTCACATATTGATCTGTGTGGTGCTCTGAAACGCATACTCGCCAATCAGAGAGGACACAACCCCAGAGCACCATATATTGAACACCGTAGTCAATATCGGTAGTCAAATAAAGGTGATCAGATTACCATACATGGACAGATTTAGGTCGCACATATACCAATCTAGTCCAAATCTCATTAATACATAACACAATTAAAATTCCCACATTATCATAATATCTCATATCATTCGATATAAATATATATAAATTATTATACCTAAAATTCCTAAAAGTTCATTAATTTAAAAAAAATAAAAAAAAAATTAAACCATTTTATAAAAAAACATGCAAATTAAAAATCGCTAATAAAACAGTTCAAATCAAGATCCACGTTTAACCCTTTGGGACATAATGTGTCAGCCATAAATATCCATTTAGTTCCGCATGATAATTCTCGGACTTTGTTGCAACCACGCCAATCGGGGTGCAGCTTTTCGATCCCCAAAATGTTAATCCTGAGGGGTCCATTTTGTGCTTAAATTTAAAATGCATGGATACACTATGTTCTTTGTACCCTATTTTTATATTATTAATATGCTCAGACACCCGTTTTGATAAAGTGCGTTTAGTGCGTCCTATATATAATAAATTACATGGACATAACAAAGCATATACTACGTGTGTTGTCATACACGAAATAAAGTCCTTGATTTTAAACAACCTAGAATTAGTGGGTGATTGGAATTCAGTGATGCCACGCAATTTTGTATGTACCTGTCTGCAGGAGATACACCTTCTACAGGCAAAAAAGCCTGCTTTGTCCCAAAGCAATGTGGGTCTAATAGGTGGGTCTAAGATTTTTTTGACAATTTTGTCTCCAAAAGAACGTCATTTTTTATATATAAAAACTGGATTTTCTGGTATTGATTTTGATAAAATCCTGTCCGAAGTCAATAATGGCCAATACTTTTTGAATATTCTCCACTTCTCTGTGTTGAATATTATATTCTGTAATGAAACCCCATTCATGTTTATTGACAGTATTTTTCGGTTTATCTGTTAGACAGGACTCTTGGGATATAGTAAATACTTTGTTTGCCACCTTTAATAACGAATTCCTGTTGTAACCTTTTTCTTCGAAACGATCCTTTAGAACCTGTACTTGTTCCAAAAAATCTTTATCATATGTACAATTTTCTCTGACCCTCATAAATTGCCCTTTCGGGATGTTCTTCAACCATACTGGGTGATGCCCGCTGTGAATTGACAGATAACTATTTCTATTACTTGGTTTGAAGTAACATTTGGTGGACAGTTGATGATCATGTAACATTACTGTGACATCTAAATAGTTAATGGATTCACGGCTTCAATTACACTCCAGTTTGATGTTATTCATGTTGTTATTAAGGGAAATAAATGATTCTAAAGATGATTCAGTGCCAACCCTTATAAAGAACAAGTCATCTATATTTCGTTTATAGAACAGAAGTTCTTGTCTGTAATGTCTATATATAGATCTGTCCTCCTACTCACTCATAAATGAATTTGCCAATGATGGTGCGAATTTCGCGCCCATTGCAACGCCATTTTGCGTGTAATAATGGCTGCCATACCAAAAGTAATTATGGCTGAGGCAGTAATCGAGTGTCATTACCAGAAATTTATTTTGTGTAAAAGGTAAATCGTCCCTCTTGGATAGAGCCCAATTTAAGGCTAGCAAGGCATCGAAATCATTCTACCAAGCGTGTGCAGTTATCAATGGCTCAGTTGAACCATTACCTCTTTGTACAACAACATCTTATCTGAAGTATTCCAGTAAACGTTAACAGAATATAAGCGTATTGAGTGTTGTCTTATTACTCAAAGCTGTTTCAATGATGTCGGAACCCAGAGTGTCAAGTCAGTTGGAATGTTCACAGGGTCATGGCGATGCAGATGAGCAGGAAAATCCAAGCAGTCCCTTAGAGGGGCGTGCTACACATGTATACGTATTTTATTTATTTTATTTCAGGTACTTATATAGCTCTATGTTTAATGTCCATGCCGAGTCAAAACTGCTCTTCGACTTTGTGATATTTTTTTCAGCAGGCCTTATCAGTGTTCTGGCTTTTACAAATTCTGCTCAAATTATTAATACTGCGAAGCAATAAACATCATGTATATGGCTGAATTTAGGCCTCAAAGGCAAGGTACACAACAGTGAAACAATGGTCCCACTGGTGCTTACAAGAAGACAGTTTGAGCTTTGGAACAGTTGTACAATGTCCACGATACTAACATCTCTCAAACTGGTTAAGGTGGCCAAATTATAAAGTAAATATCAGATATTCTATAATCATGAAACTGGAATGGTACAGCTGTCTATACTGTCTTACATCTAATGGATCTCACAGTAACTTCCATAGTAGGTATGCTCCTCTCTTAGGAGGTTTATTACCTAATACTAACTTGCAAATAATGCACAAACAAGAGAAAACAAAAGAGCACAGTGTTGAGCCTAAATCAGGACTCTCAATCATAAGCAGTCCTGTGACAAACTGCATGATGTTTGCCAGTACTTTCAAAATGGTGCTTTCTTGCCAGGCTGAAAATCCACAGAACTCTGCCAAAAAAAACAGCAAGAGGGAGCCAGGGCTCTCCCAAGTCTTGGCTTTAAATTCTCTGTAGTAGCACTAGCTGTGGGACTGACGAGACATACACCTTAAGGCAGGCATCCTCAAACTACGGCCCTCCAGCTGTTGCAGAACTACACATCCCATGAGGCATTGTAAAACTCTGCCATTCACAGACATGACTAGGCATGATGGGAATTGTAGTTCCCGAACAACTGGAGGGCCGTAGTTTGAAGATCCATGCCTTAAGGTAACATTGGAACATCACAATTGCTTGGTGCTTGCCTACATGTGATATATACGCTGAAAAGTGTAATCCTTTCAGTAGTGAAGGGGTGAGTCCCAACGTGTTTATTCTTTAGATGCATTAAATGCCACCAACTATACCTGGCTGGCTGAAAACTTAGTGTAACCTAACACATCTGTGCCTTTAATTTTGTAAGCACTGTTAATTATGTAATTTTTGGAGATTTTAAATGTGTTAAAGGGGTTGTAAACCCTCATTTAAAAAAAACAGAAAAAACAAACATGTCATACTTACCTCCACTGTGCAATTCGTTTTGCACAAAGTGGCCCGGTCCTCCTCTTCTTGGGTCCCTCAGCCGCACTGGTGGCTCCTCCCTGCATCGAGTGTCCATGTTGGAGAAGCACTCTCCTTGGTGGACACCCATCCGGGCACGCTCCCGATTCCCGCATCTGTGTCCATTCACACAGAATGCAGGACTCGGCCCTGCCCCCCGATGCAGCGTCATTGGATTTGATTGACTGCAGCGAGAGCCAATGGCTGCTATCAATCTATTCAATCAGGACACGAGACACCAGCTAGACACCAGCGTGCTCATTCCCGGATGGAGAAAGATCAGGGTCAGGTAAGTAAAACGGGGGCCTGGGGGGCTGCAGCACCACAGAAGGTTTTTATGCATTAAGGTGAAAAACCATAAGGGTTTACAACTCCTTTAATGGGGTAGTGTAGTGTATTTCCAGTGAGTGTATATTTGAGTTATAATTGCTGTGTTTACTTCAAAGTAATTTTTATATGACCTTATTTTACAACCCTTTTCCAGTTTTTTATTATTGTATTAAATGCATATATTTGTGGATTAGCCACCAGAGCAAGCTCTCAGAAGTACAATGCAATTTCAATCTCTCACTTAACAACTGTAGAGATAAGATATCAGTCATGCAAGACATGCATTGGTCCAAATTACTTGCTTCATGTGAAGAAGCAGTCAAATACAATCGTTGTGGGGCAATACAAAGCAGGATGCAGAGCTTGTGTATGGCTTAAACATATATTGCAGTTTCTCATCTAATTATACAATTACACAAAAACATTTTTTCAGAACATTGCCACATATTGATTATATTATTAACACGATTTGGTTATCTTATGTATTAATCTTAAAGAAGACTTAAAAGGGTATTGGCAGTTATTAGTGGGTGGGGTTAAAACCACCATTTATAGTTATACAGAGAGCCAGTTATATATGAGCACATGCAGGAGTTCTACAATGGAGTATTCATTTGATATGATTGTGTACGTTGTTGCCTTGTTATATACTTTGCTCATCTATACTATTGACATTGTGCCCACACAATATACCTGCTTAATGAACCACAAATGAAAGCCTCACAGACAAACATAAACAAAGGACAAAGGATGATTCAAATAAAAATCAACCCTTTTCCATTATATATAATTTTCTGAACATACCTAACATTTTGTCAGAGCCTACCCTAAAGAAGAACTTCATTAAAATAGTTGAGAGTTACTTCACAACTTTTAATATTGGCAACACTTTGGTATGGCTTTTTTAACATTACAGCACAAAGTTTACAGTGCAGTAATCAGAAAATTATAATGTACTGCATAGCATGTGCGCAAGGTACAATTTAGTCTGGAATATGTAACATACAGCACAGTGTACAGAGTGCAGTAGTCAAGACAGGGGCATATCTAAAAAACATTACCGATTGGCAGGGCTTTTTTTCTGGCGGAACGCATTGGAACACCGGTCCAGCACCTCTGCAGAAGCATTCCCTATGTCCGAATCTGTGTAGCCTGCTGCTCTTGCCTGTAAAAAAGCACTGGCGGCCACGGAGGGATCAAATGCGGAGGCACCTCCACCAGAGTACTCCCCCATATCCTGTACTGCTGCGCTGTCTATAACACAAAAAAAAACACTGGTGGCCACTAAGGGATCAAGTGGCTGCAGCTTGTGAGAGCAGAAGGCAGAGAGATCTGTATTTCACCCCGCCTCTCAGTGCATCGGTGATCAGAAAGTCGTTTTGGTGCAAGTCAACTTGCTGTGTGAAAACAGGGTGGCGCGAATCATCATGGATGGTGTGGGTAGGTAGCCTGTCCTCCTCCTCACTAGCCTCCTGTTATGTGCTGGAAACTGGAAACAAGTTTTCTGGTAACAAAATAACAATGCTGCTGAATGGGACTGTGCTTTGTCTCTTTGTTGGCCTGGACTAGGCTGTCTCTTTTCTGGACTGGGCTAGGCTGTCTCTTTGCTGGACTGGGCTGGGCTGTCTCTTTGATGTACTGGACTGGGCTTTCTCTTTGATGTACTGGGCTGTGGCTGTCTATTTGCTGGACTGGACTGGGCTTTCTATTTGATGTACTGGGCTGTGGCTATCTCTTTACTGGACTTTACTGTCTCTTTGATGCACTGGGCTGTCTCTTTGATGGATATAGGGATGTCTCTTGCTGGATGTGGGGCCGGACTCTTTGCTGGATGGGGCTCTCTCTTTCTGGATATTGCCTGTCTATTTGTTGGATATGGGCCTGTTGAAATCGTCTGGAAGTGCCTCTGAGCCTACTTGGTAATTGCTGGTAATTTTTATTGTTTTGTACATTTTATTACGTTGCTTTTTATTAACAAATTCCATATAAGTTACTTGTATAGCCCCCCAACTTATACTTGGTTACCTGTTCTTTAAAGGAGGTGGTGCTTGGAGGTGTGCAGGGGGTAGAGAAAAGGGGTGGTTCTAGGGGGTGACCTTGGGGCAGAGACAGGCGTGGCCTAGAGGAGGGGAGTGAGTTCCTGCACCTTTTTTCTGAGAAAGCCCTTACGATTGGGTGGTAGCACATTTAGTGAACTGCTTATCGACCGCCCAACGAAGATTAACTGCATCTGGTACATGATATGGCAGATCTAGGTCTAGGGCACATGCGGTGCGATGTCCGCTGGGACATGGCGATAATTCTCAGTAGAGGAAGAATGTAAACAAGGCAGACCGCCATTCTGTGAGAGGGAAATATAGAGATCTTGTGTTCCTGCTAAGCAGGAACACAGATCTCTGTCTTCACCCAGTCAAAGCATCCCCCACACAGTTAGAAAGCACTCCCTAGGAGCACATTTAATCCTTTGATCACCCCTGATGTTTACCGCTTCCCTGCCAGTGTCATTAGTACAGTGACAGTGCATTTTTTTAGCACTGATCATTGTATTAATGTCACTGGTCCCCAAAAAGTGTCCGATTTGTCCACTGCAATGTACCAATCCTGCTAAAAATAGCCGATCCCCACCATTACTAGTAAAATAAATAAATATATCCCATAATTTGTAGATGCTATAGCTTTTTCGCAAACCAATTAATATATGCTTATTACCAAAAAATATGTAGCAGAATACATATTGGCCTAAATTGATGAAGAAATTAGATTTTTTACATTTTTTTATTGGGTATGTTTTATAGTAGAGAGTAAAACATATATATATATATATATATTTTTTTTTTAATTGTCTGCCTTTTTTTGTTTCTAGCACAAAAAGGAAAAATTGCAGAGGCGATCAAATGCCACCAAAAGAAAGCTCTATTTGTGGGGAAAAAAAGAACATTCATTTTTCTGAGGTACAGCATCACACAGCCGCTCAATTATCAATTAAAATAACGCAGTGCCGTATCACAAAAAATGGTGTCGTCATAAAGGGGGGTAAACCTTTCGGAGCTGAAGTGGTTAATCATGTTGTGGTGGATTAGAAATCAGAGTTTTCAGAGGTGTGGTTTGATAGTGACAAGCCATTAAAATAAAGTACTATGATCCTCTAAACAAATTGCAATGACTTGACAATACTTTAGTATAAAACTAGCAAACTTGACACTACATGGGCTACAGCAATACCAGTGCATATAGATATCAATGGTACTTTTTAAAGCATTTATTTACAAGAGGGTCTGCACACACTCACTGTCTGAATCTTCAGGTCTTAGGCTTTAATTCTAGAAATCATTATGAGTATCAGCAGTACTGTCATTTGGCGGCTGTACCATCATTCGGAAATCTTAATGGGCTTGGAGCAGTGTCAATGAGATATTGAATACCTGGGCTACAAATGGGAAATCTTGACAAAACATGGTTTAGAAACATTTAGTTGTGGCACTATATGAACAACAAACAGGTGTTACAATGCACAAAGGATACATTTGTGTTAGTATGAGTAATAACCCCCCTACGCTGATGTCATTGGGATTAGATGCCCCTTGCATTAGTGTTACTGGGAGAAGAAATGTCCTTTACATTAGTATCAAGGGGAATAGGAATGTCCCTTACATCAGTGTTAGTAGGAGAATGAATGCCCCATACATTGGTGGAAGTGGGAGTAGGATGTCCCTTATATTGGCATCAATGTTAGTAGAATGTTGTTAGTGGGAGAGGATTACCCTTTACATTGATGTCAGTGGAAATATGAATGCCCCTTACATAGGTGTCAGTGGGTAAAAACTGCCCTAGCATTGATGTGTATTGATTACTTACCTGAGAGGAGAGTCTTCTTTTCTAGTACTGCCAGCTCTTTACATTGATGACAGCACCTGGAGGCAAGAGATTGTTCTCATCTTGATCTGTTACCTTACATAGTTCTGCTGCTGTTGGGTAAATTTTGTGACGGGAGATATGTTTGATTCTATAAATGTAGGAATCCACCCAAGTAGACCCAGAGGTGGCCAACATACCAATATCAGAGATCATGTAAAGAGAGTACCCCCCCAATAAAAGTACTGTGGGACTGTCATATGTTCCATTCTGCATATATGTGCTATGGTCTGTATCAATTGGGGCTGTGTAGGAGAATTCGAGGATAGCCAACAGGTGGGTATTACTCTTTTGGCAGCTAATAAGATATAAGACATCAATTTCTTAGTATTTTAAGGGACCCCAGGGACTGGGAGGCCCAGTAGGTAATGGACCGGGTCTAAAGGGAAATCTTTTTCAAAAAGTTTTTGTAGTAAGAGATTGGACCGAGATCCAAAAAGGTAGGATCATCGGGCAATCCCAGAAAATATCATAGTGTGTGCCTACGTCTTGAAGGTATCTCCAACAATTCTGGGACATGTTTAAATAGGAAAATGCAAAGATGGACTTTTCAGGCACCAATTGTAAAAAATATATATAAATTTTATTAAACACATAATACAAACAATTAATTAAAATGTTGCAAGTAAAATGCAAGAAACTAGCTAAATCTCTCCAATATAGGTCATATGATTCAAAAGCATAACAATACAGGCGTATGTCCCTGTATTGGATTATGACATGCAAAAAAGCTCTACATGTTTTGCAAGTGATTGCTTCTTCGGGAGCTTGTTAATTATTCTAAGAGAGAGAGAAATCAATCAATAACATTAACATTGATAATCTTGGTATAAAGTCTCAAAAACTTTGCAGGGGGTACCTGAAGGCAATCAGCTTAGGGCTACAGGCAGGGCATGCACAAGGTGAAGCGGATCACACATGGGGACGTGCCTGATAGAAACATTTTAGTGTATATAGAGTGGTAGTGCCAGAAATAACATAAGTGTCCAGTGCCTAATGTAAGAATAGGCATAGGACCCGTAGCAGGTTAACTGAGATAGATGAAGAGACTCACACCATATAGGTAATAAATAGAGAGGTATAGTCAAGTAACAACTACTAACCAGCCAGCATTGATGGAAAAATATATAGTTAGCGTAGATCTAAATAGATGTTGTGTGATAATAAGCTACTGTATAAGCTTTAGGAGTGGAACTGTATTTTGGTGATAGACAACGCCACATATATGAAATTTATGAATGGTAATGGTATAGTGAATCTCATTAAAAGTTCTCTGACTGTGGAATTGTTAGATGATATTAATAAGTAATCTCACCTTATAATAATGGTAAATCATATATATAAACTCTGTATCAATGTGGGATGGGTTTTTGTATCTAGAGTAAACTGCCAGCAACAGATAACTTGAGTAGATTTGTAACAGCACATTAGGTTAAGGGAAATCAGTTTCAAACCATCTAGAAAGGCAACCTCTCCAGACGGTCGTCTGTCCCTGGATCCTTCTACACATTACTACTACACCTACTCACAAGGCATTTACATACTATCCTTGGTCTGCCAAACTCCTTCCTATTGGGACTTTTAATGTATTGACTATAGATAACTTTGTAGATGGTTTGAAACTGATCTTCCCTAACCTAATGTGCTGTTACAAATCTTCTCAAGTTATCTAAATTGTGAAAAAAAAAAAAAAAAAACAGTGCCAAAATAAATTACTTCCTCCTATAACAGGATAAATGTGTGAAATCACCAATATATGTGACTGCACAGCTGCTGAGCACTTACAGTGATACACCACACCAAATTCAATATTGTTTTCTAAATAGTGCAGCGCTGTGTCTCATTAAATAATGTGCATACAACATTTATATCAAACATTTCATGATCAAAAGAAATGAATAAAAGAAAATAAAAAAATATATTATAAATTAAAAATTGAAAATGTCAAAAAATTTGAAAAAACATGTTTATCTGTGTCAATGCTACAAAAACAATCACCGCTGCGTGTGTTCATCCTCAAAAGGACCAATATCCAGTGCACACCTCCACTAGCTAAAGTGCCTGTTCACCTCAAATATGAATGTAAAACCATAGACAAATCACTCCTCTTGTCTACCAATATGGATCAACTTTCACTCTCCAATGGTAATCCTGCAGTCTCCAGACTGCTCCTCTGTGTGGGTAATCCAGCATTAGTATTGCCGTCAGACAAACCTTCCTTCACTTTCTCATAAGTGCTCAATCTCGCTATTACTTCCGTAGGTTATAGACATGAAACAACAAACACAAGTGCCATAGTGTACTCTGTTTGCATGTTTATTAAAAGCCCCCAAAACAAATCCACTTACAAGATAAAAACTTTAAAACAGCATGTCTTAAATCATCACTTCCTTCACAGAAAATCAACACTCACGATGCTTCACAGATTCGGCTCATCCCCTCTAAACGTGTGTCGTCATCTCATTGGCCTTCATCAGTAGATGGGTGGGCCGAATCCCTAGACACTCTTATATAACTTGTTGTTGCCTAAGCAACCCTCCAGGTGTCATCATGGCCGTTAACAGCTTATGAGGATACTCCCACTTCCTATATACAACGGAGCTCACATATATTGAGCTGGGGAATGTGTCACCCGAATAGCTAGGCAGATTTAAATATCTGCAGGGTGATCCACCTCAAAACGCACCGCTGACCTCCAGTGTGACTTGCCGTACCATTCTAATGTTAAACATAATATTAACATGACAATATGACAGACACAAAATAGTGTTTTTTAGCTGTAGTGTCAAAGGAGGGGAGTTTCTCACTAGAAATTACTGCAAGCCCACAGATAGGAATGGCTACATAGCCATAGATAGTTTCCACCATAAACCGTGGCTATTTAATATGCCCAAAGGACAGTTCGTCCGATTAAGAAGGAACTGCACCACGAATAAGGAATTTGAGGAACAGGCAGTGAAGTTTGGTGAGACGTTTATTCAAAAAGGTTATGATGTCAAGCTTGTTAATAAACAATTATGCCCCGTACACACGGTCGGAAATTCCGACCACAAAATCCGTCGGATTTTTTCCAACAGATTTTGTCCGACACTGGTGTTGCATACACACGGTCGGACAAAGTTGTCGGAAAATCCGATCATTCTGAACGTGGTGACGTTCGATGCGTACGACGGAACTATGTAGAGGCTAGTAGCCAATAGGTTTGGTCTCCTAATTTGATCTGAGCATGCGTGGCACTTTGTCCGTCGTAATTCTCTACACGCGATCGGAAAAAGTCAGATCGGATTTTGTTGTCGGAAAATTTGAGAGCAGGATCTCCAATCTTTTCCGTTGGAAATTCAGATGGAAAAAGTCCGATGGAGCCCACACACGGTCGGATTTTCCGACAACATGGTCCAATCGGACATTTTCCCTCGGAATTTCCGACCGTGTGTATGGGGCATTAGAGGAAGTGAAAAATATGGATAGAAAAGATCTGTTAAAAAACAAAGAAAAGGTAGAAAAGAAGGATGGTGATGAATACAGGATGGTGTTGAGCTATAATGTTTAGAAGAATAAGACAGAAAATATCATTAGAAAACACTGGAATGTATTATTGAGGGATAAAGTTTTAGGAGAGGCTCTCCCCCGTTGTCCTTCATTTGTATATAAAAAAGTATCCAATTTGAGAGACATTCTAGCCCCAGGAGCTTTGAACCCCCCAATAAAGGTAGCAATGTAGGAACCCTGATTCCTTTTCTTACCGTTTTTTATGCTTGTGGGAGATGTTTGGCTTGTAGAACCACTAAAGGGAATAATGTAAAAAAGAAAACGGAGTTTACAGCTACAGCGTCAGGAAGGACTCATAAAATCAAAGATTTTATCACTTGCTCTTCAGAGGGGGTTGTATACATGCTGGAGTGTTCTTGTAAACTCCAGTATGTAGGTAGGACATCTAGACCTTTACTGGTTAGAGTGCGAGAGCACATTAACAATATTAAAAAAGGGAGAAAAGAATATTGTGTTTCCAAACATTTTAGGGAGGTTCATGATAGGAATCCCAAACAATTAAAATTTTGGGCGATCGAAAAGGTGAAACATCATTGGAGGGGGGGGCAATTTTATTAGGCAATTGAGCCAACGCGAGTCAGCCTGGATTAATGAAACCCAGGTTTTAGCGCCTAGGGGACTTAACATAGATTTCAATCCAAACTGCTTAATTTATAATGGTTAATTAATAAACGTGTGGTTATATAGTAGAAACATCAATGATTATCCACATATTTAGCAGATCTTTAGATGGCAATTCATTTGGAAGGGATATAGGTGCACTATCTCTTTGAATGCAATTGTATGCAGATAATACACGGATGGTCATTGATTGTAATAATTTTTGTTGTTATAATGAGAAGTTTGTAGTCATTAGAAATAATTGGTTCCTGAATGCGATTTTATGCGATTTAGGCGTACTATCTTTTTGAATGCGATGTTATGCGATTTATGAGTACTATCTCTTTAAATGCAATTTTATGTAGATAATATACAGATGGTCATTGATTGTAATAATTTTAATGTTGTAATAATGAGGGGTTTGTAGTCATTAGAAATAATTAATTGATCCCTGGAGTATTTGATAGTATGTAATATTATAATTTTTTTTTTTTATTATAAACTTTTTATTGAAAGATGCACAGAGGATTACAGTTCCAGATATACAAACAGCCATGCTATATCACAGTTAGGTTAATAACAGTCAGCATATATACTTCAATCTAACATTATCTGTTTTTAGAGTTGAAAAAATACGTTTTGTACAATCAATTCAAAACCCTTTGAGAAAGTAGTAATTGTTAGATGATGGATTATATCTTAGGCGGTGTTCGGCCGTAACGAAGTGCATACATTTTTAAACTTAAAAAAAATAATTATACTGAGAGAAGAAGGTAGAAGGAAAAAGGAGAGAGGGAGAAGAGAGAAAAAAAGGAGGAAAAGGGTGGAGTGGGGGGAGGTAGGGAATGGGAATGCGGACAGCGTCCCGCCAGCCCTACATCACTCAGGCCACGGCAGGCAAAACATTGGTTTCATAGGTATTGGGAGTATTCACCAGAGAAGCGGTACTGATCCCAATAGAACCATCTTGTTTTGTGTTCTCCTGTTTTGTCCCGAAGATCGGCGGTCAGACTCTCCATGCTTTCTGTGTCTTTCACTCTGGCGAACCATTGGGCGAGGGTAGGAGGAGTTTCTTGTTTCCACATGGCTGGGATGCATGCTCTAGCTGCATTAAGTAAATGTTTAAGTAATGATTTATTGTATTTTTTCTGGGATAGCGGGGTCAGGTTAGGAAGGACTGCTGCAGGATCTCCGGATCCGGAGATGTCCGTAAATTTGTGGATCAATTGGGTGACTTGTAGCCAAAATGGCTGGATGCTCGGGCATTCCCAGAAGATGTGTAAAAGTGTGCCCATGTGGGAATCACATCTTCAGCATCGATCACTCAATTGTGGGAATAGTTTAGCCAGTACAGATGGGGTTCTATACCACCGTGTCATGATTTTGTAAGTCGTTTCCTGGTACTTACTGCATAGCGATGATTTATGAGCGAAAAAGAGAATCCTATCCTTTTGTTGTTTTGAAAAAGTGACCTGAAGGTCTTTTTCCCATTTGGAAAGAAAGGGAGGTTCCAATTGTGCATGGAGATCTAGTAGAGACTCGTAGGAAAGGGACAAGGATTTCCTGATCGGACCTTGCCCCAGACAGAGCTCCTCAAACAGGCTGATAGGCCTCTGAAAGAGGTGTGGCTTGGGTAGTGAGTTCAGGTAATGTGTTAATTGGTGAGCTCGCCAGTGGTCCAGGAAGTGTGATCCCGAGCCCGTAAACAGGGTTCTGCATGAAATCCACCCATTTGTGCAGAGGAAATAGGATGCACGTAATACTTTCTGTGGTGAGTGAGCGGTAAATGCTGGTTCTGACAATCCAGGTTCGAACTTGGGGTGTCCTATTATCGGTTTCATTGGGGACGGGAAACTTTTGAGCGAAGAGAGTTTAAAGAACCTTTTGGATTCAATCAAAGTGGGTACAATTAAGGGGTGGTGGAAGAGGTGGGTAATGTGACTTTTCCCTACCCAAGGCAGGCCCTGTATTGGTACCTGTGCAGTGTCTTGTTCCAAGCTAACCCATAGTTTTGTAACGCTATGCCTGCACCAGTCTACTACCCTGTTCATGTGGACAGCGGTATAGTAGAGAGCTGGATCTGGGAACCCCATTCCTCCCTTGAGTTTAGGCCTGAGCATTAGTGTTCTGGCGAGTCGGGGGGGGGTTTTCCCGCCATACAAAATTTAGTCAAGGAGGATCTAACCACTTGAAAGTATGTTTGGGGGATCTTAATAGGCAGGGCTTGTAGTAGATTGTGAGTACATTACATCCGCCGAACTACGATAGGGCTAGTCCATTCAATCTTGCAAAGTCTGTGGACAATGAGGCCAGAAATGGCTGGAAATTGAGTTTAAATATAGAGTTTGGATTTGCTGGTATTTTTGTCCCCAGGTACTGGATACTGTGTGTCACCCATCTAAAGGGGAAGTTAGGCCGTATGGTTTGCAGAGTAGGGTCTGGAAGGGAAACATTAGGAGCCTCAGACATTTGGAGGTTTACCTTGAAGTTGGATAGGGCACCATAGTTTTTTATTTCCTGTAGTAGGGAGGGCAGAGAGGTAAGGGGCTCCGTGATATAAAAAAGAAGGTCGCCGGCATATACCGCCACTTTGTGGTGGTATGCCGTGGTTTGTACTCCCTTCACATCTTAGTTTTTACATACGTGCTGAAGAAATGGTTCTAGTGTGAGTATAAAGAGAAGTGGGGATAGGGGGCATCCCTGTCTGGTGCCATTAGAGATCGCCAGGGAGTCTGAATTAAAGCCATTAACTCTAATAGACACTGTCGGGCTTGTGTAGATGGCAGCTATCCAGGACTAGATTGGGTCGGGCATACCAAACCATTTGAGGGTTTCAAAAAGAAAGGTCCAATCGACTCTGTCAAAAGCCTTTTCGGCATCTGTAGATAGGAGAAGCAGAGGAGAGTTGAGTTTCTCAACTCAATGATATCTAGGGTTCTAATGGTGTTGTCCCTAGCTTCCCTGGATTGGATGAATCCTACCTGATCGAGGGGTACAATACGCTGCAAGATGACATTTAATCTGGTTGCAATGATTTTGGTGAATAACTTAATGTCGCAGTTTAAAAGCGAGATGGGACGGTAACTGGAACATTGTAGTGGGACTTAGCACTCGAGTACCTGAGTAACTCGGAGGGTGTAGTATGGCCATCTGTGATAGCATTAAAGGCTTCTAAGAAGTGTGGCGTAAGTGTCGTTTGGAAGGTTCTATAATATGAAAGCGTAAAGCCGTCCGGTCCTGGGGCTTTCCCAGGTTGGGTGGCCGCGATGGCCATTGCAAATTCCTCGGCTGAGAGTGGTTGGGATAAAGATTCCCTCTCCTCCTGCGTAAGCCCCTGGAGTTGGGCCTCCTGTAGGTACGTTGTCACTTCAGTGAGTAAACTGATTTGCTGTGAGGCCGAAGGAGTAGATCTCAAGTTGTATAAATCCGAATAAAACTTACGAAATGCTTCAGCTAACTCTGGGGTGGAATGTGTTTTCGCGCCGGAAGAAGTGGTCAGTGACGAGTAGGGATGAGCCGAACACCCCCCCCCGTTCGGCTCGCACCAGAACCCGCGAACGGACCTAAAGTCCGTGCGAGCTTTAGAACGCTATTAGTTATAATGGATGCGAACGCTCGAAATTAAAAGTGCTAATTTTAAAGGCTAATATGCATGTTAATGTCATAAAAAGTGTTTGGGGACCTGGGTCCTGCCCCAGGGGACATGTATCAATGCAAAAAGAAGTTTTAAAAACGTCCGTTTTTTCAGGAGCAGTGATTTTAATAATGCTTAAATTGAAACAATAAAAGTGTAATATTCCTTTAAATTTCGTACCTGGGGGGTGTCTATAGTATGCCTGTGAAGGGGCGCATGTTTCCCGTGTTTAGAACTGTCTCTGCGCAAAGTGTCATTTTTGAAAGTAAAAAAGCTATTTAAAATCACTCGCGGCTAATGTTAATTCACGGCTCCCGTAATACAGAGAACAGTCATTCATTGAAACTCATTCATAAAAAAAAAGTCATTGATAAAAAATAAAAAAAATGAAAAAAAAAAAAAGCGTAGGGGTCCCCCCAAATTCAATAACCAGGCCCTTCAGGTCTGGGATGGATATTAAGGGGAACCCCAGCCAAAAAAAAATAAAAAAATGGCGTAGGGTCCCCCTCAAAATCCATACCAGACCCTTGAGGTCTGATATGGATTTTAAGGGGAACCCTAGCCAAAAAAAATGGCGTAGGGTCCCCCTCAAAATCCATACCAGACCCTTATCCGAGCACGCAACCTGGCAGGCCGCAGGAAAAGAGGGGGGGACGAGAGCGGCCCCCCCTCCCGCCTGAACCGTACCAGGCCACATGCCCTCAACATTAGGAGGATGCTTTGGGGGTCTAAGACCCCTAAAGCACCTTGTCCCCATGTTGATGAGGACAAGGGCCTCATCCCCACAACCCTGGCCGGTGGTTGTGGGGGTCTGCGGGCGGGGGGCTTATCGGAATCTGGAAGCCCCCTTTAACAAGGGGACCCCCAGATCCCGCCCCCCCCCCTGTGTGAAATGGTAAGGGGGTACAAAAGTACCCCTACCATTTCACCAAAAAAGTGGCAAAAATTGTAAAAATGACAGGAGACGGTCTTTGACAATTCCTTTATTAAAATCTTCTTTCTTCTTTCTTCATCCTTCGGTTTCTTCATCTTCTCCTTCCTTCATCTTCTTCCATCTTCTTCTTCCATTTTCTTCTTCCTCCGATCCGCTTCTTCTTGCGCTGGTCTTCTCGTCCTTCTCGTCCGGCATCTTCTTCCGTCGGCGTCGGTGTCGGTGTTGGTGTCTTCTTGGGCCGCTCCGCGCAATGGGAGGCTCCCGCTGTGTGAGGCTCCGCTCCGTCTGACAGGTCTTTTAAAACGGAGGGCACCTGGTGATCCCGCCCCCCTCTGACGTCATGGGGAAAGCCATCATGGAATTCCCCATGACGTCCCCGTGGGTCAGAGGGGGCGGGGTCACCAGGTGCCCTCCATTATAAAAGACCTGTCAGACGGAGCAGAGCCGCACACAGCGGGAGCCTCCCATTGCGCGGAGCGGCCCAAGAAGAGACAGAGACACGGACACCGACGCCGACGGAAGAAGATGCCGGACGAGAAGGACGAGAAGACCAGCGCAAGAAGAAGCGGATCGGAGGAAGAAGAAAATGGAAGAAGAAGATGGAAGAAGATGACGGAAGGAGAAGACGGAAGGAGAAGATGAAGAAACCGAAGGATGAAGAAAGAAGAAAGAAGATTTTAATAAAGGAATTGTCAAAGACTGTCTCCTGTAATTTTTACCATTTTCGCCACTTTTTTGGTGAAATGGTAGGCCCTTACCATTTCACACAGGGGGGGGGGCGGGATCTGGGGGTCCCCTTGTTAAAGGGGGCTTCCAGATTCCGATAAGCCCCCCGCCCGCAGACCCCCACAACCACCGGGCACGGTTGTGGGGAAGAGGCCCTTGTCCTCATCAACATGGGGACAAGGTGCTTTGGGGGTCTTAGCCGCGAGTGCTTTTAAATAGCTTTTTTCCTGCAAAAATGACACTTTTTTGCAGGGAAAGTTCTAAGCACAGGAAACCTACCCCCCTTCACAGGCCACCTATAGACACCCCCCAGATGTGATACTGCAATGCTGTTCTAACAGCATGCACACACATATCCCCAGAAATAAAGCACATATTGTCAGCAGCCAGCAACAGACTGACACGCTGACACTGACTGAAACAGAATATGCGAGGCCGCCGGCACGGCGGCCTCTTATACCGTGGGGCGTGTACTAAAGCCCCTGAGCTATAATTGGCTACAGGCATCCTGCCTGTAGCCAATTATGGCTCTCCTCGCTGCCGGCGCTGTGATTGGCCAAGCATGCGGGGTCACAGTGCATGCTTGGCCAATCATCAGCCAGCATTGCACTGCGCGGGCCGCAATGCATTGCGGGGCCGCTCGCATCACACGAATTTGATGCGAGCGGCCCCAATAGTTCTGAGCTCGCCGAGCGAGCGAACGCCCGGTGCTCGATTCGAACATGGGTTCGAATCGAACACCGGGCCCATCCTTAGTGCCGAGACAAATGATCTGCTATTTTGGGCTTTTAGTGCTCTAGCCAGCATGCTGTTGCACTTGTTGCTATGTTCATAGTATGAGCGACAGACCCTTAGAAGAATGTGTTTGGCCTCGTAAAGGGAGTGTTCCCTAATCGTTTCTCACACTTTCGTGAGTTCCATTTCCAATTAGTACAGACAGATGCATCGTGCCGCAAATAAACATTTAGTTGAGAAAAAGACCTAGAATCAAATATAGAAATTTCAGTTCTAGTATGGTAGGTCTTATTAGATGGTCAACGCGAGAATGTAACAAAAAGGAACGTAAAACATTCTCTCCTCCTCTAATAACTTATCTGCACTCGAGTAAGGGGTAGGCTCCCCAGTCCCAGCACCCCTAAAGAGAGCTAACTGTGCCGGGCACCGGAAAACACTACCCCCCCCCAAACCAAAAATACAGTGAACCATCAATATCTAATAAATGCAACAGTGGTCAGTGCTCTTTAGAGAGCCTGTGTTTGGTATAAAGAAACAAGTAGGGGAGGAGAGTAAACAATAGCAAATCGCTTGGCAGAAAAGTTTGCTGAACTTAACCTCTATTGTTTGGTCTAGTACTAGGTTTAACCTGAAGAGAACAATTTTGAGGGAAATGAAAGAGAGCAGAGTTGGACAGAGAACAGAGTAGAAGAAGAGAAAGTGATAGAGCAGGAAGGAGAAGAGGAAAAGAGCTAATAAATAGCTACATATCAGTATCTGGCTATCCGGCAATCAGTCTGGTGGCGCAGAGTTGTGTAATGACCCAGAGATATAACTATTCCAGGGCTCCCACACTGCTGCGTGTCTATCCTTTGTGTCCAGGAAGATGCTTACCGTTTTTTCCTGGGCCATAATCCAGGATATCTTTCTTTTGACTAGCCTCAGGGAGACCGTGGGCTGCTTCCAAGCTCGAGCAATTGTTAGTTTGGTTCCAATTAGGATAAACCTAATAAGATTTTGAGTTAATTTTGGAACCCCTTGTTGGGGGAAATTAAGTAAAGCGTACTGAGGAGTTTTGGGGATGAGTATTGTTTTAATCTTCCTAATATGGAAAACATTATTCCACAGGTTCCTAATTTTCGGGCATTCCCACCAAATATGTTGAATAGAACCGATATGACCACAGTTGCGAAAACATAAGGGGGGCGCGTTTGGGTAGATTTTGGCCAGTCGCAAAGGCACCATATACCACTGCATTAGGATTTTCAAGTTAGCCTCAACCAATGCTGTGTTAAGTAGACATTTTGAGGCAGCAACCGATGCCTTATGCCATTCAGCTAGGGTCCATTGCTGTTGTAGATCAGTTTTTCATTCTTGCATTAAAAGCATTTTGGAGTCAGCCTGATCAAGTGCATGGTAAATCACCGATATTCCCCCCCTCTGCTCCATGGCCTGGCCACACCAAAGCTTGTATTCAGTTATGGATGGGGGTTTAGGAGTAGAGAGCCCTAAGGATCTGAGAAAGTGGGAAATTTGTTGAAATCTAAATTTCTCCGTTCCTGGCATTTTTAAGTTTACTGATGCAGTGGGCTAAGGTGATGGGGCCCGATGTGGTTACAAAGTGACCAATCCTGTATATCCCCTTATCTAAACACCAGCGAAAGGCCTTAATGTCTTGTCCTGTAGGAAAGAGGGGATTCCTGAAAATGTGGGAGAGAGGCTGCCAGCGGGAGATCAAGTGTGGGTTAGTTTTAAGGGAATTCCAAAGGGTTAAAGAGTGGGAAAATGTGGGTGCTAGTATGGCCGGTCTGTCCCTGGTTGAGCACCATAGAATATAGTCAAGGGTGTAGCTAGGGATAGCCTGCCTCTCCATGTGCACCCGATCTGGGTGAGCAATTTTAGAATAGATAGTGGATAGTTGGGAAAGGTGAACTGCCTGGTAATACCATAGAACGTTTGGTACTCCTTCTGTCTGTTGCGGAAGAGAGTTCCTTTGGAAATTCTATGTCCCTTGGATCCCCAGATAAATTTCATAATTTTGGACTGGAAGTTACGGAGGCGGTCCATAGGGACGGGGATAGGTAGGGATCTAAAGAGATAAGGGATACGTGGGAGCAAGGTAATTTTCACAGAATTTACCCTGCCCAACCAGGAAAGGCCCAGCTTGTCCCAAAATGCAAGATCTTCCTCCAGTCTGCAGAATGTGGCTAGAAAATTGGCAGAGTAAAGTCTATCTATAGATGCCGTCAAATTGATCCCTAAATAAGGGAGCGCAGATTCCGTCCAGCCAAACCTGAAATTGTTTTTGAGTTGAGATACCAGCTGAGATGGTAAGTTAATATTGAGCGCTAGGGACTTGGAGTAATTGACCGTGAGTCCTGATACTTTGCCAAAACCATCTAGTAACTTGCATATAATCAAAAGAGAGGTGTTTGGAGACGATATGAAAAGTAATACGTCATCTGCGAACAAAGCCACTTATGAGATTTTGGGCCACATTGGATCCCTTTTATATCAGGGTGAGCTCTAATGGCGATGGCCAGAGTTTCGATGATCATGGCAAAGATCAGTGGTAATAAGGGGCATCCCTGTCTCGTGCCACAAAGATTGGGAAGGGGTTTGAATAATACCCCTGCATCTTTATTTGGGCTTCTGTGGTCGAGTATAATGCATTTATAATGTTCAAAAAGGACTGACCAAATACCCATTTTTCTAGGGTAGGGGCCATAAAAGACCAGGAGACCGAATCGAAAGCCTTCATAAGATCTAGGGAGAGCAGGAATCCCTGTTGGTGGGGGCCCCCGTCCCATCTCGATCCCATAAGCGAGATTATGTCAACTGCCCTCCTGATCTGATCTGGCCCCTGTCGCCTGGTGATAAAACCGACCTAATCCCCATGAATGTAAAGGCTAATGAAGTTGGAGATTCTATCTGCCAAAATTTTTGTCAAGATTTTAAGATCGTTATTGATCAAAGATATGGGCCTATAATTAGAGGTACAACTGGGGTCCTTTCCTGGCTTAGGGATTATGGTTATGAACGCTGAATTCATGGCTTTATCCAGGGGTGAACCAGACCTGAGATGATTAAAGAAGCGTGCTAAGTATGGGGCAATTATTTGGGAGAAATGTTTGTAATATGGGATGGAGAAGCCATCTGGGCCCGGAGCTGTATTCGTTTTAAGATTTTTAATGACCTGCTCCACTTCCTCTGCGGAGATTGGGGAGTCAAGTTCCTCCCTGTGCTGTTCCTTTAGCCTGGGGATTTGCACCAACGCTAAAAATAAGTTTATAGCATCAGGGGAGGGTCCTGTTCCCATTTTGCTATAAAGAGTAAGGTAGGAGTTATGGAAAGCTTCCATCATTTTTTTGTGGTTCTGAGAGAGGGTACCGTCACTCAATTTTATTTTGGGGAGAGTATAAGATCTGATTTTAGGGGTTAACCGTCTGGCTAACAATGTTCTGAGTTTGTCATTTTGGTGGTAGAAGCGTCCTCCCTCCCATCTGAGGTCCTTTTCCGCTATTGCGGTGAGAGCCAAGTTCAAAGCTGTGCGAGCAGCATCCAGTCTAGCAGCGGAGCCCGGTGAGGGTTTAGATTTATGCAGTTTGCTTAGGGAAGTAAATTCCCGTTCCAGCCTTTCGATATCAGCCCTACGAGCCTTGCACAGTCTAATCAAAATTTGGATTAGGGGACCTCTAATCGTGGCCTTATGGGCAGCCCATAGAGAAGAGGGGGAAACATCGTCCACATCATTTAATAGGAAATACTCCCGAATGTGTTTTTCTATTTCCCTGGCCTGGGTGGGGTTGCTGAGAATAGAGGCATTCAGTCTCCAGTGGAACCCTGTGCGTGGTGGTGGGCTGCCACATAGAGACATTAGGACGAGAGAATGGTTCGACCAAGCAGAGTCCCTAATAACCGACCGCTGAACCAGTGGGACATGTTGTTGGAGAATAAAAAAGTGATCAATTCTCGCAAAGGTTTGATGTGGGCTGGAGTAGTGCGTGTAATCTCGAGCCGTGGGATTAAGGTCCCTCCAGATATCCACCAAACCGTAGTCAAATAATTGCCTGGCTACTTTTAGACTCTGTCAGGTTGGGCGTATTTGTTTTTTGCCTGGGGGGGGGGGGGGGGGGGCGCGTTTTATCGATACCTGCATCAAAAGCTATGTTGGAGTCACCACCGTAAATAACTATACCTTCTGTAAGTGGAGTCAAAGTTTGGAAGAGGGATTGAAAGAACTTCGCTTGTCCCTTGATTGGTGAATAATATGAAATGAGGGAATAAAGTTGTTCATCTATGAGGATTTTAATCAGCAGGAATCTGCCCTCCAGGTCCCTGAATTCAGAAACCAGGGAGAATTGAGTCCTATGTAAGAAGAACAGGCCAACACCTTTAGTTTTGTTATCAGAGTTAGCCAGATAAAATCTGGGGAATTTGGCGTGAATGAAGGAGGGTTGATAAGATTTATGGAAATGTGTTTCCTGTAAGAACAAGATATCTATTTTTTGAGCATGATAGTGTTGGAATATTTTCTTTTGTTTCATTGGAGAATTAAGACCCTGAACGTTGTAGGAGGCTATGCGTAGGGATGGTCTTTGAGAGGATGGGTTAGCCATGGATCAGAGCAAGAGTGAAGGCTTGCGACCCTCGACCACTTACCTTCATGCTATAAGTCAACTGTAACACAAGGGTTGTATGTGGGGACAGCCACTGCGGGTGAGAGAGACCACTTCTGAAGCTGCAAAAAAAGAAAGTAGAGATTAGGAAAGTAGAAAGAAAGAAAGGAGAGTTAGAGCAACAGAGAGAGGGTAGTCCTGAGGTAGAGGTGAATACAGAGTAACCCCACCTGAGGAAACAATCCTGGTGTTCCCCACTAAGGAGGAAATACCCATACAAGGAAAGGCAAGACCACAACGGTCAGCCGGTCCAAGTGCGGAATGCGCAAGAGGCCCACTCCATCCTCGGCACCCTTAACTAATAAACATATAATATCAAAAAGAATGAACACCTAGGCCAACTGGTATGGAGTCCCTGTTAAATAGCTATAGAATAGACCAGGACTAATGGCACAGTAAGATACTGTTTAGAGGGCAAGTACATGTAAAAAATAGTAGCAAGAGACCCTTGCCCATGAGTCCAACATAAGTCCAACTCAGAAGACAAAAATAAAACTGGAAAGTGGGAAACCCGTAGGAGGTGGAGTCAATCATAGGTGATAAACAGTCCTGGGGTGTTGTAGTGTGAACCAGGGGTGTAGAAAAAAGGCCTGGCCAAGGTCACTTCTATGGAATTAGGCCCAACTGGACCAAAAATGTAGAAAAAAAAGTGTGAAATGGCAATAATGCCTGGGGTCTAGGGGGGTCCCGACCCAACACAAAGAGTCAAAAATTGTGGTGAAGATGAGAGAGTCCCCTCAGAGTCATGGAGGAAGTCCATATTTAGCTTTCTTGCTTCTGGGCGTTATCCAGAGGGAGGTGAGAGGGCTAGATGGTGGCGGCCGTTTGGTCAATCCAGATGAGGAAGCCTGCATGGGGGATGGAGGATCCGCAGGAATGAGGAAAAGCTTTCGTAATAGAAGTTTCCCTTCTTGGAGTGATGAAAATTGAAATGATTTGCCATTAAAATCAAATTTCAAACTGAAAGGGAAGAGCCACCAATATTTGATGTTTTTTTGCACCCAAACCGTCAGAAGTGGTTTAAGAGACCTCCTCTTCTGGATGGTGAAGGGCGAGATGTCTGCATAGATTTGTATCTGGTGTCCCAGTAATTGTATCTGCGAGGTTGTCCGGGCCCTCCTCATGACCTCCTCCTTGACGCTAAAGTAGTGCGGCTTGACTACTATAACACGTGGAAGACCATCCTGGCGGGGGGGGGGGGGTCCCAGAGCCCTATGTGAACCGTCCAGCTCTAGCCTGTGAGCTCTGATGTCAGGGATGAGGATTTTGATGAGGGAATGAACTGCGTCCGGGATGTCTGTTATGGACTCAGGCAGACCCCTGATCCAGAAATTGAGTCTTCTGGACCTGTTTTCCAAATCATCAATTTTAGCAACAGCCCCTTTCAATTGATCGTGTAATTCCTAAAAGCGGAATTCTGGTTTACTCGATCGATCGTGGCATCGACTTTGTTTTCAATACTGTAAATTCGGAAGCTCAGTATTTGGAGATCAGCCTTTATATCAGAGGTGATTCTGGATGCAGTTGGAGAACATGAGGTAAATGTCCTGGGGCTGAGAGGCGTGCTGGGGCTGTGAGATGTGCTGGGCTGCTTCCTGGTAAGAAGCATTAGGCTTGGGGGTGTGAGCTTCTGAGGGAGAAAGTCCCTGCATCTCCTCCAGGGTCTGGTTAAGTAGGGACACTGTGGTGGCTGGGGACAGTGGGCCTCCGATGGTTGTGGGTGAGGGGACCCCTCCACATACCTCCTCATGTAGCCTGTCACGCCAGGGAGAGGTGTTGTTATGTCCAGAGAAAGCCTCATGAGGCTGCGGCTCTGCCGCCATCTTGAAAATTTGGGCCTCTCCTCACTGCCCCCTCGTGCATCAAAATGTGCCCTGATGCTGGCGGGCACCTCCGGTCCCGGTCTATCAGTTGTGGCGGGCGGTGTTTAGCTGTGGGGAGTGCGGGCAGGATGGAGCGGTGGGGAGCCCTGGTTCAAGCGTCCATCACGGGGTGCCACGCATGCGCACTGACTATATGCGCTCTTATTTTGTAATGTTCCTTGAGGCAGCTAGTTCGCTTCTCTGGTGAATTTAGCACCTTGATATTCCAGGAAATTATCTTCACTGACATGGTTGGTGTGATGTTGGCCGACCCCCGCCGCAACCCTAGGGGACTAGTGGGAAGAGAACAAAGAGGCAAAGAAGGTTGAAAAAGAGATCGGGAGAGAAAAAAAAAAAAGAGAGAGAAGGAGGGGGAGGTGAAACTCGGTTACTGACGGTTTAGGTAAGCTGAGAGTAAGTGGGTGAGGGATAGAGGGGAAAGGGAGTGACGGCAGAAGGAAAAAGAAAAAAAAAAAGAGAGAAATAACACAGCTAATGCTCACACGAGCAGTTCTACTGTCACCATGGCAGAGAGGGCCTAGGGTGGGTAGCGGTAAGGCACTTCCAGACGAGGAGCCCCAGCCCAAGGGGACCCCTTCAGCCTGATTGCAAAAATGAAAATTAAAGAATAAAATTGAAGAATAAACCAAAGAACACAACTTATGTATAACATTTCTCCACTGAAGGAGCAGGCAAATGATTATGTTAAGACCGGAAATCCGTTCATATAGTGCATATATAGGCCACAAATTAGGTGTCTGTAACACTCAGACTACAAACCACAGTAATGGCAGGATATAATATAAGTGGTCAGGGTTGCCCTAAAAAGGGCACCTCCGGAATGAATCCTGTGAAGGCCTGGTTGCCCCTTTAGGCAACGCTAACCATTATCAGTTAAACGAGCTGTAACATAATATAACATTTCAAAGGCATTGACAATACCAACTGGTCAAATTAATAAATGGTGTGGTTGCACCTCATTTATCCTATCTAATCCCTCAAAGGGGTGGTCCTTCCAAGATCTCATGAATGTGGGGGGAGCATTTCCACTCGAACATGTGAGTGACCCTGTCTGGGATTAACGGATTAATGGTGTGCCCTGTGGACAATGCCCCTATCTATGATGTACAAGGATAGAGGGCCCTATGTGTAGCTTTCAGATGGGGTATCCGCAATTATTTTGGAGTGCTGATGTAGAATAGACCTAACGAAGCTGGGGGTTGTGACGAACCTGCAGGGTGCCAGAAAATGCTCCCCCCGGGTGAGACCCCGCAGGCCCCCCCAGAAGCATAAAAAAGTTAAGTCCGTACTCTAACCCTCTATTGAAACTCGTAGGGACCAATAAGGGTACACGAGTGTAATTCCTAGAGTGTTAGGCCAAAAGTGGATCGGCTCTGGTGGCCATGGCATTGTCATCGGATCCCACAGCGACACTTGTCCCTTAGATTGAGATCTATTTAACCTCTATTACTGTATCCCACCTTTACCCCCCCTCCCACAAAAAAAAAAAAATATGTAATTAAAAAATGATAAGCCCCGCTTGTTTAGCGTTGCCCTGCAAAGGTGTCTCTCTTTGCATGTCAAGTCCGTCCCAGGGGTGGCTAATTTGAGGTCTCACGTGTGTGAAGGGAGCCAATCCACCCTATTGTATGGGTAATTCTGTTGCAGGTCGGATGTGCCCTATCAATCTGTAGATGGAGAGGTGGCAATTTGTGTCTCTCAGAAGGGAGAGCGACCATTGATTCTAAATCCCTTTGGTCTTGTTGATTTTATGACATAAAGATTAGCGAGGGGGGGTGGGGGGTAGTTACTTACAGATAATATATGTGAGCTCCATTGTATATAGGAAGTGGGAGTATCCTCATAAGCTGTTAATGGCCGTGATGACACCTGGAGGGTTGCTTAGGCAACAACAAGGTATATAAGAGTGTCTAGGGATTCGGCCCACCCATCTACTGATGAAGGCCAATGAGATGCCGACACGCGTTTAGAAGGGATTAGCCGAATCTGTGAAGCATCATGAGTGTTGATTTTCTGTGAAGGAAGTGATGATTTGAGACATGCTGTTTTAAAGTTTTTATCTTGTAAGTAGATTTGTTTTAGGGGCTTTTAATAAACATGCAAACAGAGTACACTATGGCAGTTGTGTTTGTTGTTTCATGTATATAACCTACGGAAGTAATAGAGAGATTGAGCACTTATGAGAAAGTGAAGGAAGGTTTGTTTGACGGCAATACAAACGCTGATTACCCACACAGAGGAGCAGTCTGGAGACTGCAGGATTACCATTGGAGAGTGAAAGTTGATCCATTGTGGTGGACACGAGGAGTGATTTGTCTATGCTTTTACATTCATATTTGAGGTGAGCAGGCACTTTAGCTGGTGGAGGTGTGCACTGGATATTGGTCCTTTTGAGGACGAACACACACAGCGGTGATTGTTTTTAAAGCATTAACACAGATGAACTGTTTTTTTTTCAAATTTTTTGACATTTTCAATTTTAAATTTATAATATATATATATATATTTTTTTTTTTTTATTTGATCATGAAATGTTTGACAAAAAATTTGTATGCTCAAGTTATCTGTTGCTGGAGGTTTACGCTAGATACAAAAACCCCTCCCACCTTGATACAGAGTTTATATGTATGATTTACCATTATTATAAGGTGAGATTACTTTTTAATATCATATAACAATTTTTCCATCAAGGCAGGCTGGTTAGTAGTTGTTACTTGATTATACCTCTCTATTTTTTCCCTATATGGTGTGAGTCTCTTCATCCAGCTCACTTAACCTGCTATGGGTCCTATGCCTATTTTTACATTAGGCACTGGACACTTATCTTATTCCTGGCACTATCACTCTATACACACTAAAATGTTTCTATCAGGCACCTCCCCACGTGTGGTCCGCTTCACCTAGTGCATGCCCTGCCTGGAGCCATCCTCTGATTGCCTTCAGGTATCCCCTGCAAAGTTTTTGAGACTTTATACCAAGATTATCAATGTTAATGTTATTGATTGCCTGTGTTTCTCTCTCTCTTATGCCGCGTACACACAATCAGAATTTCCGATGGAAACAGTCCGATGGGAGCTTTTCATCGGATTTTCTGACCGTGTGTATGCCCATCAGGTCTTTTTCTGTCGGAATTTCCGACGGACTTTGGATTGAGAACCTGTTCTTAATTTTTCAGACGGAAAACCTTCCTATCGGATTTTCCGATCATGTGTAGGCAATTCCGCCACGCGCCAAAAATCACGCATGCTCAGAATCCAGTACGAGACGGAACAGCTTGGTCTGGTAAAACTAGCGTTCGTAATGGAGATAGCAGATTCTTCACACTGCAATTTTTTTAATTGTTCAATGCCGTGCATTCTCTTCTTTATAATGCTAGGAGAATGAAGTTGTTTTGCTGCTCATATTCACACAGAGTTTTCACAAACGTATTTCTTTATTATTTCTAGGTCTCTCCTGAATAATATTTATTTTAGAATTTAAGCCAGATCTGCCTAAAATATATATATTTTTTTTTAAAGTGCTTTTTTTTCTTTACTAACAATATTTGTATTATTGTATTATTTTCTCGTGCTCTCCTTTTTATTTTTTATGTTACGTTTCCACAACACCATTATTATGTATTATTTGTAAACCTGTTTGTTGTTGGTGTCCCTTGTTAATTTTGACATTGTAGTTTTGAAATGTACCTGCCTACTCACCCAAAATAAATTTATTGGCTATTTGTAGAAAAACACATTGGCAAGTATTTTCTGAAACCAAAAACAAAATTTATTTTACATCATAATAACAAAATAAAGATAAAGGCAATGCTGGAGAAATTGCTTGAATTTGCGCAGCCTTTGGCCCCCAAGGCAGACATCCAAAAAATTGGTAGCTTGAGAAGTCCAATCTGGTCCAGGAATCCCAGAGAACAGGAGCAGCAGCAGATGATATATATGTACCCAGGCTGTGGTACTACAACACGCTGTGTGTTCTTTGAGACCAGACTGAAGGCAGGGGATCACTTCCTGGTCTTACGTGCAGCCTTCCCTGCAGCCTTTCCTGGAGGCTGTGGCTCTGGAGGTGGCATTATAGACCTCTATAGCATCGAGGGGGGATTTCAGGGCCTCGTTAGTCTCCTTGATGAGGGCCAGTGGTGCCTCCTCTGTTTTTGTGCCCTTCCTGGGTCTTATGTAGGAAAGGATGAGGGGAGGCACCTGGGATTGTGTGTTACTGGGCCCTGCCACCTCCTGGCTGACAATTCCCCCTGCCTCCTCCTGTGTGCCACTAGCCAGAGCCTAGTCCTGGCTGAGGTCATCCTGTGCATGAAAAAGGGACATAGTTTTAGTTTTTTGTTCATCAAACACACACAATTTTCAGCTCATGACTGTTGCAAATTTAATGTTAAAGAAATAGAAAAGACTATCATTCTGAGCCCAGCATTTTTCCTTCTTGTCCTAATCTTTTGTGGCCACTTCTGTCTATTGATATGTGAAACACTTTTAATTCCTTAATTTATTAGCAATAATAACATCTACTTACCAACAATAATTTTTTTTCACAGAAAAATTATGTATAAAAAACCTATACCTGGCTCCATCTGGGCTCCTCAATCTCTTCCTGTATGGAAGGCCCAGGTTGGTCCACATATGCCTCAGCTTGGGTTGAAGGAAGGCTGGATGGAAGGCTGGTTGGAAGGCTGGAGGGAAGGGGTGCCGGAAGAGTGGAAAAGGATTCCCTGCCCTCAATCTGGTCATCTATAAACCGCATCCTGCTGTAGTACCACAGACTGGGTACATACACCTTATCTCAAGCTACCAATTTTTCCTTCAACAAACTTAATGTCTGCATTGGGGGCCCGGGTCTTTACAAATTCAAGCAATTTCTGCAGAGTTGCCCTCCTAGCTGGTTTATTGTGATACAATGGGTTTTTCACCTCCCATAGATTTCTCATCTCCCGATATTTATCTATAAATTCCCCAAGGAATTCTGGGTCCTTAAATGGCAGCATTATGTCTGCAAGACCAAACAAAATGTAAAAATAAACATCTCAGGATAATCTTTCAACACAATATAGGCATCAATCTAGATTCAGTATAGGCCGCACATGTCTCTAAAAATTAAAATCTTACCTTCGTTATAACGTTCGTCGTTGTTCGTCGCGTCCGTTCCTCCTTCCTCTGCACACAGAACGTAGTTACGACACACACGTGTTTGAAGCTTTATATACACTGCGCATGCGTGAATCTCCGCCAGCGTCGCCCGCCCCTGGCGTTCTTTCTAGAATATTCGCCGCCCCGTCTCTTCCGTTGCAGTGGGAGCGGAACATGGCGGAGACACAGCAGGTGCATAATTCCAGTAACGAGGAGGAGGAAAGCCCGGAGCCTGAAACGTCACGATCGAGGAGGAGATTTAAGGCCTCAAATATGTCCTTTGTGGAGATGTTGGAGATGGTGGACATCTTGAGGAGCAATGACTATGACGGGAATTATGGTCCATACCCAAACCCAAATATGAGAAAGGCCAAGATCATGAATAAAGTTGTGAAGAGTCTGTACAGTAATTTTGGGGTACGACGATCCAAGGATCAACTGAGGAAATGCTGGTCGGACCTCAAATTAAGGGAGCAGGATCAGTACAGAAAGATCAAGAAAGTTCTTTGAAAAAGTAAGTATATGTCGTGTGTACCTATTATTATTAATATTGCATGCTGCACCATGTGTTTTCCCTTAATAAGGTCTTGTACACTGCAAAATGGCTTACGCACAGTAATCGGTCGTTGGAAACCTTGTTCTTTTTCCAAAATACAATGTTTTCACAGATAACTGATTAAATACATTTGTTGCTTCAAATTTTTAAGTTAATCCAAATGAGTTTTTAGGACGTTGTTGTCTAGATGTGTTTGAACCTAGAAGGAATAGCAAACTTTATTCAGTGTAATGTATGTAGAGGACACTCTTCAGCTTGGAATTCTGCCCAAACAGACAATTGTCCCCCACAGTGACAATGGGTATTTAGATAATAATGTACAAACCACTTGGCACTACAAGTGCACTAGGAGACACAAAAAAGAAACACAAGCAGGGAATTCAAAGCAAGATTTTGCAAGATTAATAAATGTAAAATGTATTACAAAAGTGCTGGCAAAGCAATGGCCCCCCTCCCAGAAAAATATTCTGAATAATTTTGGCGCACTTCATGGGCGCTTTGGGGGGCAAGCCAGGGCAGGCCGCTTCCAGAGAAGTCAGGGATTGCAGTCCAGTGTCAGGCCCAAGTGTAACCACATATTTGGGGTTGTTCCTTTTTAAAAAGTTGTGCAAGATGCAACACAATACCACAATGGTGTTAAGTTTGTATTCCGCCATATTAATGGCCGTCTGAAACAGGCGGAACCAGCTGGCCAGAATCCCAAACACGTTCTCCATGACTCTTCTGGCTCTGGCCAGCCGGTAATTAAATACCCTCTTCTCCGGGGTGAGGGTCCTCTGAGGGAATGGTCTCATCAGATGGTTTCCCAAACCAAAACCCTCATCTGCGATGAACACAAATGGGAGTCCTTCGACATTCTCCTCCGGGGGTGGCAATCCCAAGCCACCACTCCCGAGACGTGGGTAGAACTCGGTCCGGCAAAAGACTCCTCCATCTGACATCCGGCGATTCCTCCCCACGTCCACATATATAAACTCATATGTCGCCGACACCACCGCCATCAACACGATACTATGAAACCCCTTATAGTTAAAATAGTATGACCCCGAATGGGGTGGTGGGACGATGTGGACGTGCTTCCCATCGATTGCCCCTCCGCAATTAGGAAAATCCCACCTCTGGGCAAACTGGGAGGCCACAGTCTGCCATTCCTGTGGCGTGGAAGGAAACTGTGGAGTCAAACAAGAAAAATATAATTAGTACATTTGATAATAAACATTACAAGCAGATTATACAGAAACATTGTTGGCAAACATCAGTATAACATTTCTTGTAGTATTTAAAGGCTAAAATATAAGGTCCACTTATCAGATTCCTCCCCCCTCTGATGGTCCCTTGTAAATATTTTAGGGGGAGGTATGTTTTGGACAGGTAACCACCCTCTCCAGTACGTAATGGAGTAACAAAGTAATGTGTGATAGTTTGGCCAGCCCCCCCTTAGTTACACTATTGGCAGCCCACTGGACAGGTAAGAAGAAGTGGCCTCCAAAAAAAAAAAAAAAATGGAAGCACATTTTTTTGATTCTGCAATTACCTATCACAATAATAATAGGAGAAGAAAAATTAAAACAGTAGCATTTGAAAGTATTGAGGCAGGCCCTTGCACTACATGCTTTGAAAAATGCATCTATAAATATGACCACTAAAGAGGTAGGTATAGTGTGTATTGGGTTTGGCAAAGTCACCAGATAGAGGATTGGTATCAGCTGATTGAGCAGTTGGGGGGAGGGGGGTTCCCAAAGATTTTGGGCACCACAAAACAAAGCCTCAGGCACTCTGCATGAATTTAAGGACAACTATAACATTTGTACACATTTTAGGGGGTGTTTAGGGTAAAGCATTACAATGGAGCTGACAAAATACATTGTTAAGTGACTAGACTATAGGTATATATGGGCCCCGGATAGCATGCTGGGGGGGGGGGTAGTGAAGGCAAATATGCATGAAGGACAAAAAAGGAACATACAAAAATCCAACATGAATGAGGACAAAGGGGCCCAGCATATTACAGCATATTACAGCATATTGAAGTCCTGGTAATTAGGGAACGATGAAAGAAATACAATACATTAGCAAACAGTAAATACATAGAATGTGATGTTAAAGAATAAAACTTACCCTCATATAGTCCTTCTGCAGGACCTGGATGATGGCAGAACAGGTCTCTGGAATAATGATCCCCAGAGCCTGGGGGGAGTTGCCTGTCGAGAACTTGAGGCCCTGAAGGATTCTCCCTGTCGCCAAGTACCTCAACGTGGCAGCAAGGAGGCGGAAAGAAGCGAAAAAACCGGGGAAACTGCCCGATTTCGTCGCTATGCAGCGCCGGTTCTCGGACCAAGATGGCGCCGATGGAGGTTGGAGAGACACACGCGGCCTACACGCTCAGCATGGCGCGCCTGCAGCAACCTCCACAGGCCGCACTCACTCCAAACAAAGACCGGAGCACGGATCCCCTACTCCATCCGCCTCATCCAGCCCAGCTAAGAGCAGGCAGAAGCTACAAGGAGCTGCAGACAGGGCTGACATGGAGGTAAGCCTAGATTCATCTTTAGATGATACAAGAGAACTGCAAGAATCTATATCTGATTTCCCCACAACTAATATGCCTGTAATGGACACCACACTCAAAGACATGCTGATATCCCTAAGATCTACCCTGCATGCTGACATTATGGCCCTAACTACTCAGTTTAAATCTGAAATTTCTGCGGTGAAAAAGAGGGTCTCACATGTTGAATCAAAAATGGGAGACTTTGCCTCAACTTTTAATGACCTGGTGGATGCCCACAATGACAGAGATGACGAGATCTTACAGATGCAGCTGAAATTAGCTAATTTAGAAGACAGATCAAGGAGGAATAATATTAAAATCAGAGGCATACCTGAAACAGTTAAACCTCCTGAACTGAAAGAGTTTTTCACAACGGTTATGAAGACCATGCTTCCTGAGGCCCCTATGGCAGACCTTATTGTGGACAGAATCCACAGACTCCCCAAGCCCAAGCATATTGCACCCCACCTGCCTAGGGACACCATAGTGAGGATCCATTTCTTTCATACCAAGGACAGATTTATGGCAGCAGTGAGGCACCGTGACAACATCCCAGCAGACATGCAGGACTTTTCCTTCTACACTGACCTGTCTGCATTCACAATGCAACAACGCAGGCAACTGGCCAGCATCACAAAACCACTGAACAACAATAAAATCATATACCGCTGGATCTACCCTGCTAAACTGATGATCACAAAAGATGGCGAGAACCACATCATAGCCAGCGTCAAAGAAGGCATGCGCCTGATGAGAGAATGGCAAATCCTACCTAAAGATGTGAAGGACGACCACTGGAACAAGACCCCTAACAGAGCTGGATCAGATGAAGAAGCAGGATGACACAAAAGGCTTCAACCCTACTGAATACCACCTCTGTTGGCCCAAGGGATGGCTGTGTTGTATCCCTTCACTCAAACCCCCCAGAAGGAGCGGTAGAAATATCGCACAGATTCTCTCTATTTTCCTTTCAAGTTAACTCACCGATCTTGTCAAGCAACCCAGGAGACCACAGACCTTCTCTGCAGAAGAGCTCGCGGAAGAGGACATCATCACATCAGACTAGGCTACAGGGACACTAGCTACCACATTGGATAAGGTAATATCTGTCTGACATTACACCTTCATCCCATCTCACTACATCGTTCCATAATCTGCGATGCCTATTAACATTTCCTCCATCAATGTAAAGGGCCTGAATAGCCCGTTTAAACGCCAAATGGCATGGAAGGAAGCCATCTCACTTCACAGTGACATTCTCTGCCTCCAAGAGACCCACTTTTGCCTGACGAGCCCTCCAACATTCAAACATCGGAAGTTTCCCACTGTTTACACAGCAAATAACCCCCAAAAAAAGAAAGGGGTGGCACTAGCTATCAGAGACTCAATCCTTTTCAAGGAATTAGAAGTATACTTAGACCCGACTGGCAGATACATAATCCTTGTATGTGAACTTGATAAGGTTACATATACCATAGTGAATGTATACCTCCCTAATGTGAAGCAACTTAGTTTTTTAAACAAAATCTGGAAAAGAGTATTAGCAATGAAAAAAGGCTCATTGATTATGTGCGGGGATTTTAATGCAGTACCAGACAGGGAGATGGACGTTTCCACAGGAACATCTACTAAATTGCGTAAGATAGCACTGGACCGTTTCGTCTCCCTGTCTGGTCTTTATGATGTATGGAGGTGTCAACATGCTTCAGAGAGGGACTTTTCTTTTTTTTCTCCAGTGCACAACTCGTACTCTCGAATTGACCTATTCCTGGTTGACAAATTCTTGTTGCAAAGAATAGTCAAGTCGCAAATCCACAGTATATCATGGTCAGACCATGCGCCTATCTATATTCAGGTGGGGGATCGTCGGGCCGAGACCAGAGCAAATAGGTGGCGTAACGACATTTATGTCTTATCGCAACCTGCAAACGTTCAAAAAACAACCTCAGATCTCAAAGAATTTTTTGCCATTAACGCTCCCTTGGGAGAAATTGACCGTTTAGACACTAGTAATAAGCAGGTACCCACTAACCAATTAAAAGAGGGGACTGCTCATACAAATGAGCGCCTAAAAGATAAGGACATTTGGGAGAAATTAGGGACCGATGAAAGAAATACACTAGTAATAAGCAGGTACCCACTAACCAATTAAAAGAGGAACTATTCAGGGCAAGACAAGAATTAAGAGCGCACCTGGTGGCCCAACAGGAACACCAGTTCCGCTCATTGAAAGCTAGCAGCTATAGATATGGTAATAAAGCAGGAAAGTCCCTAGCTAACCAACTAAAAGAGAAAATAGCCACACAAAAAATATCAGATATTCTGAACCCCAAGACTAATACCAAAGCCATGAACCCCCAAAGATATTGCAGACGCGTTTAGTGACTACTATGAAGGTCTATATAACCTAAACCAGGACCGGGACACCCCTCAACCAACCTCTGACTTGATAGCAGGACAATCTCAATATAGCTGTGACACAGCAAGAAATGAACATATAATTAAAAAACTTCCCCGCAACAAAGCCCCAGGCAGAACTATCAACAGGTCTCTGGAATAATATTCGATAATGCAACATCCTCGGCCATTTCCCTCAGAGCCTGGGGGGAGATGCCTGTCGAGAACTTGAGGCCCTGAAGGCTTCTCCCTGTCGCCAAGTACCTCAACGTGGCAGAAAAAATTAGATCAGATCACAACATTCAACTAACCTCTGCTCAGCAGTGATGGCTTGCCGCATGTAGGGCCAAGTAGGCACATACCCCTTTGGCACAAAATATTTCATCTTCTATCACGAGTAATATCAGTACAAGTCCCACCTAGCGTGGATCTCGCGATCCTGGGCCTGCATCTATCTAAATGCAGCCAAAACAACGATAGTTCACAAATGGAAGACAGACAAAATTCCCTCAGTGGCCGAAGTATCAGCTAGAGTAAATGTCATTGCAGCGTAATATAGCGGGGGCCTGGTAATATAAGGGGACAGCAAAGCCAACAGATGGTTAAAAATTGGGTCCGTCATCCTGAGATAATTCCTGAAATCATCAGGGTTATTCTCACATATCTCACGAAGCAGAGGCATGTGCGTGAATTGGTCACGCTGGAGCAACCAATTCTTGGTCCATGAACTCCTCCTCGCCCTGTTCATGGACTGGGCTTGTGTCAAAGTAAGAACCCCAACACCAAGCCCCCGCACAGCACAAACTCTACGACGAGTACGTACACGCAACATCGCTTCTAAACGGTCGGCTGGTCAGAACGGACTAAAGAAAGTACTGATAAACAGCAAGGCCTGAAAGAACGAAATGCAAATCAAGCAACGAGCGGACAATAAGCACTATAGATAAATATATAGGCCGCAAAGACAAACAAATGCGAACTGACTACACGCACTGATAAGCAGATATGCACCGACAAGCACAAACTGTAGAGCAGGAACGATCTGAAGCACAAGTCTGAAAAGCACAAAACGTAAAAAACAAAACTTCTACTAACACGTGATAAACACGAGATCAGCAGAAGGAGCCCAAAGGGTGCCGAACGTGGTGCTGAACTTTACTTTTATAGTCTCGTCGTACGTGGTGGAAGTCACTTCTTGGCGGTCGGAATTTGGTGTGATTGTGTAGGCATCAGAGTTTTTTCTGACGAGAATTCCGATCGTGTGTACGCGGCATTAGAAAAATTAACATGCTCCCAAAGAAGCAATCACTTGCGAAACATGTAGAGCTTTTTTGCATGTCAAAATCCAATACAGGGAAATTTTTAGCTATTTTCTTGCATTTTACTTGCAACATTTTAATGAATTGTTTGTATTATGTGTTTAATAAAATGTATATATATTTTTTACAATTGGTGCCTGAAAAGTCCATCTTTGCATTCTCCTATTTAAATTTTGACGTTTAGGACCTGGCACTGCTTTACCGTAAACTTACACAGTCCCATCCTGTGTTGGAGTTTGGCAAGCTTTTTGATAAAATTCTGGGACATGGAGGGGTCATATTTATGAATAGGTTCTGAAGTCCTGTACCAAAACATGAGGATTTTATAAGCTGTCTCTATCTGCTCCACGCATCTGGAAGTTTTTGATAGTGAGTCCCAGATCTTTTGCCATTGAGGAAGAGAAATAAGTGTCTGAATTATTTTGGCCCATTTCCGCATATAGACATGAGAGCTTACCATAGGTTGAATAGATTCATGAAGGATTTTGTATATAGAGGATATGAGGCCAGGTTGATACGGGTTATGGGCACATAATATTTCAAAGGCATTAGGCTTTTCTAGGCATAGGGAAGGTGATTTAGAGTAAAAATAATGTTTAAATTGAAGGTAGGAGAAAAAAAGATTTTTGGGGATCTCAAATTTGTTTCGGAGCTCCTGAAACGAGAGCAATTTACTAGTCACAGGGTGTACTAGGTAATGGAGCTACATGTTGCTGTAGGGTAAGCTATCCGGAATATCCGGGTTGAACAGTATATTTAGGAGAGGGGGGCATGGGGAAGAAACAGAACTTTTTGTAACATTTCTTCCAGATGGAGACAGTAAATAACATCAGTCCCAGACATATATTTCTTAACTGAGAAATAGAGGTAGTTAGATTGTACCAGAGCATGGAACAGAGATGTACAGATCTTGTTATGCTCCACTCCAATTCTGACCATCTGTTTGTTGCAAAATGTGTTGTCCAGGAAATGGCCACTCTAAAATGGTTAGCATAGTAGTATTTGGTAATGTCTGGGGCTCCCAGCCCTCCATGGGAACTAAGAGCAAACACTACGGTGCTAGCGATCCGAGGAGTTTTGTTACCCTAAATAAATTTAGCAAACGACCTTTGAATATTTTGGAGTTGTGCCATAGGGACTGTTATTGACAGGGTTTCAAAAAGGTACAAGAGTTTCGGGAGTATAGACAGCTTAAGGACATTTATCCTACCCAGAAGTGACAGAGAGCATTCTTCCCATTGACGTAGAAGGCGGTGTATTTCCGTAATTAAAGGCTTGGTACAGAGTGGAGTATGATGCAGTTATGTGTATTCCCAAATATTTAACAGAGGAGGAGCACCAGTGGTAAGGAAAATTGTTCTGTAATGTAGTGAGGAGTGGAGGGGGGATTTGTATGGGTAGAGCTTCTGTCTTGGCTGTGTTAACTTTATAACCAGAAAGCTTGCCAAAAGTATTTAATAAAGTGTGGAGATTGGGGAGGGAAATATGAGGCTTTATTAATGTTAAAAGAATGTCATCTGCAAAGAGGGACAATTTGTATTCCCTTTGCCGATAGGTAGTCGCAGTCCAGAAAAAAACATATCTACCATGGGTGTCCAGATAGGAAGATTTTACTCTTAGGGGACAGGATTTTTTTTATCAATATGGCAATGCCTGCTTTACCAGAGGGGTCAGAGGCCATAAAGTAGACAGGGAAATGTTTTGTAGCAAATTTAGAGTATCCCCCAGAGCAGAAATGTGTTTCCTGGACTAAGATTACGTCAGCGGCTGATGATTTGAACTGCTTTAAGGGACCAAGAGGATATATTATCTTCTTTTACTACTTTTTATAAGGATTTATACCAGAGCAAGTCTATTTATCATCCGAATTAACTCAGAGATTTCTTGAATCCCCTAAAAATACCATCTATTTCCAGAGAGGAAAGAGAATACCTTGACACACCTTTAACATTAGAGGAGTTAACCAGGGCAGTCTTGGACTCCCCTAATGAAAAAGCTCCTGGTTTTAGATGGCTTACCATCAGAAATGTATAAAAGTTATGGAGATATTTTGTTGTCAGAATTGCTGAAAGCGTTGAATCATGCACATGCATCATTTTTTTTTTTTTCAAATAGATTTTATTGAAAGAAAAGGCAATACATGGAATCACAATAGATGATATACAACATTTTCTCAAAGTAATAACCATAAGCCAGTAGTTAAGGCACTTACAAACATGGGTGTAGATAAGTAACAAGAGTAGAAGTTACAGGTGTTTCATAACACTAAAAGAGAACCATGTCGCAGTAACTGAATGGATCATTATTGAGAGACCCTAGAGAGCTACTGGTGGAACAAACAAAAGGAGAGGAGGAGGGTAGATTGGGGGGGGGGGGGGCAACAACACCATTGCGTAGTTCATAGGAAATAGAGAGATGAAATCTAAGAATGAAAGCCTCTTGGGCTAGGAGTCAGACACGGGATGTGCGCTCACGTGCATAGTAGAGTTAGTTGAATTTGACGGAGGTGGGATAGTGCAAGTAGGGAGGACGACGTCTGAATCAACTGGAGTCACACGTGAAGGGTTGACGGCAAAAGAGTCAGGAGTGATAATGTGGGGGCCATAGTAGGAGAAAGAGAAATTCTCAAATTTTTGTAATTCCTCACTTGATAGGGTTGAATGCATGAAAGCCCACCATTTGGAGTAGAAACGTACGTTGGATTTTACGTGTTTGAAGTCGGTGTTAAGTTTGTCTTTGTGAAGTAGATTTAAAAGCTCCTTTATAAGTTGTGAGATTTGTGGGCAGTGAGAAGAGGTCCAGTTTTTCAGAATTAATCTTCTGGCTAATAAGAGACCAATCAAGACCCAGTCTTTGTGGTGAGAGTGGGTGGTAGGGGACCACGGTAACAGTTGATCGTCCCAGTATCCGAAGATCAATAGAAGGGGGTCCTTGGGCAGTTTCAACAGCGTTATGTCGAAAATAAAGGATATGACCTGGGTCCAGAAGGTGGAGATAGAAGGGCATGACCAAAATCGGTGAGAGAGGGATGGTTTAGGTTGGCGGCACATGGGGCAGCTGGCTGCATCTAAGTCCTTCTTGTCTGAGAGAAAGGGTATGTAAGCCCGGTGTAATATCTTCAGTTGGGTTTCTCTCCAAATCTTATTGGGGATCAGTTGAAGCGTTTTTTTGTAACCTTGCATAATCTTTCCCACTAAGTCTGAGCCTGGAAAATCTTTACCCCAGTTTGCTACCGACGATGAAGCAATTGAGGGAGTAGACTTCAACAAGAACGGTTTGTATATGTCCGAGATTGTATAGGAGTCACTTTGTAGTAGCAGATCTGTGAAGGATGTACGAAATCTTTTGCGTTCTTCTCTGCAGGAATCCCTCAGGAAACTGACGCATTGCGCGTAATGTAACGCATGGGATTGAGGGAGGGAAAAGGTTTCAGCGATGGCAGAGAAATGAAGGGGGCGACCTGTGTCCATGTTACATAGGGCGGAAAAGTTTGTCAGACCTTTTTGTCGCCATACAGAGAATTGTTTGTAATCCAGTCCCGGTGGGAAGCTAGGGTTTCCTTGAATCGGGAGGTGTCTGGACAGAAAAGACGATAGTTTTAGCGTTTTCCTTATTTCCCTCCAAGCTATAGCCGTGTCTCTGAGAAGAAGATTGTGTTGTAGGGGAGGGGGTATAGATTTCCACCTGCAGTGGAGTAGGGCAGCCAAAGAGTAAGGGTGGGTCATTGAAGATTCCAGGGAGTAATTTGAGTAGTGTGAGCGTTGCGATATCCAATCCAGACCTATCCATAAAAGGCAAGAAAGGTTATAGGCTTTAATATTCGGGAGACTAATCCCTCCTTCGCGCCTGGGAAGAAAAAGCTTAGCAAAGGCTATACGTGGTCGTTTGTTGTGCCATAGAAATTTGGAGATGGCTTTGTTTAGGATTGAGGTATCTTTGTGTTTCAGAAGCAATGGGATTGTTTGGAGAGGATATAATAATCGAGCAAAACTGACCATCTTTACTAGGTGACATCTTCCCAGGAGCGAAAGAGGTAGATCCATCCAGTTACCCAATTCATGAGTAATTTTTGTTATCAAAGGGGGATAGTTGAGGTGGTAGATAGAAGAGGGTAATTTCCCTATCTTAATACCTAGATATGTAATGTGGGAGTTGGCCACCGAGAAGGGTGAGAGGCGAGCCCAGGGAGGGACAGATAAAGTGCCTATGGGGAGGACTTCGCTCTTGCTGTAGTTTATGCGAAGGCCCGAACAGAGACGAAATTCATCAAATATTGTTTTAATGGTGAGCATGTCAGAGGAGGGGTTTGTCGAAAAAATAAGGATGTCATCTGCGAAAAGTGATGTGCGGAGTTCTTGGGAGCCTATTTTGATACCGTGTAGTGGGGCCTGTTGAATGAGGTATCGAGAGAGGGGTTCTAGTGCAATGTTAAAGAGAAGAGGGGAAAGGGGGCAGCCCTGTCTGGTACCTTTATAGAGACGGAATTCTTCCGAGAGGAGGCCAGCCACCACCAACCTGGCCGCGGGAGATGCATACATGGCTTGTACGAAGTGTTGAAAAGGTCCTGTGAAGCCCATTTTTGAAAGGGCCAAAGATAGCCAATCAAAGCTGACATTGTCAAAAGCTTTTTCCGCGTCCAGGGTTATGATGGCATGGTCCCCCCCGGGTTGTTTTTAGCATGTTCCAGGGCTGTCATAACTTTCCGGATGTTTATAGTGGCCGTTCTTCCTTTCACAAAGCCTGATTGAGCTGGGTGAATCAGAGAGGGGATAATGGTGGCTAATCTGGAAGCTACTATTTTTGAAAGTAGCTTTACGTCTAAGTTGAGGAGAGAATTGGGTCGATAAGAACCTGGTTCTTGGGGGTCTTTGTCTTTTTTAGAGAGTAGTTTAATGATGGCCTGATTCCCAGTTGGCAAATATGGACCGCCGGACCAGATACCATTATATACTGTGAAGAGAACAGGCTCAGTAATAGAATGTAAGGTCTTGTAAAATTCCCCCGTAAATCCATCTGGGCCCGGGGCTTTAGAGGGAGCTAGTTTTTGAATGGCGGTCGATATTTCGGGCAAGGAGATAGGTGCATTGAGGGCTTCAAGTTGGGAGGAAGAGACTGTAGGTATGGATAATCTGTCTAGGAAGGAATTAGCTACGTTTAAGTCTATGGGGTCTGTGGCATAGAGCGCGGAATAGTATTTTAGCATAACTTTGTTTATATCCTGTTGTGAGGATTTTATGGTGCCTGAAGAATCCCGTAGGGAGGTGATGTGTGTTGGGCGGAAAGGACCTTTGCAGAGTCTTGCTAGCAGTTTGCCGGCTTTATTGCCAAATTTGTGGAGGGTGGCCTCTAAGTGGGCCCTATGTGTTCGCTCAAGGGTATCTGCCCAGGTGTCGAAAGAACCTTTTGCTGCCTGCCATTTTTGTCTGTTTTCAGGGGAGTCCCTAGTGTAGAGAGATCGCTGTGCCAGGCGAAGGTCTGCACTGGCTTTCTTATAGTTTGTCAGGGCGTTTCTCTTAAAAGAAGCAGCGTAAGAGATGACGCGGCCTCTGAGGAAGGCTTTACCTGCTTCCCAGAAAAGGTTCGGATTTTTCCGCATGAGGAGAGTTGGCTGCAAAGTATTCCGACCAAGCTCTCTCCATATACTGTTGAAAATTTGCATTATTTTGGAGATAGGAGGGAAAACGCCAAAGCTGAGGAGAGGGATGTAAGTCAGGAGTGTCTAGTGTTATTGAGATGGGTGCATGATCGGAGATGGCGATGTCATGAATGTCAGACCCTGAGACCATTGGGATAAGGTTGTCAGTACAAAAGGAGGTAGTCAATTCTAGTAAAGATATTGTGAGGGTTGGAGTAAAAGGTGTATTCTCTGTCCGCTGGGTGGTGGAGTCGCCAAACATCTTGGAGGGAAAGGGAGTCGATAGTGTGTGCGAAGTGTGTATGGTTATAAGACGCAGGTGGTGATCGCAATCGTTTTGGGTGAGATCTATCCTCTGTTGGGTGCAGTGTAGTGTTAAAGTCTCCCCCAACTATATGTGGTATGATCGGGGCACGTAGCAACCAGGTGGACATCTCACAGAGAAATTGCTTACCGGGGTTGTTTGGGGCATAAATGTTGGATATCATCAGTTCTCTGTTTCCCATCTTTATGTGTATAGAGATAAAGCGACCCTGGCTGTCTACAGATAACACTTTGCAGGGAAGATTTTTGTGGATCAGAATGATAACCCCTGCTTTGTGATCTAACGCACCTGAGCCCAGGACAGTGCCCACCCAGAGTTTTCTCATGCGTTGGAAGTCAGGGGGAGTTAGGTGGGTCTCCTGGAGCAGGGCTATATCAGTTTTTAGTCTCTTCAGGTGACGAAGTATTTTAAGTCTCTTGAAGGGAGACCGAAGCCCTTTCACATTCCAGGAGGTGACTCTCATGTGGGTGAGGTCGAGTGTGTGTTATGGAAGGGTTTATTATACATAGCATGTGGAGACTTGAGGAGAAGGGTGGAAAGGACCGTGTGCACCAGGGTGGACTGGTCATGAGAAAGTGGTGTTACCTGAGTGTCTGATGATCGAAGGGTGTTGTTGAGAAGAAGGGTTAGAAGAGGGGGGGAAGAGGGGAAGGCAGGAGCAATTAACCAAGCCATAACAAAACAATGAAAGAACTTCTCTTTTTTCCGCATAGAGTCCCTGTGTAAACCAGCTCTCCCTAGCGATCCATGTGCTGTGATGCGTGCATGCCCTTGATAACTCAGTGACTATCTGAAGCCGCGGTGATGGGCCGCATGAATGCAAGGGATCAGGAGGAGCTCATACACAGTGAGGCTATAGGAGGTATAGCAGGAATAATAAGAGACAGAGGAGAAGCGAGAGAATATCAATACCATAAACAGTAGTAAAAAAAGCAGTCACTTGTTAACGAGCCAAATACCTGAGTCGACTGTTGAAGTAAGCAATAGACGCTATGTAGCAAGCATTAGCTTGGGATCATAAGGGAAGCAAGACGGGCGAGTAGACGTCATGTTAGCGAGGAGAGTTGCGGTGTACAGGTCCAGATGACCTGAAGCGTTTCGGGGAGTCTTTCCTCGGGCTTCGCTGATCCAGAAGGCGATTATTTGGAGAGGCTTTGTGCGGGGGGTCAGAGTATGCATCCGATCGCAGTGAGCGCAGGAAAGCTTCCGCTTCAGATGAGTCCTGGAAGGACAGTTGATCCCCATTGGGGGCTTTGAGACGGAGAGTCGCGGGGAATGCCAATGAGAATTTTATCTGTCGCTGGTACAATTCCGTACAGACGTGTTGGAATGCCTTCCTCTTTTTTGAGACCTCCAAAGAATAGTCTACAAATATCAAGATCTTGATACCGTCAATTTGGAGAGATCTAGTGTGCCTGAATTTTTGCAGGATAGTGGTCTTGTCATGGTAATCGAGGTACTTTGCGATGATCGGGCGGGGAGATTTGCGGTCAGGGGTAAAGGTTCCCATGCGGTGAGCCCTTTCAACCTTGCATGGGCCAGGAAGGCCCATCGCCTCTGGGATGCGTCTGGCACAGAATTCCATGAGGTCTGATGATTGTAATGATTCTGGTATCCCCACAAATCTCAAATTGCTCCTCCTGGATCTGTTCTCCAAATCGTCCAGTTTTTGGAGTATATATTGATTCGTTTTGTCCTGTGCTTGTTCGGTGGTTTGCGCCTGATAAACTTCTTCCTCCAGACTTGAAAGGCGGTGTTCAACCTCATCGATTCTAGTAGAATGTTCCCCTAATTGCGCTTTGATTTGCCTCATCCCGGCGTCCACCGCCTTTTCTACTGAAGGGGTTATCATGGGGGACAGGAGAGCAGCTACAGCCTGGGCAATACGGTCAGTATTGCTGTCCCCCAGGTTAGATGATGAGGAAGTGGCATGCGGGGAGAGGGTGGACTGAAGTGAGGGGGGGATTGAGTGTGGGAGCTCACCTCCATATCTGGTTCGTCTGTCGTGACGTCCGGAGAGGCCAAAACCGGGGCCTCGATTTGAGACTGGGTCGGGTGAGTCTGTGCGGCCGCTTGAGAGCGTGTGCCGGTTTTCTCCACAAAGCGGTCCATGGGCAGGTGGGGGTCCCCCAAGGAGGAGGCCGGTACTTTACTTTTTCCTCTTTTTTTTTTTTTAGTGCCTGGCTGAAGGTGAAGGCCAAGACCAGGGCCTTGATTCGCGGCTATGTGGCCGATTGTGGGTATGAGCTATTTTTTTCTGCCCTGGAGGGTCCTCTTGAGGCTGGGGGGGCACCTGGTAGGGCGGCAGGAGGGGGTCAGGGAGGTAATTCCAAGGCCCTAAAGATGAAGCAGCCATCCGTGAAGGCCGAAGCCGGGGCCTCGATTTGCGGGTATGTGGCCGAATGCGGGTATGTGTTGATATTTCGGCCCAGGAGGGACCCCGGTGAGGCGGCTGGCGTCCGGAGGGGGTCCGGGAGGTATTTACCAGGCCCTAGATAGGAAGTAGCAGTCCGTGAAGGCCGAAGCCGGGGCCTCGATTTGCGGCTATTGCCGGTCCGGGCGTTGCTTCCGTTCGCGGAATAATGCTGGTTCTGTGGCACAAATAGTTCCGGCCGAGGGTGAGGGGGACACCCGATGAGACAGCAGGCGGCAGGGGGGGTTTCAGCAAACGTTTGCTGGCCTTGGATCGGACGGCGCGGTCCGTGTAGGCCGCGACCGGGGCCTCAATTTAGCGGTCAGGCCGGGTGAAGCGTCACGGCCGCATAAGCGACCCTACAGGTATTCCTAGGAACCGATCTGGACGTAGGGGGGTCGGGGGACACCCGAGTGTGCTGCAGGCAGCAGGAGGGGGTCGGGCAGGTATTTTTAAGCCGATTTAAGGATCGTGTTGCGGGAGCTGTGAGGAGACTCAGCTACTCCATGCGGCGCCAGATCCGGAAGTTCTGCATCATTTAATCTTCTGGAATCTATGCATGATGCCTGTATTATTGTACTACTTAAGCCAAATAAGGATCATCTAATGCCAGAGTCTTATCATCCGATTTCATTGTTAAATTCTGATGCTAAGATTCTGGCAAGGGTCTTAGTATTTAGATTAAATAAAGTTATACAAAAGCTGATACATTTGGCTCAATCAGGCTTCATACCAGGAAGATCTACAACAACAAACTTGAGAAGATTATTTCTCAATTTGCAGATACCATCAGATAATGTAGGGAAAGGAGCTATACTAACCCTAGACACAGCTAAAGCATTTGACTGTGTTGAGTGGGTATAATAATGGGAGGCCCTTGAGAAATTTGGGCTGGGCAGAGGATTTGTAAAGTGGATTAAATTATTGTATTCAGCTCCCAGAGCATGCACACAGATAAATGGCTCATTAACAGAGCATTTCTTTTTGTCTAGAGGCATGAGGCAGGGGTGCCCATTTTCACGGTTGTTATTCCCATTGGCTATAGAACCACTGGCAATAGCAATTAGACAAACAACTACTGTCAGGGGATTTGAGAGAAAAGAAAGATCGGATAAAATCTCCTTGTACGCAGATGACACCTTACTTGGGAGATACCGATCAATCCCTGACATCTGTGATAAAGTTGATTGAGACCTTAGGTAGCTAACTTTAGGTTGTTATAAATTGGGAAAAATCAGTGCTACTGCCAGTTGAGGACCTAACACTGGCTTTAGCACAGAAAGATCATAAAATACAGGTTGTTACATCCTTTAAATACCTAGGAATACGGGTCTCTTCTAATATAAGGAATATATAAACTATAACTTGGTCCCTATAGTGGATACATTTAAGGTGAAGAGTAGAGTATGGACTAAATTAACTTTATCGGTGGTAGGGTGTGCAAATGTAATAAAAATGTTTTGGACCTCACAGTTACTTTATGTTTTACACAATTCACTGATCTGGATACCACTTAAATGGTTTAAAAAAAAAAAAAAAGATCCTGTTTCGTACCTTGCTATGGAAAGGGCAAAATGCTAGAATTAAGCTTAATACACTACAACTCTCTGTGACAAGGGGTGATGGGCTGTTCCAAATGCTAAAATTTACTTTTTAGCAGCACAACTCCAACAGGTTGCAGGATGGGGAGTGATCGATTAGACAGATCCTGTCCTGTCCAATCTATACCTTTGAGCAGATCCTCACAATATCATTTGATAGTTTAATTAGAATCAGGTAACTTTGTGCATCACAGGGTCCTACCCTGGGAATCATACATAAAGTTTGGCAGGAAATGAGACGTATTATGCAATATAGCTATATCTCAGTCTATTCTCCCCTATGATGAAAAAAAAACTATGAGGAAGTAAGCAGAATAAAATGGTTTGGCATATGGAAGGAAAAGGGGATAAAATATATTGCACAGATTTATACAGATACAATATTAAAAACATTTCAAGATTTGCAGAAAAAATACTCACTGCCCTCTTACACCTTTTATCAATATTTACAATTGTGCCATGCATTACAGAGTCAGTTTAAAGATAAAAAAGGCAAGATAAAAAATATGCCACTTATGAATGTTCTTGTAAAGATATAGGTTAAGAGAGTTCTTATTTCCAATCTCTATGGCCGCTTGACTGAGAAATCACAAAAGGCAAACAGCTGTTTAGCCAAAAGCAGATGGGAAAAAGACCTTGGAAAAATCACAGATGAAACATGGCAGTGTATATTGGAACATGTACAGTCTGTATCTTTATCTCCACAGCAATGCTTAACCCAATTATATATAATATATAGAGCCTATAGGACCCCAGCTAAATTATACCAATGGGGGAGGCAGGATACGTCGGAATGCCTTAGATGTTTAAGAGTATCTGCTGACCCAATGCATATGCTTTGGAACTGACTTAAATTTGATCAGGTATTGGCAGAATGTGGTAGAAACCATTAATTAGGTGTATCAAACCCAGATACAGATAGATACAAGAATATGTTTATTAGGCCAATTAGATAAAGAATTATACACTCCAGTTATTAGGATACCCATTAACCGCTTCCCGACCGCCCACTGCATATATACGTCAGCAGAATGGCACGGGCAGGCAAAACCACGTACCTGTACGTGGCCCTTTAAATGCCTGCCCGTGGGTCGCGCGCGTGCCGCCAGCGGCGCGCTCGCGACCCGGTCGGGAGCTTCGTGACCCCGGCCGTGGGACCAGCGGACCCGATCGCCGCTGGTGTCCCGCGATCCGGTTACGGAGCTGAAGAACGGGGAGAGGTTTGCACTTACTACTCCTACTGCCTGTTATTGATTGGCTGTTCCCGGTCATCGGGAAAGCCGATCAATGACTTCAGACGTCAGCACCGCCCCCTAATGTAAAAAAACACACACACGTCAGAGGCCATAACCCCTCCCCCTAGTGGTTAACTCTTTCACTACAACTGTCATTTATACAGGAATCAATGCATTTAAATAGCATTGATTGCTGTATAAATGACAATGGTCCCAAAAATGTGTCAAAAATGTCCGATGTGTCCGCCATATTGTCGCAGTCACAATAAAAATCGCTGATCGCCGCCATTACTAGTAAAAAAAAAAATATTAATAAAAATGCTATAAAATTATCCCCTATTTTGTAAACGTTATAACTGTTGCGCAAACCAATTAATAATCGCTAATTGTGATTTTTTTTACCAAAAATATGTAGAAGAATACGTATTGGCCTAAACTGAGGAAAAAAAAAAAAAAAAATGTTTTTATATATTTTTTGGGGATATTTATTATAGCAAAAAGCAAAAAATATTGAATTTTTTTCAAAATTGTCGCTCTATTTTTGTTTATAGCACAAAAAATAAAAAACGCAGGGGCGATCAAATACCACCAAAAGAAAGCTCTATTCGTGGGAAAAAAAGGACGCCAATTTTGTTTTGGAGCCACGTCGCACGACCGCGCAATTGTCAGTTAAAGCGACGCAGTGCCGAATCGCAAAAAGGGGCCTGGTCCTTTGGCTGCCAATTGGTCCGGGGCTGAAGTGGTTTATAGGATGCTATTTATAGCACAAAAACTGATAGCAATGAAATAGATATCCTATAGAAGCCCTACATATGAGGAATGACGGATAAAGGTAAACAACGCATTGCTAAGGGAATGGCAGGTGTATAAGAATTAGACATGTGCATTTGTTTTCGTCCGAATGCATTTTTGTCCGAATTTCGGGTATTTTCGTTATTGTTTTAACAAACGATAACGAACGTGCAGAATCCAAAAACTGAAAGATCCGACATAAACAAATGCTTTATTTTAGTTTTCGTTGTGACAACAGTTCTATATAGATAGGAGATTCGACATGACGCTGACAATAGCAATCTGTGTCCATCGAACCTGTGGTTGAATGTGCCTAACCTTAGCTCTATTAGTCCAAGATTATTCTACATAGAGAGAAAAGATTTGACATAGAGAGAAAAGATTCGACATTATAGAGACAACAGCAAAAAAGGTTGAATGTGCCTAACCTAACTCTATTAGTCCAAGATTATTCGACATAGAGAGAAAAGATTCGACATGAAGATTCGACATGAAGATTCGACGAAGCAGTCGCTGTGAGTGGACATTTATGGTCAAATGCTCCACCCATAGACTATAGAAGAATTCTAATGTTGGTTGACTGATTAATAAATATAATTATTACTAGTGTCATACAACATTATAATTCTACTATAGCTTCTAGGCGCAACATTCGACCAGAAATGTACGATTGCAGCGTCGTACAGTTTAGCTGCTCCGTCGAATCTTCCGCCTACAAGCTATTCCGGTCAAATCTTCTTAGAACATTCGACAGACACCATAAGCCTTCAATGACAGATTCAACCTTAATTATTTTGGATTTTCGGACGAATGCATTTTTTAACAAAACAAAATAAATAAAAACGAATTTTGGGAGTAACTAAATAAATGTATTTTTCGGACGAAACCGAAATTCCAAAACAAAATATTTCAGTGTGCACATGTCTAATAAGAATAGGGGTTTAGCAAAAAAATTAGTGAAATGTGGGAACCATGGCTGATGCTACCAGGTTTGACACCATTTATTCTTGGATCAGATGAAAGTATAAGGGTCAATAGACTATTTACTAGCTATAGAGTAGTTAAGGAATGATAGCTCAAGTAGGAAGGATTGATGTGGGGGCTTATGGAGGGGAGGGATAGAGGAAAGGGAGGATAATGAGGAGAATGTATATATATATATATATATATATATATATATATATATATATATATATATATATATATATATATATATATATATATATTGCGTAGAATGTAATATAAATAATAAATAACCTATGTAGTTCATGCATGTGGGGGAGAGGGGGGCACAGCAGGTAAATTCAGAGATTGGATTGTGAGTGGTGGAATGGAGTGACACAGGGAAAAAGTATTGAACACTTCTGAAGTGTTTAAGGAAGTTTTGGTGGGTATTAAGGGTTATTGGGCTTTAAATAATTCCTGAAAGTTAAGAAAGCTTTTGTAAGAGGCCCTGGAGCTGTTCCTGGAACTGATCCTCACAAAAAATATATGGTGGAGAAAAGTAGCAAAAAAAAAGCAAATACACAAAAAAGAAAAGAAGAAACAAATAAAGAACACTCAACTAACCTAAATACACGAAAAAAAAAAAAATTAATCTCAAAAAATAAATTTTGCCTCATCAAATTCCTATCATCCCCAGATAAAACGTATCTGAAAATTCCTCATCCCTTGAAAGGAAGCGATTAGAAATTGTCATCATTGGGACACAAACAGCAATAAAAATCCATCAGTGCTTCTAACCCATCCACACTCTATGCAAAATTAAAAACAAAAAGTTTTGGCTGGAAATAGGCTTTAATTCATGCAAAGCACTCAAAAGTTGTTATTCTACTTTTAGGTAAAGCAACATTCTTCTTGACTTTGCTTCAAAATCTAAAAGTAGTATTCACAGTGCACAAGTAGTTGCTTCAGTTCTTTACACAGTGAGTTTTTATGTTACATTGCCATCTATTTCTTTTTAACAAGAACAGTCCTTGGTCCCATGGGTGCCTTTGACATATTTTTGCTAGAATGCAAACTCGATCTTTCTAAGCATATTTCATTAGATAACATTTCTGTCAGGGGATACACGCAAAGAGGCCATCTCAGGACACACAAGAGAGTATTCAGACACAGTCTGTGTGCATTTTCTGAAGATGAGACTTATTCTCACACAAGAGACACACAGATTTACACATAGAATAAAATCAATCAGTTCTGGGCAGTCCTTGCACGTCAAAGGAGAATGAAAAATATGTTTTTCAGGGAATATTTTATGACACTTTTAACAGGAAGAGCTGTATCTTGTGCTCAGGGAAAACATTGTCTCTCCATATGGGCCCCAGTCTTGAGATTTCCTGTTTAATTTCTTGACTACAAATATGCTGAGCATCCTTCTCTTGGAATAGCACTAGCACAATATTTGGAAAACTAAAAACAATGACATATCTACCAAACCAGAGTATGGTGTTTTGTATTAACAATTTAATGAATCAGTTCTAACACAAATGTTAGTACTGACTGATACACATTTTGAAAAAGATTTTCTCCTATTTACCCACACAAAATGCATATCTTTGCTTCATTTTTCAATGATTGATTTTGTTCAACTTTATTTTTTTTTTACTATTTATATAAAATATTTTCTTTACAAATAAACATTTAAAGTATACGTAATCCCAGTCACAAACATTTCATATAAGATTTATCACGCTAATTTATTTTAAAAAGTAATAATTATGCAACTTTTAATAAATAATACTTTGTTATCCTGCTATAACGGTGCTTGTTTTATGGACTTCCTTTAAAGCGGAGCGCCACCAGTTTTTAAACCCTATAAAAAAAAAAAGTACTCACCTTCCTCGATCCGAAACGGCAGTTTTTTTTTTTTTTTTAACTTACCTTTAGCTGTTCTTCTTTTTGCCATCCATCGCTTCCTGGTTCTTGGTCCCTCGGATATGGATGGGGATATTACGGCTATTATGTAATATCCCCTAGCCCGCACTGTCTCCTGGGAGCTTGTGTCATAGCTCCCAGGAGTCAGTGCGGCTGCCTGGCCCGAGATCGCGCGAGACTTGCAGGACTTTGACGCCGCCGCCGCCGTTGTGATGGCAACAGGAGCATGCGCGAGATTTCAATGAATGGGCGTCAGTGAAATCCAGGAAGAGAACGCCTGGAGATTTCACTCGCCCACAGCCAAGATGGAGAACCGCAACAGGTTCTTTCTAATGTCATATTTTACTAAAAAAAACGAAAGGCACTACTCCTGCAACCCGGACTGGTGAGTAATTTAATGCCAAAATATACTGTTTATTAAGGGCTTTAAAAAAAAAAAAGCATTAGGGGCAGTGGAGCCCCGCTTTAAGCCCCCATTAACATCGGCGCGATTTGACATGCGATTCGACTGGTCAAATTGGAGCCTATTGCCGGAAAAAGTAATGGCACCGATTTCCAAAAGTAATTTCTGCACTACTTTTTGCAACTTTGGGGGCAATTTCAATAGACATCTGTGCATGAACCCGCACAGATATCTTTCAAGTCGCCCCCAAAGTTAGACTGAAATGCGGCTTTGAAATCGGGCGAGTTCAGGTGAACTCACCCGATTTCAAAGCCATGTTCAGTGTGAACGAGGGCTAAGGGGTAAAAAGGCTAAAAACCTAATAAAAGTAAAAAAAAAAAAAAAAAAAAGGCTCTCTCCTTGTCTCCCAACTGGGCTCCTCTCACATGGCTTCGGTGTCAATTGCTTAATACACAGCATTGCTTTAGCAAAACCAAATGTCATTCATTTAGGGGTTCGATCTAAAAAAATTTAAAACAGAAAATGAGGTCCAAGAGGTATAAAAATAAAATAAAAACAGAACTCACCTTCGATCTGGATATGTCCTCAGCAATAGAGCTGTCCCCCAAAATATATGTCACCAGTATTTCAGCTGAATGGGATTAAGGATCATTTAACCCAATTCCTGTAAGCTTGGGTCATCATGGTTATGCCCTGGGGGGTGGGGAACATGTAATTATGCCATCATCACATGTCAAAAATGTTATCCTGGACAGCCCAACTATTTTTATGTGAGTTCTGCACTATCCGGGACTAAGGACCAGTCACCATTGCTGTAAGAAGGGCAGAGGAATGATCTGTGAATACTTCTGGAAAAAAAGGAAAGGTTGACCATATGCAATTTTCCCATGGGTTGAAGGAAAGTAAATCGCTTGATTTCTCCATCAGCACAGTCAGTGTTGATGGCGGAATCCCTCCCACTGCACTACTGTTTTTTGACAGCGGGAGGTTTCCCCTGTATCAGAATGCAATGATCACTGCTGACAGCTATAGCCAACGGCAGTGATCATTCAAAAAAAAATTACAGGCTGCTTGTGCTGACGTTGATCATTAGATCTAATTCAGTACAACACAGTCGGATTGAAATTCAGCCACTCACTGCTGAAAAAGCTTATTTTTGATCTGTCTATGGCCAGCTCAAGTATTATAGGATTTTTTTTTAGAATGTGGAGTTAGTACTGGGAAGTTCAGGGGGAGGTGGTCAGCTTTACAGTGGTTGAAAAGGCTGAAGGTCAAAAACCTTCTGTGTGCAGATGCCCCCCCTCCAATACTTACCTGAGCCTCCTCTCAATCCGGCAATGTCCACTAGAGCCTTGGCTCTCCAGGTACTCGCACCCCTGATTGGCTTTTGGCAGCAGGGGGAGCCATTGGCTGCTTGCTGTGGGGGGGGGGGCACCCTGGCAGGAGGGAGGGACCAGGAGCGCTGGCATGAAACCCAAGAAGAAGAGGATCTGCTCTGTGCAAAACCATTGCACAGAGTAGGTAAGTATAACATGTTTGTTATTTTAGAAAAAAAAAAAAACATTTTAGTATTGCTTTAAGCACTCATTTCTAGTTTATAAGACAATGTTGTTGTTTTTTTTTTTTGTATGCTTGTTCTCTGCCTCAATGTGAGCAAGAATGTTAACAAAATGCAACTAATTAAACCTTATATGTTACTAGATTGAGATGAAACAATAACATATACAGTATAGGGAGGGAGAAGTGTTATCAAGATAAGAGCAGTTTAAGGCTTTTACACACTGCATCAACATTGGAGAAATAATGAAACACTTGCTGAATGCCTAAGGAATTTGCTGAGTGTTTGTGAGGAATTTGCTGAGAATTTCCCTGGTGTTTAGCAGGTATTTAACAAAACCTCAAAATATTCTGTGAAAATGGAGGTGTTGTAAAAAAAATCCTCTTCTTCTACAAAGTTTAAAAATAGGTATTCTGGGTTAGAGAAGGGGAATTTATATTACAATCTTGTAAGGTCATAATTTGTGTCAGATTTCCATTACTGGAACCTGTTGGCACACAACTTTTGAATGTAAAGAAACAGCCATCTGCTAAGATCACCTCTTCACAGATCGTGTTCTTGTTTTACTGGTCTGATCCTGGTATACAAAAACAATGTGTAGATAAGAGTATATGATATGATTTTACATCTACCAATGATGGGGTAAATGTGTGGCTCATAGCTAAACAGGGAAAAAATAGGCATAGACTTATGCCCCGTACACGCGGTCGGAAATTCCGACTGAAAACGTCCGAACGGACCATGTTGTCGGAAAATCCGCCCATGTGTGGGCTCCATCTGACTTTTTCCGTCTGAATTTCTGACAACAAAATCCGATCAGACTTTTTCCGATCGTGTGTACAGAATTCCGATGGACAAAGTGCCACGCATGCTCAGATCAAATTACGAGACCAAAGCTATTGGCTAATAGCCTCTACGTAGTTCCGTCGTACGCAACGAACGTCACCACGTTCAGAATGATCGGATTTTCCGACAACTTTGTCCGACCGTGTGTATGCAACACCAATCCGTCGGAAAAAATCTGACGGATTTTGTGGTCGGAATTTCCGTCCGTGTGTACGGGGCATTAGTGTGGGTTCACTCAGGGGCGGCTTCAAAGTCGTTGTCCCCGTACAGCGCGACTTTAGCGCGGCTTGCAAAATGACTTCTGTATAGAAGTCAATGCAAGCCACTCTGAAGTCACCCCAAAGTAGTACAGGAACTTATTCAGTTGCAATGCATGAAGTGCATGGAGCACGACTTGTCAGGTGGGAAAGTTGCCTGACAGGTCGCCCCTGAGTGAACCTGCACTTAGGGTGGCTTTACACTGACCTGCAGGCTGAACAAAAACAATGTAACAGACCGCTAAATCTATGCTATACAATGCTGGGCTACTGTATTCTGCCAGCCACCAGTAGCACTGTGAGAATGCCACTCAGTGGCTGCAGTTATTTGGATACAGCTGGTGTTTTGCTCTCATGGATTCTTCGATTTTTCAATCATAGGATGTCAGGTGGGAACACGCCAGCAAGGGCTGAAATTTGTACAGTGTATGGCCAACTATACTTTGCCTTATGGTAAATCCATCCCTGATCATTGTAAAAAATGAATACTGTTCTCATGCAGACAAGAAATAGAGTGCAATCCTCAGAATTGCTGAAGTGGTGAGAGCTGGTGGTACATACAGGACCAGAATAAATGATCAAATAAAGTCAGGCCAGGGTGAAGCTTAGGGCTGGCAAAAGACAATCATAATTCCCTGGGACAGGTGGAAGGCAGAAAGCAGAAACCGAAAAAAAAAACTGGAAAAAAAACTGTAGCCAAAACCAACTGAAAAAGTGCTAGCCCAAAGCAGATGATGAGTTCTAGCTTCATATAACAGGAGAACAGGTCCAAACACACAATACCAAGCAAAAGGGACAGATGCGGACACATTTGAGAGTCTCTTAGTGCATTGATACCAATTTAAGCCCCGCTAATTAGGGTTAGGTGTTAAGCTGTAGTGTAACCACAAACAGAGCTGAGTATTTTCTTGCAGATACTACAGGCACTCATCTAGATACTGCAAATTTCAATACTCCTGAAAAAAGACAACAGGTATACATTTCTGAGTTGTTTGATACAATTTTTAGAAGGTATGTTAATGTATTTGTATTGGGCACCAAGCACTAACTAGGGACCAGGTACGTTACATTTGTAATTGTTTTTTTCTTACACAAACCAAGTGCCATAGTAGAATATTAATGTGAACAAATATATTTATTTACAGGAAAAACAGATGAGTTTCCAGGGCATCTGTTTGGGTTTAGAGCAACATGGAAAATGTTCTGCAAGCTTGCACTCTTATGCCCCGTACACACGATAGGATTTTCAGACGGAAAATGTTTGATAGGAACTTGTTGTTGGAAATTCCGACCGTGTGTAGGCACTATCAGACATTTTCCATCGGAATTTCCGTGACACAAAATTTGAGATCTGGTTCTCAAATTTTCCGACAACAAAATCCGTTGTCGGAAATTCCGATCGTGTGTACACAATTCCGACACATAAAGTTCCATGCATGCTCGGAATCAAGCAAAAAAGCAGCACTGGCTATTGAACTTAATTTTTCTTCGTTCGTCGTACGTGTTGTACCTCACCACGTTCTTGACGTTCGCAATTTTCAACCAACTTTGTGTGACCGTGTGTATGCAAGACAAGTTTGAGCCAACATCCTTCGGAAAAAATCAATGGATTTTGTTGTCGGAATGTCCGATCAATGTCCGATCGTGTGTACGCGGCATATCTGAAGCGAAAAAAATAAGTTCTTGATAGTACATGATCCCTCTGTAGAAGCTACTGTTATATCCATATCAGACTAATATAACATTTTGGGGTGCATTTAAATTTGAACACGCCTATTTCTGTTGCACAGTGTATATTTCAGCAATTCAAGGTAACCTTTTTTGGTATCCCTACTTTTGTATTATATTTACAAGAATTTCAAATGATGGGCAAATGTGACAATATGCTGGATAAATGCCTTAAAAAAGTACTTGTTTACTTTCATTCTACAGGTGCTCATTGCAAGTTAGGGTAGCCTTGCAATGATGTGGTGAAAGTTATCAACAATACACAATTTCAAAGGACAACATCTATTCTTGGCGTGCTCTATTTTTATAGTTTCATGGAAATTGACTTCAAAACATTTTATTCTTTTCAGAAAGTTACCATAGAATTCACTGTACCTCAAACTCACTGTTTGCCTATTTTGATAAGGACCAACCACAAACTATTGCCACAAATGCATCTCTTAGCCTGGGTTCACACTATAGCGAATTCGCAGCGGGACGAAATACTGCGAATTCGCAGGACATTTGAAAGCCCATTGTTTTCAATGGGGCACGTTCACACATGTCCGGTGCATGCACAATGCGAATTGACACAAACACGCAACCGTCCTTGGTGCGGATCAGGTGCGAATTCAGGCCCATTATCTTCTATGGGCACGCATCTGATTCGCACCTGGCTTGCGTTCTGAACAGAAATTCGCAAGTCATTGTACCACCTCTTTAGGGGAAGTCCACGCCCAATTTTTGAAAATAAAAACGGTATGGATTCCCCCTCCAGAGGCATACCAGGCCCTTAGGTCTGGTATGGATTTTAAGGGTACCCCCTACGCCGAAAAAACGGCGTGGGGGTCCCCCCAAAATCCACACCAGACCCTTATCCGAGCACGCAGCCTGGCAGGTCAGGAAAGGGGGTGGGGACGAGCGAGCGCCCCCCCCTCCTGAACCGTACCAGGCTGCATGCCCTCAACATGGGGGGGTGGGTGCTTTGGGGAAGGGGGGCGCCCTGCAGCCCCCCACCCCAAAGCACCTTGTCCCGATGTTGATGAGGACAAGGGCCTCTTCCCGACAACCCTGGCCGTTGGTTGTCGGGGTATGCGGGCGGGGGGCTTATCAGAATCCGGGAGCCCCCTTTAATAAGGGGGCCCCCAGATCCCGGCCCCCCACCCTATGTGAATGAGTATGGGGTACGATGTACCCCTACCCATTCACCGAAGGTGTAAAGTGTAAAGTAAAAAAAACACACATTTTTTTCAAAATAATTTATTGCACTGCTCCGGGGGTCTTCTTCCGTCTTGGGGGGTCTTCTCGCCGGACTCCTCCGCTATATTACCTAGCTCTTTTACCGAGCGGAGAAGCCCGGCTTTCTATTTCTTCGTCGCCGTCATCGTCTGGGGGTCTCGATCCGCCTTCGGGGGTCTTCCGGGGTCTCTTCTGTTCTTGCTGCTGTCGTCGCGTTCTGCGCCGCCTTTTTCTTCTTCTTCTTAAGATGTTGACTCGTCGCTCTCTCTGGCCAGAATGGCAGAGCCGCGCTGTGTTGGCACGCGTTCTGAACAGAAATTCGCAAGTCATTGTACCACCTCTTTAGGGGAAGTCCACGCCCAATTTTTGAAAATAAAAACGGCATGGATTCCCCCTCCAGAGGCATACCAGGCCCTTAGGTCTGGTATGGATTTTAAGGGTACCCCCTACGCCGAAAAAACGGCGTGGGGGTCCCCCCAAAATCCACACCAGACCCTTATCCGAGCACGCAGCCTGGCAGGTCAGGAAAGGGGGTGGGGACGAGCGAGCGCCCCCCCCCTCCTGAACCGTACCAGGCTGCATGCCCTCAACATGGGTGGGTGGGTGCTTTGGGGAAGGGGGGCGCCCTGCAGCCCCCCACCCCAAAGCACCTTGTCCCGATGTTGATGAGGACAAGGGCCTCTTCCCGACAACCCTGGCCGTTGGTTGTCGGGGTATGCGGGCGGGGGGCTTATCAGAATCCGGGAGCCCCCTTTAATAAGGGGGCCCCCAGATCCCGGCCCCCCACCCTATGTGAATGAGTATGGGGTACGAGGTACCCCTACCCATTCACCGAAGGTGTAAAGTAAAAAAACACACATTTTTTTTTCAAAATAATTTATTGCACTGCTCCGGGGGTCTTCTTCCGTCTTGGGGGGTCTTCTCGCCGGACTCCTCCGCTATATTACCTAGCTCTTTTACCGAGCGGAGAAGCCCGGCTTTCTATTTCTTCGTCGCCGTCGTCGTCTGGGGGTCTCGATCCGCCTTCGGGGGTCTTTCGGGGTCTCTTCTGTTCTTGCTGCTGTCGTCGCGTTCTGCGCCGCCTTCTTCTTCTTCTTCTTAAGATGTTGACTCGTCGCTCTCTCTGGCCGGAATGGCAGAGCCGTGCTGTGTTGGCACTTATATAGGGACAAGGGGGCAGGGTCACATGCTCATGTCACATGTCAATCTCGCTCCAAGCCCCCCCCGTGATTGTTAGGTACCTAAATTATGCGGATAAACAAGACATACTTCTAAAATTCAGCCTCCAGCGCAACCTCCAGTCTCTGAATGACCACCCATTACTATTTTTCGCTGATTACTCCATCGAAGTAATGCGACAACGTAAGGCTTTCTCTGCGGTCTGTTCGTCCCTCTACAACAATCACATGAAATTTTCTCTAGCATATCCAGGGATCCTACATATCCAACCTGCCACGGGTGAACGTGTTTCCTTCACCTCTCCATCCGAAGCGGAGCACTACCTCAACACGACACAACCTTCTGACATGGAACAGGAGGACTCTTCTACCTCTAACCAGTCTTCTCTATATAGGAAATCACCTCTGTCCTCCAAGGGCCACCTAAGTCCTCAAAAAAAACCTACAAAATGTTGCGCTTTGACCTTCCAGGTGACCGTTCTATGCACCATTGATTGCGTGTTCCTGCCAACTTACATGGTTTGCTCCTTCTCCATTTTTTTTTTTTATTAATCAAATTTTATTGTTTTTTCTTTCACATTTCCATTAAAAACCCTCTTAAATGGTTTATACACATATTTAACATGAAAACATCCTCATCTCTTTTTCCCCCCTCCCCCCCAAAAAAAATAAATAAAATAATATTATTTTACCTACACATATACATACGCTTCTTCACGCATACCCTCATATACTCCTCCCTCCCGTCCCTCCCCCCCCCCCCCCCCCCACCGGACGGGTCTTAGGTGAAAAAAAAAAAAAAAAAGAATAGAAAAAGAAAAAAACTGATTAATTTTCCTTTTGTTAAGTGTATGAGGCTTTTTAGGGCCATATTACTACCTTTTACTTTAGCCCCCTTTCTCCTTTATAATTTGTGGTAACACACAACGGAAAAAAAAAAATAAAAATTAGTTTGTGTTTCAGAGTTATATCCCAAGAGTAAAAAATAAATAAATAAATAAATTTAAATATCCCTAAAATCTCCATGTGGTATGTGTTTAGAATTTAATCCGTGGTATACTTCCCGTCTCAGTGGGAGGGGAGGAGAAAGGAGGGAGAGAGGGAACCAGGGAGGAAAGAAGAAACAAAACAAAACATAAAACAGGAAGATATTAAAAATTAAAATCTAAAAAAATAAAAAAAAGAAGAAAAAGGAATATTCTCTCCCCCACCCCCTCCCTCTGTTGCATCCAGGGTACGGTTGTTGTTATTCTATTTATTATTCAATCTCTGCTTTACACATTTCCCATTCTGTCCATATTTGCGCAAACCTCTCTTTTCTGCCTTCAATCCTATGTATCCTATGTATCCATCTCTCGGCCTCCATTATTCGATCAACTTCCTTCTTCCACTCAAGAATAGTTGGGCATTTGGACTGTTTCCATAGCCTCGGTATCAGTAATTTAGCTGCATTTAATAAGTGAGGCAAAATGCTCTTCTCCATTTGATCCTGATGGCTTAGACCCTCTCTTACCTAGTGGTCCTGACCTGCTACCTCTGACTCACCTCATTTGGTGAACCTTAATCTCTGTCGCATCTGTCCATCCCTAATTTACATGATAATTGTATGGGTTGTCCCTGCCTGAATTCTGGTTCCCCTTCTCCCTCCCCTTCTCCCCTCACCCCCTTCCCCTACCCCCTTATCTTTTCCTCTCCCCCTCCCTGATTTACTCCCTGATTTACTCCCTGATTTTCTCCTCTTTCCCTTGCCCCCCCATTTCCCTAGACCCCCTCCTCGGAGTTACCCCATGTTGTCCTACACTGAGGAGGTGCTCATTGGCAGGGAGTGTTCTAGGTGGTGGCTCCATGAGGAAAAAAGTGAAGTTCATGATGTTGTTGGAGGCCTGCCCTCCCGTTTGTTACTGTATTATGTATCTGGTCAGTTGATCTTTTATCTCTGATGATTCCAGATCCGATGGGGTGATGACTTCGGTAGTACTACCCCTGACCGGGCCATCTCACATCTACCTACTACTACCTCAGCCATGGCTCCTTCGGATGATGGGAATCACCTAAAGGTAATCTCGTGGAATGTCAAGGGGCTGTGCTCCCCTCACAAGCATATTCAGATATTGAGACACCTTAAGCGTCTGTGAGCAGATGTCGCTCTTGTACACGAGACCCACCTGGCTGCAGACTACCTTCCTTCGCCTGTGCAAATTATGGGTAGGCGAGGCTTTTGGTTCACCAGCTGTGGGGCATGAAGCTGGGTTTGCTATTCTACTGCACAAAAATCTCCACTATACCATTCGCTCTATTGAGACAGACTCGGAGGGTCACAGACTTACTCTCCACCTGACGGTCGCTACACGTGACATTTTCTATATCTAATGTCTATGCTCCTAACTTCCTGGAACAGCCCTTCTTTCAGGATCTCACTTCTTGGGTCTTACAACTTCCTGAACACTTAAACCTTATTGGGGGGGACTTCAATACGGTCATGCACACGGCTGAAGACTGTACCTCAGGTCCTGCAAGCCGAGCCCACACAGGTGACTCTCCCACCATGCTAGCTCAATTGGCCTCCTCGCTCCTCCTTACGGATATTTGGCACGTCTCCCACCCTAACCGATCAGGAATTTACCTTTTTCTCAACCCCCTCACAAAATCTTTTTTGCTCGCCGGGTACACTCCCTTTTGTGTCCTCGTCGATCATCGAAGACATGGTCATCTCCGAGCACTCCCCTATTAGTGTCCAGATCTCTGGGTATTTAACCTCCCGCAGCGTAGGCACTTGTCGCTTCTAATCTTTTTGGCTGACAACACTGATTTCCAACACACTCTTTACACAGCCTGGGCTGAATTTACAGAAACCAATGGGGCTCATCTCTCCACCCCTAATTTGTTTTGGGAGGCGGGGAAAGCTTTTCTAAGAGGACGCATTATCTCCTATACTGCTTAACTCAAGAAACAAACTCGTCTCCAATATCTGAAGGCCAGTGATTCCCTATGCCTGGCGCACAAAGCCTTAACTTTAAACTATAACGTAGCCAATACGCTTGCATGGCAAGCCGCTAAGCATGCCATTGACCACTGGTCTGCACAGCAGTTTATTAGACAATCCTACTATGATCTTCAGTTTCATAGATACGTCAATAAGGCAGGCAACCTCTTAGCGAAGTTATGTTCGGAGCACCACTGGACGACTCATATTGGAGCGTTACGCTCCCCAATGGAGATATTACTAATGTGCCCTCTGATTAGTGCCATCCTCACTAATTATTACACCATCCTTTACTCGGAAGACCCTATTTACTTGAAAGCAGCAAAAAAACACTTGCGTCAATTAAACTGCCTAACCTATCTCCTGACCAGCTGGAGAAATTAACTGCCCCCATTTCCCCTGAAGACATCTACCATCAAATCCCTCTCTACTGGAAAAGCCCCCGGCCCCGATGGCTTTTCAGCAGAGTTCTATAAATTGACATCCGAGTTCATTCCTGATACCTTGTCCCATGTTTACAAAGCAATGTGGGCCAAGGGCCCATACCTTCCCTCGGGTGCTCAGGCACACATGAAACTCATTGCCAAAAAGGGAAAAGACCCCCTTCTCCCGGGTTCATATAGGCCTATATCCCTAATCAACATTGATGTGAAAATTCTCTAGAAAATTGTTGCGTCCCATCTGGCACTTATCCTTCCATCAATCATCCATCAGGCCCAATCAGGTTTTTTCCCAGGGCGGTCTGCCACACTCAACATCTGTAAAGTCCTCCTGGCCCTTGAATTTGCTAAGACGCACCCTGACCATGATACAGACATTATCTCGTTGGATGCAGAGAAGGCTTTCGATAACATCAGCTTCTCTTGGCTGTTCATGGTCATGAGAGTGGTCGGCATGACTGGTTCCATATTACAATTTGTCCAAAAGATGTACTCCTCACCAATGGCCCACCTCGTTACTCCTAATTTCATGTCCCCTGACATCCCACTCATTAAAGGCACTCACCAAGGCTGCCCTCTATCCCCTCTATTCTTTAACGTTGAACCACTCTACAGACTTTTAAATTCACCATCAGGGGTCAGTGGTGTGACGGTAGGCAATCAAGTCGTACGCTCAGCTTTATTCGCCGACAACGTTCTTCTATTTTCAACCAACCCCTCTTCAGATATTTCTCTCCTCCGAGACCTGTTTGCGACCTTCCGGGCCTGTTCGAGACTCTAGATTAATTTTGACAAGAGAAAAATTTTGACTCTCAATCCACAGCTGGCTCGAGTCTGGTTGGACTCATCCCCATTCATAGTAGCAAAACATCATATTACCTACCTAGGTATTCGCATTGACAGAGAACCCTTCTCTTTATATAGTCTGAATTACCCCCCGGTGATAGCCAAGATTGCACAGGAATTGGAAGCATGGGCGGATCTACCTCTTTTACTAATTTGGAGATGCCATCTCCTTAAAATGGTCTAGTTTGATAGACTATAGTACCCACTACAGACCCTTCCTCTATTATTTAAACATACTGACGTCCAAAAGATAAACACTGCACTGCTCATGTTCATTTGGCGCAGCAAAAAAAACTCGAATTGCGATTCAAAAACTCTGTCTCCCAAAGAGTGAAGGTGGAGCGGGCCTGCCCAATATTAGATTTTATAACCTTTGCTGCATATTGAGACAAGGCATTGATTGGTTATCCAAAAATTCTCGTTACTCTAACTACATGCTGGAGGGCACCCTGGTGTCCCTGTATAATCTCCAGGCTATCCTTCACTCAAGGCTACACATCCTACCCCAGCCCTTGAGATCCAACCTCCTAATTAGGGACACACTTATTGCCTGGAGAGAAATACAGAGGCTCCTGTGTCTACCCTACACCATCTCATGTCACCTCCCCATACTTGGCAACCCAATGTTTCCCTTCTATGAATAAATAACAAGGCCTTTGCTTAATGGTTATCCTTTGGCCTATCAACCATCTCTAAAATCTTTGATCATGTCCTAGGAACTTTTAGACCCTTCTCGGAGGTGACCAAACAGTACTCCCTTCTGCAGTCACAAGTGCTTCACTACTACCAGCTAACCAGCTACCTCAGATCCTGCTTCAGCTACCTCAGATCCTGCTTCAGCCCGCACCAAAACCCTCGGCAATGCTCTTTTATTGATGCCCTAAAAGACCAGGACCAGTATACTATATAAGAGATATACTCCAACCTCATTACACACAAGGCTTCAAATTATCACATTGTTCCCTTCAAACCCTGAATATCTCTCCTCAACAACCAAGACGCACAGGAGAAAATCCTTGTGGGGTATCAAAAAGTCCGCTCTCTGATGACCTGCGAAACACGGAGAGAAACCCAATTCAAAATCGCCCACCAAGCATATCTCCCATTTCACCACAGCAAAATTGACTTCTCTCTCTCCTCATGCCCCTGGTGTGCTACTCCCAGACCATTTGTTTTCCACAGACTGTGGACATGTCAAGCAATCTCCACCTTTTTGGGATCAGGTATTGAAATACATTGATAAGACCCAGAAATTTCTTCTACCTAAGGACCCTTTGTCTTTTCCTCTGCGACACCTCACAGGCTTCCTCTTCAATGCCTACATGTGACTCTCTCCCTCAATGGGTCCATATCTGCCTTCTGACTGCTCGCAGAGCACTAATGCAAGCTTGGATCCACCCTTCCCCTCCTCAAATTGCTTCGGGTGAAAAAAGCGCTCCAAACCCTATTCCACATTGATAAAAGTGGACTCTATCATCCAACATTCTATATCACTAAAACATTTTATTACCAGATGGTGTAGCTTTATAGAATATTCTTTCTCTCCAGAAGAGATCTTTTTTTGTATGACTCCCTTCCGCTATAAGGACTGGTACCTGCGTGCAGACCTTGACAATACCCTGGGCAAACTTAAGATCCAGGTCTCCTCTACCTCCTTGAAACCCAATATCCCCTCCCCTAGGCATTCCATCTACTCTATGTGATCAAGAAGTACCTTATTTGATGTGATATGTTCTCTATTTCTTCATAACTTTATCAATCTTTCTATCCGTCCCTGGTGGAACGGTCACCTGCTTCCACTCCTTAGGTCGCCTTGTTGGTAGAATCATTAGTTAGTCACTGTTGTTAGACCAGATACTATACTACTCATATAAATGTTTGTAGGCTCCAAGTCACACAATTCTATATTGCTTGTTATGTCGTACTATGTCTTTTACTTTGTTACACTTGCTGGCATACTACTTCTGATTCAAAAATGTTATACTTTTGTATGAAAACTTAATAAATATGTATAAAAAAATATATATACTGTGTGTATGTATGTATATATGTGTGTGTGTGTATATATATATATATATATATATATATAGATATATAATCTTTGCACTGCGTTTGTTGCCTGCTACTATGTGACATCTGTAGAAGGAACTCTGTGTAAATTGACAGAAATGTATTTTTTATTTATTTATTTATTACAGCCATTTATATAGCATAGATAATTAATATACTATGCATTAGCAATTTCAAATTTTAGAACTTTATTTATATACATAAAGTACATTTGAAGTACATATGAAACACAAGCCATTTTTGGAATCACTAACCAAATATATACTTGTATCTCCAGTTATGTCACAGCACATGCTTTGTTGAAGTGCCATTTTGAATGACTTTTATGTAAACCTGGAAAATACAATCTGGTAATGCTCTGAGCAGCGTACACTTCATTGGCTTCATTGGACATTTTGATGTCTTTTTCAAGTTCAGCTCTAAATGTCACTCAGATGTGACAGGCACCCTGTTGGGTGAAATACTTCAGAGGGGAGAACACATGGGCAGGAATGTCATAGTGATTGGCAGCTCCATTAAACCTGAACTAATGTAATGTCATCATTGGTGATGCGATGACCTTTTCATGTGTTGAAGCATGGATGGCTCTGTATGTCACCTGAAGGCAAAGCTGAAGGCATTTGTCTTGAAAGTGGAAGAGATGACAAATACACGCTTTCAAATATAAAGCATTAAACCCCTAAATTTGTACAAATTAACCACTTATCTTAAAAGTTTTAGAAAATGTCAAAACAGTTCAAAACTCCACATTCACGTAATCTCTTTCCACCCTGGTATCCCAATTTGTTCCCCAAAAAAAATGAAATACAGACTTCAAATATTTGGTAGAAATTTTCTAGTGTCTGGACAGTATTTGATCACTTTAATTAGCAGAAAATGTAAAGATCTCTGCAATGTGGACCTCTGCTGCCAACGGGACCATTGTGGTCTGAAGACACTGCATGCAGCGTATCAGCTGTGGTAAAAGTACCAGTCATTTTGGTACCACATGAGTGAAGAAACATATGACTTTACAACAAAAAGCTGTGTGAGAACAGCATACCAGGTGGTACCAGTTGGAAGCAAAAGGCCTATACCTATGTCAGGACAAGGTCCTTAAGTACCCTTTGTCCAGCCCTGTCTGCATTCCTTCTTACTTTACACCCTCCCTGCTTTCCGCAAGACTCACCATCTGCATCCACTGCATCATCTTCAGCCTCAATATAGGGGATGATAGGGAGGAAAGTCAGGAAAGGAGTTTGAGAGGCTTAGCTGAAGGCACATCAAGCTGGGAATAGTGTCAACATGAGGCAACGCTTTATGTCACCTAACCCCTCTCCACTGTCTCCACCAGCATCCTTAACCTGGCAGGTATCTCTTCTGCAGCTGCTGGAGTGGGAGAAAGAAATGTTCCCTAAGCATCACTATGTCCAGTGTCTTGATGCCAGCTTAGCAAAACTGCTCACTTTACAGTTGCTCCAATTCCAGGTGGGGTTGGTCCTCTTTTCCAGTTCATGGCCTGTGCTGCACCATGGTAGCAGGTACCCAGCTGCCATTTTTTGCCAAGAAGCTCATGCCTGCTTTCTACCAGCATGTGCAAAGCCAAAGTCTATGTATCGCTCGACCATGCTAAAAGACAAGTGGTCCAGCAAGCAATGGGAGGAATGGTTTATAAAGTTCACAGCATACTAGGTAAATTTGATGGTGGTTGGGAAGGATACAGGATGGGGCTTTGTGCTGAAGCTGGTGGGGCCACGCTGTATCTTGTTTCTTGATGGCCACCTCTCCCTTCTTTACCTCAATGGCCTCAGTCAGTGACTCCTCAGAATCACCCCACATTTCACAATGACCTGTGGCAGGCCATAGTGCATGGCCACTTTTGGTGGTCATAGCCACTGAGTGTTCACCTGGCCAAAATGCACCATCAACAAAAGCTTCCTGCCAACCGCCTGATATATGATACATCCACATGCAGGTACCTCACATTGGTCATGCTGCAGTGGCACCAGTAGTGCAGGGCCATCATCCACATCAGTGCCCTCTGGTCTTGCCCTCAAGACCTTACAAAATCTTTTACCATCAAAGAGGTGACCAAAATGGTGTGTTGCAATGAGGTGGAATTAGCAACACAATCCCTGCAGGAGCATGCACTGCGTATTAGATGTAGCACCCTGGTGTTTAGGTAGGGTTGCTAACAAATTTAGTTTGCCAGGTAGTAATTGTCCTGGTCAATTGTTAGTAGATCCACTGATTCCTCTCTAATTCTGGAATTGCTGCACCTTTTCTGGCTGGTGACATTAGATTGACAAGGGCTCTGCAAGATCAGATTATAAATGGATGGGTGTCTCAGCCAATTGGCAGGGGATTCTTTAGCCCCTTGGCCTGCTGGGAGAACCTATTTATTGGGGTGGAGACTGGTGATTGGGGTTCTGTGCCACCTAGAGAGAGTGGATGTGTGAAATGTCGCCTATTGTCCCAGGAAGCCTGAGGCCTATCACAGGGATACCTGGCTGTTAGGCTGCCTGAGGCCTATGCAGGAGCAGGAGATGCAGCGTAGGGACTGCAGGATTGGAGTCCAACCGAGTTGCGAAGGTTCAGTTGGATGGGCAAACTAGTTGTGGTCGGAGGTAAAATGGAAGCAGTTGCCACTAAGGGACCATCCACCTTGTTACCGGAGACCACTGTGAGTAAGTTTGAGCAAGTACCAGAGCAGTCTTCTCACCAGCCAGGGATGATGAAGAAGTGGAAAAGCTTCAGCGAGTACCAAGCCAGGGACCCAGCAGGTTAGTGAGGGTGACGCTTGAGGAGATTCAGTGACGATTGGATCTGGAAGTCTAGTGAGAGACTGCAAGCTCAGCGAGTGAAGATCTACAGTGGGATACTGTGAGATTAGAGAATAACTATTCTGTGTAACCAAGAGTTATGTGCAAATACCTTTAGTGACTGTTACAAGTTCAGTTGCCATAGGAGACAGCGGCCCTACCTTTACAGACATGGCAACCTGCTGGAGGCCTTTCTCCGTATAGCTGTCTACCTATAGAGTCTCGGATTCTGTCAATTAGCATTGCTTCTACTCAAGGGTGTCCTGGCCCTAACCAGCTCTCCCACAGTTCTTGTTAAGAGACAATAAATCTCTTGTTCGCATTCAAAAAGTGACTGTCGCCCACCATTTCATCTTGCATTACACCCACCATGCCTGTTAACCCACCTCTACAATGAAGGATGTAAGCTCTCCCTAACTCTTGCGGTCACCATTAGACTTCTGGAGGCCCAGGACCTTGCTACATATAATAGACTAGGCACTGGAGGCACATTAGCATGAGAAAGAGGAGGGCTTCCTCTTGTCACAGAGCAAGCAAGACCCTTTCCCTAATGCCTCTATACCTGTGAGGCATCAGGAGGATTAGAAGAAATACAGGAAGGAAGAGGAGGTTTGGAGTGTTGCACATTTAGTTGAAGGGGCTTGGGGTGCTAACAGTAAGGAAGTGGGGGTTGGAGGTGTTTGGTAGTGAGGAGTCAGAGGGGAGAAATCTGGGGCATAGCTTCAGAGGAAAATTATGCTGGTGGTTAGGGGGAGTAATAAGGTGGTGGCAATGAGGAGGAGAATTCATTTTTTGAGGTGGCTTTAAGAAAGATATTTCACCCCTCCCTAACCCAAGGAAAGAAGTATACAGTATATCACAAAAGTGAGTACACCCCTCACATTTTTCAAAATATGTTATTATATAGTTTCATGTGACAACACTAGGGGTTAGGCGAACACCCCCCCCCCCCCCCGGTTCGGTTTGCAGCAGAACATGCGAACAGGCAAAAAATTAGTTTGAGCGCTCAAACACCGTTAAAGTCTATGGGACACGAACGTGAAAAATCAAAAGTGCTAATTTTAAAGCCTTATGTGCAAGTTATTGCCAAAAAAAGTGTTTGGGGACCCAGGTCCTGCCCCAGGGGACATGAGAAAGTTTTTAAAAACTGCATTTTTTTGGGTAGCAGTGATTTTTAAATGGCGTAGGGGTTCCACAGGCCCCTAGGCACTATATCGTCTGAACAGAAAACTGGGCCTCTGGTGTTGGTGGTAGCAGAACACTGTAGGCCCTCACAGTTACTCTTGTTGGGTGCAGGAACGGGCTCTGCGTTGAAATATTATATCAAGAATTGTAATTATATGCCCCTGTTGAACAGGGGCAGAAAAATTGGGCCTTTGGTGGGGGTGGTGGTGCCACAACACTGTAAGCCCTCACAGTTACTCTTGTTGGGCGCAGGAACGGGCCCTGCGTTGAAATATTATATTAAAAATTTTAATTATATGCCCCTGTTAAACAGGGTCAGAAAAATTGGGCCTTGAGGCCGTGGTGCCACAACACCGTAACCCCTCACAGATATTCTTGTTGGGCGCAAGAAATATTCTTGTTGGGCGCAAGAACGGGCCCTGCTTTGAAATATTATATCAAAAATGTTAATTACATGCCTTTGTTTAAGAGGGGCAGAAAAATTGGGCCTTTGGTGGTGGTGGTGCCACAACACTGTAAGCCCTCACAGTTACTCTTGTTGGGTGCAGGAATGGGCCCTGCGTTGAAATATTATATTAAAATGTTTAATTATATGCCCCTGTTAAACAGGGTCAGAAAAATTGGGCCTTGGGGCCGTGGTGCCACAACACCGTAACCCCTCACAGATATTCTTGTTGGGCGCTTGTTAAACTAGGGCAGAAAAATTGGGCCTTGGGCGGTGGAGGTGGTGCCACAACATTGTTAGTCAGCATAGGCAGTCTTCAAGGCATTGCGCGGAGCGGCCCAAGAAGAGACGCCGACGCCGTGGAAGAAGATGCCGGACGAGAAGACCAGAGCAAGAAGAAGCGGATCGGAAGAAGAAGATGGAAGAAGATGCCGGAAGGAAAAGATGAAGAAACTGAAGGATGAAGAAAGTAAGAAGACCAGAAGAAAGAAGATGAAAGAAGATTTTAATAAAGGAATTGTCAAAGACCGTCTCCTGTCATTTTTTGCACTTTTTTGGTGAAATGGTAGGGGTACTTTTATACCCCCTTACCATTTCACACAGGGGGGGGGTGGGATCTGGGGGTCCCCTTGTTAAAGGGGGCTTACAGATTCTGATAAGCCTCCCCCACAGACCCCCACAACCAATGGCCAGGGTTGTGGGAAGAGGCCCTTGTCCTCATCAACATGGGGACAAGGTGCTTTGAGGGGTCACAGACCCCCAAAGCACCCTCCCAATGTTGAGGGTATGTGGCCTGGTATGGTTCAGGAGGGAGGGGCCTCTCTCATCCCCCCTCTTTTCCTGCGGCCTGCCAGGTTGTGTGCTCGGATAAGGGTCTGGTATGGATTTTGAGGGGGACCCCACGCCATTTTTTCTTTTTGGCCGGGGTTCCCCTTAAAATCCATCCCAGACCTCAAGGGTCTGGTATGGATTTTGAGGGGGACCCCACACCATTTTTTTTTGGCTGGGGTTCCCCTTAATATCCATAGCAGACCTGAAGGGCCTTTTTTTATCAATGGCTTTTTTTTTATCAATGACTTTCAATGAATGACTGTTCTCTGTGTTACGGGAGCCGACAATTCATTAGCTGCGAGTGATTTTAAATAGCTTTTTTTCCTGCAAAAATGACACTTGCAGGGACAGTTCTAAGCACATGAAACATGCGCCCCTTTCACAGGCATACTATAGACACCCCCCAGGTACGAAATTTAAAGGAATATTACACTTTTATTGTCTCACTTTAAGCATTATTAAAATCACTGCTCCTGAAAAAACGTCCGTTTTAAAAAAAAAAATTGCATTGATACATGTCCACTGGGGCAACACTTTTTATAACAATAACATGCATATTGGCCGTTATAATTAGCACTTTAGATTTCGAACACTCGTGTCCATTGTAATTAAAAGGGTTCTTAAGTTTTAGGTAAATTTTAGGTCCGTTCGTGGGTTCTGGTGTGAACCGACCCCGGGGGTGTTCGGCTCATCCCTAATCAGTAGCCACTGGCATGGTAAAAAGAACCCAAGCTCCCCTGACCCTGTCCTGGTGCCATACTCAAACAGGTACCCATTGATGGCCCTCTGCTGTGTGTGCAGCCACTGCAGCATTGCCAAACGTTGAGTTCCACTTGGTGGGCAAGTCACAAATGAGGCAGTTGGAGGGCAGGTTGCATTCCCTTTGAAGGTCAGCCAGCCGAGCGCTGGAATTGTATAACCAACAGAAATGACCACAGACTTTTCTGGCCTGCCTCAGGAGATCCTATAAGCCTGGGTACCTGCTCGAGAACCGCTGCACCACCAAATTCAGGACATGTGCCAAACATGGAACATGAGTCAAGTGTCCCTGTCCTAGGGCGGAGAGAAGGTTGGTGCCTTTGTTACATACAATCATTCCTGGCTGAAGCTGGAGTGGCGTCAACCACCTCTGAGCCTGCCCCTGCAGAACTGACAGAATCTCTGCCCTAGTGTGGCTCCTGTCCCCTTGGCAGACTAACCCAAGCACCACATGGCATCTTTTAGCCTGATTGCTTGCGTAGCCCCTTAAACACTTATGGAGCACTGCTAGTTCAGAGGACAAATCTGCAGAAGAGGCCATGGAGAAAGAAGAAGAGGAGGGGGTGGAGGAGAGAGCTGTGGCAGAATCACAACTAGCATTTTGGAGGCATGGTGGCAGAACAAGCTCCAACAACACTGAACCCTGTCTTGCATCCTTCCCAGCTGCCAGAAGAATTACCTAGTGCGCCGTGAAGGAAAGGTAATGTCCTTGCCCATGCCTGCTGGACCATGAGTCAGCAGTAATATGAACCTAACTGCTGACTGTCCTGTCCAACGAGGCCAAAACATTGCCTTCCACATGCCGGTAGAGAGATGGAATGGCCTTCCGTTAAAAGAAATGGCATTTTGGAACCTGCTACTGAGGTACAGCACACTCCACAAATTCACAAAAGGGGAAAGAGTCTACTAGCTGAAAAGGCAGCAGTTGCAGTGATAGCAATTTGGCCAAGCTAGCATTTAGACGCTGAGCATGTGGATGGCTGGGACTGAATTTCTTTTTACGGTTCAGCAACTGGGGTAGGGAAATTTTCCTGCTAAAATCAGATGGTGGTGTACTGCTAGCAGATTGGGACACCTATTGCTATACCTTCATTCCTCTCAGTGCAGGTTTTTGAGAGGACTGAAGGTATAGTAGGTTTGGTGATCCCAGATGAGGAGCAAGGAGAAGTCCGCCTTTTTCTTTGAATAGTGATTGTAGGTCTTTCAAGTGCCGTTGCCAATGGACTGCATGGCAGGTCATCATATGTCTGGACAAGCATGTGGTGCCCAAGCGGCTGCTGTTCTGGCCACGCTTGATCCACTTAAGACATAGGTTTCAAACAGCAATGATGCGATCTGCTGCACACTTGTTGAAAAAGGCCCACACCAAGGAACTTTTAAAAGTCAGCGGGGATTCAGCAGCGTTCTGCACCTGCGGAGCTCTGCAGTGTGATGCAATAGGGTGGCTGCCCTAATCTGCCCCCTGGAGGACATCTCGCCTCATTGGAGTTATGTCTCCTCCTCCTCAATTCTCTCAGGCACCCAAGTACAGTCAGTGACCTCATCATCCCCTCCACCCTCAGCACTGGAGCAAACTTGGCAGTTTGCTGCAGCTGGAGGAACATGAATGACAGTTTCTTGTCCTTCTGTGGGACCCCCCTCTCTCTAGGCTCACGTTACTCCCTTCCTCAACCTGGGAGCCAACATAGGAGCCTTCACATCACTGCGCATCCTCCAGCAGCATGTATCCGACACTGTGATTGAATAATTCTGGGGACTCCTCCATGCTTGATGGTGGGGCTACGGAAGGAGTGACTGTGAGCAAGGAGCTGGTGGAATAGGCCGCTTTGGCAGCTGCATTGGAAGGCAAACTACTCTGAGCCTGGGTGGTAGAGGATGAGGACGGCTTTTTTATCCACTCCACCAACTCTTCTGCATGTTGTGGCTCAATAACACGGCCAGCAGCAGAAAAAAAGGACAAGCGTGCCCCACGGCCACCTTTAGAGGATGCACCATGTCCACGACCACCACTGTTGACTGTAGACACAGAGGCTGCTTGCCCTCTTTTAGTGGCCTGTGAGCGTCTGCCTCTCCTTGGTGGCCTTCCGGACATGATGTATTTTTTGTTTTGCAACACCACACTACACTGTATTAGATACTGTGTACACAGCCTGAACTGTATTAGTAACTGTACACACTGTATAAGATACAGCCTGCACTGTATTAGCAACTGTACAATGGCTACACTGTATTGCATAGTGTGTACACCACCAGAAATATGTACACACTGTATTAGATACTGTGTACATCGCCTGAAGTATATTAGAAACAGTACACCACCAAATTCACTGTAGATATATGCTACACTGGATGCAGAGTATATATATATATATATATATATATTGTGACAATCCGGGGTGATTAGGTACAAGTGGTGCATGCGATTTTCCAGAAACGTGCCACCCCAGACTGTGTTTTAAGGGCATGCCAGCCCACTTTTATTTAAAGGAAACAAAAAAGTTCAAACAAACAGAAATCCCTTGCAGGGGGTTCCACCACCACTGTATTCCAAAACAATAGCCTCCTGGATTACTCACTGTCAGCTTCGTGCTGCTTTTGTCACAGGCTACACCTGCCTGCTTCAGACTGCCACCTGCAGTCCTAGGCTCCTAGGCTCCGAGACCTCTTGTCTCTTTCTCCTGGAACTCTCCTGGCCAGACTTCCTGTCTGCTGGGCGGAGCTGTCTCCAAGTCTGAGCACAGACTTCTCTTCCTGGGATGTTTTTGAACCCAGCCCACAGGTGTGTAATCAGTATTCCTGCCAAAATCAGGCATATACTGCTTATTTGCACCTGTGAGATGGGGTCGCATCTCCACATATCCTCCCCCCGGTTTCGCACCGGAGGGAGAAATACAAAACCCTTCTTCCTAAAGGGGCACTCCACCCACCTCTTTTCCGGGTATGCTTCCATGCGGACTTCTTCCTAATTTTTGGGAGCTCACATTTCTCACCTCCCCCAGATCTACTCTGACAAAACTGTAGGGGTCCTACTTTGACATCTGTCTTAACTTTACCCAACACTTTTTGTTTTTCAGGTTCGCTGATACCTGCGTAGTTACCCCTGGCAACCGCTTTCTCAAAATTACCCAGTTCAAAACCACCAGGAACTCTGGTCCCATCACTTGCTAGGACAGTGTCTGAGGAGGGACCACACACAGGGAAGCAGTTACTCTCTATGGGACCTTCCCACAGTTTCACATCGCCCCCAGTTGTCCAACACTCCATCAGTGACTGTTCTTGCACAACACTTTTTTCCACACCAGTTTTCACCATTCCTGTTACCGCTGGTATTTCCGATACCTCTGCCTTGTCTAACAGGGCTCCAGAGTGCTTATCATACACAATCTTTGTATGTAGCAATCCAGTACATTGTGAGACAACTTTCCACATCAATACAAAACATTGCATTAAACGATTTAAGCATTTGCGATTTCTGCACAGTATAGCCTGCAATATCCAGCGCCAATCAGCCATTCCCCATGATACCAGTTCTCCAAACACAGGAGAGGATGGCAGGATATATACTGGCTGTACACTCCATGATGCTAACATTTCATTAAGCATGTCTGTCACAAAATACACATTTTCTCTTTTTATCATTGTGGACACAATTTCCTCTGTGCGTTTACACACGCTGAGACCTTCAATCATGAGAGGATTAGTCTCTGCAACAACCCGTGCATCTTGGCCTATAGGCTGTTCTGCAGACACCTCTCCTGGCACAGCAGCCATAGCATCCACTACTCTTTTAGCCACAAAAGCTTCTTCCAGCATTGCTATTAGTCTCTTGGCCAAGTCATCCCAGTAGGTATTGCTCTGTTGGGCTACATCATCCAAATGAGACATAGACAGACCAAGAGGCTCAATAGCATCTGAAACAATGCTCTTGTCAGTTTTACACTTCTCAGCATTAAACACATCACTTTGTTTTACCCTGCATTGTGGCAACTAGGGATGAGCCGAACACCCCCCCGTTCGGCTCGCACCAGAACCCGCGAACGGACCTAAAGTCCGTGCGAGCTTTAGAACCCTATTAGTTATAATGGATGCGAACGTTCGAAATTAAAAGTGCTCATTTTAAAGGCTAATATGCATGTTAATGTCATAAAAAGTGTTTTGGGGACCTGGGTCCTGCCCCAGGGGACATGTATCAATGCAAAAATTTTTTTTAAAAACGGCCGTTTTTTCAGGAGCAGTGATTTTAATAATGCTTAAATTGAAACAATAAAAGTGTAATATTCCTTTAAATTTCGTACCTGGGGGTGTCTATAGTATGCCTGTAAAGGGGCGCATGTTTCCCGTGTTTAGAACTGTCTCTGCGCAAAGTGTCATTTTTGAAAGTAAAAAAAGCTATTTAAAATCACTCGCGGCTAATTCAATAACCAGGCCCTTCAGGTCTGGGATGGATATTAAGGGGGATCCCAGCCAAAAAAAATGGCGTAGGGTCCCCCTCAAAATCCATACCAGACCCTTGAGGTCTGGTATGGATTTTAAGGGGAACCCTAGCCAAAAAAAATGGCGTGGGGTCCCCCTCAAAATCCATACCAGACCCTTATCCGAGCACGCAACCTGGCAGGCCGCAGGAAAAGAGGGGGGGACTAGAGCGGCCCCCCCTCTCGCCTGAACCGTACCAGGCCACATGCCCTCAACATTGGGAGGATGCTTTGGGGGTCTAAGACCCCTAAAGCACCTTGTCCCCATGTTGATGAGGACAAGGGCCTCTTCCCCACAACCCTGGCCGGTGGTTGTGGGGGTCTGCGGGCGGGGGGCTTATCGGAATCTGGAAGCCCCCTTTAACAAGGGGACCCCCAGATCCCGGCCCCCCCCTGTGTGAAATGGTAAGGGGGTACAAAAGTACCCCTACCATTTCACCAAAAAAGTGGCAAAAATTGTAAAAATGACAGGAGACAGTCTTTGACAATTCCTTTATTAAAATCTTCTTTCTTCTTTCTTCATCCTTCGGATTCTTCATCTTCTCCTTCCTTCATCTTCTTCCATCTTCTTCTTCCATTTTCTTCTTCCTCCGATCCGCTTCTTCTTGCGCTGGTCTTCTCGTCCTTCTCGTCCGGCATCTTCTTCCGTCGGCGTCGGTGTCGGTGTCGGTGTCTTCTTGGGCCGCTCCGCGCAATGGGAGGCTCCCGCTGTGTGAGGCTCCGCTCCATCTGACAGGTCTTTTAAAACGGAGGGCACCTGGTGACCCCGCCCCCCTCTGACGTCATGGGGAAAGCCATCATGGAATTCCCCATGACGTCCCTGTGCGTCAGAGGGGGCGGGGTCACCAGGTGCCCTCCATTATAAAAGACCTGTCAGACGGAGCGGAGCCTCACACAGCGGGAGCCTCCCATTGCGCGGAGCGGCCCAAGAAGAGACAGAGACACCGACACCGACGCCGACGGAAGAAGATGCCGGACGAGAAGGACGAGAAGACCAGCGCAAGAAGAAGCGGATCGGAGGAAGAAGAAAATGGAAGAAGAAGATGGAAGAAGATGAAGGAAGGAGAAGATGAAGAAACCGAAGGATGAAGAAAGAAGAAAGAAGATTTTAATAAAGGAATTGTCAAAGACTGTCTCCTGTCATTTTTACCATTTTTGCCACTTTTTGGTGAAATGGTAGGGGTACTTTTGTACCCCCTTACCATTTCACACAGGGGGGGGGGGCGGGATCTGGGGGTCCCCTTGTTAAAGGGGGCTTCCAGATTCCGATAAGCCCCCCGCCCGCAGACCCCCACAACCACCGGCCAGGGTTGTGGGGAAGAGGCCCTTGTCCTCATCAACATGGGGACAAGGTGCTTTAGGGGTCTTAGACCCCCAAAGCATCCTCCCAATGTTGAGGGCATGTGGCCTGGTACGGTTCAGGCGAGAGGGGGGGCCTGCCAGGTTGCGTGCTCGGATAAGGGTCTGGTATGGATTTTGAGGGGGACCCCACGCCATTTTTTTTGGCTAGGGTTCCCCTTAAAATCCATACCAGACCTCAAGGGTCTGGTATGGATTTTGAGGGGGACCCTACGCCATTTTTTTTTTTTTTTTTTTTGGCTGGGATCCCCTTAATATCCATCCCAGACCTGAAGGGCCTGGTTATTGAATTTGGGGGGACCCCTACGCTTTTTTTTTTGTTTTTTTATTAATGAATGACAGCTCTCTGTGTTACAGGAGCCATCAATTCATTAGCCGCGAGTGATTTAAATAGCTTTCTTCCTGCAAAAATGACACTTTTTTGCAGGGAAAGTTCTAAGCACAGGAAACCTGCCCCCCTTCACAGGCCACCTATAGACACCCCCCAGATGTGATACTGCAATGCTGTTCTAACAGCATGCACACACATATCCCCAGAAATAAAGCACATATTGTTGTCAGCAGTCAGCAGCACACTGACACGCTGCGAGCGGCCCCAATAGTTCTGGGCTCGCCGAGCTGTTCACCACCCTCATCAGCATGAGCAGATGGAGTTTCATTGCAGACCTCAAGCTTTTTAACTTTAACACTTGCCTCCCCACTGAACAGGGCACTGCAGCAAGGCAAGTCCTTTTTAGCACAAACAGGGGATCTCCCATTTGGGGTCACGTCCACTCCTGTGTGCATAGTCACATAATCAGTCTTTCTCACTCAGTCTGCAGACTTGGAATCACAGGCGTTGCTACGGGCAACCGCTCTCCTCTTGAACTTCCAGTCAGCCTGTTGCTTTCTCCTGCTGTATTTCCCCATGCAGTTACCGGGTGAAATGAAAGACTCTCAGGCTTCCCAGCCCTCTTTGTGGGAACAGTGAGCCACCTCTTCATAGGAGCCCCACCATCCAGACGACACTTCACTGGTTGCTATGGGAGACTGCCTTCTCCCTGCAGAGCTTCTCCAGGAACTGTAACAATCCTCTTGAATCCACCAGCCAGGACTCTCATCAGGATCATTCCACCATTGGCCATAGGTCTCACGCCTGACCTTGCCTTCGTTGCTACGGGCAACAACATGCATCTTTGCAGCAACAGATGCAGAGTTTCTTCAAAAAATGTTTGCATACTGTCTCCTTACATCTGAGACACAGCACACATCACTTTGCTTCACCCAGCAACAGCGATACACACAGTTTCTGACATTTACGGTTTCCGGCATGCGAGGATCTGGACCAACGCCATCCGTGCCCAACGCCAATTTCTCCACCAATTGTGACAATCCGGGGTGATTAGGTACAAGTGGTGCATGCGATTTTCCAGAAACGTGCCACCCCAGACTGTGTTTTAAGGGCATGCCAGCCCACTTTTATTTAAAGGAAACAAAAAAGTTCAAACAAACAGAAATCTTCCCTCGCAGGGGGTTCCACCACCACTGTATTCCAAAACAATAGCCTCCTGGCTTACTCACTGTCAGCTTCGTGCTGCTTTAGTCACAGGCTACACCTGCCTGCTTCAGACTGCCACCTGCTGTCCTAGGCTCCTAGGCTCCGAGACCTCCTGTCTCTTTCTCCTTGAACTCCCCTGGCCAGACTTCCTTTCTGCTGGGCGGAGCCGTCTCCAAGTCTGAGCACAGACTTCTCTTCCTGGGATGTTTTTGAACCCAGCCCACAGGTGTTTAATCAGTATTCCTGCCAAAATCAGGCATATACTGCTTATTTGCACCTGTGAGATGGGGTCGCATCTCCACAATATATATATATGTATATTAATACACCACCTGAATAGTATTAAAAACAGTACACCACAGAATGCACTGTAGATATAGGCTACACTGGATGCAGAGTATATATATACGAGACTGTGTGTATATATATATATATATTTATATATATATATATATATATATATATATTTAAAAAAAATAATACACTGCCTGCACTGACTGAATATCGAGTAAATACTGAATATATAGTCTATGCCAGTGATGGCGAACCTTGGCACCCCAGATGTTTTTCCAATGATGCTCATGCACTCTTCAGTGTAGTGGAGCATCATGGGAAATGTAGTTCCAAAACATCTGGGGTGCCAAGGTTCGAAATCACTGGTCTATGCTAAATGCAGAGTATATATATATAAGACTATTAGCTTTTGGCCAATTATGTCTCTCTTAGCAGAGTGCGCTGTGATTGGCCAAAGCAGGCAGCTCAGGTGCATGCTTTGGCCAATCATCATACAGCAATGCACTGTGATCTCGCAGTGCATTATGGGGAGTTCCGCTGCACTCAAATACTGGTCACTGGAAGTTCCACATGGCACCTCATGGCAAAGAACTTTCTGAGGATCTGAAAAAAAGTATTGTTGCTCTACATAAAGATGGCCTAGGCTATAATAAAATTGCCAAGACCCTGAAGCTGAGCTGTAGCATGGTGGCCAAGACCATACAGTGGTTTAACAGGGCAGGTTCCACTCAGAACAGGCCTCGCCATGGTCGACCAAAGAAGTTGAGTGCACGTGCTCACTGTCATATCAAGGGGTTGTCTTTGTGAAATAGACGTATGAGTGCTGCCAGCATTGCTGCAGAGGTTAAAGGGGTCGGGGGTCAGCCTGTCAGTGTTCAGACCATACGCCGCACACTGCATCAAATTAGTCTGCATGGCTGTTGTCCCAGAAGGAAGCCTCTTCTAAAGATGATGCACAAGAAAGCCCGCAGTTTGCTGAAGACAGGCAGACTAAGGATATGGATAACTGGAACCAGTCTGATGAGACCAAGATAAACTTATTTTGTTCAGATGGTATCAAGCGTGTGTGGCGGAAACAAGGTGAGGAGTACAAAGACAAGTGTGTCTCGCCTACAGTCAAGCATGGTGGTGGGAGTGTCATAAACTGGGGCTGCATGAGTGCTGCCGGAACTGGGAAGCTACAGTTCATTGAGGGAACCATGAATGCCAACATGTACTGTGACATAGTGAAGCAGAGCACGATACCTGCAAGGCAACCACTGCCTTGCTAAAGAATCTGAGGGTAAAGGTGATGGACTGGCCATGCATGTCTCCAGACCTAAACCCTATTGAGCATCTGTGGGGCATTCTCAAACAGAAGGTGGAGGAGCACAAGGTCTCTAACATCCACCAGCTCCATGATGTTCGGCATGGAGGAGTGGAAGAGGACTCCAGTGGCAACCTGTGAAGCTCTGGTGAACTCCATGCCCAAGAGGGTTAAGACAGTCCTGAAAAATAATGGTCAAAAAGTATGTGTAAAAAAGTGCGGCACTCCTAAATGGACAACGATAAGTGGTAAACACTTATCTTACAGTGATTGAAAGTGTTTTAGGTGTCCATATATAATAGACATATATTCATATTAATAAAATATATGTGTCATAAGTGCTTTAGTGCAACAACAAAAAGAAAAGTAATCAATAATCTAAATATGTATCAACATATATATTGGGGCCCATACATAATAATGCTATAATACAACAAAGCATACAGTGAATAAAGCAAAAATATTATAGTGCAAAAAACAAAAAAGAAATGGTCATAAATATGTATTTCCATACATGTTATTGCATATAAATGAATAATAATAATGTGATCTATGCTCCATAAAATAAATCTATAAGCATAGAATTCCACCAAACATGTGACATAAAAATTAAAGTGCTAAGAAGACGTAAGTGACTTTGTGCAGGTTGTCTGAAGGTATCCGCCACCACATGGAAGAAGGCTTACCGACTGGCGTGGACTCAGATAGGCTTACGCCGTATGAGTCTCAAAGGCTTTGGTGTCAATACACCAGTGGAAACAGCAACTCTCAACCCAAACGCACAACAGCAACGGCCAGGATCTTACACTGGATAATCTCAGAGGCACTCAAAGGAATGAATAGTAGATGGTATGCAATATGGTTCGTCCAAAGTAGTGTTACTGGCAATGAAAAAATGGAAGCATATAATGTAATACCGTATATATCGTCAATAAAATGTATTACAAACTCATAAAAAATGGATATATAAAGGCATGTAATGAAATTCTGGCAGCGCAGTGGCATCAGAAAACCGTAATCCCAACGCGTTTCGCCTCAATAAGGCATAATTTCGGGGTGCTGGTTCACTGCGGCCACTGTGTATTTATTTGAAATGGGGGTACTTGCATTAGGATCAGCCTGCCGTCACCACACGTTCTCAAACAAAAACACTTCTGGTATCATGGAAGATGGCGCCTATGGCTTGTATGCCAAGCCTCGTTTTAATATGCAGGGTGAAGATGCATCCTATATTTATGATAAATAATGGATCCTATCAGTAATGTTCCACATGAAATGTAGACAGTAATTCTCTTTAAAATGGGCATGGTAAATCTCTTTAAAATGCACAGGGACAAGAAATAACATAGTCCGCAATCCTAACATAAAGGAATGGCAGCAGGCTCACAAAAAATGGCGCCAACAGCGCAAATGACGCAACTCCCGCCACAACAGCGGAAGAACTGAGGAATGGACCGCTCAACTATCCAAGCCTCAATATGAGACCGGAAATAGCGTGTCTACGTCCTCTCAGTATGATAATGATTAAACCTATGGGCAGCGCTGGTGTCCAAGCCTCGATTTGAGTTAGAATTGAAAATAAATGAAAATACAATAAAAAACTAATGTCAACCAGGAGAGCTGTATAATCACAAACAAGCTGTGTATAGACATTAGTGTGTGAACAGAAGGTAATATCAGACGAGCTGCCCGCATACCATAAAATAAACCCTCAATCACACATTAAAGGGCATCTCCATTGTACTTATATCAAAGTACGTGACATTATATGTGTTATATAAAAATTATATAAAATTATAGTTAGAATGTCGTTTGGCTCACTGACCTAAGTGCTGTGACAGAAAACTGTCCACTGCAAGTATCTCCATATGACAACAATTGTAATAAATGAAGATAAATTATTACATAAATGTAGGAACAATATATGTATGAATACCAAAAAATCATGTTTAGATTCCATTATGAACTATTGGAGACATCGGAAACATATACGGACCATCGCAAGTGAACACAAGCAATTTCTAAATGATGGCCTGTTTAGTTTATTAGTCTAACCTCAAACAGACAGAAAAAAAGGAAATCAAGCTTTATTAAGGAAGGAATTGATGTCCCATTCCACGTTTAAGCCCCATGGCTGATAAGTTTGTAACTCAAAAATCCAGAATTTTTCAAGTTGTGACACACCCCGTGTCATGCCCCCCCCCTCCATGGTGGAATATAGCTATCGATCACCAAAAAGGTGGTACCCTCAGGGTTACGATCGTGACATTCCCTATAATGTCTAGGGACCGTGTCTTTAAGGTACCCACTTTTAATTTTTGCCAGGTGTTCTCCAACTCTAATAGAGAAAGTGCGAGTAGTGCGTCCAATATATTGTTTCCCGCAGGGGCAGGTAATAAGATAGACGACATATCGAGAGGAACAGGTATGGAATCCCTTTATCTGATACGTCTGTTTTGTAATTGTGGAACAAAACTGGACACTCTTAAGCCCCATACACACGGTAGGATTTTCGCATGGATTCTGTCCGATCGGACAATGTTGTTGAAAAACCAGACCGTGTGTATGCACCATCGGACAGCATATCTCCTGCTGGATAGATTTTCCGACAACACGGTCCGATCACACCAAATCCGATCGTGTGTACCGTTGTCCGACGGACAAAGTGCTACGCATGCTCAGATCACATTACAAGACCAAAGCTATTGGCTACTAGCCTCTACGTAGTCCCGTCGTAGGCAACAAACGTCACCACGTTCAGAATGATTGGATTTTCCGACAACTTTGTCCGACCGTGTGTACGCAAAACCAACATCGGACAAAGTATGACGGACATGATCTGACGGACCTGGTCCTCGGATAATCCGAGCGTGTGTATGGGGCTTTAGACTTTCCTACTGAGTTGTAACGGCACACACCGCATTTCTTGTAAGGGTAATAACCCTTCAAGTTGTGAAAGAAGGATGGTCGAACTGGAGGGTTAATGATATTTGGAGCTATCTTGCTCTGAAGGGAAAGGACACCCCTAAAAGTGATTTTGGCCCGTTCAGGTATTAGAGGGGATAAGACTTTGTCAGTCTTTAATATGTCCCAATGCCTATTCAGAATAGTTTGGATATCTCTATGTTGCACTGAATAGGAAGTGAGCACGGCCCATTTATGAGAATTATCACATTCTCTAGGGGGTCGGTCAAACAAGGAACGTCTATCTAATGTGAGAACTTCTTGATACTGGGACTGCACAGATTTTGGGTCATAACCCTTGTCAAGAAATGTATTCATAAGGACCAAGGCCTTTTTCTTAAAAACTTCAACATCCGTGCAGTTCCTACGAAGTCTCAAAAATTGGCTTTTAGGGACCGCTTTAAGCCATGAGTGATGGTGACAACTATCGATGGGTATAAAGCCATTTCTGTCAATGTATTATATAGCTGTCAATACATTTATTTAATCTGGTGAATGTATTCAACTGCACTGGGGGCATAGCTGTAAGACAAAAACTTTGGGGCATAGCATAGATGCTCTTACAAAAATTTGAGTTAGTTATGCCACTTTTTCCTGACTCAGGCAACACTGCCCTTTGTGTACACAAAGATTTATGTAGCCAAACATTACCTATGTATGAATCAATTGACCCATATTACAAAGGTAAATACTAGGGTTGAGCGAACCCGAACTGTAAAGTTCGGATCCGTACCAGACTTTTGGGTGTCCGGGCCCCGGACACGAACCGAACAATTGACTGTGGGTTTGGGTCCGGTGTTCGGCGATGTATTGGTGCCTTTTTAAAAGCTGCAGGGCAGCCAATCCATGTTAGTTTCACTAGTGTGCCCTTAGAAGACATCACAGCCATGCCTACTAATGGCATGGCTGTGATTGGCCAGTGCAGCATGTGACCCAGCCTCTATATAAGCTAGAGGGACAGCACGTCACTCTGCTTTACACAGTGTATGGAAAGGTTCTTGGCTGCTGTGAGGGAGAGAATTACATGCTAGGAGTCAGTCCACATTCCTGAAATATCTTCTAATTAGTCAGCGATCTACATAGATAGAGAGTGTAGGTCAAGGTTCCTGTGTCTGTTTTGAGGGAGAGAGAATTATCCAGATTCAGGAATCAATTCTAAGACCTGGTTGGGTTGCAGTGCACAGTCTTTTTACACTGCCATGAGCCCAGTGCCAGACAAAATATAACTTTTATCTGCAAGCTCAGTGCACCAGCACTGCATATGTTGCTGAGAGATACACCCTGTACATACTCATTCTGCTATTGCAAAAACAGAGTGAATTTTTTTTTTTCATAGCATTTTCTGCAGTTTTTGAGATACACGCTGTACATACTGTGGGTGTATTCTGCTATTGCAAAAAAATAAAATTTTGCAGTGTTTTCTGCATGTTTGCAGGAGTGTGACATATTCAATTAATCTATTTTTCTTCTATTGTGCTATTCCAAAAAAAAATTTGAGTGAACGTGTATTTAGCGCGGCAGGGGGCGTTATCACAGACAAGCGCAGCCGACTGTCCAGAGCCAATGTGGACAAGCTCACGTTCATTAAAATGAACCAGGCATGGATCCCACAGGAATTGTCCGTGCCTTGTGCAGAATAGACATGTATACCGGTGTTCTGACAAAAACTGTCTGGCCATCGGATAGTGTCCGGCCACTTACTGCGCAGGCGCAGCGCTTGCGCAGTACGGAGGACAAGGAGATTCACAAAATCTCTGAAGATGAACGGCGCCTGCGCAGTGAGTGCAGGTTCAAGCCCCACCATCCAAGTGGACATACAGTAGCACATAGTAACAGGGCCCCTCACAGGCTCGCTTTGCTCGCCACGCTTTGGGCACGGCCTCGCTTGGCTCGGCTTCAACCTCGGATGATGTGGCTTGAACCTGGACTCACCGCGCATCATCTTTGGAGAGTTTTGAAATCCCCTTGTCCTACGTACTGAGCAAGCGCAGTACAGTGCGGACACTATGCGACAGGGACAGAATTCGACACATCACCACCAGCCTTACCCAGCCATTGTTGTATTTTTGAACCAGTGTTGGCTACCTCGTCCTCCTCCACCGCCGCTTCCATCTCCACCGCCACCTCAACCTCCTACTCCATATGGACCTCGTCCTCCTAGGTCAAGATTATATTTTTTTTAATTTACAAGTATTTTATTTTCCCACTATCTTATCCATTAAATTGAATATTTTTTTCCAGAAAGGGCGTATTCTGGGGCATTCCCACCATATGTGTGGCATCGTGCCGTTACGTTTCTGAGGTTCTTAATGACTTCCTGTACCTCTTCTGCTGAGAAGGGGGCCTCCAGAATAATATTTTTATTTTTTTATGTTTTTTCCAGTTATTACTCTATCCACATTTGTTTGCAGAGCACTTGCCATGCTCTTAACAACATTTTGTTGCCATTTGCAGCCCTCTAGCCCTTTCCATTACTTTTTTACAGCCATTTTAGTCTTCAAAAGTTCGGGTCCCCATTGACTTCAATGGGGTTCGGAGTTCGGGTTCAAGTTCGGGTCAACCGGACTTTTTTCCGAAAATTTCGGGCCAACCCGCCGAACCCGAACATCCAGGTGTCCGCTCAACTCTAGTGAATACTCATTAAAGACAGTTTTATTAAAAAAGTCTATCAACAATGATAACCAAATTAAAACATGATTAAAAACATTCATTGAGGTCAGTCTCTACAGTGATGATACAGCAAAAAATACATAGAAAATCAGAACAAAAGCATTGCATCAAAAATTGTAATTACATGCCCCTGTTAAACAGGGGCCGAAAAATTGTGCCTTAGCCACTGGCGGCACCCAGAACCAAAAATGTTCTTCCAAGCTATCAGCAGGATCATTGAGGAGGAAGAGGATAGTCAGTCAACATAACAGGACAGTCACTCAGCATCAGCATAGGCAGTCTTGAAGGGATGTGACATTTCAAAATAAATTATTCGGTTACATCAGCTTCAGGTGCTTGGTAGCTGGTGGTGATCCAAGACTGATTCATCTTTATGAAGGTCAGTCGATCAACCGAGTCGGTGGACAGGCGCAACCTGTGATCAGTTACAAAGCCTCCAGCAGCACTGAATGTGCGTTCCGAAAGAACGCTGGATGCAGGACAGGCCAGTAGCTCAATTGCATACTGTGCATGCTCTGGCCAGTGATCCAACCTCAAGACCCAGTAAGCCAGAGGATTTTTGGTGGGAAAGGTGTCCAAGTCTGACCTTGCCCCTAGGTATTCCTGCACCATGTATATCAGACGCTGGCGATGGTTGCTGGAACCGATCATACCTTTGGGCTGCGGACTAAAAAATTGTCTGAACGCATTGGTCAGACGTCCACCTTCCCCACCGCTCCTTCTGCTACTGACCGAAGCCTCAGCAACTCGTCGTCCAGGACCAGGAGTTTGTAACCTCCCAGTCTCTGGGAACGCGTTGCACAGACCTTTCTGCAAGGCCTCCCGGAGATGTCTCATCCTCTGCTCCCTCTGCGACGGCAAGATAAGGTCTGCAACCTTACCCTTGTACCGTGGATCAAGGAGAGTGGCCAGCAAGTAATGGTCCCTCTCCTTGATCCGAAGAATACGAGGAACCTTCTGCAGGCTTTGCAGGATCAGGGAGGCCATGCAGCGTAGGTTAGCTGAGGCATTCGGTCCGGAGTCCTCTGGGTCACTAAGGACGACATGATCCGCAGCCACCTCCTCCCAGCCACGTAAATCATCCCTAAAAACTGCTGCTGCTGATGCTGAGTGCCAGGCTCCACCTCCATGCTGACACAATCTTCCTCCTCCTCCTCCTCCTCATCCTCTTCCTGTGTGATGGGTGAGAGAGAAGGAACACTGTCTGGATAAAGGGGGCCTTGAGAGGCAAGGAAGTCCTCCTCTTCCTGCCTCTGTTCTGCCTCAAATGCCCTCTGCATTATTACACGCAGCGTATGCTCCAACAGGTGAACAAGAGGTACAGTGTCACTGATGCATGCACTGTCACTGCTCACCATCCTCGTGGCCTCCTCAAATGGTGACAGGACAGTGCATGCATCCCTGATCATGCTCCACTGGCGTGGTGAAAAAGATCTGAGCTCCCCTGACCCTGTCCTGGTGCTGTAGTCGCACAGGTACTCATTGATGGCCCTCTGCTGGGTGTGCTGTCGCTGCAGCATGGCAAACGTTGAGTTCCACCTGGTAGGCATGTCACATATAAGGCGGCTCTTGGGCAGGTTCAACTCCTTTTGCAGCTCAGCCAGCCGAGCACTGGCATTATATGATCGGCAGAAATGCACACAGACTTTCCTGGCCTGCCTCAGGACATCCTGTAAGCCTGGGTACCTGCCCAAGAACCGCTGCACCACCAGGTTAAGGACGTGAGCCATACAGGGCACATGGGTGAGTTGTCCCTGTCGCAGGGCAGAGAGGAGGTTGGTGCCATTGTCACAAACCTCCATTCCTGGCTTAAGCTGGCATGGCGTCAACCATCTCTCGGCCTGCCCCCGCAGAGCTGACAGAACCTCTGCCCCAGTGTGGCTCCTGTCCCCCAAACACTCCAGCGCAAGCACTGCATGGCATCTTTTTGCCTGTGTACTTGCGTAGCCCCTTGAATGCCTATGGAGCACCGCTGGTTCCGAGGACAGAGCACTGGAAGAGGCCATGGAGGAAGAAGAAGTGGAGGGGGTGGAGGAGAGAGGTGTGTCACAACCAGTAGAAGCATTTTGGAGGCGTGGTGGCGGAACAACCTCCAACACTACTGCACCTTGTCCTGCATCCTTCCCAGCTGCCAAAAGAGTGACCCAATGGGCCGTAAAGGTTAGGTAACGTCCCTGTCCATGCCTGCTGGACTATAAGTCAGCGGTAATATGCACCTTACCGCTGACCGCCCTGTCCAGCGAGGCCAAGACATTGCCTTCCACATGCTGGTAGAAAGCCAGAATCGCTTTCCTTGAGAAAAAGGGGCGTTTGGGAACCTGCCACTGAGGAACCTCACATTGCACAAACTCACGGAAAGGGGCCGAGTCTACCAACTGAAAAGGCAGCAGTTGAAGTGCTAGCAATTTAGCCAAGCTAGCATTCAACCACTGGGCATGTGGATGGCTGGGAGTGAACTTCTTTCGATGGTCCAGCAGCTGGGGCAGGGAAATTTGCCTGGTACAATCGAACTTCGGTGTACTGCTAGCAGACTGCCCGCAAGTATTTGGCTGTGACACACCTAATTCTACACCTTCATTCCTCTCAGTGCAGCTTTCAGAGAGTACTGAAGGTATAGTGCGGTTGGAGATCCCAGCTGATGAGGAGCAAGGAGAGGTCCGCTTTGTTCTTTGGTGTGGGTATTTAAGGTATGCTTGCCAACGAGCTGCATGGCAGGTCAACAAATGTCTGGTCATGCTTGTGGTGCCCAAGTGGCTGATGTTTTGGCCATGCGACATGTGCTTGAGACATATGTTGCAAATAGCAGCGGTGCGATCTGATGCACTCGTCTCAAAAAAGGCCCACACCAAAGAACTTTTGGAATAAGGCGCAGAGGCAGCGGTGTGCGGTGTGATTCAGTTAGTGTGCTGCCCTCAAGCTGGCCCCTGGAGGGCATCCTGCCTCGTTGGAGATGTGCCGCCTCCTCCTCCTCTCTCCGATTAGGCACCCACGTGGAGTCAGTGACCTCATCATCCCCTCCCTCTTCACCACTGGAGCAAACCTGGCAGTATGCTGCAGCTGGTGAAACATGACTGCCAGATTGCTGTCCTTGAGCATCCCCTCTCTCTGCGCTCACGCTACTGCCTTCCTCTAGCTGGGTATCATCATCAGAGCCTTCAAAACGCTGGGCATCCTCCTGGAGCATGTACCCAACACTGTGCTCAAACAGTTTGGGGGACTTCTCAGGAGGACGTGGTGGGTCTAGTGAAGAGGTGACTGATGACATTGAGATGAGGGAAGAGTACGCGTTGGCAGCTGCTTTGCCAGTACCCTGAGTGTGGGTGAGAGAGGATGAGGAGGATGAGGGGGGCTTGGTCATCCACTCTACCAAGCCTTCGGCATGATAAGGCTCAACATGTCCAGCTGCCGAAAATAAGGACAAGCGTGTCCCATGGCCACGTGCTGATGACGATGCACCGTGTCCACAACCAGCACTGTTGTATCTAGACACAGAGCCTGCTTGCCCTCTTTTCTTGGCTAGTGACCATCTGCCTCTCCTTTTTGGCCTTCCAGACATTGCAATGGCCTGCAGGGAGATGGGAAAAACAGCAATTGGGTAGTGTATATTGTGCTGGACTCACACAACACACACACACTAACTCCTGCTGATGGCTGGATTAGATGACACCAGGGCAGAAGGGCAGATACAGGTGCAGGTTGTATACTGTGCTGTGCTGGACTCAAACAACACACACACTAACTCCTGCAGATGGCTGGATTAGATGACACCAGGGCAGATACAGGTGCAGGTTGTATACTGTGCTGTGCTAGACTCACACAACAACACACACACTAACTCCTGCAGATGGCTGGATTAGATGACACCAGGGCAGAAGGGCAGATACAGGTGCAGGTTGTATACTGTGCTGTGCTGGACACACACAACACACCACACTAACTCCTGCAGATGGCTGGATTAGATGACACCAGGGCAGATACAGGTGCAGGTTGTATACTGTGCTGTGCTGGACTCACACAACACACACACTAACTCCTGCAGATGGCTGGATTAGATGACACCAGGGCAGATACAGGTGCATGTTGTATACTGTGCTGTGCTGGACTCACACAACACACACACTAACTCCTGCAGATGGCTGGATTAGATGACACCAGGGCAGATACAGGTGCATGTTGTATACTGTGCTGGACTCACACAACACACTATAACTCCTGCAGATGGCTGGATTATATGACACCAGGGCACATACAGGTGCAGGTTGTATGCTGTGCTGGACTCACACAACACACACAATAACTCCTGCAGATGACTGGATTAGATGACACCAGGGCAGATACAGGTGCAGGTTGTACACTGTGCTAGACTCACACAACACACACACTAACTCAGATGGCTGGATTAGATGACACAGGGCAGATACAGGTGCAGGTTGTATACTGTGCTGTGCTAGACACACAACACACACACTGACTCCTGCAGATGGCTGGATTAGATGACACCAGGCCAAATACAGGTGCAGGTTGTATACTGTGCTGGACTCACACAACACACACAATAACTCCTGCAGATGGCTGGATTAGATGACACCAGGGCAGATACAGGTGCAGGTTGTATACTGTGCTGTGCTAGACTCACACAACACACACACACAGGGTGCAGATGTTGGATTAGATGACACCAGGGCAGAAGGGCAGACAACACAACACAACTACACTACACTGTGCTGGACTCACACAACACACACACTAACTCCTGCAGTTGGCTGGATTAGATGACACCAGAGCAGATACAGGTGCAGGTTGTATACTGTGCTGTGCTGGACTCACACAACACACACAATAACTCCTGCAGATGGCTGGATTAGATGACACCAGGGCAGATACAGGTGCAGGTTGTATACTGTGCTGTGCTAGACTCACACAACACACACACTAACTCCTGCAGATGGCTGGATTAGATGACACCAGGGCAGAAGGGCAGATACAGGTGCAGGTTGTATACTGTGCTGTGCTAGACTCACACAACACACACACTAACTCCTGCAGATGGCTGGATTAGATGACACCAGGGCAAATACAGGTGCAGGTGTATACTGTGCTGTGCTGTACTAACTCCTGCAGATGGCTGGATTAGATGACACCAGGGCAGATACAGGTGCAGGTTGTATACTGTGCTGTGCTAGACTCACACAACACACACACTAACTCCTGCAGATGGCTGGATTAGATGACACCAGGGCAGATACAGGTGCAGGTTGTATACTGTGCTGTGCTGACTCACACAACACACACACTAACTACCTCTGCAGATGGCTGGATTAGATGACACCAGGGCAGATACAGGTGCAGGTTGTACTCTGTGCTGTGCTAGACTCACACAACACACACACTAACTCCTGAAGATGGCTGGATTAGATGACACCAGGGCAGAAGGGCAGATACAGGTGCAGGTTGTATACTGTGCTGTGCTGACTCACACACACACACACTAACTCCTGCAGATGACTGGATTAGATGACACCAGGGCAGATACAGGTGCAGGTTGTATACTGTGCTGTGCTGACTCACACACACACACACTAACTCCTGCAGATGGCTGGATTAGATGACACCAGGGCAGATACAGGTGCAGGTTGTATACTGTGCTGTGCTGGACTCACACAACACACACACTAACTCCTGCAGATGGCTGGATTAGATGACACCAGGGCAGAAAGGGCAGATACAGGTGCAGGTTGTATACTGTGCTGTGCTGGACTCACACAACACACACACTAACTCCTGCAGATGGCTGGATTAGATGACACCAGGGCAGATACAGGTGCAGGTTGTATACTGTGCTGTGCTAGACTCACACAACACACACACTAACTCCTGCAGTTGGCTGGATTAGATGACACCAGGGCAGAAGGGCAGATACAGGTGCAGGTTGTATACTGTGCTGTGCTGGACTCACACAACACACACACTAACTCCTGCAGATGGCTGGATTAGATGACACCAGGGCAGATGCAGGTGCAGGTAGTATACTGTGCTGTGCTAGACTCACACAACACACACACTAACTCCTGCAGATGGCTGGATTAGATGACACCAGGGCAGATACAGGTGCAGGTTGTATACTGTGCTGGTGGCTCACACACACACACACTAACTCCTGCAGATGGCTGGATTAGATGACACCAGGGCAGAAGGCAGATACAGGTGCAGGTTGTATACTGTGCTGTGCTGGACTCACACAACACACACACAACTCCTGCAGATGGCTGGATTATATGACACCAGGGCAGATACAGGTGCAGGTTGTATGCTGTGCTGTACTCACACAACACACACAATAACTCCTGCAGATGACTGGATTAGATGACACCAGGGCAGATACAGGTGCAGGTTGTATACTGTGCTGTACTCACACACACACACAATAACTCCTGCAGATGACTGGATTAGATGACACCAGGGCAGATACAGGTGCAGGTTGTATACTGTGCTGTCCCACACACACTAACTCCTGCTGATGGCTGCATTAGATGACACCAGGGCAGATACAGGTGCAGGTTGTATACTGTGCTGTGCTAGACTCACACACACACACACTAACTCCTGCAGATGGCTGGATTAGATGACACCAGGGCAAATACAGGTGCATGTTGTATACTGTGCTGGACTCACACAACACACACAATAACTCAGGCAGATGGCTGGATTAGATGACACCAGGGCAGATACAGGTGCAGGTTGTATACTGTGCTGGACTCACACAACACACACACACTAACTCCTGCAGATGGCTGGATTAGATGACACCAGGGCAGAAGGGCAGATACAGGTGCAGGTTGTATACTGTGCTGTGCTAGACTCACACAACACACACACTAACTCCTGCAGATGGCTGGATTAGATGACACCAGGGCAGATACAGGTGCAGGTTGTATACTGTGCTGGACTCACACAACACACACAATAACTCCTGCAGATGGCTGGATTAGATGACACCAGGGCAGATAAAGGTGCAGGTTGTATACTGTGCTGTGCTGGACTCACACAACACACACACTAACTCCTGCAGATGGCTGGATTAATGGAGAACTGCACAACATGGTAGATACAGGTGCAGGTTTATACTGTGTTGTGCTGGACTCACACAGCACACACACTAACTCCTGCAGATGGCTGGATTAGATGACACCTGGGCAGATACAGGTGCAGGTTGTATACTGTGCTGGACTCACACAACACACACAATAACTCCTGCAGATGACTGGATTAGATGACACCAGGGCAGATACAGGTGCAGGTTGTATACTGTGCTGGACTCACACAACACACACAATAACTCCTGCAGATGGCTGGATTAGATGACACCAGGGCAGATAAAGGTGCAGGTTGTATACTGTGCTGTGCTGGACTCACAACATGGTAGATACAGGTGCAGGTTTATACTGTGCTGCACTCACACAACACACACATTAACTCCTGCAGTTGGCTGGATTAGATGACACCAGGGCAGATACAGGTGCTGGTTGTATACTGTGCTGTGCTGGACTCACACAACACACACAATAACTCCTGCAGATGACTGGATTAGATGACACCAGGGCAGATACAGGTGCAGGTTGATACTGTGCTGGACTCACACAACACACACAATAACTCCTGCAGATGACTGGATTAGATGACAACAGGGCAGATACAGGTGCAGGTTGTATACTGTGCTAGACTCACACAACACACACATTAACTCCTGCAGATGGCTGGATTAGATGACACCAGGGAAGGTGCAGGTTGTATACTGTGCTGTGCTAGACTCACACAACACACAATAACTCCTGCAGATGGCTGGATTAGATGACACCAGGGCAGATACAGGTGCATGTTGTATACTGTGCTGGACTCACACAACACACAATAACTCCTGCAGATGGCTGGATTAATGGAGAACTGCGTTTATACTTTGTTGTGCTGGACTCACACAGCACACACTATAACTCCTGCAGATGGCTGTATTTATAGAGAACAGCACTTTCCCCTCACGCAAATGCCTGAGAAGAACACACTATCCCTGCCTATTAATCCTCTTTCCCTGCACTTTCCCCCACACAATAACTCCTGCAGATGGCTGGATTAGATGACACCAGGGCAGATACAGGTGCAGGTTGTATACTGTGGTAGACTCACACAACACACACACTAACTCCTGCAGATGGCTGGATTAGATGAAACCAGGGCATATACAGGTGCAGGTTGTATACTGTGCAGTGCTAGACTCACACAACACACACACTAACTCCTGCAGATGGCTGGATTAGATGACACCAGGGCAGAAGGGCAGATACAGGTACAGGTTGTATACTGTGCTGTGCTGGACTCACACAACACACACACTAACTCCTGCAGATGGCTGGATTAGATGACACCAGGGCAGATACAGGTGCAGGTTGTATACTGTGCTGGACTCACACAACACACACAATAACTCCTGCAGATGGCTGGATTAGATGACACCAGGGCAGATAAAGGTGCAGGTTGTATACTGTGCTAGGCTCACACAACACACACATTAACTCCTGCAGATGGCTGGATTAATGGAGAACTGCACAACATGGTAGATACAGGTGCAGGTTTATACTGTGTTGTGCTGGACTCACACAGCACACACACTAACTCCTGCAGATGGCTGTATTTATAGAGAACAGCACTTTCCCCACACGCAAATGCCTGAGAAGAACACACTATCCCTGCCTATTAATCCTCTTTCCCTGCACTTTCCCCACACGGAAATGAATGAGAATGATAATTAGTTCACACTGTCCCTGCCTATCAATCCTCGTTCCCTGCACTTCCCCCACACGGAAATTAATGATAAGTAGTTCACACTCTCCCTGCCTATCAGTCCTCTTTCCCTGAATGCCGGAACACACTACACAAGGCCGCCGGCCCGGCGGCCTTATATAGTGTGGGGCGTGTACTAAACCCCTGAGCTATAATTGGCCACAGGCATCCTGCCTGTGGCCAATTATTGCTCTCCTCGCTGCTGGCGCTATGATTGGCCAAGCATGCGGGGTCACAGTGCATGCTTGGCCAATCATCAGCCAGCAATGCACTGTGACTGGCGCAGGGCATTGTGGGCCGTTCGCATCACACGAATTTGATGCGAACGGCCCGCAGAGTTCTGGACTCAACGAGCGGACGAATGGCCGATGTTCGATTCGAACATGGGTTTGAATCGAACACTGGGCCCATCCCTACCTGCCACTGAGGTACCGCACATTGCACAAACTCACGGAAGGGGGCCGAGTATACCAACTGAAAAGGCAGCAGTTGAAGTGCTAGCAATTTAGCCAAGCTAGCATTCAACCGCTGGGCATGTGGATGGCTGGGAGTGAACTTCTTTCAATGGTCCAGCAGCTGGGGCAGGGAAATTTGCCTGGTACAATCGGAAGTCGGTGTACTGCTAGTAAGGTGCCCGAAAGTACTTGGCTGTGGCACACCTAATTCTACACCTTTATTCCTCTCAGTGCAGCTTTCAGAGAGGACTGAAAGTATAGTGGGGTTGGAGATCCCAGCTGATGAGGAGCAAGGAGAGGTCTGCTTTGTTCTTTGGTGTGGGTCTTTAAGGTACGCTTGCCAACGAGCTGCATGGCAGGTCAACATATGTCTGGTCAAGCATGTGGTGCCCAAGCGGCTGATGTTTTGGCCACGCGAGATACACTTGAGACATATGTTGCAAATAGCAGTGGTGCGATCTGATGCACCCGTCTCAAAAAAGGCCCACACCAAAGAACTTTTGGAAAAATGCGCAGAGGCAGCGCCCTGCACAGGCGGAGCTCTGCGTGTGATTCACTCAGTGTGCTGCCCTTAAGCTGGCCCCCAGAGGGCATCCTGCCTCGTTGGAGATGTGCCTCCTCCTCCTCTCTCATATCAGGCACCCACGTGGAGTCAGTGACCTCATCATCCCCTCCCTCTTCATCACTGGAGCAAACCTGGCAGTATGCTACAGCTGGTGGAACATGACTGCCAGATTGCTGTCCTTCTTGAGCATCCCCTCTCTCTGCGCTCACGCTACTGCCTTCCTCTAGCTGGGTATCATCATCAGAGCCTTCAAACACGCTGGGCATCCTCCTGGAGCATGTAGCCAACACTGTGGTCAAACAGTTCGGGGGACTCCTCAGGAGGACATGGTGGGTCTAAGGAAGGAGTGACTGATGACATTGAGACAAGGGAAGAGGACGTGTTGGCAGCTGCGTTGCCAGTACCCTGAGCCTGGGTGAGAGAGGATGAGGAGGATGAGGATGGCTTGGTCATCCACTCTACCAAGTCTTCGGCATGATGCGGGTCAACACGTCCAGCTGCCGAAAATAAGGACAAGCTTGTCCCATGGCCACGTGCTGATGACGATGCACCACGTCCACGACCAGCATTGTTGCCTCTAGACACAGAGCCTGCTTGCCATCTTTTATTGGCTCGTGACTGTCTTCCTCTTCTGGTTGCCTTTCAGACATACTAATGGCCTGCAGGGAGAAAACCAGCAATAAGGGGTAGCTTCAGATGTATACTGTGCAGGAGGCACCTACACCCACTGTAACTGCTGCAGATGCCTGTGTTACACTAACAGAACAACACCAGCAATAAGGGGTAGCTTCAAGTGTATACTGTGCAGGAGGCACCTACACCCACTGTAAATGCTGCAGATGCCTGTGTTGCACAACAGAATAACACCAGCAATAAGGGGTAGCTTCAGGTGTATACTGTGCAGGAGGCACCTACAACCACTGTAACTGCTGCAGATGCCTGTGTTGCACAACAGAACAACACCAGCAATAAGGGGTAGCTTCAGGTGTATACTGTGCAGGAGGCACTTACACCCACTGTAACTGCTGCAGATGCCTGTGTTACACAACAGAACAACACCAGCAATAAGGGGTAAAAATTGAAATTGAAAAGGGAGGGATCGGAAGCAGTGAACCGGAAGTGATGTGAGATCGGCGTTTGGATGCCTTTTTTAATATTTGCCTGCTTGAAATTTTTACCTTGTAAGAGTCCAATTTTTATTTTGTTTTACCAATAAAGTCCCCCTGTTTTGATATACTTCACCATTGGAAGCATTCTTTTTTCCCCCTTCTCCCCGGTGATCATATATGGGTTCGGAGACTTGGCTATTGACCCGTATTTAGATATATGCTGGCCTAACAGCGCAGAGAGGACAGTGGTCCCAACGTGAAGGCACATCTCCGTTTCCACTGAGTGGTGACAAGCTACTGAAAGGGAGGAGAAGCACTCGGATGGTGGAGAAGGGCTACAACATTTCTATATCACATGCGCTACCAAAGAGTATATGAGGTGAGAGGTTAGGGAAACCGTTCAAGGATTGTACCAACCTACCCTGCTGACAGTTGTGGAATAACCTTACTCTATGAAAAAACACTCAGCTTATATATGTGTGGATTTAATTTGAAATAGTTGTCTTTAAACTATTTATACATCTGATGCTATCAAGAGCTATCTCCTAATGATGCTAACAAGAGCTATCCCCTAATTTGAACTTTTTAACTTTTTTACTTATCGGACTTTTCATTATTATCAGACATTCAGACCACCCTCTTTAATATTTAGTCCATTTGTGTTATTGATTATGTGCTTCTATACATATTTATATTAATTATTGATCTTTTATGGGATTTTATTTTCATATGTGTGTTTCTATTTTTATTTTAGCGCTAAATCACTTTAATCATTAGCAATAAGGGGTAGCTTCAGGTGTATACTGTGCAGGAGGCACCTACACCCACTGTAACTGCTGCAGATGCCTGTGTTACATAACAGAACAACACCAGAAATAAGGGGTAGCTTCAGGTGTATACTGTGCAGGAGGCACCTACACCCACTGTATTTGCTGCAGATGCCTGTGTTACACAACAGAACAACACCAGCAATAAGGGGTAGCTTCAGGTGTATACTGTACAGGAGGCACCTACACCCATTGTAACTGCTGCAGATGCCTGTGTTGCACAACAGAACAACACCAGCAATAAGGGGTAGCTTCATGTGTATACTGTACAGGAGGCACACTACACCCACTGTAACTGCGCTAGGTTAACAAGCAAAGATGACACTGTCCCTGCCTATTCTGCTCTCTCCCTGCACGCCAACACACTACACAAAGCCGCCGCGCTGGTGGCCTTATATAGTGTGGGGCGTATACTAAACCCCCCTGAGCTATAATTGGCCACAGGCATCCTGCCTGTGGCCAATTATGGCTCTCCTCGCTGCCGGCGCTGTGATTGGCCAAGCATGCGGGGTAACAGTGCATGCTTGGCCAATCATCAGCCAGCAATGCACTGTGATGGAGCAGTGCATTGTGGGCCGTTCGCGCCACACGAATATGGCGCAAATGGCCCACAAAGTTCTGGATTCGCCAAACAGGCGAACGGCCGATGTTCGAGTCGAACATGCGTTCGAAACGAACACTGAGCTCACCCCTAATGGCCAGCATAAGTTAAAGATTTTACAGATGCTAAGTGAAGGAAGAAAGATGTTTTGTAAATATTGCAGTGTGATACATAGCTGTGATGTATGACTTGCCGGTTTCATTTAACCTGTGTAATGTGTATTCTTATAGTCAATAAAATTGAAAATAAAAATCTGACAAATGTCTTCTTTTTAAAACAAATGCAGTTTGTCATTCATTTCAGGTTACTGTCATACAATTTATTTTCTATGATGAGAGGCCCCCCAAACTTGAATTGCCCCAGGTCCCCCAAGGACTAAATTCGGGCACTGATCGGGGGACCTTCCTAAATCTGTGAAGAATACGGACTTAGTAGTATGCTCCTTTCTTAAGGACATTTCTGAACATCATTTAGAATTGGACAGAGCCCAATAGGCATTACAAGCAGTACGCCTGGGTCTTCCCAGGCACATTGTTGTCAAATTCCAGTACTATGCGGTAAAGGAAAGGGTAATCTCCAGGGAGAATTCTGAACTTGCCATTATGGGTCATCTAGTCCAAATTTTTGTTGACATCTCTCCATATACCATCCAGAAGCATCACGCCATTGATAGTCCAGAAGTTAATTATACTGTTCTTTTTTAGCTTTTGATCATAGCTGCAGCTGACTACGTCATCTCAGTGGACTGCTTATACTGAGGTATCAGGCGATCAGCCAATCCAGTGTTGCTACAATATATTTCCACCTAGGTGAATATTCTAACCAACTTAAAAATTTACTATTTCAGACAGTATGAGAGTTTATTGTTTGTGGTAGCTACCTGTGTCGTGACAACGTTGTCAATATTTAACTCTTTATTTCATACAAAACAGCTAGGGTACTCACATTTCGTTAGATAAAAGCAAGAAACAATTTATATCCATGACAGATTGTAGCTTCTGAAATGCCTGCTTTTATCAAACGAAATGTGAGTACCCTGGCTGTTTTATATGAAATAAATTCACCCTGGTTTTAAATACTACACCATGAAGAGTTGCCTTTTTGTATTCTATGCATGTACCTATGAATTTTAATTTGGTGAGACTACAAGATTCAGCCATCTATGATCCAATTGAAGTGGTTCCGTGGCACTTTGGATATATCATGCTTGTCTGACCACCTGTAATGCCGCGTACACACGATCGGACTATTCGGCTGGACTATCCGGCAGACTTTCCAGCAGAGATCCGCCAGACTTTCCGAACGTGCGGACTTGCCCACACAAGCCCGGACTTTTCCGGCGGACAATCCGCCGTAGTTTTGGCGGAGATCCGCCGGACTTTTGAAATGAATGGACTTGCCCACGCACAGAGTAAAGTCCGTTCATTTTGAACATGACTTCAGGTAGACGGGACTAGCGAAGGCCCCCCCACCCGAAAGCACCTTGTCCCCATGTTGATGAGGACAATGGCCTCTTCCCAACAACCCTGGCCGTTGGTTGTTGGGGGGCCTGCGGGCGAGAGCCTTATCGGAATCCGGGAGCCCCCTTCAATAAGGGGGCCCCAGATACCGGCCCCCCACCCTATGTGAATGAGTATGGGGTACCATGTACCAAAAAACACAACACAGGTTTTTAAAATACTTTATTAGACAGCTCCGGGGGTCTTCTCTCTTCCGTCTTCGGGGGTCTTCTCGCCGGACTCCTACGCTATCTTCTGCTCTTTTACTAGCTCTTTTACTAGCGGAGGAGCCCGGATTTCTCCTTCATCGCCGCCCAGGGGTCTTCTTCCGACTTCGGGGGTCTTGTCCCGCTCTTCGGTTCTTCTTGCGGGGCCTTCGCTTTCTTCTTCCAGCTCTTTTACTAGCGTTAGCCCGGTCTTCTGTCGCTGTCGCCGCTGCCTTCTGCTTCTGCTTCAGCTTCTTCTCCTTCTTCCTTCATCCGATGTTGACACGACGCACTCTCTGGCCTTAATGGCAGGGACACGTTGTGCGGCGACTTATATAGGGACAAGGGGAGGGGTCACCGACTCCTGTCACATGTGACCCGCCCCTTATGATGTCACAGTCCCCACCCCCTTTCCTGACCGGCCAGGCTGCGTGCTCGGATAAGGGTCTAATATGGATTTGGGGGACCCCCACGCCATTTTTCGGCATAGGGATTCCCCTTTAAATCCATACCAGGTGATGGGGCTAGCAAGGTGTCAATCTCGCCGATGGACTGCTGAGTCCTGCAGATAATTTTGAGTCAAAACGTCTTTCTAAGTCTGCCAGACTTTTGGAAAAAAAAGTCAGCCGGAGCCCACACACGGTCGGATAGTCCGATCGTGTGTACGCGGCATTACTCAGTGGTCCATTTTCTTTGGTAAAAGGCCCAGTGTGTTGATGTTTAGTGGATGATAATTTCATGTTCACTTTATTGTGTCTCTGTCAGTCAAGGATTCTGTTTTAACACTATGGACTTTTGCTTTATAATTTTATGTTTTTAGCGCTGCATACACTCATCTTTTATACTTTTTATTGTTACCATACAATTTATGTCAGCTGCTTTACTAGTGTTAGCCAGTGGCGGCTGGTGCTCAAAATTTTTGGGGGGGCGCAAACAAACAGCCTCACTGTGCCATCAAACGCTGCCACTGTGCCCATTAAATGCTGCAACTGTGCCCATTAAACGCTGCCACTGTGCCCATCAAACGCTGCCACTGTGCCCCAAGTGCTGCCACTGTGCCCATCAAACGCTGCCACTGTGCCCCAAGTGCTGCCACTGTGCCCATCAAATGCTGCCACTGTGCCCCAAGTGCTGCCACTGTGCCCCAAGTTCTGCCACTGTGCCCCAAGTTCTGCCATTGTGCCCCAAGTTCTGCCACTGTGCCCCTTAAGTGCTGCCACTGTGCCCCAAGTGCTGCCACTGTGCCCCAAATTCTGCCACTGTGCCCCAAGTTCTGCCATTGTGCCCCAAGTTCTGCCACTGTGCCCCAAGTTCTGCCATTGTGCCCCAAGTTCTGCCATTGTGCCCCAAGTTCTGCCACTGTGCCCCAAGTTCTGCCACTGTGCCCCAAGTTCTGCCATTGTGCCCCTTAAGTGCTGCCACTGTGCCCCTTAAGTGCTGCCACTGTGCCCCTCAAGTGCTGCCACTGTGCCCCCTGCCTGCCCTCTGCACTTACCTTGTCCCGGTGTGCAGCTGGTGACGGCGTCAGGCGACGAGCGGTGTCTCCGTCGGATGTCTTCTCCCACGCTCCTCCTGTCTTCTTCTGCAGTGATTGGATGCCTAGCGTCCAATCACAGCGCCTGTGACTTCAGCCAATCAGGTAGCAGGTAACAGACCTGGTAACCTGATTGGCTGAGAGGCGGGTCTGTGTTAGGGAAGCGATGTATTCGCTTCCCTAACACAATACTGTGTAAGCAGCGAACGCAAAGCATTGCGCCCGCTGTTTACACTTAGGGAAGCCTATTAGAGCACACCGCTCTAATAAGGTCCCCTATTAGAGCTTACAGCTCTAATAGGGGCGCTTCCAGCAACACCCCCCCCACTGTAATTCAGATGCCCGGCGCCCGATCAGGGGCCGGACACCTGAATAGGGGGCGGAAGCGGTGACAATAGATAGATTCATGCAATGCATGAATCTATCTATTGGTGATAGAGCGGTGCAGGAGAGAGGGGGCGGCGCTCCTGCGCCCTCTATGCACGCACCGCCACTGGTGTTAGCGCAATGATTAATTTATAAGCATAGAACTAGTCGGTAGAATGTATTTCCCTTCATCCTATAATGCTGGATTTAGTTTATAACTTTGGAAATGTTTCTTAGTTCTATGTGTAATGGCTGGTAAGGGCAGGCATGAATGGTGTGCTTTTCTCCCTGAAATCAATGATCGGGCTCTGGACCTGCTCTTTGATTTAGGTTATGTGTCTGCTGGTGTCTGACATGTATTATATTGTTCTGGACAGCCCCATTGCTTGATATGTGTTATCTTGTGCAATTTTTCTTTTTGCCTTTAATGTTTTTCATTTTCTTTTTTTATGTTGTTATAGTCATGACCTGGAAGCCCACTTCTCTGCCTTTGCTTGCTCCCAGACTGGATGGTCCATCCCTTGGAACTCAAACTTCTTCATGTCGGGGTGTGGTGAGTTGCGGCCTATTTACGGATTATATCCCCCTTCTGACCAGGTATTATGACTAATCCTACATTTCCCATCCTTTGTGTTTTTACACATAATATTCAGGATCTCAAACCACCAGTGAAAAGACGTAAGGCTGGGATCACTCACAATGGGCAGATGTGGCCCTCCTTCAGAAAACCCACTTTTCACTTTCATACAATCCTTCCTGTACTGACAAACATTACCTAGTATTTTACACTGCTAACATGGTAGATAAAATGGTGTAACCCTCTGTTTTGCCAAATGTATTGCCTTTTTCTTGATTCAGGAAATCAAGGACCCTGAGGGAAGATTTATTTTGTTAAAAGGCCATCTAGGGGGTCATGTATACACCTTAAAATCATATTATGCTCCCAAACAGGGACAAGCCTCCTTTTATTCAGGGATATCCCAACAATTTATCCCAAATATGGAGGCTACTGTTATACAGTAAGTGGTGGGGACTTCAATATTGCCTTCAATTTGAGTGTAGATAAATCTAGTATCTACTCTACTCAACTCAAATTGCCTTCTAAAGCTAGCACTACCATAGCTAGACTTTTCTATTTCCTGAACATTCCCTGATGTCTGAAGAAAAAATAATCCTACTGCTTGAGACTTTACTCATTACTCTCATTCTCATTCTACCTATTCCATGATCATATGTTTATGTTGACTGCCCTGACACCATGGATCTTGAAAGCTCACATTTGGGAGGCACCTTGGTTGGACCATTTGTCAGTTGCTATAACTCTATCACAGCCCTCAATCCACCAGAAACCTTCTCAATGACATTTGAATGAATCTATCCTTAATGACACTGTCGGGTGTCAGGAGATTGAGACAAGTATATTGGATTACTCCCAATTCATGGCCCTGATTCAATTTTTCCGGTGCTTTTATAGGTCGGCCAGGGTGACTATTTGAGGAAAATGTATTCAAGTTTACTTCCAAATCAAGAAAGAAAGGCAGAAAGATATAGACTGGTTAGACCACAAATTGCAGTCACTTTGTAAAGCTCATAAATGTGCCCCAATCAAGATTTGCTTTTGATAATAAATGCGGCTAGGCTATCTCTAAATCTTGGCCTAACCTCAAAAGGATAAAAAGTGTCTGGTGGTCAATTTCAAAATGTAACCTGCAAAAGGATAAGATAGGACCTATGTTGGCTGCCAAACTAAATTAGGTGTTTTATATACTTAGAGCCAAGTACATCAACACAGGATGGTACTGTGGGTGTACGCTAACAGGTAACGCAGTGCCACATCCCAATCATAGAATGTATAGATTTTTTGGAGAAGAAACATGGACTTTGTAGGCACCAATGAAAAAAACTATTTTTATTTATAACAATTCACATATAGTATTTAAAAGAATCATATAAAAATAATACTGCAGCATCCTACAGTTTAAACTTGATATCTCCAACGACAGCCGATTGAATCGGGTTTACAAAACCTGAGGACCCTGATGGTGATCAACAGGGCTGGAGTAAAATAGATAGTATTATTGAGAAAGCTCTACATGTTTAGCGGAGACCGCTTCTTCAGGAGCTTAATTGCATTTTTCCAAATAAAATAAAGAGACATCAAGTAAGTATATATCAAATACAATGCTATAACAATATTCATAAATAAGATAGTAAGAATGTGTCTGGAATCCAACAACCAAGGGAAGAACTGCTTGTATAACTGAGCTGCGGATAAATGTGAAGACATACCTGGTGCCTATAAAGATACAACAAGTAGTGGGAAATACACCATAATTGTATTCCTTTAAAGTATATATTAGAAGAGAAGGAACCTGTGCCACCACCAAAAATACTACTACTGTGTATTAGACAGGAGGTAGGCGAAGGCCACACCAACGACAGCAGAAACCGATAGTCACAGAGAATACACCTACCTCTGACATTGTCATTAATGTAGTAAAACGTAATAATCGCAGTCTATCAGCATGGATAGTAAAAGGAGAAGCTAATATGTTGACTGTCAATGGAAACATAAGCAGGGAGGGATATCTATAAATGATATAGATGTGTAAATAAATATATATATATATATATATATAAGGGGCTCAAATGAGGGGTCAAACACTGAATCACATGCTGTTAAAAGGGGGGGAGAGGACAGATGGTACAAGGTATATTCTCACCTAAAAGGGGGGGAGAGGACAGATGGTACAAGGTATATTCTCACCTGAGATGTAGTGGCGGCTGGTGTTTTTTTGTTGAGGGGGCGTAAAACAACCCCCCGTGGCACCTCAACCCCCCCTTAATGTCTGCTGGTCTACTGGCACTAACCCCATCTAGGCAGCGGCGGGGTTCAGGCATCAGCAGGCACATCGGACAGTGGCGGGGATCGGGGTATCGGCGGACATTAGGCTGCAGCAGGCATCGGGCAGCATCTCCATTGTCTTCTCCTCGCTTCCACCATGCGTCTCCTCCCCTCCTTCTAGGCATCCAATAGGATAACCTGTCCTTTCAGTCAATCGGATGATGGGTATCAGACCCACTTCCCGATTGGCCAGGAGGAGGATCAGTGTTGCAACAGCGAATATTCATTTGCTGTTGTAACACCTGGGTGGGCTCATGGCGCAATGCTCTGTGCCACGAGGCCACCCTATTTTGAAGCCTATTAGAGCCTCTGGCTCTAATAAGGTACTTCAAAAAACACCCCCCGCCACTGTAATTCATGCACCAGGCATCCTGCCAGACACATGAATAGGGGTAGCGGCATGTGGATCATAGAGCATTAATTAGGATGTGGCGGCTGTGGATAGAGGGTCGGCACCACTGCTGAGATGGCAGCATTAGTAAGTACTGTTCAATATAGTCATAATTGGATGGATACTTGATGAATCAAAAAGCCATCATCTGTATAACACTTTTAAATGGCGCTAAGGCCTTCTCCAGAGAGATAATGTACACTGATAACACTCCATCAAATGGGATCATAACTAGGCAGTCTAAAAACAAGACAAACACAGGTAACATAAGCAAATGTCCTCCAAGTTTCAGTGGCAGTTCTCTCCTCCATGCTCCTGTAGCCTGGCTTGGTATTTGTCTAAATTCCTCTCTAGGTATGTACTGGCATCTTAGCAGCCTATTGACTTAATGGCTCCCTGAATCTTGGAGGACATTTGCTTATGTTACCTGTGTTTGTCTTGTTTTTAGACTGTCTAGTTGTGATCCCATTTGATGGAGTGTTATCAGTGTACATTATAGTTACATAGTTACAAAGTTACATAGTAGGCAAGTCCAACCTATGTGTGTGATTTTATGTCAGTATTACATTGTATATCCCTGTAGGTTGTGGTCGTTCAGGTGCTTATCTAATATCCCATTGCGAGGAGCGGCCCGACAGAAGAACAGATGCCGACGCCATGGAAGAAGATGCCGGGCGAGAAGGACGAGAAGACCAGTGCAAGAAGAAGCGGATCGGAGGAAGAAGAAAATGGAAGAAGAAGATGGAAGAAGATGATGGAAGGAGAAGATGAAGAAACCGAAGGATGAAGAAAGAAGAAAGAAGATTTTAATAAAGGAATTGTCAAAGACTGCCTCCTGTAATTTTTCCAATTTTTGACACTTTTTTGGTGAAATGGTAGGGGTACTTTTGTACCCCCTTACCATTTCACACAGGGGGGGGCCGGGATCTGGGGGTCCCCTTGTTAAAGGGGGCTTCCAGATTCCGATAAGCCCCCCACCCGCAGACCCCCACAACCAGCATGGTTGTCCTCATCAACATGGGGACAAGGTGCTTTGGGGGTTGAGGGCATGTGGCCTGGTACGGTTCAGGCGGGAGGGGGGGCCGCTGTCGCCCCTCCTCTTTTCCTGCAGCCTGCCAGGTTGCCTGCTCGGATAAGGGTATGGATTTTGAGGGAGACCCTACGCCATTTTTTTTTTTTGGCTGGGGTTCCCCTTAATATCCATCCCAGACCTGAAGGGCCTGGTTATTGAATTTGGGGGGACCCCCACGCTTTTTTTTTTTTTTTTTTATCAATGAATGACAGTTCTCTGTGTTACAGGAGCCATCAATTCATTAGCCGCGAGTGCTTTTAAATAGCTTTTTTCCTGCAAAAATTACACTTTTTGCAGGGACAGTTCTAAGCACAGGAAACCTGCCCCCCTTCACAGGCCACCTATAGACACCCCCCAGATGTGATACTGCAATGCTGTACTAACAGCATGCACACACAAATCCCCAGAAATAGAGCACATATTCTCACTTTCTCAGCAGTCAGCAGCACACTGACACGCTGACACTGAAACATAATATGCGAGGCCGCCGCGGCCTCTTATACCGTGGGGCGTGTACTAAAGCCCCTGAGCTATAATTGGCTACAGGCATCCTGCCTGTAGCCAATTATGGCTCTCCTCGCTGCCGGCGCTGTGATTGGCCAAGCATGCGGGGTCACAGTGCATGCTTGGCCAATCATCAGCCAGCATTGCACTGCAAATGGCGCAATGCATTGTGGGTCGCTCGCATCACACGAATTTGATGCGAGCGGCCCAAATAGTTCTGGGCTCTCCGAACGGGCGAACGACCGATGTTCGATTCGAACATGGGTTCGAATCGAACACCGGGCCCATCCCTACCCCTGATGGCAGATAGCACACGTTGACAAACTGTGTGCATCTTCAAAACTTGGCTTTCTAAAAAATATTTAAAATGTGTGAAAATTCAAAAAATACAAACAAACTAGAAGAATTGTGGGGTGTTTTAGATTCTGCCTAAAACATCAATGATGTTTTTGAGTCTTTTTCCACATCATTGATGTCTTCCTTGATCTTCTGTAAATCACTATTGCACACCATGATCTCCCGGATGAGGATGTGTGCACTTGCACTTGTGAAATTAGTTTCTTCTTCCACAACATCCACATCACCTAAAATAAAATAAAACACACCATTTATTAGAAATATGCAGGCTTCCATCTATTACCTGAAGCTGTGGTCTCAGACACTGACCTGTTGTGGTCCCTATTTCGACCACTTCATAAACCTCTCCTTCCTCCACATTTTCTGGTTGTGCTGTGGGGATTTCCTTTTCTTTAGGAGGTTGTGGGTCCCTGGTGTCCTCAGACATCCTGAGTCTTTTCTCCCCTATGTGAATAAAAAAAAAGGTATACTTAGCACACAGATCTTTGATGTGAGAAATGGTAATATGAAACATTGCTTGGAAGTGTGGTACAATTGTCTTTTTTGTCAGAGACATTATTTTTTCCCCTTTATAAAGCTGGAATACTTACCTTTTTTGTACATTTTCCCCCCATGGAGACATCCCTAGTATCCACTGGAGCACCTGTGTGGGACACCCTAAAAAGGGTGTTCTGGTGTCCCACACTAGTGCTCCTGCGTCCAGATGTGTAAACAGCTGCTGAGTGTCCTCTCCTTACACAGAATCAAGTTTGCATTTCATTCTAGTTACAACCCCATCTAGGCAACAAACGTCTTTTAATACAAATAGACCTGAACATATGTAGTTAAACTAGATCTGCCAAAAACAATGTATTAGTGGGCGAACGAATAATGTTTACATTTTAAACTGTACAACAGTAAAGAAAAGCACATGGAGCAGCACAAACATAATAATAATAATAGGAACACACAACAAAATACTTACTTTTTTGCAGCACTTTCTTGATTCTTCTGTACTGATCCTGCTCCCTCAATTTGAGGTCTGACCATCGTTTCCTCAGTTGATCCTTGGATCGCCGTATCCCAAAATTCTACTGCAGACTTTTCACAACTTTAGTCATGATCTTGGCCTTTCTCACATTTGGGTTTGGGTAAGGTCCATGCTTCCCGTTCCCTCTTCAAGATGTCCACCATCTCCAACATCTCACCAAAGGACATATTAGAGGCCTTAAATCTTCTCCGGGATCGGGACGTTTGTGGCTCCAGGCTTTCGTCATCCTCCTCCTTGCTGCTCTACTCTGCATGCACTTGCACTTTCTTTGCCATGTGCTCTCCCACTGCGCCGAAAGACAAGGGGCGGGGAATAGACTAGAAAGAACATCAGGGGCGGGCGGAGTTTCACGCATGCGCAGGGTATATAAAGCATAACACGCATGCATCATAGGAAGGAGTATCGGAAGCGATGATGGATTTTTGAGTCATCAAGTATCCATCCAATTACAACCTATATTGAACAGTACTTACTAATAGGGATGGGCAAATGGTTCGGCCCGAGCATAAGTTCAGAGCAAACTTTGGTTGTTTGGCCGTTCGGCGAGTAACGAACATTATTTGCGGCAAATTAGCAGCGGAACACCGTTAAAGTCTATGGAGATATGTATAGAACGGCAGTGCTCTGTAGTTTTGTTGTGCCACATCCAATAGTAAAGAACTATAGAAGGGGACCCCTAGTGGTGGATTTTAAAGGCACGTACAACCATAAAGTAAATGAAAACGGTTTTATTTATTCATAGGATGGATATAAAATCATGTTATAAAAGACATATATGTATTCATCAACAACATAGTAGTTAACAGAACGCCATACAGTTAACTAGTGAACTGTGACCTATATATGATACAGTCAACTAAAGAGCTTATCACCCTACGTGTTTCGGAGCTCTGGAAGTCTCCTTCCTCAGGGGTGGATGTAAAGCAAAGAGCATAATTCTAATGGAGAATACAAATAACAGGGTATTAACACAGAGAAAATTGGTTTACATAGTTTGATTATTAACTTATTCCATGTACTTACATATCAAAGTATGGTGCTGTGCAAATATGGCGTAATACTCATTAAAAACAATAGAGCAGGTACAATGGAATGGCTGGCTTCCCAATATCCAGGGCTCCCATGTATGGGAATTGTTGAATATAGATGGGAGTATATTTTTATGTTTTTACTGCCAATGGGCAGGGGGGTCCTGCAAATCCCCAACGAGATTCCGCTAGGCGGGTGTGGGAGAGACACTGGGGCGAAAAAAGCACTAGGCCCTATAAGGTGAGAATAGGTATCAATTAGAAAAAAGCTGATGCATTAGAAAAATAAGTATAATATTAGTATAATTGATTTTAGTTCAATATTAATTGGTAGTTGGGATACTATTAATGTTGGTTTAAATATATCTGGCACAGTGATGCACGGCGAATAGGTGGATTGGCGAGGATTCCGGGCCCGCAATATGCAATGATAACTGTAGGGAGTATTAATACAATTGTAAAAGTGATAATAAGGACAGTTATTTAATTATTTTGTTTTTATATGATGAGAATGTCGATTAATGTAACCGAGATTAGGACAGATGACTGTATAATGGTCATCAATGGTAATTGTAGAAGTTAGTATGCGATGAATGTATATATACAGGGGGAAAAAGTTGGTAAAGTAATTATAATATGCGTAAATATGTACAAGACAAAGAATGGTAATTAAGTAACATATACACTGTATAGTTTTAATGAAAATGGTGTTTATGGGTAGTTGGAATTTAAATGTATAAATATATTTGCAACATAGTGATCCTCATATATTTTATTGTATGAGGGATATAGTTGGAGACCTGCCATGGTATCTGGAGATGTTAAATAGTTAGTACACATAAAGGTGTATAGGCAGGGATGGGCAAACACTAAATGTTTACCACGTTAGAAATGCATATTAGAGTAGGGTTAGAAACGTGCCACAGTATCCATAAATTAAAGGTCAATACATAAAAGAATATGAAGGCATAACAGAAAAGAGAGTCAGTGTTTACCTAATTTCACCAAGTGTAAATCAGACCATCCGATCGGCATCTCACAGACTCAGCTGTGGAGTACCGGCGGACGTGGTGTCTGCAGTTTAAATGTACCTCTATTTCCAATCAGCTGGTGCAGAGCAATCCGCAACAGCTGGTGGAGAGGGAGGAGAACAGGGCCGAGCACATGCACACCCCCGAGCAGAGTGCGCGCGGATCCGTCCCTAGCGCGTATGTCAGTGATGCTAACGCCGGAACGGGGCCCCGCCCACTCCACCCACCGACACAACAGGCTTCCCCAGTGCACAGCACATGTGCCCTGGGGTTGCAAGATGGAGAGTAGTCGACGATGTAAATGCCGACTGACATCTCCTTAAACGCTGCCACTGGTTGGTAAACCCAGGCGGCTTAGTGTGCCGGGGCGCTCCCCCAAGACCCACACAGCGGATGGGGAAAAAGGCCGAATACACAGACGTGTACTATTTAAAAATGTGTGAAAAAGTAAATAATAGATATAAGGAAGTACATTTTATGGACATGAAGAAACAATTGGGGAAACTTAAGTATAAAGTTGCTTGAGTGGGAATGTATACATTTATTTATTACAAAAGAAAACCCCATAGAGCAGAAGTGTAGGGGGTGCCCTAGAGGTTGGGAGCCAGATCACGATCATATTGAACACAGGTAGGGGTTGCAGCTAATGTGACATTTAAGAATGAACATAAATAATCATCAATATTTGCAATAAGTACATGGTGTTAAAGTCTATGGGACACTAACATGAAAAAACAAAAGTGCTAATTTTAAAGGCTTATATGCAAGTTATTGTCATAAAAAGTGTTTGGGGACCCGGGTCCTGCCCCAGGGGACATGTATCAATGCAAATAAAAGTTTTAAAAACTGTTGTTTTTCGGGAGCAGTGATTTTAATAATGCTTAAAGTGAAACAATAAAAAATGAAATATTCCTTTAAATATTGTGCCGGGGGGGGGGGGGGGGGGGGGGGGGGGGGGGGGTGACATGGGTTCCCCAACCATCACAGTACATTACCAGGCCATTTGGGTCTGGTATGAATATTAGGTGGAACCCTTCGCCAAATAAAAAAAATGGCGTAGGGCCCCCCCCAAAATCCATACCAGACCCTTCAGGTCTGATATGGATTTTAAGGGGAACCCTGCTCCCCGTGGCGTCAGCGTGGCGTTAGATGGGGTGGGGTCACCCGTTTACGTCACCGGGTGGCCCGCCCTCAGCTATATAACAGCTGTCACCAAGAAGAAGCATCACTCAGTGGGATAGATATATAAAGGTATCCCTGCGCCAACTCAAATGAATAGAGCAAAATGACTGCTGCACACACTGGGGCAAATGTCTGAAGCCAAAAAATAAGTAGGGTAAAGGGTAGTGGTACGCTGTATAGAACAATGAAGGTGTGCTAGAAAAACTAGCTAGGTGAACATCAAGAGGTAGGTAATGGTGATGGTAGAGCATATATAGCAAGTGGAGGCTACAGATAAAGGTTGGAACCTTGGTAAAGTGCAAATAACGCAAATTTCGATAAAATTATAAAAACACCAGACAACCTGCTGGTTGAAACAAATATCCTGGTACAGTGCAGACTGAGGTAGGTGAGGGTATAATACCAATAAATAAGGAAAGGTGTCCTGGTTTAGTAAAAACCCACAAATAAATAAATAAAACAATACAAATCAATATATAACAGTGTTAGAGAATAAATAAAAATTGAGTAAACTGGTAAAGTGCAAGGTGCTGGAAAGAGAGTAAATAACAATGAGCACTATATCAAGCTCAGACAAGTGTATAGGAGCTGAGGTAGCACCTAAAGTGACTGGTGATCCTCAGTAGTAAGCGATAATTATGACGATAAAATGCACAAGTAATAATGAGCGAATAATATACGAATAATATCAAGTTCGCCAAGTAACAGTAGATGTGAAAAATATAATGAAACGTGGACCTATACTGACTGGTCAGTGCAAATATAGGTGAATAAACGTGCAAACTGGCGTCCTTCTCACTCAAATAGGGAAACGCAAGCAGAGGATACGTTTGGAACTGTATGGCACACACCATATTTAAACGGTTGACACACAGTGAAAGTCCATAAAAGTTTTGGTGCAATGTGGCTGAATCCAGAAAATAAAGTGCAGGTGCTTGGCAACGCAGATCAGTGCAGTGCTATATGGAGCAGTGGATGATCCGTGCGTTCTCCTTCGTGCAGATTTAGGTGAATGGGTGTCCCCTTACCTTACGGCTGTAAGGTAACAGCCTATAGTAGAAATCTTTTTTGGGTCCTTGGTGGTCATTCCTAGTGTACTGCCTTAGGTCCTATCCTGCCTATGGTTTTCGGTGCTGTCTTCTTATAGTATATCCACAGTGGGAGAACTCGCCAATAGCATAGGTTTTGGGAGAGAGGAAGGATACCTCATGGTGCAGTATTTCAGTATAAAACGTTTATTAAATAGTACAAAGACAGGTACTCACAATTACAAGAAATGACAGCAGACAGTGTAAAAACGAGCTGCGGGCTCGATTGACGTCACTTCCGGTGTCACAGTCCCGACGCGTGTTCGTCACGGTCACGTGACTTCATCGGCTTTTTTTTTTGTATCCATTGGGCGGCGTGGATTTGGGCCCAATTAACCATTTTCCCTCCCCGGTGTCATGTGACTCATTAGTGTTACAAGGTCTCAGGTGCGAATAGGGAGCAGGTATGTTACATTTGGTGTTATCACTCTCATTCTCTCATACTGGTCACTGGAAGTTCAACATTAAGGAAGGTGGAGGAGCGCAAAGTATCTAACATCCACCAGCTCTGTCATCATGGAGGAGTGGAAGAGGACTCCAGTGGCAACCTGTGAAGCTCTGGTGAACTCCATGTCCAAGAGGGTTAAGGCAGTGCTGCAAAGTGTAATTTCTTCAGTGTTGTCACATGAAAAGAAAGAATAAAATATTTACAAAAATGTGAGGGGTGTACTCACTTTTGTGAGATACTGTATATGTGAACACCCACCTTGTAAAATAACCCATTCAGTTTAAAATAGAAATGAAAGGCATCACATAATCTCTGTTCTCAGCTGCATAAGGGGCTTTGAGAGGTGGAGGAGGATAAGCAGTAGAACACTGATCTTTCTAGTGAATGACTGGAGGCATGTCGGCAGAAGTCTGATCCCTGAAGGACAGGCAGGTAGGGTTGAGCGAACCCAAACTGTCATGTGCATTTCGTTATGTTCCGAATCGAAATTCGGACGAATTTTTCATTATTCGGACATTCGGATGCATCCGAATTACCGAATTACAATACTAACGAATTTAACCGAATCCGAATTTTTTTCGAATCGAAAAATCGCGGACGAAATTCGAAATATCTCAGGGTCACTTAGTGATAGAAACCCCAAATATGGATATGTTAGATATGTTATAGTGCTAGTGCTAGTTCTACTGTGTTTGCATAACAAATTTGGGGTTTCTAGCTACAAGTGGCCCCGAGATATGTGGCCCCAAAGTCGGGTCGAAAAATGTCATTCTTTGCTGCAGAAAAGTGCTTGACATTTTGTGACCCGACTTTGGGGCCACATATCTCGGGGCCACTTATAGCTAGAAATCCCAAATTTGGGATGCAGACACAGTAAAACTAGCACTACAACCTCTCCAAATTTGGTGTTTATATCACCACGTGACCCCGAGATACGTGGACCCAAAGTCGGGTCACAAAATATTTTTGAATTCGGTTGAAATAATTTCAAATGCAGTTGAAATATTTTCAAATCTGGTTGAAATTATTTCAACAGCATTAGAAACTATTTCAACTGCATTAGAAACTATTTCAACCAGATTTGAAAACATTTCAACTGCATTAGAAACAATTTCAACCAGATTTGAAAATATTTCATCTGCATTAGAAACTATTTCAACTGCATTAGAAACTATTTCAACCAGATTTGAAAATATTTCATCTGCATTAGAAACTATTTCTATCACCAAGTAACCCCGAGATACGTGGACCCAAAGTCGGGTCGCAAAATATTTTCGAATTCGGTTGAAAAAATTTCAAATGCAGTTGAAAAAATTTCAAATGCAGTTGAAAAAATTTCAAATGAAGTTGAAATAATTTCAAATCATGTTGAAATAATTTCAAATCATGTTGATACTATTTCAAGCGGATTCGAAAATATTTTGCGACCCGACTTTGAAAAAAAAAATGAAATTGATTCTAACAGTCTGCAGAAGATCTGCAAAAAAAAAAAAAAAAGAAGTGAAATGGCTGTTAATAGTCTACAGGAGATCTGCTATTAAATTATATATTTTTTTCTATTCTGTTCTAATCTTTTCTATTTGAATTATAAATTTTGGAAGATGGTTATTTACTTATATACATCTGTCACATAAAAAAAAAGATGTGAAATGGCTGTCACGGATTTCGATCGCAAGTACATATGCTGTATGTCATTGTCCACTTGCCACAACACCTGCCACAAGTGCCAAGACACCTGCCATGAGTGCCACGTGACCGACCACAAGTGCCACGTGACCTGCCACGTGACCAAGTTGTGGATTGTCCACTTGCCATGTCACCTGCCACAAGTTGTGGGGTTTCTATCACCAAGTAACCCCGAGATACGTGGACCCAAAGTCGGGTCGCAAAATATTTTCGAATTCGGTTGAAATAATTTCAAATGCAGTTGAAATATTTTCAAATGCAGTTGAAATATTTTCAAATCTGGTTGAAATTATTTCAACAGCATTAGAAACTATTTCAACTGCATTAGAAACTATTTCAACCAGATTTGAAAATATTTCAACTGCATTAGAAACAATTTCAACCAGATTTGAAAATATTTCATCTGCATTAGAAACTATTTCAACTGCATTAGAAACTATTTCAACCAGATTTGAAAATATTTCATCTGCATTAGAAACTATTTCTATCACCAAGTAACCCCGAGATACGTGGACCCAAAGTCGGGTCGCAAAATATTTTCGAATTCGGTTGAAAAATTTTCAAATGCAGTTGAAAAAATTTCAAATGCAGTTGAAATAATTTCAAATCATGTTGATACTATTTCAAGCGGATTCAAAAATATTTTGCGACCCGACTTTGAAAAAAAAAATGAAATTGATTCTAACAGTCTGCAGAAGATCTGCAAAAAAAAAAAAGAAGTGAAATGGCTGTTAATAGTCTACAGGAGATCTGCTATTAAATTATATATTTTTTTCTATTCTGTTCTAATCTTTTCTATTTGAATTATAAATTTTGGAAGATGGTTATTTACTTATATACATCTGTCACATAAAAAAAAAGATGTGAAATGGCTGTCACGGATTTCGATCGCAAGGCAAGTACATATGCTGTATGTCATTGTCCACTTGCCACAACACCTGCCACAAGTGCCAAGACACCTGCCATGAGTGCCACGTGACCAACCACAAGTGCCACGTGACCTGCCACGTGACCAAGTTGTGGATTGTCCACTTGCCATGTCACCTGCCACAAGTTGTGGGGTTTCTATCACCAAGTAACCCCGAGATACGTGGACCCAAAGTCGGGTCGCAAAATATTTTCGAATTCGGTTGAAATAATTTCAAATGCAGTTGAAATATTTTCAAATCTGGTTGAAATTATTTCAACAGCATTAGAAACTATTTCAACTGCATTAGAAACTATTTCAACCAGATTTGAAAATATTTCAACTGCATTAGAAACTATTTCAACCAGATTTGAAAATATTTCAACTGCATTAGAAACTATTTCAACCAGATTTGAAAATATTTCATCTGCATTAGAAAATATTTCAACTGCATTAGAAACTATTTCAACCAGATTTGAAAATATTTCATCTGCATTAGAAACTATTTCTATCACCAAGTAACCCCGAGATACGTGGACCCAAAGTCGGGTCGCAAAATATTTTCGAATTCGGTTGAAAAAATTTCAAATGCAGTTGAAAAAATTTCAAATGCAGTTGAAAAAATTTCAAATGCAGTTGAAAAAATTTCAAATGCAGTTGAAATAATTTCAAATCATGTTGATACTATTTCAAGCGGATTCGAAAATATTTTGCGACCCGACTTTGAAAAAAAAATGAAATTGATTCTAACAGTCTGCAGAAGATCTGCAAAAAAAAAAGGAGTGAAATGGCTGTTAATAGTCTACAGGAGATCTGCTATTAAATTATATATTTTTTTCTATTCTGTTCTAATCTTTTCTATTTGAATTATAAATTTTGGAAGATGGTTATTTACTTATATACATCTGTCACATAAAAAAAAAGATGTGAAATGGCTGTCACGGATGTCGATCGCAAGGCAAGTACATATGCTGTATGTCATTGTCCACTTGCCACAACACCTGCCACAAGTGCCAAGACACCTGCCATGAGTGCCACGTGACCGACCACAAGTGCCACGTGACCTGCCACGTGACCAAGTTGTGGATTGTCCACTTGCAATGTCACCTGCCACAAGTTGTGGGGTTCCTAGCACCAAGTGACCCCCAGATATGGGGGATATGTCAAGTACTTTTCTACAGCAGAGAATTACATTTTGTGACCCGACTTTGGGGCCACGTATCTCAGGGCCACTTGTAGCTAGAAACCCCAAATTTGGTATGCAAACACAGTAGAACTAGCACTACAACTACAGACTATTAGTATCTATTTCGTTTTCTCACCAGATCTCCTGCAGACTATTAGCATCTATTTCTTTTTTTAGCAGATCTCCTGTAGACTATTAACAACCATTTCACTTTTTTTTTGCAGATCTCCTGCAGACAATTAGTATCTATTTCGTTTTCGCACCAGATCTCCTGCAGACTATTAGCATCTATTTCTTTTTTTAGCAGATCTCCTGTAGACTATTAACAGCCATTTCACTTTTTTTTTGCAGATCTTTTGCAGACTGTTAGAATCAATTTCATTTTTTTTTCAAATTCGGGTGGCAAAATATTTTCGAATCCGCTTGAAATAGTATCAACATGATTCGAAATTATTCCAACTGCATTTGAAATTATTTCAACCGCATTTGAAACTATTTCAACCAGATTCGAAAATATTTTGCGACCCGACTTTGGATCCACGTATCTCGGGGTTACTTGGTGATAGAAACACCAAATTTGGAGAGGTTGTAGTGCTAGTTCTACTGTGTTTGCATACCAAACTAGCTATAAGTGGCCCCGAGATACGTGGCCCCAAAGTCGGGTCACAAAATGTAATTCTCTGCTGTAGAAAAGTACTTGACATATCCCCCATATCTGGGGGTCACTTGGTGCTAGGAACCCCATAACTTGTGGCAGGTGACATGGCAAGTGGACAATCCACAACTTGGTCACGTGGCAGGTCACGTGGCACTTGTGGTCGGTCACGTAGCACTCATGGCAGGTGTCTTGGCACTTGTGGCAGGTGTTGTGGCAAGTGGACAATGACATACAGCATATGTACTTGCCTTGCGACCGACATCCGTGACAGCCATTTCACATCTTTTTTTATGTGACAGATGTGTATAATAAATAACCATCTTCCAAAATTTATAATTCAAATAGAAAAGATTAGAACAGAATAAACAAAACATATATAATTTAATAGCAGATCTCCTGTAGACTATTAACAGCCATTTCACTTCTTTTTTTTTTTGCAGATCTTCTGCAGACTGTTAGAATCAATTTCATTTTTTTTTTTCAAAGTCGGGTCGCAAAATATTTTCGAATCCGCTTGAAATAGTATTAACATGATTTGAAATTTTTTCAACTGCATTTGAAATTTTTTCAACTGCATTTGAAATTTTTTCAACTGCATTTGAAATTTTTTCAACTGCATTTGAAATTTTTTCAACTGCATTTGAAATTTTTTCAACTACATTTGAAATTTTTTCAACTGCATTTAAAAATTTTTTCAACCGAATTCGAAAATATTTTGCAACCCGACTTTGGGTCCACATATCTCGGGGTTACTTGGTGATAGAAACACCAAATATATACTTGATGTGTATAATAAATAACCATCTTCCAAAATTTATAATTCAAATAGAAAAGATTAGAACAGAATAAAAAAACATATATAATTTAATAGCAGATCTCCTGTAGACTATTAACAGCCATTTCACTTCTTTTTTTTTTTTTGCAGATCTTCTGCAGACTTAGAATCAATTTCATTTTTTTTTTTCAAAGTCGGGTCGCAAAATATTTTCGAATCCGCTTGAAATAGTATCAACATGATTTGAAATTTTTTCAACTGCATTTGAAATGATTTCAACCGCATTTGAAACGATTTCAACCGAATTCGAAAATATTTTGTGACCTGACTTTGGGTCCACGTATCTCGGGGTTACTTGGTGATAGAAACACCAAATATATACTTGATGTGTATAATAAATAACCATCTTCCAAAATTTATAATTCAAATAGAAAAGATTAGAACAGAATAAAAAAACATATATAATTTAATAGCAGATCTCCTGTAGACTATTAACAGCCATTTCACTTCTTTTTTTTTTGCAGATCTTCTGCAGACTTAGAATCAATTTCATTTTTTTTTTTTCAAAGTCGGGTCGCAAAATATTTTCGAATCCGCTTGAAATAGTATCAACATGATTTGAAATTTTTTCAACTGCATTTGAAATGATTTCAACCGCATTTGAAACTATTTCAACCGAATTCGAAAATATTTTGTGACCTGACTTTGGGTCCACGTATCTCGGGGTTACTTGGAGATAGAAACACCAAATTTGGAGAGGTTGTAGTGCTAGTTCTACTATGTTTGCATACTAAATTTGGGGTTTCTAGCTATAAGTGGCCCCGAGATACGTGGCCCCAAAGTCGGGTCGCAAAATGTCAAGCACTTTTCTGCAGCAGAGAATGACATTTTTCGACCCGACTTTGGGGCCCTATATCTCGGGGCCACTTGTAGCTAGAAACCCCAAATTTGGTATGCAAACACAGTAGAACTAGCACTGTTTCTATCACAAAGTAACCCCGAGATACGTGGACCCAAAGTCGGGTCGCAAAATATTTTCAAATTCGAAAATCGGTCGAAAACTAAACAAAATCCGAAAACGAATTTAACAAATGTAACGAATCTAACTAAACGAAATTAATTAATTAACGAATTAAAACGAAACTAAACGAAACAAATTTTTTCCTTTTGCACATGTCTTACTGTAACGGACTTTTGGGTGTCCGGGGGGCCCGGACCCGAACCTGAACTATTGGCTGTAAGTTCGGGTTCGGGTCCGGTGTTCGGTGATGTATTGGCGCCTATTAGAAGCTGCAGGGCAGCCAATCGACGCTAGTTTCACTAGTGTGCCCTTAGAAGCCATCACAGCCATGCCTACTAATGGCATGGCTGTGATTGGGCAGGGCAGCATGTGACCCTGCCTCTATATATAGTCCAGACACACAGCACACAGCGTCATTCTGCTATAGACAGGTTCCTGTGCTGCTAAGATAGAGGATTTTAGGAGTTAGTGTGATAAAGTCAGTCAGTCCACATTCCTTTAATTTTCTTCAAATTAGTTAGATCAGTGAGCAATCTAGATAGCTAGAGTAGAGTAGGGAGCTTCTTTATTAAGGAAAAGAAAGAGGCAGAGAGAATTATTGAAGAGATTCCTAAATCAATTGTACCCTGGCTGGGGTGCAGTGCACAGTCTTTTAACAGTGCCATGAGGCCAGTGCCAGACAAAATATAAAAGTTTTACCTGCAAGCTCAGTGCACCATTAGAACCAACACTGCATATAGTAAGAGATACACCATTCAGCCTGTGTGTATTCTGCTATTGAAAAAACATTGCAAAAAAATTAAATTTTGCTGTGTTTTTTTTTTTCCAATAGCATTTTCTGCGTTTTCATAAACGCTTTAGACACTATCCGTGTATTCTTATATTGGAAAAACATTGCAAAAAAATTTAATTTTGCAGTGTTTTTTTTTTCCCAATAGCATTTTCTGCGTTTCCATAAACGCTTTAGACACTATCCATGTATTCTGATATTGGAAAAACATTGCAAAAAAATTAAATTTTGCAGTGTTTTTTTTTTTTCCCAATAGCATTTTCTGCGTTTTCAGAAACGCTTTAGACACTATCCGTGTATTCTGATATTGGAAAAACATTGCAAAAAAATTTAATTTTGCAGCGTTTTTTTTTCCTAATAGCATTTTCTGCGTGTTCATAAACGCTTTAGACACTATCCGTGTATTCTGATATTGGAAAAACATTGCAAACAAATTTAATTTTGCAGTGTTTTTTTTTCCCAATAGCATTTTCTGCGTTTTCAGAAACGCTTTAGACACTATCCGTGTATTCTGATATTGGAAAAACATTGCAAAAAAATAAAATTTTGCGGCGTTTTTTTTTTCCTAATAGCATTTTCTGCGTGTTCATAAACGCTTTAGACACTATCCGTGTATTCTGATATTGGAAAAACATTGCAAACAAATTTAATTTTGCAGTGTTTTTTTTTTTTCCCAATAGCATTTTCTGCATTTCCATAAACGCTTTAGACACTATCCGTGTATTCTGATATTGGAAAAACATTGCAAAAAAAAAATTTAATTTTGCAGTGCTTTTTTTTTCCCAATAGCATTTTCTGCGTTTTCATAAACGCTTTAGACACTATCCGTGTATTCTGATATTGGAAAAACATTGCAAATTTTTTTTATTTTGCAGTGTTTTTTTTTCCCAATAGCATTTTCTGCGTTTCTATAAACGCTTTAGACACTATCCGTGTATTCTGATATTGGAAAAACATTGCAAAAAAATTTAATTTTGCAGTGTTTTTTTTTTTTCCCAATAGCATTTTCTGCGTTTCCATAAACGCTTTAGACACTATCCGTGTATTCTGATATGGGAAAAACATTGCAAAAAAAAAATAATTTTGCAGTGTTTTTTTTTTTCCCAATAGCATTTTCTGCGTTTTCATAAACGCTTTAGACACTATCCGTGTATTCTGATATTGGAAAAACATTGCAAAAAAATTTAATTTTGCAGTGTTTTTTTTTTTCCCAATAGCATTTTCTGCGTGTTCATAAACGCTTTAGACACTATCCGTGTATTCTGATATTGGAAAAACATTGCAAAAAAAATTTAATTTTGCAGTGTTTTTTTTTTTCCAATAGCATTTTCTGCGTGTTCATAAACGCTTTAGACACTATCCGTGTATTCTGATATTGGAAAAACATTGCAAAAAAATTTAATTTGGGGTGTTTTTTTCCCCAATAGCATTTTCTGCGTTTCCATAAACGCTTTAGACACTATCCGTGTATTCTGATATTGGAAAAACATTGCAAAAAAATTAAATTTTGCAGTGTTTTTTTTTTCCCAATAGCATTTTCGGCGTTTTCATAAACGCTTTAGACACTATCCGTGTATTCTGATATTGGAAAAACATTGCAAAAAAATTAAATTTTGCTGTGTTTTTTTTCCCAATAGCATTTTCTGCGCTTCTATAAACGCTTTAGACACTATCCGTGTATTCTGATATTGGAAAAACATTGCAAAAAAATTTAATTTTGCAGTGTTTTTTTTTTTTTCCCAATAGCATTTTCTGCGTTTCCATAAACGCTTTAGACACTATCCGTGTATTCTGATATTGGAAAAACATTGCAAAAAAATGTAATTTTGCAGTGTTTTTTTTTTTCCCACTAGCATTTTCTGCGTTTTCATAAACGCTTTAGACACTATCCGTGTATTCTGATATTGGAAAAACATTGCAAAAAAAATTAATTTTGCAGTGTTTTTTTTTTTCCCAATAGCATTTTCTGCGTTTTCATAAACGCTTTAGACACTGTACAGGTATTCTGCTATTGACAAAAACACCCATTTAGGGCGAGATCATACATTTTGAAAATATGAGGAGATTATCAAAAAGGGGACGTGGCCCGGGTCGTGGTGCTGCTGGTGGCGCTCCTGTTGCAGAGAGAGGACGTGGTCGATCTGTGCCAGCTACACGCACTAGTGAAACACCTTCCTCAGGTGCGAGTAGGCGACAGAGCCTGCAGCGGTATTTTGGTGCGCCTAATGAGGCTGTACAAATGTTGAGGCCAGGACAAGTACAGGCAATAGTAGATTGGGTTGCTGACAGTGCCTCCGGTTCCTTCACATTGTCTCCCACCCAGTCTCCTGATGAAAGTTCAGAGTTGGTACCTGCAGCCAATGTCCATCAGTCTTTCACCTCACCCCCTTGCAAATCAGCCAATCAGTCTGAGCCCCAAATAATGCAGCAGTCTCTTCTGCTTTTTGATGACTCTGTTAGCAGGGTTTCCCAGGGCCATCCACCTAGCCCTGCCCCAGAAGTGGAAGAGATTGTGTGCACTGATGCCCAACCACTTATGTTTCATGATGAGTACATGGGAGGACCATCGCAGCACGTCTCGGATGATGACGAAACACAGGTGCCAACTGCTGCTGCTTTCGCCACTGTGCAGACCGACAAGGAGGGCAGGGGTGAAGACTGGGTGGAAGATGATGTGGAGGACGATGAGGTCCTTGACCCCACATGGAATCAACGTCATGCAGGTGACCAGTGTAGTTCGGAGGAAGAGGCGGTGGTCGCACAGAGCCACCAGCACAGCAGAAGAGGGAGCAGGGTGCAAAAGCGGAGCGTCCGTCCCCTAGACAGTACGTCTGCTACTGCCCAACGCAGCAATGGACCGAGCACACCAAAGCCAGGTCCAAGGAGTTCCCTAGCGTGGCAGTTCTTCAGACAATGTGCTGATGACAAGACACGAGTGGTTTGCACGCTGTGCAATCAGAGCTTGAAGCGAGGCATAAACGTTCTCAACCTGAGCACAACCTGCATGACCAGGCATCTAAGTGCAAAGCACGAGATGCAGTGGAGTAGACACCTCAAAAACCAAGAAAGGTCTCTGGCTCCACCTGCTTCCTCTTCTGCTGCAGTCTCGGCCTCTTCATCCACCTCTGTAGTGACAGTGACCTCAGCCAACCCGCAAACAGAGGATCTGCCAGCAACACTACCACCTGGGTCACCAACCATCTCCACAATGTCCCATGGAAGCGTTCAGCTCTCTATTTTCCAAACACTGGAGCGGAAGAGGAAGTACCCCCCTAGCCCCCCGCGATCCCTGGCCCTGAATGCCAGCATTTCAAAATCCCTCGCCTTTGAAATGCTGTCATTCCATCTGGTGGAGACGCAGAGTTTTAAAAGGCTGATGTCATTGGCTGTCCCACAGTACGTCGTGCCCAGCCGCCACTACTTTTCCAGACGAGCTATCCCTTCCCTGCACAACCAAGTGGGGGACAAAATCAGGTGTGCACTGCGCAACGCCATCTGTGGCAAGGTCCACCTAACTACCGATGCATGGACCAGTAAGCACGGTCAGGGATGTTATATCTCCCTAACAGCACACTGGGTAAATGTAGTGGCGGCTGGGCCTGAGGCGGATAGCAGTTTGGCGCATGTCCTTCCACCACCGAGGATTGCAGGGCACTTCAGTTTGCCTCCTGTTGCTAACTTCTCCTACTCCGCCTCCTCATCCTCTACCGCCTCCTCATCCAGTCAGCGTAACACCTTCACCACCAACTTCAGCACAGCCAGGGCTAAACGACAGCAGGCAGTTTTAAAACTTTCCTGTTTGGGGGAAAAACCCCACACCGCGCAGGAGTTGTGGAGGGACATGGAACAACAGACCGATGAGTGGTTGGTGGCAGTGAGCCTCAAGCCCGGCCTGGTGGTGTGCGATAATGGGCGAAATCTCGTAGCAGCTCTGGGCCTTGCCGGTTTGACGCACATCCCTTGCCTGGCGCATGTGCTGAACTTGGTGGTCCAGAGGTTCCTTAAGAATTACCCGATATGCCAGAGCTGCTACAGAAAGTGCGGGCCGTCTGTGCGCACTTTCGGCATTCTCACCCTGCTGCTGCTCGCCTGTCAGCGCTGCAGCGCAACTTCGGCCTTCCCGCTCACCGTCTCATATGTGACGTGCCCACAAGGTGGAACTCCACCTTGCACATGCTTGCCAGACTATGCGAGCAGCAGCAGGCGATAGTGGAGTTTCAGCTGCAGCACGCACACGTGAGTCGCTCTGCGGAACAGCACCACTTTACCGCCAATAACTGGGCCTCCATGCAGGACCTGTGGGCCTTGTTGCGCTGTTTCGAGTACTCCCCCAACATGGCCAGTGCCGATGACGCCGTTCTCAGCATTACTATCCCAGTTCTATGCCTCCTTGAAAAAACTCTTCAGGCGATGATGGAAGAGGATGTGGCACAGGATGAGGACGAGGAGGAGGAGGAGGAAAAGGGTTCATTTCCAAGGCTTTCAGGGCAGTCATTTACAAGTGGCTACGAGGGTGGGTTCCTGCACCAACAAGCGCCAGGTACACAATTGTCTGGCAGCAAGGGCACAGTTCTGGAGGATAACGAGGTGGAGGATGAGGAGGAGATGGAGGAGGAGGAACCATGTTCACAGCAGGGTGGCACCCAGACCAGCTCATGTCTATCACTGGTGCGTGGCTGGGGGGATACAGAGGACACAGACTATACACCTCCCACAGAGGACAGCTTTTCCTTGCCTCTGGGCAGCCTGGCACACATGAGCGATTACATGCTGCAGTGTCTCCGCAACGACCGACGAGTTGCCCGCATTTTTTTTTTTTTTTTTTTCATATTTTTTATTTATCCTTTTTTCCAATATTACAAATAGACATCCATTCTACATTTATACATTGTTTGTTAGAGAAGGGAGGAGGAGGGAGAGAAAAAACATCTCACAAAATATACAGTAAAAAAAAAAGAAACAACATAAGGATAACATTAAGAAATGTACATTCTTCCCCTCCTATCCAAAACCTCAATAATACTATGACCCCCACATTCGTTCGCTTTCATACTCTAGGCATTCATGTCCCGCCACTTCCTTCCTGCATGTCTCCTCGTTTACAAAAACGTATTCATATATTCTATTATCTTATATCTATTTTCTTTTTATCACACCACATTTTCCACATCTTTTCAAATTTCCTAATACATCCTTGCCTAGTGTAAAATGTTTTTTCCTTCAGGATCATAATGTTCACGCTTTGTTCCCATTCTCTACTGGATGGAGGGGCAGAGGATTGCCATCTCTGGGCAATAAGTTTACGAGCTTGGAATAAACATCTCAAGATTACCAAATTGGTATCTTTAGGCCTTCCTTTACCACCTACCCATCCCAGTACGCACACCAAAGGTTCTATCTCTATAGGGATTTCAAAAACCTGTGTTATTGTTTCCACAACCTCCATCCAGTAGCGATGCAGTTTAGGGCATCTCCAGAACATATGGATCATATCTCCTTGTATCCCTCCACATCTAGGACAAGAGGAGTCCATTCTATGTCCAAAAGTAAAAAGTTTTTTTAGGGGTAAAATAAGCTCTATATAAAAGAAACAGGTGTGACATCTTTTGTGGTGGAGAGAGAGATACCCATGGTGCCAACTCGAGGATCCTGTCCCATTGGGTAATTGTAATATTACCCACGTCCATTGCCCATTTATCTCTAAAGGAAGAGGTGTGTTGACTACCCCCAGCGTCTTTATGTAGGTTTAAGTATATCCCTGAGATTAACCCTTTCGTTGAATCTGTTCTGATTATTTTTAGTAATATCGGTATATTACACCATTCTATTGGTAAATCTTCAAATTGTACTGTGAGTGCGTGTCTAAGCTGTAAATATCGGAAGAAAGAGTTCCTTGATATTGAGAACTCCGCTCTAAGTTCTTGAAACATTTTTAATTGCCCATTTCTATAAAGCTGGTGTAGATATTTTATATCTCTTCGTTCCCACTCTCTAACCTGTCCTATTTTTTGTACTTCTCTCAGGTTGTTGTTTTTCCATAGTGGTGAGTATTCCGTGTAGCCTCTATATCCCAGGATTCCCTTGGCCGCTACCCATACCTTGATCATTAGTTCCAAAGTGGGGGTTCCCCGCATAGTCATACCTGCCTCTAATATTTCAATCATTTGTTTTTTGAAAAATGTCTGGAGGAGATTTCCCCCCGCCCCACTGTTCCTCATATATTGGAGCTGGGATGCTAAAAAATATTTGAACAAGTGTGGAAATGCCACTCCCCCTTCGTTAGTCGGACGCTGCAAAATTTTTAGGCTGATACGTGCCACATTACCCTTCCATATCAGGTCTCTAAATATAGTATCAAACCTAGAGAACCATTTTTTATAGACCCATACTGGGGAGTTGGCTAGAATGTACAAAACTTGTGGCAAAAAAATCATTTTAACTAAGTTACAACGACCCATAGTAGAAAGGGGAAACCTCCTCCAGATCTTAATTTTCTCTTTAAACCTAGTTAGTAATGGAAGTAAATTATTGACTATGTATACTTTGGGGTCTCTAGTGATAATTACTCCCAGATACTTCATTTGAGTTACTATTTGCAACCGCTTAGCTTCTTGGGGCAGTGGACTATCTAAGGGGTCAACTGGTAATAAAGTGGATTTTCCCCAATTGATCTTTAAGCCAGAAAATTGACCAAATTCTCTGATTTTACCCATTGTTTGTTTTAGAGAGTTCTGTACGTCCCCTAGCAATATAAGTAGGTCGTCTGCAAATAGGACCACCTTTTCCTCCTCCGTGCCTCTTTTAAATCCCCTAATCTCTGTACAGGATCGAAAGGATGTAGCCAGGGGTTCAATTGCAAGGGCGAACAACAGGGGGGAGAAAGGACATCCCTGCCTCGTCCCTCTTAACAGTCGAAACTTAGCGGAGTGTTGGTTGTTCACCCTTACTCTAGCCTCTGGTGTTTTATACATCATTTTTACCCATCTAGAAAAAACTGGTCCTATTCGAAACTCTCTCAACACCTTCCATAAATATCCCCATTCTAGTGTGTCAAAAGCCTTAGCAGCATCTAACGAAAGAATGGCTCTATGTCCCTCCTCCTCGGATGGTATCTGTAAATTTAGGTGCACTCGTCTAATGTTTATGTTAGTTGATCTGCCAGGAATGAATCTTGATTGATCAGGGTGCACCAAGCCATCTATCACCCCGTTCAATCTGGACACCAAGACCTTTGCCAAGATCTTAGCGTCCAGATTAAGCAGGGAGATGGGTCTATACGAGGAGGGATCCAATGGGTCCTTGTTCTCTTTTGGGATAACTATTATGGTGGACTCCCTCATTGAAAGAGGGAGTTCCCCACTATCCAGTGCCCAATTAAATGTTTTCAATAGCTCAGGTAAGAGGATTCCTCCAAAATGGCGATAGACCTCTACAGGCAGGCCATCTGGCCCTGGAGATTTCTGGGTCGCCATTGCCTGTACCGCATGCTGTATCTCTTCCAGTGTGATGGAAGCATCCAGTTTATTCCGATTGTCCTCGGAGAGCCGGGGGATAGTCAAATCTTTAAAAAAGTTTTCCATTAATTCCCCCAGTTCTTCTTGGTTAGAGCTATAAATGTTCTTATATTAATTTTTAAAACAGTCTACAATTTCTGGTGTGTAGGTGGTTGTTTCCTTTGTACTTGTATTAATCATAGGTACTAGTGACGAGGGTGAGTTAACTTTCACAAGTTGTGAAAGCATTCGACCTACACATTCTCCTTCTCCAAACCTAACTTGTTTTTGAAAGATATATTTTTTTTCCGCCTTCCTCATCATTATCCAACGGTAAATACGTTGTGCCTCTGTCCATGCAGCTAAATTTCTAGCTGATGGTTCTTCAATGTATTTTTCTTCTAGATCTATCACTCTATATGATGCCTCAACCTCCCCTCTATTGGAGTCCCTCTTGATTTTTGAAATCTGTTGGATCAGGAGACCTCTGAGAAAAGCTTTTAATGCATCCCAAACAACCCCCTGTGATGCTGTTCCGGTGTTTAAATCTATATATTCTGTCAGGGCGTTGGTGACTTCCTGGGGTTCCCTAATAAGTTCTAACCAAATTGGGCTAATTTTCCATTCCCGAGGTTGGTCCCCCTCACCAATGTCTAGAGATATTGTCATTGGAGAGTGGTCGGAGAGGCCTCGTGGCAAATATTTGGAGTCACCTGATATAATGATTGCCTCATCATTCCCCAGTATCATATCGATTCTGGAGAGTGTGGAATGTGTAGAGGAAAAACATGAGTATGCCCGATCTTCGGGATTCTGTAGTCTCCATAGGTCTTTCAAGCCCATTTCCCCCATTATCTGGACAAGTCGTTTGTCCGTTGGGCCTCTCCCTTGGCTTGATTGTGGAGACCTGTCCAGGTTCTGGTCGATGACCATGTTAAGATCCCCCACCATAAATATCGGGGTGCCAGGTTTATCCAATACAAATTCCGCTAGATCATAAAAGATATCCAGCTTAAAGGGAGGTGGTACATACACACTAGCTAGGACAAATACCCTATTCTCCATCTTACAGTGAATAAAAACGTATCTCCCGTGCTCGTCAATCTTTTTCTGCAAACAGTTAAATGTTACCCCTTTCTTGACGAAAATGCTAACCCCCCTTGAGTAGGACGTGTGAATTGAGTGATACTGAATTTGAAACTCCCTCCACCCCAAGTGGGATATAGAAGTGTTCGAGAAATGTGTGTCCTGTAAACACAGGAGAGTAACCCCATGTGCCTTTACTGTGTTCAAAACTGCTGCTCTTTTCCCTGGGTCCCCTAGTCCCCTTACATTCCAGGAACAAAGTGTGATGGCTTTCCTTTTTAATCGTGTATTGCTAGCCATGTACGTGAAAGTGTTTCTTCCTAGTGACGTTGTAAACCCTACGTTTGTTTTGTACTATTTTTACATTAATTCTAAATCCCTGTGGTATAGTGTTAGTATAATATTGATAATCGTGAAGTCTATTACTCATAAGTTTCGTGTTACTATCTCGCCTCCACCTTCCATGTCTAATCGCCCATTCACTTCTAAGTGTTTTAGCGGACAGATGTATAAGGCACCTGTCTTCCCCCTTTAAGACATGCTTCTTCCAGTCTTCCCTATCTAATACACATACATACCTTCCTTTTATACCTACCCCCCCTCTAAGCCATACATACCATCTACCTTCCTTTTGCTCCTTCCTCACTGCCTTCCGAGGCCTACCCAGGGGTCTTCTTTTGTGACCTAACCATACATACCATATCCATACATACCACGTTCTAAATGCAAACCTTGTACCCCCGCCCTTGTCCCTCCCTCCCTCCCCAATCCCTTTCACCTCTACCAACAAAAAAAAGACTCACAAATACAACATATATAGTCTGAGAACATTTTGCCGGACCCCTCAAACAAAAAGTAAGCAGGGGCGTCCTGCTCTTTGCTCCCATCCTTTCAAACACCTCTCCCCTCAGAACATGGCACTGGAGACAAAAAAAAAAAAACAGTCCCGAGAAAAAGCGCAGGGCTGTAGAGTGCTTAGAACAGAGATTTCACAAAAAAATCCGTAGCCAATATCCCCCATTTTCCCCCTCTTCCCCCCCATCCACAACCAGTGACCCACAACAACAATATATAGTCCTCGAAGGAGGCCCACCGAGGGGATGACCGCCGGGGGAGAGGGGGGAGAGACCAGAGGAGAGAAATTTTTTTTTCCCTCTCCCCTCTCCCAAACCCCCCCCCATCCCCCCCGGCAGCCATCCCATCACCGAACCCCACTGCGAGTGGTCAACCAGTCATTCACCCCTTCCGGAGATTCAAAAAATATGGTCCCCCCATTAACTGTTAAACGCAATCTGGCCGGGTAAATCAGTGCATATATTATATGTTCCTGGCGTAATTTACGTTTTACTTCGATGAATTTAGCTCGTCTCCTCTGTAGTTCCGGTGAGAAGTCCGGATATATAGATATCCTAGTTCCATTATACAGCATGTTACCCGTCTCCCTTGCTTTACGCATAATAGTCACCTTATCCTTAAAGTGTAGTATTTTAGCCAACAAGGGTCTGGGAGGGGCTCCAGACTGGGGGGGTCTAGCCGGGACTCTATGTGCTCGCTCTATTGAAAAAACAGATGTGAAAGATTCCTGGCCAAATGTATCTCAAAGCCATTTTTCCAGAAAAGCGACTGGATCTGTACCTTCGCAACTCTCTGGAAATCCTAGGATTCGTACATTTTTTCTTCTCATCCTGTTTTCCATTTCATCTATCTTACTCTCTTGTTTAATTAGTTGTCCTCTTATAGCTACCATTTCTTTTTTAAGGGGATCCAGATCATCTTCCATTAGGGCAACTCGTGTCTCTAAAGCTGTAGTCCTTTCCTGATCTAGTTGTACATCTTGTCTAACGAGTAGAAGATCTGCCTGTATTGACCTCAACTGGACAGTCATTTCTGTTAGGGAGTCTCTACAAAAATTGACTGCTTGTAGAACTTCCCTAAGTGATGGTTCAGGATCCACTAGGCCCCCCCCTCCCACCAGTGTCCCCTGCGCCATTTCGGATCTCTGATCCTGTCCCGGGGTCTCCATTCCCATGGATAAGAGTGGGTGGGTTTGAACTGCCGTCTGACTCTGGCTCTGGCCCTGGCTTTTTCTTATCCCCGAAGTCCCTGCTTTATTCTGAGCTTTCTGAATTTGTTGGTTGTTTCGGGGGGGAGTCTGGGACATTTGACCAGGGGTGTGGGCAAATTTTTCAAGTTTGGCGGCTGCCTGGCTCGCTTGGCTTGCGGCCTGGCTAGCCTTAGTAGTACGTTGGGTTGGCATTTTTTCTTCAGAACACCGTTTAGGCTTCTATAGCTCCTACTTTACCTCAAAAAAAAAAAAAAAAAAAAAGGGGAGTGTGAAGAATCACAGGAGTGTCAAGTATAAGAAGAGGGGGGAGTAAGAAAACCTAAACAGCAGAGCAATATTTTGTATTTTCCCCAGAGTGCAGAGCTTCAACCAAAATGCATATATCCCACATTTACCTTTGGTTTACCCAATCATCCCCCACTCGGTTAGCCAGTACCCCCCTTAATAAACCCTTAGCAAGCCGTGTTTTCCCCTAGGTATTTTCCCCTAGGTAGTACAGAAATGGTGGGGCGGGGGAAAAAAAAAAAAGAGGGGAACAATCAACACCCCAACAGTAATAAGTTAATCTATATCTGTGCAAATAGTCCAGCCGTTATATTTGGAAAAAGTCCAATATATAAGTTAGGGAGTGCAGGCTCTCACTTCTGCCTCTCTCCCTTTATGCTTTATAGAATCTACCAAGATTTTCTCTGGTCCTCATCAGCCTGTGACTTTAGTTGAGTTTGCTATCAAAATCAGCTGAAAAAATGTCAAACGCTCTTGCAAAAAAAACTCTTCGCCGTAAGCAAACCAAACAACATAAAATATAATAAAAAATAAAAAAATAAATAAATAAAAATACGGGGAAAAAAGGGGAATCAGCCCAGTCGGGTAAATTCAATCTTGTGTCCCCCACATGTCTTTGGATTCCAGTGTTCAGTGTTCTTACAGCTGTCTCGCTGTGACTCTTTAAATTTTTCCTAGGTAACTCAAGGAAGACAAAAAAGGTATCCAATACAGATATCTTCAATGTGAGTATTTTATAGATTCTATAGTCGGGCCTTTATCTGAGGAGTGTCTACATGGGTCAGGTAGATCAGTGCAACATAGTTCTCCCCACTACACTCCTCCTTTGTGTGATTGTGTGATTGGACCAGTTCGTTCTACTCCCTGCAGATATGTAGATATCCTGCAGGTATACTGCCGACAGTACTCGTTGGGGGTGCGATATTGCTTCTAGAGATTTGTCAGATATATGCGGGGGGGCCGTTTCCTAAGTCGTGCTCATACCACTGCTTCTCTCAGTGCAGATGTCGACCCCCTTCAGGTATAAAACATACCCCGCACTCACCGCACCTCCGCCTCGATCAGACACTGTCACACCTCCGAGAGATCCCCTATGTCTTAACCGCGCCTTGAGCGCAGCTGGTTCTTCTGGAGCCTCTCCGACTCACCACGCTGTCTCCGAGCCAATTCGACCGCTTCCGGAGCCACGGGGGTGGGAGGGAGCGACAGAAGATCCAACGCCACTCAACCTCCCAGGGGATCTCCAAACCCCACCTCCCCGGGAAATCCAAACACCAGTCGCAGAACCCGGGATCAGGTGTCGGGTAAGTTCACTGCAGACAGGAGCAGCCGGCGGGGACTTTTCCTCAGGACAGCGTCTTTGCATTCGTGAGAGATGTATATCACGTCTAGTGGCTAACCTCCACCGCCTCTCACTTCTCTCGGCCGTTACATTCCCCAGCTGTGGGCATTTTCATTGCATCTAGGGAGCGGAGAGGAGGGTTCCAAGCTCTCACTCACTCACTCGCACACGTCCACCTCCATCCGGTCATGCCCCTCTGACCACATTTTAACTGGTGCTGATTATTGGGTGGTGGCCCTGCTGGATCCCCGTTACAAGGACAACGTGCCATCCTTAATTACCTCACTGGAGCGTGATCGTAAGATGCGTGAGTACAAGCGCACGCTGGTAGACGCGCTGCTGGTGGCATTCCCACTTGGAAGCGGGGGTACGGTGGAAGCACAAGGCGAAGGCAGAGGAGGAGGAAGAGGTCGCCAACGCAGCCGGGGCACCGAAAGCACCTCGGAATGCAGGGTTAGCATGGCCGAAATGTGGAAAAGCTTTGTCAGCACACCACAACAACCAGCACCACCAGCTGAGACGTCTTAGCAGGAGGCAGCATTTCACCAACATGGTGGAGCAGTATGTGTGCACACGCCTACACGTACTGAATGACGGGTCTGCCCCCTTCAACTTCTGGGTCTCCAAATTGGACACATGGCCTGAGCTTGCCCTTTACGCCTTGGAGGTGCTGGCCTGCCCTGCAGCCAGTGTATTATCTGAACGTGTATTTAGCACGGCAGGGGGCGTTATCACAGACAAGCGCAGCCGCCTGTCCAGAGCCAATGTGGACAAGCTCACGTTCATTAAAATGAACCAGGCATGGATCCCACAGGACTTGTCTGTACTTTGTACAGAATAGACACGTATACCGGTGTTCTGACAAAAACTGTCTGGCCATCGGCTAGTGTCCGGCCACTTACTGTGCAGGCGCAGTGCTTGCGCAGTACGGAGGACAAGGAGATTCACAAAATCTCCAAAGATGAACGTCGCCTGGGCAGTGAGTGCAGGTTCAAGCCCCACCATCCAAGTGGACATACGGTAGCACATAGTAACAGGGCCCCTCACGGGCTTGCTTGGCTAGGCTCTAACCTCGGATGATGTGGCTTGAACCTGGAGTCACCGCGCATCGTCTTCGGAGAGTTTCAAAATCCCCTTGTCCTACGTACTGAGCAAGCGCAGTACAGGGCGGACACTATGCGACGGGGGACAGAATTCGACACATCATTCACCACTAGCCTTACCCAGCCATTTTTGTATGTTTGAACCAGTGATGGCTACCTTGTCCTCCTCCACAGCCGCTTACACCTACACCGCCACATCCACCGCCACCTCAACCTCCTACTCCATATGGACCTCGTCCTCCTAGGTCAAGATTATTATTTTTTTTTCATTTTTTTAATTTCCAAGTATTTTATTTTCCCACTATCTTATCCATTAAATTGAATAATTTTTTCCAGAAAGTGCGTACTCTGGGGTATTCCCACCATATGTGCGGCATCGTGCCGTTGAGTTTCTGAGGTTCTTAATGACTTCCAGAAAGGGCCGGACTGAATGCAGTGAAAGGGAATGTAAGGGAGGGCCGGACATGACTGGGTGTCTAGTGACACACCAGGGTAAAGTGTCAGGGATTGGCTGCATGGGATGGCCAATAGAAGCTGGGGGAGCGGCATTATAAAAAGGGGGCGTGGCCGAGCGGAGGCAGTCGGCTTACAGAGTGTACAGGAGGAGGCAGTTTTCACACTGCTCCTCTCTTTCTTTACCTAAAAGGGTGGACCGGGACCTCGTGGAGCGCCTGAGGGCCGCGGCGGCGGAGAACGGAGCGGAGTGGCTGCGGGACCAAGTAGCAGCTATACTGGCTGCTAATCCTGATCAGCAAGCAGGGGGACAGAGCGGAGGAGCTGATGGACGGGACACGGACGGAAGAAATACATCACGCGGCCGAGTGCCTAGGCCGCCAACGAGGTACTCTCCTGGGGGGGGGGCCCAGCTAGACCAGCCAGGAGCCCTAGGGGGGATCAATCCATCCCAGCCATTTCAGGGGGGGCCGGGGGTAGCCACTCCTCGGGATCACCGGCCGGAAAAAAATTGGGGGTGTGTTGGCAGTTCAACGAGGGATCCTGCAAGTTTGGAAACACGTGCAAGTTTAAGCACGAGTGTTCAGGTTGCGGGGGGGGGGCGGGGGGGGGGGGGGCGGGGCGGCGCCACTCGTTGGCACGATGTTTCAAAAAAGGCAAGCGCTCTGGAGAGACTGGTAACAAGAGGGACGACGCCGGTGATGTGGGTAAGGATGCAACCTTTCCTAAATAGGTATCCCGATAGGGCGGCAGCGGGTTTGCTTAGTGCCGGGTTCAGGGAAGGTTTCAGGATTCCGTGCACATTGACGGTGATTCCGCCGGTGGCAAAAAATTTGAGGTCAGCATTGTTGCACCCGGAGGTTGTGTCGGAAAAATTAGCCAAGGAGGTAGCGTTAGGAAGGATGGCGGGGCCGTATGCGGCTAAGCCATTAACGGACTTGGTAGTGTCACCGCTGGGGGTGGTTCCCAAAAAGGAACCTAACAAATTTCGTTTAATACACCATTTATCGTTCCCAAAAGGGGGTTCGGTAAATCATTTTATTGACCCAGAAGCCTGTACGGTATCGTATACGTCATTCGATGCTGCAGTGAGATGGGCCGGCGATATGGCAGAGGGGCGCTCATGGCAAAATCGGATGTGGAGTCAGCATTTAGACTTTTGCCTGTGCACCCGGATAGCTTTCATTTACTGGGTTGCTGTTGGCAGGACCAATTTTATGTTGATCGTTGTTTGCCCATGGGGTATTCCATATCGTGCGCCATGTTTGAGGCATTTAGTTCGTTTTTAGAATGGGTAGTTAGGGATGTGACCGGCATTGATTCAGTCATCCATTACTTGGATGACTTCCTCTGTGTGGGCCCTCCCGCTTCCAATGTGTGTGCGATACTGTTGTCCACGTTGCAGCACATTGCGGAGAGGTTTCGGGTGCCGTTAGCAGCTGACAAGACGGAGGGCCCACGCACAGAGTTGAGCTTCTTGGGTATAGTGATTGATTCCATGGCTATGGAATGCAGGTTACCCGAAGGGAAGCTTGGGGATTTACAAAAGGAGATTAGGGAGATCCATGGATGCAAAAAAGTGCAGTTGCGCACGCTACAATCCCTGTTGGGGAAGTTGAATTTTGCATGCAGGATCATTCCTATGGGGAGGATTTTTTGTAGACGAATGACGTTGGCCACGGCAGGGGCGAAAGCTCCCACGCATTATATTCGGCTTCGGAAAGAGCACAGGGATGATTTGGAGGTGTGGCACCGGTTTTTACAGTAGTTTAATGGGAGGTCGGTCTGGATGTCAGGTCCAGTTAGCAATTTTGATGTTGAGCTAGTTAGGGGTTATTGTTTGCAGCGGCTTTTTCCTTAGTGTTTTTTGGGGCGTTTCAGATTGGAGAATTGGTTAGTCCGTCTAAAAAAGAGATGGGGGGGTTAATGTTGGGGGAGGTTGAAGTTTTGTTTGACAGGGTGTTGGTGCGGTTGAAGAAATCCAAGACAGATCAGAAGGGTGTTGGAGTGTTGATCTTGCTGCATAGGTTGCAGGGTTGCGCCATGTGCCCTGTAAAGGTGGTAGGAGAATTTATGGGGGTAAGACCGGGAGTGGGGGGCCCCTTGTTGGTACATAGTGATGGATCGAATCTGTCACGATTTCAATTTGGGGCGGTTCTTCGAAAATGTTTAAACGGTATGGGTTTGGAGGGTTCCGCCTACGCCTCCCACTCCTTCCGCATCGGGGCGGCTACCGAGGCCGCCAGGTGTGGGTTGGATGAGGCGGATGTGCGAAGGATGGGACGATGGGAATCGAGACGATTTCGGACCTACGTTAGGCCGCAATTGATTCGAGAATGATGGGGTGTATAAAAAAAAGAGGAATAAAAGGTTTTTTTAACCGAGTTTTTATAGTTTGTAATTGTTAATTGGTGTTTTCTAGAGGTTTGAGTTATGGTGCTTGTCAGTTACACTATGTTTGTCATTTCAGATGGAGGGCTCCCGCGCCTCGTCTGGATACTCGGACATTCATATGTGTGTTGGGGAGCACAGAGAGGGGATGCCAGACCAGGTGGGAGGCAGTTGGGGGTCTCCAGGAGGGAGGCCACCATACGTTGGCTGGGCAGGCCGGGAATGATGTGGGGCAGGGTGGTCCCCAAAGTGGAGCGCTTCGCGTGGTTGGACAGGCCACCTGCGGTCCTGGTCATACACGCGGGTGGGAACGACCTGGGGGTGCGGACAGTGAGGGATCTCATTGAGGATATAAAGAAAGATCTGACATACCTGCACGAGACGTATCCGGACACGTTGCTGATGTGGTCAGATATGGTGGCCAGAACTTCATGGAGGATGGCTCGATCGGTATACCGCCTTAATAAGGCGAGGATTCGAGTGAACAAGGTGGTGGGGAGGTTTTTGGCATGGCAAGGTGGGCTAGTTATTCGCCATAGGGAGTTGGAAAAAAATGTGGGCCTCTATTTGAGGAGGGATGGGGTCCATTTGACGGATGTCGGGATCGACCTTTGGTCGTTGGGTTTACAGGAGGGGATACAGATGGCCCTGCGGGTATGGAGGTGCCTTCAAGGGTGAGGGGTCATCCTTTCAGTCTATGGCGGTGTTTTATTGTTGGTCAGTGACGGTGGCAGTTATGTAGTTGGTAAGTGTGTGGGGAGTTCATCATGAGATGGCCCCTCCGGTGTAGTACATCGAAGTAATTCGATGATTACTCTGTGTGCACTGCGGGATAGGGTGTTGTCTCCGGGCGGTTTAAGTGGAGGCCTACTTGGTTTTGGTTAAATCCCGCAGTGCCCCCTGGTGTTTTATATATATATATATATATATATACGGTAATTTACTTGGTTATGTTATAAGTGTTAGCCCCGTCACTGACCAACAAAAAGAGGGTATAACTGATGGTTATTTGTGTTTACAGTTATGTTATGGTTATTTATGTATAGTTATTTATACGGTTTTTATATGGTTATTTATATTTTGGAATAAAATGGAGTTAATTTTAATAAAGGCTGTTGTGGCCATTTACTCCACAAAGAACAGTGTGGTCCATTATTTAAAGGGGGGTAAGGGAAAAAGGGGTTAGAAAAGGGTGGTCCCAACATGGGGGAAATACTAGGCTACACGGGTCAAGAAAGGGCCGGACTGAATGCAGTGAAAGGGAATGTAAGGGAGGGCTGGACATGACTGGGTGTCTAGTGACACACCAGGGTAAAGTGTCAGGGATTGGCTGCATGGGGCGGCCAATAGAAGCTGGGGGAGCGGCATTATAAAAAGGGGGCGTGGCCGAGCGGAGGCAGTCGGCTTACAGAGTGCACAGGAGGAGGCAGTTTTCCCACCCACCCTCCCTATTGTTAAGTTTTGTTTTGAAGGTTTTAATGTTTTTGTTATCATTTCAGGAACTGCAAGGTGTCATCCGGAAGAGGTGGGGTGGCGGTGTTTTATTGTTGGTCAGTGACGGTGGCAGTTATGTAGTTGGTAAGTGTGTGGGGGGCTCATCATGAGATGGCCCCTCCGGTGTAGTACATCGAAGTAATTCGATGATTACTCTGTGTGCACTGCGGGATAGGGTGTTGTCTCCGGGCGGTTTAAGTGGAGGCCTACTTGGTTTCGGTTAAATCCCGCAGTGCCCCCTGGTGTTTTATATATATATATATATACGGTAATTTACTTGGTTATGTTATAAGTGTTAGCCCCGTCACTGACCAACAAAAAGAGGGTATAACCGATGGTTATTTGTGTTTACAGTTATGTTATGGTTATTTATGTATGGTTATTTATATGGTTTTATATGGTTATTTATATTTTGGAATAAAATGGAGTTAATTTTAATAAAGGCTGTTGTGGCCATTTACTCCACAAAGAACAGTGTGGTCCATTATTTAAAGGGGGGTAAGGGAAAAAGGGGTTAGAAAAGGGTGGTCACAACATGGTGGAATTACTAGGCTACATGGGTCATGTACCTCTTCTGCTGAGAAGGGGGCCTTCAGCATTTTATTTGCATTTTTAATTTTTTTTAATGTTATTTTAAGTTATTTCCCTATACACATTTGTTTGCAGAGCACTTGCCATGCTTTGAACAACATTGTGTTGCCATTTGCAGCCCTCTAGCCCTTTCCATGACTTTTTTACAGCCATTTTAGTGTTCAAAAGTTTGGGTCCCCATTGACTTCAATGGGGTTCGGAGTTCGGGGTCAAGTTCGGGTCAAGTTCGGTCCCGAACCCGGACTTTTTTCCGAAGTTCAGCCGAACCCGCCGAACCCAAACATCCAGGTGTCCGCTCAACTCTATAGGCAGGCTGTTCTCCCAGCACAGCCAAAAAACTAACCACGCTGGGAAGGATGTGCTTCTATCCCTAGAATGGTCAGTTAGGCCAAATATATGTGTATTTATTTTGCTTTACTCTGAGTCTGACACTTCAAAGAAACCTGTACTAAAGGAAATATGTGGGTTGTCATCACTGATCTCTGTGTGAACATGTTTGTTTCTTGCTTCAATATCATAGTACACTGTCAACCCCACCACTCTGTCACACAAAATCAGGGACCTCCACATAGTTCTATGCTTCTGGTGACACATTTGTAAAGTATTGTAAAACAAAGTGCACTTTTGCTTCCCCTCCCCCACACACACCTAAACTGAGCTAATCTAGCTCATCGTCAGAGCCTGTGGCCATGATTGTGAGGCAAATATGCATCTGGGGCAGTGTTGCCAACCTACCAGATTGAAATTTGCTGACACTACACCCAAAATTTACTAACACAGCCAAGTTTTTTTTTTTGTTTCAATGTTTTTATTAAGGTTTTTCAATGCACAAGAATAAAAAAAGAGCACTTTACAGTCATAAAGAAATGATAAATTCCATCTACAAACAAATGATAATGATAACTTTAGCAATATCCACAGAAACATGGCAGTGCATATGATTAAAGAACCATTTGGGTCGAAGCCAAAGCATAGTAAGGTGTGACACATGATGGACTCTGTGACGGACTTATAGAGAAACCGGGCATGCCTCCAAAACACACAAACACCCCTATTGGGTAACACATATATCAGACTTATTGTCAAAGATGGACTTTAAGGGAAAATTCCCTAACACTATATTAAAGGGGAGTAGTGTACAATTTAGCTAGTGTATCTCCAGAGTCCATTGGGGAAACTTAGTTTCGGTTATGGGGGGGTGCATGGGGAAGGAGGGGTGGAGGGGGTGAAGTGTGCGTAGGCCAACGTTGCGCTCGAAATGAGAAAGGGTTATATATGTATAAATATACACAGCCGCCAGCACCTTAAAGTCTATTACCAAAACTCAAACAGATAAAATATGCAAAATAGATGCAGCGCTAGTGAAATTATTAGTCAAACTTTAAAGGTACTGGGAAGACCGTTTTTCCCTGAGCTTGGTGAGACTACTGTTTAGTGGTCACGGATATCTGGTAAGCGGGCTGTCTACTCACTTGGCTGTGGAGCTGGACGCAGCCAAGTTAAGGATTTTTTTTACGTTTTCCTCCTCTGTAGGTTATCATCTCTTTTCACACGGATGGGTGTTACCTCCTTGCCATTTATGGACTTGAATCTCAATGGGACTCTGCTTTAGTTTTTTTTCACTTGATAAATTGACAAATATTTTCACTAGCGCTGCATCTATTTTGCATATTTTATCTGTGTGCAGTTGATTGCCTGGAAAATAATCTGGTACTTTGTGGAGGCCCCCCAGGTCAAGGTATTGTGATATGTACGACAGTCTGCAGGATTTCTACAGATTCAGGGAAATGTAACAAGCAGGCCCAGACCTTATGGAATTTTGCCGGGGTCTCTCTCGCCTGCTGTACTAAGTCTTCCATTTAATCAATACTCCCTACTCGTTTAAGCCACTCTGAGATGCTAGGGGGGGGGGGTTGCTGTCCTTCCAATGTGAGGGTATACACATTTTGGCTGCATTAATGATGTGGAGGGTGAGAGATCTTTTGTAAGTTGATTGGGGTATGGATGTGTGGTGAAGTAAGTATTGCACCGGGGTAAAGTCTTGGGAGTAGGTCGTTATATGAAAGGTAAGGTGGTGTATTTCTTTCGTGTTGCATCTCCAATATAGTGGGGAGACACTGAGATGTAATTTGTGTATTCTATCTAGGGTCCTGTACCACCTGGAGTAAGTTTTTTTTTATCCATTTTCCAGTGTGGAAATGTTAGTTGACCCTTTGTGGATATGGGTGTGGATTTTCTCCCAATCCTCTATTGATGGATCTGTTGTGAGTTCCCTTTCCCATTGTTGGCTAGTAGCATTTTGTTTGGGGTTATTATCTGAGAACAATAGAGAATATATATCTGATATGAAGTGTCTTTGGGGCTCCAATCTGGTGTAGAACGTTTCGAAGGGAGTGCGGTCTCTGTACCACTTGGAGAGTGGTTTGGAACTATTTAGGAAGTGTCTAAATTGTAGGAACTTGAAGAAAGGAATGGTTTGGTCAGGTTATTGGGAGGGGGTTTGAAAATGTAAGAGTTTGCCCTTATCAAAGAAGGTTTGTGCCCTAATCAATTTTCCGGTGTGTGGGTGTCAGGGACCATGAATCAGACTGAGACAGAAATGCAATAAAAATCACACTATTTAATAAAATGGTAAAATGGTACAAACAGAGCTAACATAGTCAAAACATAGCCAGAGTTTGGTAACCAGGACAGGTAGTCAGAACAAGTCAGAGAAACAGGAGTCCAGAGATTAGCAAAATCAGGTGCAGCAAACAGGATCAGGTACCCGAAGGGAAGTCAGCCAGGCAAAGGTCTTTCACTGGAAAACACAGCCAGTGAAGTACGCTGATAGCTTTCTGGGTGTTGTCTCTGGCCTCCTTCCTAGGGATGAATTCTACTTGGTCTAAGGAGACCAATTTGGGGAGTAGGGGAAGTATTCGGTTTGCGAGTACTTTCGTGTAAAGTTTCACATCTATGTTTATAAGTGATATGGGCCTGTAGTTTGACACAATAGAGGTATATTTACCTGGTTTTAGTATTATAGTTATGTGGGCTTTGAGAAGGTCTTTGAGTGAGAGGAGGAGGATAGTGAGTTAAATGTTTTCAAAAAATGAAAGAGTATAGTTTCTGCAAAGGATTTATAATAGTTGACAGTTAAGCCATCAGGGCCGGGGCTTTTGCCTGTCTTCAGCTGTTTTAAAGCCTTGTTAGTTTCTTCCAAGGAAATCGGGCAGTCTAATTCTGTGGCCTCCGAGGAGGTTATGGGTGTGGGGCTATATTGACTGAAAAAAGTAGTATTCATCTCCTTCCAATCTATATCTCCCTTGGACATGTTTGGGGTTGATAAATTTTAGAGTTTGGTATAAAATTGCATAAATTGATTAGCTATACCTTCTGAAGTGACAATTATGTTACCCAATGGGTCCTTGATTTCGTGAATTGTTGATTTTCATTTTCTCAGATTTGTTGCCAAACTCATAAAATAGCCTCCGTGTCAGTTCATATTTGCGTCTTATCGTTTTCCCCAGCTTTTCGAGTAGGGCTTCCCTGGCCTGTACTAGTTTGGTTACCGCTTGTATCGCTAGTGATTACTTATGCCTTTTTTTGAGAGAATGAACACGTGTTGACAACTCTTCAATACAGGCTTGTCTAGCTTTCTTTCACAATGGAGATAAGTTCATCCCTTATGACACAACTGTGTGCTGCCCATTGTGTTATTGGAGTTATTTCTGTGGATTCATTCTCATGAAAATAATGTGATAGGCTTGTGTTGATTTTCCACAAAGTTTTGGGGTCAGTCAGGAGGGAGTTATCAAGTCGCCAGATCACTGATCTTGTGGGCGCTGTCGAGTATGTTATGGTCATGGACATGAGTTGTGTTCCAAGAGGAGCATAGGGTCTATGGTAGCACTGAGAAGGGATGCTAAATAATTTTGTGTGATGAAAAGTAGTCAAATCTAGTATATTTGTTATGGAGTGGTGAGAAAAATGTGAAGTTTTTAGTTTTGGGATGTAGCGTACGCCATGCATTGTGTATGGTTAGGTCGCTAAGCTCTGTTTTCATTGCTCGGAGGGCTCTGTATGTTATGGAAGAGGGACCAGAGGAGGTATCCTGGGAGGGGTTGAGGGCTAAATTGAAATCTCCCCCTACAATTAGAATCCCAGCTTGAAAGGATGTGAGGAGTTGTAAGGTGTTACAGAAGAAGAAGGGTACCTGCAACTTATTAGGAGCGTTAGAGTGATGGGTTTGTTGGAGATTTTCCCTTTAAGAAATATGTATCAGCCATGTTTATCGTTCATAATATCTTGAATCTGTATAGGACAATTTTAAGAGAATAAAATGGATACACACTTGGATTTAGATTCATCATTGGAGGCATGGTAGGCTGTGGGATAGAAGCTGGTATGGAGTTTAGGAATGTTATCAGATCAAAAGAGTGTCTCTTGAAGAAACACCACGTCTGCTTTAGTTTTTTGTAAGGTTAAGAGTAGTTGAGATCCTTTTTTCAGGAGTGTTGAAACCACGTATATTTAATGAGTATAGCTTGACCTCGGGGGGAAGTGCGAGCAGAGCTGTGATGTGCCATGATCAGGAAGGGGGGAGCTGCACACGAGACTAAGGTGTGGAGGGGGAGGAGGAGAAGATACCTCCTATGTATTGAACCGAAGATAGGGGGGAACCAGCCCACCATTCTCAAGAAGATTGGTGTTGGTAAGGTACAATGTATAGATAATGTGAACCAGCCCGGAGGTAGTTAACACTATGCTATACCACTGTGTGGGGGTTGGTAAAGTCCTGGCGAGATAGATTCACGTGAATTCCATATCAGCACACTGCTACAGGGTACTGATTTAGGAATGTGGAGGTATACAGTATGTGGGCTTTTTCGAAAGGTTGGCTTGGTCTCTACTGGTTTAGAGTCGAATATTTACCTTGTATATCTTGTGATATAAACTTTAAAGCAAGTCTTAGTAAGAAGATAATTAATTGTGTGCAGTGGCATCTCCTATAACATTCAACTCATTTGTTTGTTTCAACTTATAAGGTTGATGCCTAGGGCATCGTCATTACCCAGTACAAGCTATCATTAATGTAGAGATACCCCCGAAGGAGCTGCTTAAGTTTGTTCAGTCAGTTAATCTGCCTCTCAACCCCAAAGAACTGTCCCAGTCCCTCTGGCACACTTAGCAAAGAGTCTACTTGCAAACACAGTAAAACAGACACAAATGTAGTGAACAGGAAGTTTGTTTACTGTGAGATATTCCACAATCAAACAAACAGTGATCTGGTAACTCAATAGTCAAGAATGCCGACTTCAAAATAGCACAGTCAAACAACTTAAATAGATCTAGAGTGACCAGGGCAGCCATGAGAAATTGTGGGGCCCCTTACACAGCTTTAGGCCTGCCCCCCCTGAGCCTGACCACCAACATTCCCCAGGGTCCCGCCCACTGGCCGTCCCACCAAGTCCTTCAGAGCCTCAGCCCCTCTCACACCTGTACACTCTGAGCCCCCTCACACCTGTACGCTCTCAGCCCCCTCACACCTGTACGCTCTCACCCCCCTCACACCTGTACGCTCCCAGCCTCCCTCACACCTGTACGTTCTCAGCCCCCCTCACACCTGTACGCTCTGAGCCCCCCTCACACCTGTATGCTCTGAGCCCCCTCCCACCTGTACGCTCTGAGCCCCCTCCCACCTGTACGCTCTGAGCCCCCTCACACCTGTACGCTCTGAGCCCCCTCACACCTGTACGCTCTGAGCCCCCCACACACCTGTACGCTCTGAGCCCCCTCACACCTATATGCTCTCAGCCCCCCTCACACCTGTACGCTCTCAGCCCCCCTCACACCTGTATGCTCTCAGCCCCACCACACATGTACACTCCTAGCACCACTCACATGTGTGTATTTGACAAGCACGTACACACACACACAGGCATGTACACACAGGCATGTATACACACAAGACATGTACACACACACAGACATGTAAACACACAGAGACATGTACACACACAGAGACATGTATACACACACACACAGACATGTACACACACACAGACATGTACACACAGGCATGTACACACACACAGAGAAAAGTAGACACACAGGCATGTACACAGTCACACACACAGCCGCCCTTACTTGTAAGGTGGTCCTAGTCACAGCTCTTGTTTCCATATGCAGAGGGGTGCACATGCAGGAAATGGCCAGAGGTGCAGCAAAGAGCCCAATGTCAGCTCATGACAGAGCAGCAGCCTTCCTCTCACACACATACAGGAGCATCCACAGAGCTCCTCTGGACCCGACCCTGCCTTCTCATATCCCTGCCAGTCGGTTGAGCCCGTCCAGACGCTGGGGCTCCTTACAAGTGTATGGGCTGTACCCCCCTGATGGCAGCCCTGAGAGTGACCTATGCACTCAGGCATAAAGGGAAACTGATCTGACTTACAGTAACAACGGTCAGTCTGTTTCCCTCAAATCATGAAATCACAGACCCAGGCAATTTAATGTGAATCAATAGGCCACAAATGCAATTTATCACTTTAACATTTAACGTGAGAGTTCCCCTTCAAAGGTAGTCACTGGAATCACTAAATTAGTGATGACAAAGTAATAGAAAGGGTCCTCACAATGGAGATATCCAGGATCTTCAGCTAGCCCGACGTTGGTGCACTTGGTGTTCTGTTGAGCAGGAAAAACAAGGGGATACTTGAAAGTATCCTGGTAGGCAAAAATGAGACATAGGATGCTAGCAGTATCCTGATAGGCAAAGTGGGATGTGGGATGCTAGCGGTATCCTGGTACGTAAGGTGAAATGTAATTACTGTGCAGCAGGGTGCAAGTGTTCCTACAAATGTGGGCACTGGTGAGGCAATGTTGCCTGAATACCGTGTCTTTAAAGATGAGCAAATGCCTGCTCACCCGTCCTGCGACCAAATGATCAAGCGACAAGTTCCAAGAAAGGCCCGACTGGCCACCTTGTAACCGTATCGGCCCACGCCATCAGGAACGCTTGGAGATAAACCCGGGATCCCTCTCAGGTGGGATGTCAGTCACCGTCCAACTCCTGGAACCGTGGCAGGATCAGCACACGGACATCTGGAGCTGTAGCAGGATCAACACACAGACCTCTGGAACTGTGGCTGGATGGATCCCCTCAGTGGGTAACAGCAGCCCCTCAGATCACATCTGTGCTCTCTCGGCCTCATGGAGAACTCCCCTCAGCCTTCCAAAATGGAGTCTTTAGCCAGCCCTCTGTTTTGCAAACTCCTCTGGGATTTGTAGTCCCACCCCTTCAAGAGTTAGTGAGGCCGCTCAGTCAGGGGACTTCATATCCCATAATCCTTGGCTGCAGATGCTGCCAAATGGGTCTGTCCTCCTGCCAATAGTGAGACTGGAGAAAGAGAGCAGAGAGGGCTGATGTCTGTGTCTTTCAAGAGAGGGAGGGGTGAAAATCCCCATTGCAGCTGCTGGCTGGCAGCTCTCTCCCTCTTTGTGGATTCAATCCAGCGGCACGCAGCTTGGAGAGGTACCTGCTACATTAACTAAAACACTTGTAACAAAAAACATATGTATTGCTAAAACACATAACCATATAGTTTTCAAACAATTCTTCTTAGGAACTAGAGGGGTAGTGGGGGGCGGTGCAGTGCTAAGCACTCCTATGGTTCATCTATGAGTAGCAAGGTATTATGTACCTGCTTTGAATGAGTGGGACAATCAAACTTTTGGCTGAGTGGGAGGTGTTGCTAAGGCGGGGGAAAGGGGGAGTCAACTGCATTGTATAACGTGTTGTCAATTAGGAGTGTGGGGCTGTCAGGGCTGGGCTCAAAGCTGGTCGCTCAGCTGTCAGCTAATTGCCAGCTCCTATCTCTCCACAGTGACTCACCTGTTGATGATATCCTGCTCGTCAGTCCTGTTTACTTAAGCCATCCAGCCCAGATGATCTCTGCCTTCGCCTTGGTCACATCTCTACAGACGCTCCTGTGTTTCTGTTAAAGACTTGCTTGGCTGACATTCCTTCTGGCTCCAGATCCTGCTTGCTGTTCTACTACACTCATCTCTAGCTCCCTGACGTTTTGGCTTGTCTGACTATACGTTCCAGTTCCTGAACTCTGGCTATGTTTTGCCTACATTTACTCTGTTTACCTTTTTTTATTATTATTAAACAAGTGTGATTTAAAGCCCCATACACACGCGCGGATTATCCGAGGACCAGGTCCGTCGGATCCTGTCCGTCATACTTTGTCTGATGTTGGTGTTGCATACACACGGTCGGACAAAGTTGTCGGAAAATCCGATCATTCTGAACGTGGTGACGTTTGTTGCCTACGACGGGACTACGTAGAGGCTAGTAGCCAATAGCTTTGGTCTTGTAATGTGATCTGAGCATGCGTAGCACTTTGTCCGTCGGACAACGCTACACACGATCGGATTTGGTGTGATCGGACCTTGTTGTCAAAAAATCTATCCAGCAGGAGATAGGACTTTGTCTGTCGGACAATCCAACGTACACTGTCCGATGGTGCATACACACGGTCGGATTTTTCGACAACATTGTCCGATCGGACAGAATCCATGCGAAAATCCTACCGTGTGTATGGGGCTTAAGTGTACTTCTCTCTTCTGATTCATGGTTTTTGACAGGGGTGTCCTATAATATCGGAAACGTTGCCCATCTATACTGGGTAAATAAGACAGGTCTATGTCACAGTGGCAATCTCAGCCTGAACCCGAACAAACAGGGTTCTTTTAATGATACATTTTCATGTCTATGTGCTACTGAAAAGGATAGTTATGTGTGGGGTGGGGTGGGGGGGGGGGGTTAGATGCCCTATCTTATGTGAGAGAGCACTGTAACGGATACTCGTAGTTTGTGAGTGCATAGGTTCATGAGGTTCTATAGGAGCCCCATTAACTCAGCTAGAGGGTGTATGCTGTGCCTGCTGTGTGGTGCACTTATTTGTGCTATAGGTGGTAGAGTTTATAGAGTCATAGGGTGAGAGCTAATTTTTTCGGGAATTTTTTTTTTGTTGCGTGGTTCAAGTTCGCTTGAACCCTGTGAAGGGATAAGGTAAGGGGTCCTGCAGCAATATTGATTGAGAAAAACCCCAGCATACATTATTGTGGTGCCGCTTATACAACATACCATATATTCTGTAGGATTGTCATCTTACATTGCTATGTGTTAGGTACTATCTAAGTGGGGAAAGCGAAAAGGCATATGCCCCTTGTAGCAGTCCGAGTATAAGTCGGAGGAGAACTCCTTGCAGTATCACAATGTGGGCCCCAAGTAGAGAGGTAGACAACAGTCAAAGTGGAGCAGCCGTGGAAAGTTACAGTTGGCATCAATAGTCTCATTGTTTGTTAATGGAGTATAGCCACATAACACGAATGCACTTAAAAGGGTCAGAGGCAGGTGGAATGTTCGGACCCTTTAGCAGAGATTGTCTATGTGTACTAGAGTAGAGAGATCTTTATCTGAGGGGATTGCATAGGGTTAACTAGGATAATTATGAGATTGTGAGTGAGGTGTGGAGAACAAAACAAAAAAGACTTATCTGAACTGAACGTGTCTTGCTTTAACTAATAGGGAGGGGTGCCTGTTGTGCTGTCAGTTGTCGAGCCGGCCTTTCGTGGTTGTGGTGACTTGGTAGGGCTTGATCCAGGATGGGTACCTTGGGTGAAGGTGTGGGATCTGGCTCCCGATAGGGATCATTGTCTGTGGAACTGGGTGTCTTGTTCTTCCATGGGTTCTACACAGCCCGTGTCCCTTCTCATAGGGGTATTGCGAAATTCAGCATACCAGTTTCGGATGTCTATCACAGCAATGCCCAAGGTGTCGCAAAAGAGCTGGAAGTCTTCTGGCACTTGTAGTAGCACTGTATGTAGTGGATGCAGAGAGACAGAAGGGGAACTTCTAGTGATAGTGTATGCCCCTGGAGCGTAGGGTGTCAAGCAAGGGCTTCAGATCTTTGTGATGTTGCAATGTGATGCTGGAAAGATCCTGGTAGATGTGGATATCTGAGCCCACATAAGAGAGCTGTATTCTATTCCTGGCTTTTTCGGAGTATCTCCTCTTTCAGTTTATAGTCCACAAGGAAGCATATTATATCCCTGGGGGATCGGTATCTCTCCCTTTAGAACTAAGGGCATGGTGGATCCTTTCCATCTTCGTAGGCAGTCTGGGCAGGCGGGTCAAGGAGACCATTGAATAAGCCTGTAATACCACATACACACGGTCAGACTTTCCGGCAGAAAAAGTCAGACGGAATCTTTGCGTGTGGGCATCATCTGACTTTTTTTATTCTGACGGACCTAGAAATAGAACATGTTTTAAATATTTCTGACGGAATCAAATTCTATCGGGAAAACCGCTCGTCTGTATGCTATTCCGACGGACAAAAAACGATGCTCTGAAGCAAGTACGAGACAGCAGCTATTGGCTACTGACTATTGAACTTCCTTTTTCTAGTCCCGTTGTACGTGTTGTACGTCACCGCGTTCTAGACAGTCGGACTTTGGTGTGATCGTGTGTAGGCAAGACAGTTTCAGCGGAACTCTGTCGGAACTCCGTCGGAAAAACCTTTGGAATTTATTCCGTCGTGAAAAACGGTCGTGTGTACGTGGTATAAAAATGGCAGTGAGCTGTTCTGCTTCCACTGACTCTGGCAAAAAGCATATTTCTTATTTTATTTTCAAAATAGTAAGTAAGTAGCTCAGGTACAGGTCTCAGGAGGGCAAGAATATAGAATGATGACACCTCACTGACACAACACGTCCCCTCCTGAGTCACAGTGACAGTCTCTCTCCACGTTAGGTGGTCCCTTCTGTCCACTCCAGTCCAACAGCACCTTAAGACAGGCCCCATTTGCCTAAAAACAAAAAGAAAATCCCCCCAAAAAATAAAAACTATCGACTTTGAGGGTCCTGGCTCGGTGACCAGGTGTTACAGAGACCCCAAATTCAAGGGGTAGGTAGCTGAATACCTACCCCACCCCTTGTTATTTGGGGCTCCTATCATCTATGGTTCCAGAGATACTGGGCACCTTGTGTAGCCTGTCAGAAGCTACATACAGAGCCGCCAGTTTAAATACAAGCTGGCACATTCTGTTTGTAGCAGACTGAGAGGATAAGCTCACAGAGCCTCTCCTCACTTCTTGTTAGTGGCACTGAGCTCAATGGACAGCTTGGAGCCTGCAGCGTTTGACAAGCAGTACTGCCTGTCAAACTTGCCTTTTGATTTCAATGGGGCCACTCTGCAACTGCAAGCCAAACTCACTTGCAGTAGCAGCATAGTCCATTAATGTAAAACTACCATTCAGCAATGTAAAAAAAAAACAAAAAACAAGGAGGTGGCAGTAGCACCTCATGAACGCCTGTCAGCTGCTGCTATACCACTTGTTGAAAAGCAATCCACCACAGATCACTTTTCAGAGGGAAGTAAGCATTACCACAAATGTGAAAGAAACTTGAAACACATCATCCATTTCACACTCCCCACCAACGATGTCACTCCCCAGCAACTTCCCATGTTAGCCACCTCTCTTCAACTTATATCACAGGTGACCATTTCCCAACCTGCAGATGACAGACCCTACTTCAAAAGATATCACTCCCAGTTACTCCCTCCACCCACTGATTGATATCCCTCCATGACCACCTCACACACCCCTGCTGACAGACCTCTCTCCCCAGCTTGTCCCCACACACCCTCTCACCTACTGAGCTGAGGATGGGGGAATCACTCCTGCAGTGTTATTGTGTTTTGCCAGTGGGGAGCCTTCCCTACCCACACAATACAATGATCAGTGTTGCTAACTCTAGCTGGCAGCACTGATTGTTTTGGTAAAAACCTGACAGGCTGGTGGTACTCAAGTTGATTAAAAGATTGACTTGTGTACAACCAGCTAGCCCATACATAGATTGACTATGGCTGGTCTCTGTTTAATTGGTTTAATTTCAATCCATGTATGGCCCACTTAACCACTACATAGTCTCTAAACATCCTTCCACAAACCTTTACATTTTTCCTTCCCAGATTCCTTCATCCTCCTCACCTGTTAATAGTGCCCGCTGTCATACCCTCCACACTCCTCTCCTGTACATACTGCTCACTGTCATACCTTCCACACTCCTCTCATATACATAGTGCCCACTGTCATACCTTCCACACTTCCCTGCTATACATAGTGCCCACTGTCATACCCTCCACACTTCTCTCCTATACATAGTGCCCCCTGTCATACCCCCCACAATCCTCTCCTGTGCATACTGCCCTCTGTCATACACTTCTCTCCAGTACATAGTGCCTGCTGTCATAACCTCCACATTCCTCTCCTGTACACACCACCCACTGCCATAACCTCCTCTCCTGTACATACTGCTCACTGTCATACCCTTCACATGCCTCTCCTGTACATACTGCCCACTGTCATATCCTCCACACTCCTCTCCTGTACATACTGCCCACTTTCATAAACTCCTATACTGTGCATACTGCTCACTGTCATATTCTCCACACTCTTCTCCTGTACATACTGCCCACTGTCTTACCCTCCACACTCGTCTCCTGTCCATACTGCTTAGTATCATCCCACCCACACTCCTCTACTGTACATACTGCCCACTTTCATAAACTCCTCTACTGTACATAGTGCTGGCTGTCATACCCTCCACACTCATTAGCTGTGCATACTGACCACTATCATACTGTCCACACACCTCTCTTGTACATACCGCCCACTGTGATAACCTCCACACTCCTCTCCTGTACATACTGCCCACTGTCATACACTCCACACTCCTCTCCTGTACATGCTGCCCCCATAATACCTTCCACACTCCTCTCCTGTACATACTGCCCCTATCATACCCTCCACACTCCTCTCCTGTACATACTGACCCTTCATACCCTCCATGCTCCTCCCCTATGCATCTTACCCCCAAAAACAGTTCTTTAAAATTATATTGAATATCCTCAATGTTACCAGCTCTAGAATGGGCACATGTTTGTTAGTTCAACTAAAGGAAATATGAGTCCTCATATTTGTTCTGCCCATTATTAGTACTCATTTAATTGTGTGATTACTACTGTGATGTATAGAGGAAGATAGGGGATGTCAGCTACTCTAAATATACCACTGGTAAAAAAGTGTCCCTGAAAATATTTTTTAAATGTTGGCAACTATGCACTTGGGCACTGCCCAAGGGCCACCGGGTCAGTAGGGGGCCCCATGAGAGGCTCCTGGGATCCTGTGATATTAAAGTGGTAGTAAACTTTGCTAACATTACTACTTTTTAGAGGCCCTGATGTAGGTTATGCCATAATGTACTAGTATGCACAGCATATTAGCACATTAGGGTACACTTACCTGACAGACTGAGCCCTCCAGAGCGCTGTGATCAATCCGGCGGGTGATTTCATCCGGTCTTCCTTTCCGGGTTCTGTGCCTTCGGTCACTTGCCTTGGCCGGGCTGCATTGATGTCCCTCCCACGCATGCTGATGCGCATCCTCTCTCTCTCTCTCATCCTCCCACCATTACCCTCACCTCTCTCTCATCCCCTTTCTCTCTATATTTCTCACCCCCCCCCTTGCTCTATTTAATTGAATTTGTTATAACAAAAAATGTAGCATTTTTATTTATTTATTTATTTAATAAAAATCCCCACCAAAATCCTCAGCACCAGGCCCATGATTTTCTTAATCTGGTCCTGACAGCACTGACAGTCCCGCTCCCAAGTTGCCTTGCTCCTGTCCCACAGACCCACACATGAGGCTCCACTCGGCTCCCTTGCACCATGACATGACGCAACGCGCTCAGGCACTGCCTCCACCAGACTTGCCGGCGCCACCCGAACACACTATAGCAGGCACTTGGATGTTCTCAGCCAGCTCTGGACTGGAACAGCGTGAGCCGAGCATCACAGCCATATTTTTTACTGCCAACTTTTTCCTGTCACTGGCATTTACTAGCAGGAGAAAAGTCCCCATTTTTTATACTGGCTGTCAGTAAAAATACTGACGGTTGGCAACACTGATCTAGGGAGGCAGGTGGTGGGCTAGGTTAGTTAAGGGGTGAGGGGCAAAAAAACACAAATGCCCTTTTGTTTGTGTGTGCACTAATTCTTTAAAGAGTATATCTTGCTTTCCTTTAAAAGAATGATTATTAAAATTTTCAACGTCTTTTAATTTATTTTATCACACAAATTAATGCATTTATACTTTTTTATGACATTTGACCCACAAAGAGGCAAAGGGAGATTTACAAAAACTGGAACATGCAAATTCTGGTGCAGTTCCAATCCGCTTCCAGGTTTTATTGTCAAAGCTGAATTAAACAAGCTGAAGTTAGAGAGTGATTAGCTACCAATCACCACTGCACCATATTCTGAGTGTTCCAATTTTAGTAAATCTCCCTCAAAGTGTATGTTTGTCTATTTTCTAAATTTATATAAAAAAAATAAAACAAACAAAATATTTTTAAAAATATATTTGCTGGAAGCCACTTTGATTAAGCTTTCTAGATACTATAAGTTTGCAGGGTCTTTCAGCTTCCCCTCTCCACTGACACCTATCATTAGCCACCCAGACTTCGCCCCGGGGCTCACTGACAGAGCCTTTCATCCTCAACCGTATATGAATCTAGTTAGAGCCTCTTCCGATCTTGGTTCAGCAGGTTGGGTCTGTCTATCAGACCTGCTTGGCTCTCTCCACTCCCCAGCTCTGGACCAGTGGAAACTGTTACAACTAGCCTACTTTCTCTGGTCCCTTCCCGACCATTCCAGGTTCCGTAGACAAGCAAATTCATTTGAGGATCTCTGTCTAGGAGAAGGGCCAATTCAGAAATCTCTGTCCATCTCTTGTGTTATTTTACTGGCTACCACATCTCAGCAAGATCCGCCATACTTGCTCAAAGGCGAAAGAGATCTCAAAGCAACATTTTCAAAGGACCGAAAGAATCTGATATTTTTTTTCGCACACAAATCTTCACTTTGTAGTAAGTATCAGGAGACCTCTTACAAAATCTTAACGCAATGGTACCGGACTCCCCGGACACAGCCCTCTTTGTTGGCATTATGGCACCCAGACTGGTTCACTTTTTTACACCTTTTGGGACGGTCCCACGATTTGCCCCTTTTGGCAACAAGTTCTGCAAATCGTGCACAAACTCAGACTACTCTTTCTTTGACAACTCAGTGGCTGTACTTCTCAATCTGACTCCTAAGTCGACTAATGCCGCGTACACACGGAGAGAATATCCTGCGGGATTATCCCCTGGCCTCAAGTCCAGGGGATAATCCCCTCGTGTGTGGGCGTCCAACGGACTTTTTTTCAAAAAGTCCGGCGGACTAAAGTTTTAAGTTTTGTTTTAAAATTATCCGCTGGACTTGGCAGTCCAGCGGACAATCCCGCCGTTAGTAAGCTAGTCCGCCGGACTTTTGAAATGAACGGACTTGCCGCTCATCGCAAAGTCCGTTCATTTAGCACATGACTTCAGGCACGTAGCTAGCGTAGGCAGTAAATGCCGGCGCGCTAGCTCCGTCACCTGGCATGGATTTAAAGGGAGTCCCCACGCTGAAAAACGGCGTGGGGGTCCCCCCCAAATCCATCTCAGACCCTTATCCGAGCACGCAGCCCGGCAGGCCAGGAATGGGGTGGGGACGAGCGAGCGCCCCCCCTCCTGAGCCGTACCAGGCCACGTGCCCTCAACATGGGGGGTGCCCTGGGGAAAGGGGGGCCGTGCGGCCCCCCCCCACCCCAAAGCACCTTGTCCCCATGTTGATGAGGACAAGGGCCTCTTCCCGACAACCCTGGCCGTTGGTTGTCGGGGTCTGCGGGCGGGGGCTTATCGGAATCTGGGAGCCCCTTTTATAAGGGGGCCCCCAGATCCCGGCCCCCAACCTATGTGAATGAGTATGGGGTACGATGTACCCCTACCCATTCACCTAAGGTGTAAAATGTAAAGTAAAAAAAACACACTTTTGAAAAAATATTTTATTGCACGCGGCCTGGTACGGCTCAGGAGGGGGGGGGGGGGCGCTCGCTCGTCCCCACCCCTTTCCTGGCCTGCCGGGCTGCGTGCTCGGATAAGGGTCTGAGATGGATTTGGGGGGGACCCCCACGCCGTTTTTCGGCGTGGGGATTCCCTTTATATCCATGCCAGGTGACGGAGCTAGCGCGCCGGCATTTACTGCCTACGCTAGCTACGTACCTGAAGTTACGTTCTAAATGAACGGACTGCTCCATCTGTGGGCAAGTCCGTTCATTTTCAAAAGTCCCGCGGACTTTGTCCAGCGGATTGTCCGCCGGAGAAGTCCGGGCGTGTGTGGGCAAGTCCACACGCTCGGAAAGTCCGGCGAAGCCAGCTGGAAAGTCCGGCGGATTGTCCGCTGGACTAGGTCCGCCGGGAAAAGTCCCTTCGTGTGTACGCGGCATAAGAGATACCGTAAATCCTTGCTGAAGCATCTCCTGAATGCTGCCAGTGCATGTATCCCCAGTATGTAGAAACAACAAACCCCCCCCCCCTATATCACAATGGCTTGCCAAGGTGAAAGAAATTCAACAGATGGAACACTTCACTGCGATCCTTGGGGACAAAACGGAGGAGCACAATATGTGCTGGCTATAATGGGACATGTTTCATTATTCGGATGACTACTTAACCTATTCTTAAATAATTGAGGGTACTCAATTCTGTGAACTTAATTACCTGTGCTGACAACCCCACCGTAGTTAACCCCCCCACCCCACCCCCCTTTTTTTTCTCCCCATCCCCTTCCCTTGACTCACTTCGCACCTCCTTCTTCCCCTTCTCTGTCTGAAAACTTAAAAAAATGCTATGCAGTATGCACCAATCGTCTAGTAGGAACACTTCATGTGCAGAGTATGGTTCTTGCTTTTACCTGACAATAGCTAATTTCACTATCAGTGAGATGATCCTCTCAGAACGTTCATACGAGGCATGCTCTTTCAAATGTTGTTTATCACATGGCAACACTTTTCTCCACAGTTAATTATTATTTAAGGTTTTATATGATTTGTTACCATATAGACATCTAGTCTCTTAGTTGGTTAGTGATTATTATTCTATTGTACTTGACTGTCCGTTATATTAACATGGATAATCTTTATCAGAAATATGCTGTCATGTCATGTTACTGTTATATACTGCATACCCATAAATAAAGAATTGAAAAAAAAAAATGTTTGCTTACTTGTATTTGATAATGTACAGGTCTAAAATTCTGTAGATGAATTTGCTAATTTGCAGCCACTGATTCAGTTATTCAAGAAGAACATTCCTATGCTGGATATGCCAAGAACTTTCTATTTTTGATTTCTGTTTTGGCATCTTCATTATTAACAGTCAGGGAACTGGCCGAATAGAAATGAAAACCTGAATACTTAAATTTTCAGCACCACTTTAGAAACATAACTAAGATCCTGGTATTATATCTTACCAGTTTCCTGTCTGTTGAAAGTTCATACTTGCCAACTGTCCCAAATTTCCCGGGACATTCCCAGGATTTAGATCTTTGTCCCGGCCTTACCGTTTCCCGGGAAATGTCCCAGGAAATTGCAGTTTTCCCAATTTTTCCCCACCATTGCCACCGCCGCCACTAGAGGTCCACGGCTGACACCGGTTAATCCTGTCTCGTCGCCATTTTACCGAAGTCCAGCTCATAATGAAGAAACAAGAGGTGGAGCCCGGGTGGCAATGAATGCGGCTGCCAATAGAAATGGAGCTCCAGCCTCTTGGTTCTTCCCATTCGACATCCACAAGCTGGTTCCAGTTGTCACATCGGCTAAGTAAGACTCTGCTCTGTCTCCCTGCGGTTGCCTCCTTTCACAAGCGTGCCCCCCGGAGAGTGACAGTCTGAGCAAGCAACTCTCCGAGCGGTTGCACGTTGAATCCTCCACTCGCCGCCCAGTGCGTGAAGGGAGGGGTGTGGGTCTATACATATGGAGGGGGTGGGTTGTCCTAGGGGTGTCTGTACTGACGGGGGGTGTCCTAGGATGGTCTGTACTGATGGGGGGTGGGTTGGCCTAGGGAGGTCTGTACATATGGAGGGGGGTGGGTTGTCCTAGGTGGTTCTGCACTGATGGGGGGATGTCCTAGGGAGACTGTACTTATGGGGGGTCGGGTTGTCCTAAGGGGGTCTGTACATATGGAGGGGGTGGGTTGTCCTGGGGGGGTCTGTTCTGATTGGGGGGGTGGGTTGTCCTGGGGGTCTGTACATATGGAGGGGAGTGGGTTATCCTGGAGGGGTCTGTTCTGACTGGGGGGTAGGTTGTCCTAAGGGAGTCTGAACATATGGAGGGTGGGTGGGTTGTCCTGGGGGGTCTGTACTGATGGGGGGGGTTGTCTTAGGGGAGTCTGTACATATGGAGAGTAATGGGTTATCCTGGGGGGTCTGTACTGCTAGGGGGTTTGGGTTCTTCTAAGGGGGTCTTTACATATGGGGGAGTGGGTTGTCCTGGGGGGTCTGTACTGACGGAGGAGGGTTTGCCCTGGGGGGTTTGTACTCATGGTGGGTGTTTTCTCCTGGGGGGGGTCGGTACTGATGCGGGGTGGTTTGTCCTGAGGGAGTCTGTACTTATGGGGGGGGTTTTCCTGGGGAGTCGGTACAGATGGAGGGGGTGGGTTGTCCAGGGGGGTCTGTACTCATGGGGGGTGGTTTGTCCAGAGGGGTCTGTACTGATGGAGGTGACACCTGATGTAAGGAGGGACTCTACTGGGGACACCTGATGTAAGGAGGGACTCTACTGGGGACACCTGGTGTAAGAAGGGACTCTGCTGGGGACAGCTGGTGTAAGGAGGGACTCTGCTGGGGACACCTGGTGTAAGGAGGGACTCTGCTGGGGACATCTGGTGTAAGGAGGGACTCTGCTGGGGACACCTGGTGTAAGGAGGGACTCTGCTGGGGACACCTGGTGTAAGGAGGGACTCTGCTGGGGACACCTGGTGTAAGGAGGGACTCTGCTGGGGATGCCTGGTGTAAGGAGGGACTATGCTGGGACGCCTGGTGTAAGGAGGGACTCTGCTGAGAATGCCTGATGTAAGGAGGTACTCTGCTGGGGCACCTGGTGTAAGGAGAAACTCCACTGGGGGCACCTGATGTAAGGACGGACTCTGCTTGGGGCACCTGATGTAATAAGGGACTCTGCTTGAGGCACCTGATGTAAGAAGGGACGCTGCTGGGGGCACCTGATGTAAGGAGGGACTCTGCTGGGGGCCCCTGATGTAAGGAGGGACTCTGCTGGGGGGCACCTGATGTAAGGAGGGACTCTGCTGGAAATGCCTGGTGTAAGGAGGGACTCTACTGGGGACACCTGGTGGCATCTGGTGGCAGGTGACGCTGGCAAGTGACACGCTCAGCTCTCCCACTGATTCCGCATTATGGTGAGTTGAACTACTTCATTTTATATTACAATGTAATAATAGAAATAATGCACTTCAATCATCCTGACACCATAACAACCATGGTGCAGTGATGATTGAAGTGCTAACACCAGGTGTTTGGAGTATCTTTATCTGCTGATTGTTAAACTTTCTGGAATACACATATTTCTATTGTGGCGTAGGATCTGGGTTTGCTGTTCCTCCCTTCTTTCTCTCTCCTTCCCTCCCTATCTTTCTTTCTTTCTTTCTTTCTTTCTTTCTTTCTTTCTTTCTTTCTTTCTTTCTTCCTCCCTTACTTTCTGCAAAGGGAGAAAAAGAGATTTATTGTCTCTTAACAGAACTGGGGGAGAGAGGGTTAGGGCCAGGACACCCTTGAGTATATGTAATGGTAATTGGCAGACTCCGAGACTTCTATAGGTAGACAGCTATACAGTTGAAGGCCTCCAGCCAGATAACACTTCTGTATAGGCAGGACCGCTGTCTCCTATGGCAACTAATCTTGCAACAGTCACTAACGGTAGTTGTACATAACTCTTTGTAACACAGAACAGTCCTTTTACTTATCTCACAGTATCCCACTGTAGATCTTCACTCACTGAGCTCCTAGTCTCTCACTAGATTTCCAGATCCCAGTCATCACTGGATCCCCTGAGCTCTTCCACAGCTATCCTGCTGGGTCCCTGGCTTGGCACTTGCTGATGCTTTCCTACTTCTTCACTGTCCCCGGCTAGTGAGAACACTGCTCAGGTACTTGCTTCAGTTTACTCACAGTAGCCTACGGTAGTTAGGTGGATGGTCCCTTAGTGGCTACAGCTTTCCCTCTACCTATGACCCCAACTGGTTCCCCGTCCGACTGAGCCTTCACAACTTGTCTGGACTCCAATCCTGCAGTCCCAACCCTACGCTGCTTCTCCTACTCCTGGATAGGCCTCAGGCAGTCTAGCAGCCAGGTGTCCCCGGGATATGCCTCACGCTTCCGGCCTAGCAGCACATAACACACGTAACCCAGACAGCCATTGAGGTGGCACAGAACCCCCGGTCACCTGACTCCAACCAAATAAATAGGTTTTCCCGGCAGGCCAAGGGGCTTAAAGAAACCCTTGCCCATTGGCTGAGACACCCCACCCATTCATAATCTATCTTTGCTATGCCCTTATCTATCTAATGTCACCAGCTACAATGCCCCTAGTGACAGAAGAGAAAAGTACAGAAATTCCAGAATTAGGGGGAAATCAGTGGATCTCCTAACAATTAGCCAGGACAATTTCTACCTGGCAAACTAAATTGGTTAGCAACCCTGCCTAAACACCATGGTGCTACAGTAAAAAAGGTACAAGAAGTACAAAATAAAATGGTGTACATTTTTACAAGTCACGCAGTAGTGGAGTCCGTAGGTAGAGGCTAGGATGTCCATATCTGGTGTCCCCCATTTTTGGCATATTAGACTGAATACATCTTGATGAAGAGACCGTTCCCCTTTGTTCAGGTGGTGATGGCTAAGATAATTTTCTTGCCAGCTGTCCACTTCTGGGGATGTTGATTGCAGAAATTGCCGGACAGTGAGTTTCTTTCCACAAGAAAGTCTGTTTTGCTTACTTCAAGGCAGCCTGTCTTCTTATGTCCCCTTGTCGGATGATATATGCCACTGTGGTGGGCAGCACTGTCTGTCTGCACCTGAATTGGGTCTCCTTTTAGAAGGGCGGTCAAGTGGTGGAGGTGCAGTCTGATAGCTCTGAGCTCCAAGAGCTCCGCTTCATCAGGGCCTGGGATTCTAGCATAAACTATCTATATACTGTAAAGGTTTTGTGACCAGCCTGATGGAGGTAGAGCCTGGGGAGCCTGTGGGGATTGCCTCTGCATCCCCCCGACAAAGAAAAACACGCCTATATGTTGATCAGACTTTCAATAAAGGAAACAGGGTTGGCAGGGAATGTCTTTTGCAGATCCTGAGTGTCAAGCCTCAAATAATGAGTAGAGGAAGGTCACCCCCCCCCCCAGACAGGAGAGCTTCCTTTAAAGGCCACGACAGCTAGTACTCCATCTCTCAGTTCTTCCACCCGACAACTCCTTCCCAGCTGAGCTGACTCTAGGTATTTAAGGAGGCCTGCCCCCTGCCAATCCAGGTTGAGGATTGGTCAGGGCTCCTCGGAACGGGGTTCACATACTTTTTTTTGCAACTGTATAACTATATGTAGCGCCCTGCTCCTAATGAGCAGACACTATTATTTTTGTAAATTTAAGTTTGTCTGAAGCTGCAGTTTGGCTCAGAATAAATATACTAAAGTTCTGGTTTCTGTGACAGTTTAGCTGGGTTGTGCTAATTTCCACTTGGCCGTGGGTGTCGCTGTCACCACCTGTAAGTGTTGGAAATGCAACAGGCTAAACGTATTGGGTACCCTTTTACCCAGAAACAGCCCAGAGGGAGTGGTTTACCCGCTGAGCATTTTGGGTAAGGGTACTTAATGTATAGACGCCATTTTTTGGGGTTCGTTATCCCCGACCTCATGGCCCTCCTGACCGGAGGTGTGTGCTGCCTTTTTCCTGTGCCTCGGGGCCGGCTGGCTCAAGGCTTCGCAACTGAAGAGTAGGTCCAGAAGTTATGAGTTCTACTGATCCAGGGGTGGTCCTGTGCTGTCTTGCCTGCGGGGAGAAGCCACATGACTGAAGGATCCAGGGGAGGACTCTTCTGGAGAGGACCGAGCAACAAGGCCGGTACCTCTGAAAAGGCCTGAAGACTCAGTTGGAGGACGCATCCTGGGTTACCTACCACACAGTATCGCTGGGTTGGCTGAAAGAAACTGGTGCTGTGTGACATCTCTTCAAATTTGTGACAAGAAGCTGATTGTGCCTTCCTGTGGCAGAGGATTGCACAACGATTTTGCTAAAATTAACAAGTCTGTGGCAGAGACTTTGACCGAGCATCTCATCAGCTGCTAGGTCAGGAGAGGGACCTATTCGGTGGTTGCTAGATCCAGCTTGTGGAAGTTGTTTGTTCTCTGGATCAAGGAAATACCTCTAACCCGCAAACTACAAGGTACCTGAATTCCCCTTGACCCTCTATCCCTCTATTGCAAACTTGTGTGTTTTTGTCAAATAAATCTTCAGAAAAAGGACTAAGTGTCGGAATCTTCTTTGACCACCCTTTTTACATGACCCCTAAGATGGACACAGTGAACAGGTGAGGTAACGGTAAGCCCAACAAAAACCAGCAGCTCCTTCGGGGGTCAGTGCTACATATATTTTATGAGACTTTAAAGGTACTAGAATCTCAACACATTTATATTAAAAATAAGATTAAAGGGCATGCACCAATAGCCCAAACTTGTCTGGCCTCTATATGTCACATATTAAAAACAGCCACCTCCCAGCTCTGGTCTCCACATCAACATGTCCCAAATATCTTACATATCAGATATCTCATATCTAACATTTGGGATATGATGATGTGGAGATCAGATCTGGTAGGTGCCTGGTTTTAATATGTGACATAGAGGTGCCGTACAAGACTGGGCTCTTGGTACATGTCTTTTAATCAATTTTGTACAACTAAGATTAAAAAAATAATAATAATTTTCACATACAATTGTATGTGTTGAGCTTAGTATACGTACATTTAACCGCTTCCCGACCGCCCACTGCATATATACCTCAGCAGAATGGCACGGGCAGGCAAAACCACGTACCTGTACGTGGCCCTTTAAATGCCTGTCCGTGGGTCGCGCGCTCGCCGCCAGCGGCGCGCTCGCGACCCGGTCGGGAGCTCCGTGACCCCGGCCGCGGGACCAACGGACCCGATCGCCACTGGTGTCCCGTGATCGGGTTACGGAGCTGAAGAACGGGGAGAGGTTTGTGTAAACAAACCTCTCCCCGCACTTCCTACTCTGCCTGTCATTGATTGGCTGTTCCCGATCATCCGGAAAGCCGATCAATGACATCAGACGTCAGCCCTGCCCCCTAATGTAAAAAAACACACACGTCAGAGCCCATAACCCCTCCCCTCCCCCTAGTGGTTAACTCTTTCACTACAACTGTCATTTATACAGGAATCAATGCATTTAAATAGCATTAATTGCTGTATAAATGACAATGGTCCCAAAAATGTGTCAAAAATGTCCGATGTGTCCGCCATAATGTCGCAGTCACAATAAAAATCGCTGATCGCCGCCATTACTAGTAAAAAAAAAAAAATATTAATAAAAATGCTATAAAACTATCCCCTATTTTGTAAATGCTATAACTTTTGCGCAAACCAATCAATAATCGCTACATTTGATTTTTTTTACCAAAAATATGTAGAAGAATACGTATCGGCCTAAACTGAGGAAAAAAATAATTTTTTTATATATTTTTTGCGGATATTTATTATAGCAAAAAGCAAAAAAATATTGAATTTTTTTCAAAATTGTCGCTCTATTTTTGTTTATAGCGCAAAAAATTAAAACCGCAGGGGCGATCAAATACCACCAAAAGAAAGCTCTATTTGTGGGAAAAAAAGGACGCCAATTTTGTTTTGGAGCCACGTCGCACGACCACGCAATTGTCAGTTAAAGCGACGCAGTGCCAAATCGCAAAAAGGGGCCTGGTCCTTTGGCTGCCAATTGGTCCGGGGCTGAAGTGGTTAAAGTCCCGTAATATATAGTTCATTGTGTACATTTGATAGCAATTTATTAATATTACGTTAACTTCTTGACAATAGGAAATAGTTAAATTCCTGTCCTTCTCTATTCTCTGGTCTGCTGTTTTTGGTGTCTGCTACTGAAGTGGATCATTTATTCTACATTGAAATGTCTAAATATTCCTGTGAATGTGAGACTGTACAGTGCTGCTGGACAGCCAAGATTCTACCATACATATGAAAAATATTGCCTTTGGATTCAGCTGCTAGCACAGTTACTGTAGTTGTGAAAGCCTTATTGGATTGCTGAATGTCCTTGTGTGGGAATTGGTACTTAAGCTCCTTGTACACACTGTTTTCTGACATCACCCACGTGGCACACATCGTCCTAGACTTTACTCTCTTTGTTGCAGACAAGCATTAGCTCACCACTGCTCAATAAGCAGAAGACGTCTAAAATGAAAGGTACAAAAAACAGAACACAACTTCTACATAATAGGATATATTATAAATGAAAAATAAGGTAACCCCAGGCTGTGCCAAGTTCTATATGTTGATTAGGGATGAGCCCAATGTTAAAGTTTGCCTGTTAGCCGAACAGCGAACATTATGTGCTCTTCACAGAAAATTTGAAAGCCGCGGAACACTGTTAAAGTCTATTAACATGAAAAAACAAAAGTGCTCATTCTAAAGGCTTATATGCAATTTATTGCTATAAAAAGTGTTTAGGGACCCGGGTCCTGCCCCAGGGGACATGTATCAATGCAAAAAAAAGTTTTAAAAACGTCAGTTTTTTCGAGAGCAGTGAACAATATGTAGAGAACAATAAAAGCACAGAACAATAAAAATAAAATATTCCTTTAACCGCTTCAGCCCCGGATGATTTTACCCCCTTCCTGACCAGAGCACTTTTTGCAATTCGGCACTGCGTCGCTTTAACTGACAATTGCGGGGTCGTGCAACGTTGTACCCAAACAAAATTGATGTCCTTTTTTTTCCCACAAATAGAGCTTTCTTTAGGTGGTATTTGATCACCTCTGCAGTTTTTATTTTTTGCGCTATAAACAAAAAAAGAGCGTCAATTTTGAAAAAAAAATCGATATTTTTTACTTATTGCTATAATAAATATCCCCAAAAATATATAAAAAAAAATTTTTTTTCCTCAGTTTAGGCCGATATGTATTCTGCATATTCTACATATTTCTGGTAAAAAAAAAAAAAAAAAATCCTCTCTCGATGACAGAGAGCAGTGATCTCTGTCCTGTCAATAGGCAGATTGGGAAAATGCTTTGTTTACAAAAGCATCTCCCAGTTCTTCCTCTCCGTGACATGATTGCATGCCCCTGGTGGACATCGAGTCCGCGGGACCCGCAATCATGGTCACGGAGACCGCAGCAGGCACGCACACGCACCGGTGGCCGCGCGTCCGCGACATCGCTTCTTAAAGGGGATATACCTGTACGCCCTTTTGCCTACCAGTACCATTCTGCAAAAGTAAATCTGCTTGCGCTGGTCAGCAAGTGGTTAAATATCATGTCTGGGGGGTGTCCTTAGTATGCCTGTAAAATGGCACAGTTTTCCCATGTTTAGAACAATACCACAGCAAAATTACATTTCTAAAGGAAAAAAAGTAAGCATTCCCGGCATACCTTTTTTTTTAAACTGTTAAATCGATGGGTTTACTTCTGCTTTAAGGGGAACCATGCGCCAAAATGAAAAAGAAAATGGCATAGGGGTCCCCCCCAAAATCCATACGAGCACGCAACCTGGCAGGCCGCAGGAAAAGAGGGGGAACGAGAGAGCGTTCCCCCTCCTGAACCGTACCAGGCCACATGCCCTCAACATGGGGAGGGTGCTTTGGAGTAGCCCCCCAAAGCACTTTGTCCCCATGTTGATGGGGACAAGGGCCTCATCTCCACAACCCTTGCCCGAGGTTGTGGGGGTCTTCGGGCAAGGGGACTTATCAGAATCTGGAAGCCCCTTTAACAAGGGGACCCCCAGATCCCGGCCTCCCCCCATGTGAATTGGTAACGGTACATTGTACCCCTACCATTTCACAAAAAAAGTGTCAAAAATAGTAAAAAAGTCAGGAGACACTTTAGGCTTTTTGTAGGTTCCCTCCCAAAGCCGCTTCGATCAGATAGGAGACTGGATAGTTGGGAAAGATTAGTTGACAAAGTCGGGAATAATAGACAGGGGCTCTCGAAAGTATATAGCCTACTGATAACCCCTCTAGAACTGGACTCCCTGTGTCTCATGGAGAATTGGGAAAGGGAATTAAACCATGCATTGCCTGAAAGTATAAGAAGTAAAGTTTTTGACTACACCCACTCAACTTCACTGGACACAGGGATAAAAGAAATGAATTATAAACTACTAGCAAAGTGGTATTACGTCCCAATTAAATTACATAAAATTAATCCCAATCAATCACCCCTATGCTGGAGGGAGTGTGGAGAGATAGGTACCCATGCACATATATGGTGGCAGTGCCCTTTAATTCAATCGTATTGGAGAGAAGTGGTGGATTGGATAAAGAAGATTAGCGGGACTGTAATGAAACTTGACCCCTGGCAATGCCTGTTCCACGTAACAGGGATACCGAGGAAGAAATATAGAAAAGCTATTACACCATTCCTGCTGAATGCAGCAAAGAAATTAATTCCGAAACAATGGGAGACGAAAAACATTCCGACAATAAAGGATTGGTTTAGGGAGATAGATAAAATTAGATGTATGGAAGAAGTAATACACCTGCAAAACAACGCAGAAACAAAATATCTTGACACTTGGAAGTGTTGGCTGGAATTTAGACTATCTCAGGCTTATATGAGTTATGTGGGGAGTAATTAGATGCTTTATTGTTATCCATTTCCTGATTCCCCCCTGTCCCTACCTCTTCTCTCCTCCCCCCCTTTCCATTGCCCCTCCCCTTCTCTCTCACTTGCATAAAAAATGAGCACTTAGGGAGCCAACAAAAATAAAATAAAAGGGGCTCTCCTACTCACTTAGTCACTACCAGGAGTGGGGGAAGGGGGAGAAGAGAGGAGAGAAAAATCTTTCCCCTTTTTTTTTTTCTTCCCCCTTCTCCTCCCTTCTTCACTTTCGTAATAAGGACAACTTAGGGAATCACTAAAATAGATGTAGGGCTTTATTGCCATATAGGATCACAAGTAGGAGGTGGGCAGCGTCCCCTTCCTTACCTTTTCCACTAGAGTGAAGGAAAAAAGAGAAGGAGAGAGAATCTCTTTTTTTCTTTTTTCCTTTCTTTCTTTTTTCTTTACTTATTTATTTTTTAACTCTTTCGGCTGTTACCAGTTAAAGAAGGAATCACTTAGGGATATAATAAGAAGATGAAGGAGGTTTTCGAATCGCACACCAACACATATATCCTTTTTTTTTTTTTCCCTTCCTCTTCCCTTATCTTTTTTCGTTCTGGAAGAGGACGTTATTATATTCCACACAAGATGTAATATAAATATATAAACACATCAGGGGACTATGGGAACAACAATGAAAAATGGACTAGGGGGAATTGGGGGGTAGTTAACTACTTAGGGGAGTGGGTGGGGAGGAAAAGGGAAAAAAAAAAGAATATTAAATAAAATCTTGCTCGAATAAAATCAGAGGGAGTAATGAATTATATCAGGAAGATGGGGGACTTCTATTGGTTTCTATGAAAAATATATTGAGATCGATCCATGTGTTTTTGTTGATTGTGTTTTTTATTTTTATTTTATTTTTTATTTGTTATGTAATTTATTTATGTACAAGTATTGTATATATGTTTATGTGTATGTATATATATATATGTATATATATTTATATGATTTTGTAATAATGTGAAATGTTCTTTGTATTTGTGAAAAATTCATTAATAAAAACAATTAAATCAGGAGACACTTTAGGACTAATCCTTTATTAAAAGATAAAAAAATAAAAATGTCCCATGATGTAAATCCATCTCACGCCGCCCGACGAGCCAAAAAAAAAAAGCTGCAACAGCTTCGCCTTCATGGTAGGCTCCCTCTGAGTGAAGCTTCTTCTCGGTGACAGCTGTTATATAGCTGAGGTGATGTGCCACGTGACGCCAGAGGAAGGCGGGGTCGCCCATTTATATCCCTGAGTGGCCCCGCCGTCAGCTATATGACAGCTGTCAGCGAGAAGAAGCGTCATTCGGCGGGGGCCTCCAATGGAGGCTGAGCTGTTGCGGCTTTTTTTTCTTTTTTTTTTTTTTGGTTCAGGGTTCCCCTTAATATTCATATCAGACCCAAAGGACTGGGAGGGGGACCCATGCCATTTTTTTTTAATGAGTTTTATCTATATTGCCGAGACCCGACAATTCGTTACAGCCACGATCAGTTTTAAATAACTTTTTTCCTTTAGAAATGTAATTTTGCTGTGGTACTGTTCTAAACATGGGAAAATTGCGCCACTTTACAGGCATACTATAGACACTCCCCAGGCACGATATTTAAAGGAATATTTCATTTTTATTGTTTCACTTTAAGCATTATTAAAATCACTGCTAAAAACTATTAGTTTTTAAAACTTTTTTTTTGCATTGATAAATGTCCCCTGGTGCAGGACCCGGGTCCCCAAACACTTTTTATGACAATAACTTGCATATAAGCCTTTAAAATTAGCAATTTTTCATGTTCGTGTCCCATAGACTTTAACAGTGTTTGCGTGTTCGTCCAAACACAACCGGTGGGTGTTCGGCTCATCCTTAATGTTGATGCTAGACTTCCAAAAGAAGGCAGCTGACATAACATTTTTGTTTTACTGCTGAAGGTCCATCACAATTTTTACCACACTAGTCTACCTCAGAACACAAGTCTGTGTTTGTAGAAAAACACTTTGTGGTGGTCCTAAAAGTCGACTGAAAACACTTTGCTCAGCAAGGGAGGTACCCATATCATAATTGTTTTTGAAAGCCAATGTACAGAATCATTTTTCAATTTATGTACTGTACATCTGCTCCATTTAATAAACACTGCATTCAGTCTCACGAGAAAGTAGACAGCATGGTCCTTGTTAGATTTTTATGTTGTCTGTGATTTCCATGTGAATATAAATAAAGACTTAGCAACTAAACAATAACTATGGGTTACAAGCAAAAATAAAGTAGCAGGTGTAAGGCAAGTTTTTATCCCAGACTGCATTAGTTAATTTTATATCAGGGTTCATAAAGATGGCACCCAATGGCATTTTTGGAAGTTGGATTTTCTCCAACTTGAATTTACTCTGACCACAATTCCATCTGGGCTTCACAACAGACATCACATCAGAATGACATTGGGTCACGGATGATGTCTGTAATATTTTTAACTGTGCCCACGTGGTGCATATGCGCAATCTTCTTTGTGCCAACTAAAAACTTCTTCTTTGGTTTGCAGTATGAGAAAGTTGTTTCCTTTTCACAGAAATATATTTATGTGTGTGTGTGTATACAGTATCTCACAAAAGTGAGTACACCCCTCACATTTTTGTAAATATTTCATTACATCTTTTCATGTGACAAAACTGAAGAAATTACACTTTGCTACAATGTAAAGTACTGAGTGTACAGCTTGTATAACAGTGTAAATTTGCTGTCCCCTCAAAATTACTCAACACACAGCCATTAATGTCTAAACCTGGCAAAAAAACGAGTACACCCCTAAGTGAAAATGTCCAAATTGGGTCCAAAGTGTCAATATTTTGTGTAGCCACCACTATTTTCCAGCACTGCCTTAACCCTCTTGGGCATGGAGTTCACCAGAGCTTTACAGGTTGCCACTGGAGTCCTCTTCCACTCCTCCATGACGATATCACAGAGCTGGTGAATGTTAGAGACCTTGCTCTCCTCCACCTTCCATTTGAGGATGCCCCGCAGATGCTCAATAGGGTTTAGGTCTTGAAACATGCTTGGCCAGTACCCTCAGCTTCTTTAGCAAGGCAGTGGTCATCTTGGAGGTGTGTTTGGGGTCGTTATCATGTTGGAATATTGCCCTGCGGCCCAGTCTCCGAAGGAAGGGGATCGTGCTCTTCTTCAGTATGTCACAGTACATTGGCATTTATGGTTCCCTCAATGAACTGTAGCTCCCCAGTGCCAGCAGCACTCATGCAGTCCCAGACCATGACACTCCCACCACCATGCTTAACTGTAGGGAAGACACACTTATCTTTGTACTCCTCACCTGGTTGCCGCCACACACGATTGACACCATCTGAACTAAATAAGTTTATCTTGGTCTCATCATACCACAGGACATGGTTCCAGTAATCCATGTCCCCAGTCTGCTTGTCTTCAGCAAACTGTTTGCGGAATTTCTAGTGCATCATCTTTAGAAGAGGCTTCCTTCTGGGACCACAGCTATGCAGACCAATCTGATGTAGTATGCGACGTATGGTCTGAGCACTGACAGGCTGACCCCCCCCACTGCTTCAACTTCTGCAGCAATGCTGGCAGCACTCATACGTCTATTTTCCAAAGACAACCTCTGAATATGACACTTAGCATGTGCACTCAACTTCTTTGGTTGACTATGGCGAGGCCTGTTCTGAGTGGAACCTGTCCTGTTAAACCGTTGTATTTTCTTGGCCACCATGCTGCAGCTCAGTTTCAGGGTCTTGGCAATCTTCTTATAGCCTAGGCCATCTTTATGTAGTGCAACAATTCTTTTTATCAGATCCTCAGAGAGTTCTTTGCTATGAGGTGCAACTCCCAGTGACCAGTATGAGGGAGTGAGAGCGATTACACCAAATTTAACAAACCTGGACTAATTGGACCCAATTTGGACATTTACACTTAGGGGTTTACTCACTTTTGTTGCCAGTGGTTTAGACATTAATGGCTGTGTGTTGAGTTATTTTGAGGGGACAGAAAATCCACATTATTATACAAGCTGTACTCTCACTACTTTACATTGTAGCAAAGTGTAATTTCTTCAGTGCTGTCACATAAAAGATATAATAAAATATTTACAGAAATTTGATGGGTGTACTGTTGTGAGATACTGTGTATATACATATATATATAAAAATGTGCTTGTGGCTGTAATGTATTGCTGGCTCCCAGTAATATCGACCTTCGGGTCTGGTATGGATATTAAGGGGAACCCCATGCCAAAATTAAAAAAAATCCATACCAGACCCTTATATGAGCATGCAGCCTGGAGGTACCAGACCACATGCCCTCAACATGGGGAGGGGGCTTTGTGCATGTTGATGGGGACAAGATCCTCTTCCCGACATCCCTGGCCAGTGGTTGTCAGGGTCTGCGGGCGGAAGGATTATCAGAATCTGGAAGCCCCTTTAACAAGGGGCCCCCAGATCTTGCCCCTCCCATGTGAATGAGTATGGGGTACATCGTACCCGTACCCATTCACCAAAAAAGTTGTGAAATGTGACCAAAGACACTAGCCAGTTTTTGATAAGTCCTTTATTAAAAATGTCACCTTCTGCCGCTGCTTCTTCCTCCTTCTTTGGGATGCTTTGGTGTGGGGGGCACAGAGCCCAAGGCACCCTCCCCATGTTGAGGGCATGTGGCCTGGTACAGTTCAGGAGGGGGGGAGCTCGCTCTCCCCCCTTCCCTAACCTCCAGGCTGCATGCTCGGATAAGGGCCCGGTATGGATTTTGGCGGGGACCCTACGTCAATTTGGACTGGAGGGAGGGGGGGGGGGGGGGGACCGCACACCGTTTTTTGTCTTGGTTTTTGAATAGCCAGATTTTTGGAATTCCAAACCATAATATTGTTGAATACTTACATAACATTGCATGCATTTAAAGAGTTAAAATTATGGAATCAACCAAACTGATGTGCATTGCCTAATTATGCCTGCTGTGTACAATGCAAGTTTTCACAAGGTTTTAACCATGGTAGCAGGTCATACCACTATGCTACTGAGCTGAGCACAATGATACATAGAAAATACAATTATTAATGTTTAATTATTTCCATTCTATACAATAATGTTTTGCATTAATATTATGGTAACAACCATGCTCATGTGGCATTGGCTATTAGGCATGTCTTATTAGAATCTGAAAGCCCCCTTTAACAAGGGGGCACCCAGATCCTGGTCCCCTCTATGTGAATGGGTAATGGGTACATCGTACCCCTACCCATTTACCAAAAAAAGTTATGACATGTAAAAAAAATACAAGAGACGGTTTTTGGCAAGTCCTTTATTGTAAAATAGATCTGAGCCATCTTCTGCCATCATCTGATTCGTCTCTCTCACCACCATATTCTGTCACCGTCTTCTTCTGGCGCTGTCACTCATGCCGACATTGTCTCCTGCTGCCGTCTCTCCCACAACCGCCTACTTCTCCTGCTGCTATGTTCTTCCTCGCCGCCGCCTTCCTCTGTTTTGTTGTCACCCGCTGTCTGGCGTCACTTACATAGCCATGGGGTGGGAACGCATGGGAACGGAGTTCCTGTACTTTTTCCACAACAGGAACTCAGTTCCCGTTAGCAGTCGTGTCCTGCAAGACTTTTAAGTATGCAAGCTGTGTGACAGGTGCTACACCAGCAGCTGTCGACACAGCTCGCAATAGTCAGTGCCGCACACTTGACCATTCAGGCATTTCCAGTAGGGGGCCCCATGACAGCTTCCGCTTCGATCTACCTGTCAATCACAGCTAGCTGACAGGTAGATCAGGTCCCTGCTGCTAAGGGATTGTATTTAGTCAGACCTCTCGTGATGCCCTCCTCCCCGCTGGCCCCTCCTGATTTTCTGTCTCCTCATCCCCCCCCCCCCCCAGTCTCCTGCATACTTGCTCTGTGTGTCCCACTGAATCCCCCACTCCTCTATCTTCAGTGCCATAGGATGAGAGAACCCAGAGGAATAGCACAGCTATTCTGCTCACAGGACATGCAGGGAGATTGGGGAGCTGAGGGAGGAACATCAGTTTGGGGTGGTAAGCTGAGCACAGTACCTGGCAAAGTTTAATGCCAGGAGGGAAGTTTATGTGGAAATATGTGAAGGGTTGGAATAGCAGCGAGTGTGTGTTGGAACCCTGCAGAGTTTACAGCCCCCCAAGCTAACACACATCTCCTAAGCAGGAACACATCACTATCTCCCCAAGCATTCTGTCCAGATAATGTGCAGTTAATTTATGACCTTTCCGTTTAACCCTGTGTTATCCAAGCTCTGTTCAATGAAAAGTGTATACTCACCACATAAACACTCTATATACAAAATAAAATTCCCCAATAAAGATCAGAACATGATGTTCACATTTGCATGGAAGCACAATTGAATGAATGATGATTATTCAGAGAATTACCGTATTTATGTTTATTGAGGATTTTTTTTTTTCATGTGCTAACAGTTAAGCTTCATACACACAATACGAAAATTGGATGAAAAATACCACTTTTGAAGCGTTCGTGCATATGAGCGTATCATTTTTTATTTTTTTTGGTGGGCGAGTTGATCTTTGGTGGGAGTTCCCACACTTTTTTCCCCAGGACTTGACCCCTGGCGTGGCCATATGATGACATCACCCGGAGAGCCACCCCCCCTTTTTTATATTAGCGGGTAACCGGCGGCAAGGAAAGAACACAGCAGCAGGAGAATATGGCGGCTGGAGTGACGGCACCAGGACAGCAACAGTAGATGGCAGCGAGAGACATAGTGCGGGGAGAAGATGGCAGTGGGAGACACAGCTCGGGGAGAAGACATATAAGATTTACAATAATGGACTTGCCAAAAAACTTTTTTTGCATTTATTTTACGATTCACTGCTTTTTTGGTGAACGGTTTGGGGTATGATGTACCCGATACCCCTTCACATGGGGGGGGGCAGAATCTTCCAGATTCTGATAAGCCCCTCACCTGCAGACCCCGACAACCACTGGCCAGGGTTGTTGGGAAGAGGTCCTTGTCCTCATCAACATGGGGACAAGGTGCTTTGGGGGGACCCCAAAGCACCCCCCCCATGTTGAGGGTATGTGGCCTGGTACGGTTTAGGAGGGGCGCTTGCTCGTCCTCCCCTCTTTTCCTGCGGCCTGCCAGGTTGCGTGCTCGAATAAAGGTCTGGTATGGATTTTGGGGGGACCCCACGCCAATTTGTAAAAAAAAAATTGGCATTGTGTTCCCCTTAAAACCTATACAAGACCCAAAGGGCCTGGTATGGATTTTGGGGGAACCCCACACCAAATTTTTTGTAAACAACAGTTTTTCGGGTATTTTGTTCCTAATTTGGTGCTTAGAGATAATTCCGATTTAGTTGACATATCTCATGGATTACCTAGTCCACAAAATAATTAGAGTCCTGAATTTCAGCTTTGGAGCAGTTTTTTTTTATCTTGGGGGGGGGGGGGTTCTTCCCCTTCCTCCCCATTACACTTTCTACTCAAGGACTTGCACAACCAAATACTTTTGTATGTAACTAGATTGAATACAGATTTGAAGGGGTATGAATTGTTTTCACTTATACTCACGTATTTCAGGTCTGCAAAAAACAAACTTAAAGCAAAAAGCAATCAAATTTTTATTTCAACATTAGTATAAACACTTGATACATTATTGTACTTGGGCCAAAAAAAAGGCATGGAAATGATGCTCCAGCATTTGACAATAAAGTTAGAAGGGCTCTGCTTAAAAGAGCTTACAATCTACAAGGGTAAGACACTAAAAATTTGACACATTAAACAGAATCAACTGCCTGCCTGAAGTATATTAGAAACAGTACAGCAGGAACAGTCTACAGTGAGATCTAGCTAAACTGTATGCAGTGGATATATATATATATATATATATATATATATATATATATATATATATATATATACCAATCTGACTGTATATATATATATATATATTGTAAAGTTCGGGGGACCAGCTAGACCGCAGGACACAGGCTTTTAGTTCAAAAGGAGGTTTTATTAAACTTAAACAGCTTCACAGCAGCAAAACAAAAGAAAAAGGTTTCAGTCTCACCGACTATCAAAGTCCCGAATTGCTATCGCAATCAAACACAGTCCTGGGGTGCTGTCGCAGGTGACTTCATCTGCTAGGAGGCTTCCAGGCCGAACGCTGCTGTTGACTTTGGTTGCTGCAAATCAAGCCAAACACAAACCACTATCTCCTCTGCACTCCTCCACCCATCTGCAACTTCCTGTCTTGTTTTTAAACCCACCTCCTCTGACAGGTGAGTTAACCCTTTTTGTTCCCTTAAAGGGATCACAGACCAAACAGAGGGGAAACATAGCGTCCTTCCAGGACCCAGCCACTGCGTCCTGTACATATCCCCCCCCTGTGCCCCAACGCCAAGGAGGTGGAGGCAACCGTGGAGCTCAAACAATGGACTCGGGAGAGGGCATCTGCATTTTGATGCAGTCTCCCGGGCCTATGCTCCACTACAAATTTAAATTCCTGGAGTGCCAGGAACCACCGGGTAACCCTGGCATTAGTCCCTTTACCTTGTCTCAGCCATGTTAAAGGGGCATGGTCAGAAATCAGCCTAAACTTCCTCCCCAAGAGGTAATATCTGAGGGATTCCAGAGCCCACTTAATGGCCAGACACTCTCGTTCAATTATAGCGTAGTTTTTCTCCGCTGGTGTTAACTTCCTACTGAGGAAGACTACTGGGTGCTCCTCGCCATGAATAACCTGTGACAAAACTGCTCCCAATCCTACATCGGAAGCATCAGTCTGTACAACAAACTCTTTTGAAAAATTGGGTGCTACTAGGACAGGGTGTTGGCACAGTGCCGACTTGAGCTCCAAAAAAGCTTTCTCAGCGTCTGCATTCCACTCCACCATGACCGATTTCCGACCCTTAGTCAGATCGGTCAATGGAGCTGCCAACGTGGCAAAGTTGGGTACAAACCTCCTGTAGTATCCCACCATACCCAGGAATGCACGTACCTGTTTTTTTGTGAGGGGGCGGGGCCAATTCTGTACAGCCTCTACCTTGTTGACCTGAGGTTTTACTACCCCTCTACCTACAACATAGCCCAGGTATTTCACCTCCTCCATTCCCAAAGCACACTTTTCCGGGTTTATTGTAAACCCCTCCTTCCAAAGAGAGTCCAGTACTGCCTGGACTTTGGGCAAGTGTGACTCCCAGTCTCTGCTAAAAATGACTATGTCATCCAAGTATACTGAGGCATACTCCCGATGAGGACGTAAAATCCTATCCATTGCCCTCTGAAATGTGGCTGGAGCAGTTTGCAATCCAAAAGGCATTCTCTTGTACTGAAAACTTCCCTCTGGGGTAGAAAAAGCAGTTTTCTCTCTAGCAGCCTTAGTCAACGGGATTTGCCAATACCCCTTGGTAAGGTCTAATGTAGTGATATACCTGGCTGGACCTAGTCTCTCAATAAGCTCATCTACCCGGGGCATGGGGTAGGCATCAAACCGTGAAACTTCATTTAGTTTCCGGAAATCATTGCAGAATCGCAGAGTCCCGTTGGGCTTCGGTACCAACACAATCGGGCTTGACCACTCACTCTGTGATTCCTCAATAATCTCCAGGTCCAACATCTTCTTCACTTCCTCTGAAACAGCCTTCCTTTGGGCCTCTGGAATGCGGTAAGGCCGGACAAAAACTTTGACTCCTGGTTCCGTGACAATATCATGCTCTATGACACTAGTGAGCCCTGGCAAGTCTGAAAATTTCTCTTTATTTCTCTGCAAGAACTCCTTTGCCTGCTGACTTTGGACTCTAGACAGGGTATTTGCTACTTGGACACTCTCCACCCCAACCCTAGGCTCAAGTCTTGCACCAGCCAGGGAGGTCACCGGTTCCCTGTCTGTCCAGGGCTTTAACAAGTTTACATGATATATCTGATAGGGTTTCCTCTTACCTGGTTGGTGGACTCTATAATTTACCTCTCCCACTTTTTCTACAACTTCAAAGGGGCCTTGCCACCTGGCCAAGAATTTACTTTCCACAGTGGGGATCAACACCGCTACTCGATCCCCCACTTGGAAGTTCCTTATTCTAGCAGCCCTATTATAGACCCGTCGTTGAGCCTCCTGGGCTTTTTGCAAATGTTCTTTGACTAGAGGCATCACAGTTCGGATCCTCTCCTGCATTTGGGAAACATATTCAAGAACACTCTTATGCTGAATAGGTTCACTTTCCCATTCCTCTTTAACAAAATCCAGTAGTCCGCGAGGTCTCCGCCCATATACCAACTCAAAGGGCGAAAACCCAGTGGAGGCCTGGGGCACTTCCCGGATAGCAAATAGGAGAGCGGGTAACAGGCAGTCCCAGTCTTTCCCATCCCTTTGTACAACCCGCTTGAGCATAGACTTAAGGGTCTTATTAAAGCGCTCTACCAACCCATCCGTTTGTGGATGGTAGACCGATGTGCGCAGCTGTTTAATCCGGAACAGCTTGCACACATCAGCCATAACCCTCGACATAAACGGGGTGCCCTGGTCCGTGAGTATTTCCTTGGGAAAACCAGTCCGTGTAAACAACTGGAATAATTCCCGAGCAATAGCCTTAGAGGAGGTATTCCGCAGAGGTAGCGCTTCAGGATACCAGGTGGCATAGTCAAGGATCACCAGTATGTAAGAGTGACCTCGAGCTGACTTTACCAAAGGACCCACTATATCCATGGCTATCCTCTCGAATGGGACCTCAATTATGGGCAGAGGGACCAAAGGGCTCCGGAAGTGGGTCACCGGCGCGGTCAACTGGCAGGTGGGACAAGAGGCACAGTATCTTCTTACCTCTGCTTTCAGACCTGGCCAGTAAAACCGGTCGGTGATCCGTGCCTCCGTCTTTTCAACTCCCAGGTGTCCCCCTAAAACATCATCATGGGCCAGGTCCAGGACCTTGCGTCTATACTGTTGGGGTACCAATAATTGTTCTACCACATTTTCTCTCACTTTGGTAACCCGATAAAGCAATTCATTATATATGGCAAAGTGGGGCCACCGCTCATTCGCACCTGGCTCTTGGGGTACCCCATTTAATACTACAACTTGTTCCCGTGCACGGGCCAAAGTGGGGTCCTGCATCTGGGCAGTACCAAATGTCCCCTGGGGAACACCCAAATCCGGCAGGGCAGGGGTAGAGGCCACTTCCTCATCCTCTTCACCCAGCATTACCTGAAGTGGGGAAGGTTCCCCCTCCTCAGTGTTCAGGTAGGTCTGCGAACCACACATTTTGACACCCTTCACAGTATCAGCACTACTTTCATCACCATTAACCCAATCATTAGCATTTGTATCAACTGGATCCACATTAGGTTCATTTGGCATCTCAGGGTTATTACCCTCAACCATAGGAACAGAGGAACTAGTTTCTCCCCAGTCTTGGGATCGTTCAGATAGTTCTCCTTGTCCCCACAGTTTTTCAAAAAATGGACAGTCTCGTCCTATGATAACATCATGTATCAAGTTCTTTACCACCCCCACCTCTTGAGTACCAGTGCCATATGCTGTGGAGATGGACACCGAGATGAGAGGGTACTCTCTAGTGTCCCCGTGAATGCATACAACCCGTAAAGTTTTGCTTACCGGACCGATCTTCCCAAGTACTCTAGGATGAACAAGGGTTACCATGCTTCCGGAGTCCAGCAAAGCCCAGGCAGGGAGGTGGTTCACTTGGACTACACACTCAAATTTCTCTTCTCCGCGGTCAAGGTGTGTGGTACATGCTCTATGAGCATAAAAAGACCCCCTCCGAAGAACCCCGCATTCCATGGGCTCCTCTTGCAGTGGGCAGTGGGCCCGGGTATGGCCACAGGAATGACACCGCCAACATTGTACATCCCCTCCTCTCCGAACAGGAACAGATCGCTGAGGAGGTACTGGGAGTGACTCTTGACCTTCCGGGGTGTTGATTCCAGGGCTCCGGGGGACATCCTTTCGAAGGGCGGCAGTCGATCGAATAGGCCGTGGCATACTGGGCCCTTGGCGCTTGGTAGGGCCAAGCAGATCCTCCACCACTGTATATCGCTCTACCATCTCGACAAGGAGGTTCACTGTTTTGGGGTCTCCATGGCTGACCCACCGTTGAAGGTCGTCTGGCAGTGACCGTAGGTATCGGTCCAGGACGACCCGCTCCACGATTTGGGGGCCCGACAACACTTCGGGCTGCAGCCATTTTTTTACCAGTTGCACCAGGTCATGCATTTGAGACCGTGGTGGACGATCTGGACAATACTTCCATTGGTGCACTCGTTGGGCCCAAACGGCCGTAGTCACCCCCAAACGAGCCAGTATTTCTGCCTTTAGTTTTTGATAGTCTTTAGCGTCCTCTGGTGGCAGGTCGAAGTAGGCTTTTTGAGGATCTCCGGTGAGAAAAGGGGCAATTAGGCCGGCCCACTGGTCCTGGGGCCACCCTTCTCTCTCTGCCGTCCTCTCAAATGTAGCAAGAAATGCCTCTACATCATCACTCAGGGACAATTTCTGCAAAAAATGGCTTGCCCTCACGGTCACCTGGTTGCCAGGGGCAACAGCCGCTTGCTCACGACCCTGAGACAACTGCTGTACTACTTCTTTTAAGGCAGTCACCTGAGCCTGCATAACCCCTTGCTGGGTTGCTTGCTGTGCTGCCAACTGAGCCACCAACAGGCGAGTATTTTCTTGCTGTACCTCCAGCTGAGTTGCTAAGCGCTGATTAGCTTCCTCATGGCGGGTCTGCGCTTGTATATTAGCCAGGGACAGTTGTTTAATTAGTTCCTCCATTGCTTCAGCTTTCAGGGTTTGGGCAGCTTTAACCCAGGACATAAATTCACTGTACTGTCCCTTTAAATGTCAGTTTTAAATTCAAAATGCAAAAGCCAGCAAAAAAAAAAAAAAACACGCCTGTTACTCTGTCCTGCCCGCATCCGAGCACCACTTGTAAAGTTCGGGGGACCAGCTAGACCGCAGGACACAGGCTTTTAGTTCAAAAGGAGGTTTTATTAAACTTAAACAGCTTCACAGCAGCAAAACAAAAGAAAAAGGTTTCAGTCTCACCGACTATCAAAGTCCCGAATTGCTATCGCAATCAAACACAGTCCTGGGGTGCTGTCGCAGGTGACTTCATCTGCTAGGAGGCTTCCAGGCCGAACGCTGCTGTTGACTTTGGTTGCTGCAAATCAAGCCAAACACAAACCACTATCTCCTCTGCACTCCTCCACCCATCTGCAACTTCCTGTCTTGTTTTTAAACCCACCTCCTCTGACAGGTGAGTTAACCCTTTTTGTTCCCTTAAAGGGATCACAGACCAAACAGAGGGGAAACATAGCGTCCTTCCAGGACCCAGCCACTGCGTCCTGTACAATATATATATATATATATATATATATATATATATATATATATATATATTAAATACACTGCAGCTAACTGAATCAACTGCCTGCCTGAAGTATATTAGAAACCGTGCAGCAGGAACGGTCTGCAGTGAGATCTAGCTAAACTGGGTACAGTGTGTATAAATATATATATATATATATATATAAAAGCCGGGATGTGGGGGGCGCATGCGCGGCGCGATGCGGGACAAACGTGAGTGACTGCAGCTCCGTCAGACCCGGTGAAGGCAGGCAAGATCCCCAGGGCCAACACACCCATCAACGGCCGAAAACACCCACCACCCCTGGGGGAACATCTAGTGCATGCCTGGGAGCAAAAACCGGCGCTCCAGCTGCCAGCACCACAACTTAACAAACTTTCTTCTGAACAGCAGGGACAGGCAACACAGGATGTCTCAAAATGGCGCCGGACCCGGGCCCCACGCGGAGGCCAGGAAACTCACACAGAACTTTAACTCTCCCCAGGACCGCAGTGAGTACATGTCTCCCTTATCTAAAGCGGACCTAGATGCTAGCCTGACCAATATGTTTGAGAAGCTAGTGGAGAAGATAGAACATGAAGTTCACAAATCCACTATAGCCCTATCACAGGAGATCGCAAATATTGGAGGGCGCACGGATGTATTAGAAACAAAACATGACGAACTTTCACTGGCGCACAATGACCTGAGAAAAGACTATGAAAATCTGGCAGACAGCTTTGCATTTATGCAGGCACAAGTCGAAGACCTCGACAACAGAAATTGCCGCCATAATATCAGGGTGCGCGGGATCCCAGAGACAGTCACAGAATTAATGCCAGCTATCAGTAAAATTTTCCATGACCTACTCCCTGACAAACCCCTGTCTGCATTTATATGTGACAGAATTCACAGGGCTCTTCGCCCCAAACCTACTCCAGATAAACCCCCCAGGGACATCATCATGTGCATGAGGGATTTCCTGGTTAAGGAAGAAATTATGAGGGCCTCAAGAAACTTGTACAGCATTGAATATGAAGGCAAGAGATTGCAGATTTTCCCAGACATCTCCCCAGCTACCCTGGACAGGAGACGCAGAATGAAAGAAGTAACTACAATCCTCCAGAGTGCAAGAATCAGATATCGATGGGGATTCCCCTTTAAGCTTACAGTCCCTCACAATGGCTCAACATACACCGTATATAATGTGATTGAAGGAAAAGAACTACTGGTCAAACTGGGTCTGCTAGACCCTGAACCCCCTGTCCGTCTTCCAGCCACCCCTAGACCTTCTCCAATCTGGTCCACACCCTCTACTCGCCGCAACAACATCAACCAGAGGCGCCTAAGACAGGCTTTTCAAGATCTTATTCCATGACCACATATCATCCCAATATCTCCTCTAAGACTCCTGCTACCTAGGAGATAATCCCTACCACTCCTACACTCACTCATTTGCTTTATATGCCACGTTTTGACCTACTGAAGCATAAAGAAGTGGAAGGCTGATGTTTAACATAAAGATGGAGGAAGACAAGGGAAGAAGAACAGAGACACCTCTGCAAATTGACTTAAAAGTAGAGCTTCTTCAGAATCAGGAAGAAAAGAGATAAGAAAACCCCCCTCTCAGTATTTTTATTCTTGGTTTTTTTTTGCTTGAATAGAACTAATTTTCCCCTTTTTTTTTTCTCTTTCTCTTTTTTAAATACCTATTACCAAATCATAGAATTATTACTAATGTAATAACTGTTTATATCAAAAATTATCAATATTGGTAGCAGGTATCTATTTGCATAATGCACTGCACACCTACTTTTGCACTATTATTTTATCCCTCTGGGATATTGACCCCCTCCGGCAGTCCACTCTTCCCAGGGGGACTGCTGGACTGGGATCAAAACATCGTATTTAAAAGAAATCTGACACAGTTACTAAATGTTTCTGATGGATTATTGCTGTTTTCCTGTTTGCCCCCTCAGAATTGTTGATATCATAAGTTCCTCAATAAGAGAGGACTGCCGGTCCCCCTAAATATATTGAAATGTTCTATCAGTATAATTTTATAGCAGGAAGATTATATTCCCACTCCCAAGAATACTACGCATGTTCATATTACCTAAAATACTCTTATAAGAATTGTTTACCTGCCATATCCGCCGTCGCTAGATTGACCCCCATCCTGTATATGTGGTCAACCGCATCCCCAGACACTGTTTGGGCGCTGCACCTGGCCATATATATAGGAATAGGACTCAGTTGTCCTATAGAGTTCCTAGCTTCTTTTTTTGACAGTCTTTTTTCTGTCCCAATGACCAAGTATTATGCACTTTTAATGCACACCAAAGTTGCCTTTTTGGCTATAGTTATATTTTTGAAAAAATACGGAAGTAAAATCCACCAAAAACAAATATACAATGTTATTAGTGATTTTGGAATTGAAACTCAATATACAATGTCTAAACTATATGATGCACTTTTTCTCTTACCGATACATGTGACACAAACTATCCTATTCAAATGGTTGGACGGGGAAAAAACACCAGGCATCTCCTCAAACTCTCTGTACCGAGACACACGTCACTCTACGGACCCAGGTCAGTCAGATAGAATCTCCCCCTTCGGGGGGCTAGACACAAATGGGTCTTAAAATAATCTCGCACAATGTGCAAGGTTTCAACTCCCCCCACAAAAGAAAAACAGCTTTTCAATCCTACAAGAGAATTGGAGCGGACATAGTCCTGATGCAAGAGACACATTTTTCCTCTTCCAACCATCCTAAATATTTTAATAGAACTTATAATCAATCCTATTTCACCACTTTTGATAACAAATCCTGTGGAGTTGCGATATTTGTTCGTAACTCCATTGTACTAGAAGTCCAGAACATCTACAGAGACCCCGAAAGTCGCTTCTTGCTTGTTAAATGTATAATCAACAGACGGGAAGTCACTATAGCCTCTGTTTATGCTCCAAATGATGCTCAATCTACATTTTTCACCAAATTCTTTGAAACCCTAGATAAATATAACTCCCCTCATATAATCCTGGGTGGTGACTTTAACCTAACTGCACATCCAGCACTAGACAGAAGTAAAGTTGTCCCATCTGCCAAAGCCTTCCCAAAAAACCTGAACCGCTACCTCAACAAACTCCAACTAATAGACACCTGGAGGGCACACAATGTAGGCATAAAAGCCTACACACATTATTCACATCCACATGATGTCTACACCAGATTGGATTACATCTTCTGTACTCCCATTCTGGTCGCAAACTCGATAAAAGCAGACATACACCCATGTCCCTGGTCAGATCATGAAATCACTACATTCGAGACCACACATATAGGTCTCACATCTTCCCCCTTTAACTGGAGACTAAATGACTCATTACTGTCTGACCCCACTATCTTCCAAGCAATCTCTACACATATTGAAAACTACTTTAAGGAAAATGTAAATGATGACACTCCCCCAACAACACTGTGGGTCGCCCACAAAGCAGTCATTAGAGGTCACTTTATTAGTCTAGCCTCCAAAAGAAACAAAGAAAAAATAGTTGACATAAACAGATTGACTAAAGAATTAAATGCCCTTCACAACAAACTACAGCATAATCCTTCCCAAGAAATTACCACCCTAATACAAAAGAAGCGCCAGGAGCTAAATCATATCTTATCAACAAACACTGAAAAATCACTCAGATTCTCAAAGGCTAAATTTCTGCTTCAGGGCAATACCCCCTCGGCTATGTTCGCCAAAAAATTAAATCAAGATCATAAACCACCTCACACATATAAAATTAGAAATCAAACAGGCAACCTTGTCACACACCCTGTAGAGGTCCTGAGGATATTCTCGGACTTCTATAAGGACCTTCTTTCAAGTCCCCAATCCCCGCCAAAGCTACCCTCTATAGATTGGTTGAACGAAACAATACTACCATCCCTTGACCCAAATCAATCCAAATCCCTTAATATCCCCTGCACAGATACGGAAATTCTTAAAATCATCAAATCCCTTAAATCCACCACAGCCCCAGGACCAGATGGCTTCTCTTCAACTTATTACAAAAAGTACGCCCCTCTTCTTGTCCCACATTTGAAAAAACTTTTTAACAATATCCTCAAAGGTAACCACTTCCCAGATGAGATGTTACTAGCTAACTTATCATTAATACCCAAACCAGGTAAAGACCACTCACTCCCACAAAATTTCCGCCCGATTTCTGTACTAAATAATGACCTCAAAATCTTTGGCAGATTGCTTGCGGACAGATTGGCCTCAGTGATCACGGATTTAATTCACATAGATCAATCTGGTTTCATCCCAGGCCGTCAAATAGTAGACAATATTAGATTGGTTACCAATATAATACAAGATGCCAATTTACACTCTCGAAAGTTATGTCTCCTTAGTCTCGACATCCACAAGGCCTTCGATAGTGTTGGCTGGAACTACCTAAACCAGCTTCTACCTAAGTATGGCATAAATGGTAACTTTCTACACGGATTTAATGGATTATACCACTCACCACAAACCAGAATTAGAATCCCAGGCCACAACTCAGAATTCTTCCCCCTTAGCAGAGGAACAAGACAGGGCTGCCCTTTATCCCCCCTGTTATTTGCTCTAGCAATTGAACCCCTGGCACATAGAATTAGAAACAACACAAACATCCAAGGTTACACTAAATCTGATGAAGAATTTAAAATCAGTCTATATGCTGATGATGCTCTCATTTTTCTCACAAACCCCTTGATTTCCATCCCCTCACTTCTTAAAGTACTTAATATATTCCATGACATCTCTGGTCTAAAAATTAACTTAAATAAGTGTTCTGCCTTACCGATCAATTATCTCCAACAAGAACAAGACCAACTCAAAGGGAATTTCCCATTTATTTGGAGCCCTAACTCACTGAAATATTTAGGAATCTTGATAACACCCTCATACAAAACACTTTACAAAACTAACTACATCCCACTCTTTTCCCATATCTCCACTCTACTGAGCTCATGGTCCAACTTCCACATTTCATTCCTAGGTAGGATATGCGCCTTCAAAATGACCATCCTCCCCAAACTCTTATACTATTTCCGAGCTCTCCCAGTAAACATCTCTAAATCAAAACTCACCTCTCTTCAGAGAGAAATAAACAAATTTATATGGGCAGGAAAAAAATCTAGATGCAGCTACACCCATATGCACAGATCTCAAACACTAGGGGGACTTGGCCTCCCCAACATATGGCTATATTTCCTCTCCGCTAGATTAATGCATATCTCCCAATGGTTCTCTACCACGCCAAACATCCCCTGGAAGAACTTTGAATCTCTCTCAATTGCCCCATTAGACATTCATAGTATTCTATGGAGCAAAACCAATATATACAATAAACTCACGACATCCAACACCATGATAGCTCATCTTTACCAACTATGGCTCAAGATTAGAAACCCTTTCAAACTATCCCCAGACTTCTCCATCCTCACACCGTTCTTAGGGGACCCTAGGTTCTCGTTAGCTCATGATAACATAGCACAGTTCTCACATTGGACCTCTAGAGGTCTAACATCTCTACACTCCCTGCTGACTGACGGAGATTTTACCCCATTTATATTACTTCGTGCAAGATGGGATATCCCTTCTTCTGAATCACAAAACTACCTACATATCCAAAAGTACTTTTCAGACTATTTCCCCACACCCCCTTATCCCCGCGCTACAGTATTTGAGAAAATATGTATTTCCCTTGCAGATGAAAGAGGACTCATATCCAAATTATATAATTATCTAAATAACCTAGATATACCAGACAAATCTGGACCTATGCTCCACTGGGAATCAGATCTTGCCTGCACTTTTCCCACAGAAGTCTGGCTGGAAATGACAAACAATCTACGTAAAAGTAACAAAGCTATAGCCTTTAGAGAAACCCCCACCAAAATCTTCTCAAGATGGTACCTGACCCCTGCAAAACTCAACACATTTTTCCCCTCAATTTCTCCGAATTGTTTTAGGGGATGCCAAACACCAGGTACTGTCCTCCACATATTCTGGAGCTGCCAACACTTAGAGAATATCTGGACCAAAGCAATAGACAGAATAGAAAACTCCTCTAAACAAAAAATTACACCTACACCCCAAATTTGTTTGTTATATTCAAACATACCAGATATCCCCCCCCCCCCATGTATGAGACTCTTTCACTCCCTTTGTAGCTCGATCCAATGGATGATTGCCTTTAACTGGAAATCAGACAATCTCCCATGGTCTCAAGTGATATCCAGAATGGAGAATGTTAGACTATCTGAAAGAATATACCACACTTTACATGACTCAATGAATGTATATTACCAAAAATGGTCATACTGGAACCTACCTGACCCTTAACTCTACCTCTTTAGATGTTAAAATATCTCACAATGAGTATACAAAGATATAACCTTCTTCCTAAATGTCACATGGTCGTATTCATATACTGCATATTGTATTGTCATAACAAGTTAAAATCACTATCTTTATTACTTTGTTCAGTTTATTTTACTTTCAGTTTGGAAATGTTCGTATACATTTGTACTTCCAAATAAAACTTTTGTAAACAAAAAAGCCGGGATGTGTGTATATATATATATATATATATATATATATATATATATATATATATATATACTAAATACACTGCAGCTAACTGAATCTGTTATGGTTATGAACTACAATCTCTAGTTCGAGGTTATCTGCTGCTGTTTCTAATTAAAATGTATAAATGTGCATGCACATTGGAAGTAAGCACTCTCTGAGACACGTTCAGCTCAGTTACTTCTAACTCCTAATTTATTTCTGGGCCGTATCAATATTTATACAGAAAGATATGTCATTGCTATGTCAGTCTAATAGGTACATCTCATTGGTTAAAATACAAGAGAAATAGAGAAACTTGATGCTTGAAGGTTGATTGAAGCTCATTATCTCGTGACGTCTGCATTCCTCTAATGTGTGGGATGGAGGGTATAGACACCATCTTTAGTTCCAAACAGAAAGCCAATCTGAATACTACATAATAAGTAAAGAGTTGCACAGAAACATGTATACACATAAGCAAATAGACATTTTCTGATTATCAGTATGTACATTACATTCCTTCACAAATCAACTGCCTGCCTGAAGTATATTAGAAACAGTACAGCAGGAAAAGTCTGCAGTGAGATCTAGCTAAACTGTATGCAGTGGATATATATGTATACCAGTCTGACTGTATATATATATATATATATTAAATACACTGCAGCTAACTGAATCAACTGCCTGCCTGAAGTATATTAGAAACAGCACAGCAGGAACAGTCTGCAGTGAGATCTAGCTAAACTGTATGCAGTGGATATATATATATACCAGTCTGACTGTATATATATATATATTAAATACACTACAGCTAACTGAATCATCTGCCTGCTTGAAGTATATTAGAAACAGTACAGCAGGAACGGTGTGCAGTGAGATCTAGCTAACTGAATAAACTGCCTGCTCAAAGTAAATGAAATGACACTCTCTCTCTCTCTCTATCTCTCTCTCCGCCAGCAACACACTACACAAGGCCGACGTGCAGGCAGCCTTATATAGTGTGGGGCCTTTGGCCAATTATGGCTCTCTTTGCTGCTGGCGCTGTGATTGGCCAAAGCATGCGGGTCATAGTGCATGCTTGGCCAATCTTCAGCCAGCAATGCACTGTGATTACGCAGTGCATTATGGGGCGTGACGCACCGCTCGAATTTGGCGCGAACGCCCCATAATGTTCGATCTTCGCCGAACGATCAAACAGCCAATGTTCGAGTCAAACTCATGTTCAACTCAAACTTGAAGCTCATCCCTAATTATCATACACTTATCAGGATATTTTTTTACCAAAGACATGTAGCAGAATACATTTTGCCCTACATTTTCGACGAAATTTGATTTTATTGGACTTCTTTTAAAACAGAAAGTTTATCGCAAAAAATAAAAAACCCAGTGATGAATACATACCACCAAAAGAAAGCTCCATTTGTGTGAACAAAATGACAAAACATTTATTTGGGTACAGTGTAGCATGACTGAGCGAGTAATTGTCATTCTAAGTGCGAGAGCACTGAATGCTGAAAATCGGTCTGGGAAGGAAGGGGATGAAAGTGCCCAGTATTGAGGTGGTTAAAAACGAAATATTTGATGAAGAAGCAACATTGTTGCAAAGTCAATTTCTTTGAGTGCTAGTTCACACCAGATGCAGTTCCGTGCACTTTTTCTCTGCACTAAGTGGTAGTTCACACCAGATACAGGTCCGTTCGCTTTTTCTTGCACTAAAAATGCATGCAGTGTTTTCTATCTATTCCAATGGCTCTAGTTCAGACCAGTGCAGTCGGTTTATGGTCAGTTTCTGGTGCAGAAAAAAAAGTAGAGGGTGTTGCATTTTTTCTGCAGAGAACTGTGCTGGAACCTAGCAAATTGTATCAAAAATACACTGGAACTGCGTGTGGTGTGAACTGTAGGCAAAAACTGATCCGGTACGTATCCAAAGTAGGGATGAGCTTCGAGTTCGAGTCGAACTTATGTTCGACTCGAACATTGCCTGTTCGCCTGTTCAGTGAACAGTGAACAATGTAGGGTGTTCGCAGGAAAATTCGAAAAGCCACGGAACACCCTGTAAAAGTCTATGGGAGAAATCTAAAGTGCTAATTTTAAAAGCCTATATGCAAGTTATTGTCATAAAAAGTGTTTGGGGACCTGGGTCCTGCCCCAGGGGACATGTATCAATGCAAAAAAAGTTTTAAAAACGGCCGTTTTTTTCAGGAGCAGTGATTTTAATAATGCTTAACCGCTTCCCGACCGGCGCACGACGATATACGTCGACAGAATGGCACGGACAGGCATAAGGGCGTACTTTAAGATGCCACCATGCCATCTGGCACTCCCACCGGTCGGGACCCCCGTGAGGCCGGTCGCGGGTCCCGCGGACTCGATCGCCGCGGGGACACCGCGATCATCTCACGGGAAGGCTGAACGGGGAGATGCGGAAATAAACAGCATCTCCCCGTTCTGCCTAGCAACTAGTGACGCCGATCTCTGCTCCCTGTGATTGGAGCAGAGATCAGCATTCACTAGCTGACAGCCACGCCCCCCCACAGTAAGAAACACACCTCTAGGCATACTTAACCCCTACACTGCCACCTAGTGGTTAACCCCTTCACTGCCAGTGTCATTTACACAGGAATCAATGCATTTAAATAGCATTGATTGCTGTATAAATGACAATGGTCCCAAAAATGTGTCAAAAATGTCCGATGTGTCCGCCATAATGTCGCAGTCACAATAAAAATCGCTGATCGCCGCCATTACTAATTAAAAAAAATTATTAATAAAAATGCTATAAAACTATCCCCTGTCTTGTAAACGCTATAACTTCTGCGCAAACCAATCAATAATCGCTTATTGCGATTTTTTTTTCCAAAAATATGTAGAGGAATACGTATCGGCCTAAACTGAGGAAAAAAATATATTTTTTACATATTTTTGGGGATATTTATTATAGCAAAAAATAAAAAAGAATGCGTTTTTTTTCAAAATTGTCACTCTTTTTTGTTTATAGCGCAAAAAAAAAAAAACGCAGGGGCGATCAAATACCACCAAAAGAAAGCTCTATTTGTGGGAAAAAAAAGGACGTCAATTTTGTTTGGGAGCCACGTCGCACGACCGCACAATTGTCAGTTAAAGCGACGCAGTGCCGAATCGCAAAAAAGGGCCTGGTCCTTTGACTGCAAATTGGTCCGGTCTGAAAGTGGTTAAAGTCGTACCTGGGGGGTGTGTATAGTATGCCTGTAAAGGGGCGCATGTTTCCCGTGCTTAGAACTGTCCCTGCAAAAGTGTCATTTTTGAAGGAAAACATTTAGAAGGAAAAAAGCTATTTAAAATCACTCGCAGCTATAATGAGTTGTCGGCTCCTGTAATACAGAGAACAGTCATTGAAAGTCATTAATAAAAAAAAAAAAGCGTGGGTTCCCCCCAAATTCAATTACCAGGCCCTTCAGGTCTGGTATGGATATTAAGGGGAACCACGGGTCAAATTAAAAAAAAAATGACATGGGGTTCCCCCTAAATATCCATACCAGACTCTTCAGGTCTGGTATGGATTTTAAGGGAAACTCCACGCCAAATAAAAAAAAAATGGCATGGTGGTCCCCCTCAAAATCCATACCAGACCCTTATCCGAGCACGCAACCTGGCAGGCCACAGGAAAAGAGGGGGGACGAGAGAGCGTACCAGGCCACATGCCCTCAACATTGGGAGGATGCTTTGGGGGTCTGTGATCTCCTTTAAGAACGGCTGGCCCCACATGCACACCCGCCGAACGCCGGGGAACCTGATGCATGGCGGGAACGATTGCTGACGGCCAATGCGCGATTGCGTGCATGAGAGCTAGCATGGGGATTTGTGTGTGTAAGCACACAAATCCCTGTTCTGTCAGGGGAGAGGAGACATATTGTTTGTTCCTACTAAGTAGGAACAACAATATGTCTCCTCCCCCATACATTTAGAACACACTGAGGAAACACACATTTAACCCCTTGATCGCCCCCTAGTGTTAACCCCTTCCCTGCCGGTAACATTTACACAGTAATCAGTGCATATTTATAGCACTGATCCCTGTATAAATGTCAACGGTACCAAAAAATGTGTCAAAAGTGTCCGATCTGTCCGTTGCAATGTCACAGTACCGCTAAAAATCGCAGATCACCGCCATTACTAGTAAAAAAATATATATTAAAAATGCCATAAATCTTTCCCATTTTTGTAAACGCTATAACTTTTGCGCAAACCAATCAATATAAGATTATTGTTTTTTTTTTACCAAAAATATGTAGAAGAATATATATTGGCCTACACTGATGAAGCATTTTTATTATTTTTTTAATTTTGGGGATATTTATTATAGCAAAAAGTAAAAAATATTGTATTTTTTTTCAAAATTGTCGTTCTTTTTTTGTTTATAGCGCAAAAAATAAAAAACCGCAGAGGTGATCAAATATCCCCAAAAGAAATCTCTATTTGTGGGTAAAAAAGGATGCAAATTTTGTTTGGGTACAGCATTGTATGACCACGCAATTGTCAATTAAAGCAACACAGTGCCAAATTGTAAAAAGTGCTCTGGTCAGGAAGGGGGTAAAATCTCCTGGTGCTGAAGTGGTTAACAACTGATGAGTCATAAGCTGTCAGCGGGCTTCCCTGCTGACAGCTGAATGTAAAAAAAAAAAAGAATTGCTGGCTAAACAAAAATCATGAAAAAAAGCAGCGTGGGGTCCCCCCCATACCAGGCCCTTGCCTCCTGAACCATACCAGACCGCATTCCCTCAACATGAGGGGGTGGGTGCTTTGCTCAACTATGGGGCATGGCCATAAGATGACATCATCCAGAGGCCCTGCCCCTCGTGACATAAAAGACTCATCATTCCCCGGGCGGTGAAGTCACGAGGGGGCGGGGCCTTGAGATGACGTCATCCAATGGCCATGCCCTATAGTTATCTAAAGAAATGCTTGACATTGGCACGGACAGATCAGCGGGATGCTGCATCGGAGGAGGGTTGTCGGTGGGAGCGGCGGTGGAGGAAGAAGAACACCAGACTAAGAAGACAGGAGAATAAAGAAGACTGGAAGAAGAAGCGGGAGAAGGAGAAGACCAGAGGAAGAAGGAGAAGACAGGAGGAAGAAGAAGACATTTTTAAATAAAGGACTTAAATAAAACTGTCTATTGTCTTTTGCCACACTACACTTTTTTTTGGTGATTGAGTAGGGGTTTGTCACGTACCGGGTACGACGGGGAACAGGAGGTGGATCCCCTATGCCAATGGGGCGATAGCACGGGTTGTATTGGAGGACCGGTTCTAATGTTGCTACTGGTTTTCACCAGAGCCCGCCGCAAGGCGGGATGGACTTGCAGCGGCGGTAGCAACCAGGTCGTGTCCTCCAATAGCAACTCGACCCCACTGACAGCTGAGACAAGCGCGGTACACAAGGATTAGGCAAAAGGAAGGTCAGACGTAGCAAAGGGTCAAGGCAGGTGGCGAAGGTTCGTAGTCGGGGGCAACAGCCAAGGTCTGGATACACAGAGGGAGCAAAACACACTAACGCTTTCACTGGGCACAAAGGCAACACAAGATCCGGCGAGGACAGGAAGGGGAAGTGGGTCTTTATTGATTTTGGGGGAAAACAGTAATTGGGCCAGGCACCAATTGATTGTGCGCTGGCCCTTTAAGTGAGGGAACACTCGCGCGCGCGCGCCTGGGGAGCGGGAGCGCGCGCACGCCGGAAGGAGCGGGGGACAGGTGAGAGGAGTGGGATGCGATCCCCGGGCAGACCGAGGATCGCATCCCAGCAACGCTGCAGCGCCTGAGGTCAGGGGAACTGACCGAGGCGCTGCAGGAGGGAGAACGCCGTGAGCGCTCCGGGGTGGAGGAGATACCCGGAGCGCTCGGCGTTACAGTACCCCCCCCCTTGGGTCTCCCCCTCCTCTTGGGCCTCGTCCTCCTCCTGGAACCCAAGAACCTGCGGATGAGATCTTTGTCAATGATGTTACCTTCCGGTTCCCAAGACCTCTCCTCAGGCCCACAGTTCTCCCAGTCAACAAGATAGAAACGTTTACCTCGGACGGTTCTAGAGGCAAGGATCTCTTTAACGGAGAAGATGTCGGAGGAGCCGGTGACCGGAGCAGGAGCGGGGACCTTGGGGGAAAAGCGATTAAGAACAAAGGGTTTGAGGAGAGAAACATGGAAGGAGTTGGGAATGCGGAGGGAAGGAGGAAGATGCAGTTTGTAGGACACAGAATTGATCTGAGCCTTGATCTTGAATGGGCCGAGGTAGCGGGGACCCAACTTGTAACTGGGGATGCGGAACCTAATGTACTTGGAGGAGAGCCACACCCTATCGCCAGGGGAGAATACCGGAGGAGGTCTTCTTTTGCTGTCAGCATGTTTCTTCATGCGAGAAGAGGCCAGGGCAAGCGACCTTTGGGTCTCTTTCCAGATGGATGACAGCTCCTGGGTGACTTCGTCTACAGCGGGGACTCCGGAAGAAGTGGGGATGGGTAGGGGGGAAGAGGATGACGGCCGTAAACCACAAAGAAGGGTGACAGAGAGGAAGACTCAGACTCTTTCAAATTATAAGAAAATTCGGCCCAGGGTAGGAGGTCAGCCCAGTCGTCTTGACGGGCCGAGACAAAGTGTCGCAGGTAGGCCCCCAGGATCTGGTTGACTCTCTCCACTTGTCCATTGGACTGAGGGTGGTAGGCAGAGGAGAAGTCTAGTTTGACTTTCAATTGACTGCAGAGAGCTCTCCAGAACTTAGACACAAACTGGACGCCTCTGTCCGAGACGATGTGGGATGGAAGTCCATGAAGGCGAAAAATCTGAAGGAAGAAATGTTTGGCGAGTATAGGTGCAGAAGGAAGCCCTGGATGCGGGACAAAATGTGCCATTTTGGAGAAACGATCCACGACCACCCATATGGTAGTGTGGCCGTGGGAAGGAGGGAGGTCCGTGATGAAATCCATAGCTATGTGGGCCCAGGGTCGTTCAGGCACAGGCAGAGGGTGAAGAAGACCTGCAGGCCTTTGGTGAGGAGTCTTGTTTCGAGCACATGTGGTACAGGCCTGTACGAAGTCCGTCACATCCTTTTTTAAGGAAGGCCACCAGTAATACCTGGAAATCAGTTGGGAGGATTTCTTGATTCCAGGATGACCAGCCAGATGGGAGGAGTGACCCCATTTGAGGACCTGAAGTCGGAGACGTGGAGGGACCAGGGTTTTCCCCGGAGGAACTTGCAGCAAGGAGGCCGGGGCAGAAGAGATCAGACACTCCGGAGGTACAATACGTTGTACAGGAGAGTCGGACTCAGAGGAATCGGTGGAACGAGAGAGGGCGTCAGCCCTGACATTCTTGTCTGCAGGACGGAAGTGAATCTCGAAGTTGAAGCGGGCAAAAAACAACGACCACCTGGCTTGGCGTGGGTTTAATCGCTGGGCGGACTGGAGGTAAGAGAGATTTTTGTGATCAGTGAAGATCGTGATGAGATGAGCGGACCCCTCAAGGAGATGTCTCCACTCCTCAAGTGCTAGCTTAATGGCCAGTAATTCACGGTCTCCAATGGAATAGTTCTTTTCAGGGGGGGAAAAGGTCTTGGAGAAAAAACCACAGGTGACGTTCTTGCCCTTGGAGTCCTTCTGGAGAAGCACGGCTCCAGCTCCCACAGAGGAGGCATCGACTTCCATGAAGAACGGTTTGAGGGGGTCAGGCCTGGACAGAACTGGTGCAGAGGCAAAGACAGATTTGAGGCGGTTAAATGCCTCATTAGCTTGAGGAGGCCAGGACCTCGGATCCGCACTTTTTCTGGTTAGTGCCACAATAGGCGCGACAATGGTGGAGAAGTGGGAAATGAACTGGCGGTAATAGTTGGCGAATCCGAGGAAACGCTGGATGGCCCGCAGCCCAGTAGGACGTGGCCAGTTCAGGACAGCAGAGAGTTTCGCAGGGTCCATTTGGAGACCTTGTCCAGAGACCAAGTACCCCAGGAAGGGAAGACTGCAGCGTTCAAAGAGACATTTCTCTAGTTTGGCGTACAGACGGTTATCACGGAGTCGCTGGAGCACTTGGCGGACATGAAGACGGTGCTCCTCCAAGCTAGAGGAGAAAATCAGGATATCATCCAGATAGACAACAACACAAGTGTACAGCAGATCTCTGAAAATCTCATTCACAAAGTCTTGGAAGACCGCAGGGGCATTGCATAACCCAAAGGGCATGACTAGGTATTCAAAGTGTCCGTCACGGGTGTTAAAGGCGGTTTTCCATTCATCGCCTTTACGGATACGGATGAGATTATATGCGCCCCGGAGGTCCAGTTTGGTGAAAAGACTTGCTCCGCGCAAACGGTCAAACAGTTCAGAGATGAGAGGCAGTGGGTAGCGATTTTTTACCGTGATTTTATTAAGACTACGATAGTCAATGCAGGGACGTAGGGACCCGTCCTTTTTGGCAACAAAGAAGAATCCTGCTCCAGCAGGGGAAGAGGACTTGCGGATGAAGCCTCTCTTGAGGTTCTCCTGGATGTAGTCTGTCATGGCTTGTGTCTCCGGAACGGAGAGAGGGTAGATCCTGCCACGGGACGGGGTGGTACCAGGGAGGAGATCAATAGGGCAATCAAAGGGTCTGTGTGGTGGCAAAACCTCCGCTTGCTTTTTGCAAAACACGTCAGAAAAGTCCTGGTAAGGCTTGGGAAGATTAGGCAGAGCAGGAGCGTTGGAAAGTTGTTTAATGGGTACCGCCTTGAGGCAATGCCTGTGACAGGAAGGACCCCAACTCTTGATGTCCCCCGAGGACCAGTCGAGGGTAGGAGAATGTAACTGGAGCCAGGGTAGGCCCAAAAGGATCTCTGAGGTACAGTTGGGTAACACCAAGAAGCTAATCTTTTCATGATGGAGAACTCCAATCTTCATGAGAAGAGGTTCAGTGCGATATCGCACTATACAGTTCAGATTTTGACCATTTACAGAGGTGATGAAAAAGGGCTTGACGAGACGAGTAACTGGAACATTAAATTTGTTGATGAGTGAAGCTTCAATGAAGTTTCCTGCCGAACCAGAGTCCAGAAAGGCCACCGAGGAGAAAGAGGATCCCTTGGTCAGAGAAATCCGCACAGGAATGGTCAGACGGGGAGAGGAAGAATCCACACCTAGCAGCGCCTCTCCTACGTTAGCTAGGTGCGAGCGTTTCCCTGACGCTGAGGGCGGATAGAGCAGTCCTTTAGGAAATGGTCGGGACTGGCGCAATACAGGCACAGATTATGATCTCGGCGCCGAGTCCTCTCTTGTGTGGTCAAGCGTGACCGATCCACTTGCATAGCCTCCTCAGCAGGAGGAGCAGGAACGGGTTGCAGAGGATTCTGGAAGAGAGGTGCCAGGCGCGGAAACCGCCTGACGCGACCAAAGTCCCTTTCCTGTCGTAGCTCTAGGCGCCTTTCGGTATAACGCATGTCAATGCGGGTGGCTAGCTGGATGAGTTCAGACAGGGTAGCAGGAATCTCACGCGACGCCAGCACATCTTTGACATGACTGGATAGACCTTTTTTGAAGGTTGCGCAGAGTGCCTCATTGTTCCAGGAGAGTTCAGATGCCAGGGTGCGGAACTGAATGGCGTAATCGCCCACTGAAGAATTCCCCTGGACGAGGTTCAGGAGAGCCGTCTCGGCAGAGGAGGCCCGGGCTGGTTCTTCGAAGACACTGCGGACCTCAGAGAAGAAGGCTGGGATAGAAGCTGTGGCAGGATCGCCACGGTCCCAAAGTGGTGTAGCCCAGGCTAGGGCCTTATCAGATAGTAAGCTGACCACGAACGCCACCTTTGACCGTTCTGTAGGGAACTGGTCCGACAACATCTCCAGATGGAGGGAACACTGGGATAAGAACCCTCGGCACAGCTTGGGATCCCCATTGAATTTGTCAGGAAGGGACAGGCGGATCCTAGCAGCAGCAACTCGTGGCGGAGGAGATGTAGGAGCTGGCGGTGGAGACGGTAGAAGCTGCTGTAGCATAGCAGTCAACTGCGCCAATTGCTGTCCTTGTTGGGCGACCACCGTGGTCAGATCCGAGAGGCTAGGCAGCGGGACCTCAGCGGGATCCATGGCCGGATCTACTGTCACGTACCGGGTACGACGGGGAACAGGAGGTGGATCCCCTATGCCAATGGGGCGATAGCACGGGTTGTATTGGAGGACCGGTTCTAATGTTGCTACTGGTTTTCACCAGAGCCCGCCGCAAGGCGGGATGGACTTGCAGCGGCGGTAGCAACCAGGTCGTGTCCTCCAATAGCAACTCGACCCCACTGACAGCTGAGACAAGCGCGGTACACAAGGATTAGGCAAAAGGAAGGTCAGACGTAGCAAAGGGTCAAGGCAGGTGGCGAAGGTTCGTAGTCGGGGGCAACAGCCAAGGTCTGGATACACAGAGGGAGCAAAACACACTAACGCTTTCACTGGGCACAAAGGCAACACAAGATCCGGCGAGGACAGGAAGGGGAAGTGGGTCTTTATTGATTTTGGGGGAAAACAGTAATTGGGCCAGGCACCAATTGATTGTGCGCTGGCCCTTTAAGTGAGGGAACACTCGCGCGCGCGCGCCTGGGGAGCGGGAGCGCGCGCACGCCGGAAGGAGCGGGGGACAGGTGAGAGGAGTGGGATGCGATCCCCGGGCAGACCGAGGATCGCATCCCAGCAACGCTGCAGCGCCTGAGGTCAGGGGAACTGACCGAGGCGCTGCAGGAGGGAGAACGCCGTGAGCGCTCCGGGGTGGAGGAGATACCCGGAGCGCTCGGCGTTACAGGGTTCACATGGGGGGGTGGGATTTGGGGGCCCCCTTGTTAAAGGGGGCTTCCAGATTCCGATAAGCCCCTCGCCCTTTCTCCGACAACCACCAGGCAAGGGTTGTCTGGAAGAGGCCCTTGTTCCCATCAACATGGGGGCAAGGTGCTTTGGGGTGTTGGGCGCATGTTGAGGGCATGCGGTCTGGTATGGTTAAGGACCTGACCTGCCAGGCTGAATGTTCGGATAAGGGTCTTGGTTATGGATTTGGGGGGGACCCCACACCATTTTTCTTTTAAATTTTGGCATGGGGGATTCCTCTCCAAATCCATACTAGACCCAAGGCCTAGCATGGACCTGGGCGGGACACCATGCTGTTTTTTTCACAATTTTTTTTTTAGCCTGCAATTCTTTTTTTTTTTTACATTCAGCTGATGACTCATAGGTTGTTGAGGATGCGGCGGCCAGCTTCACAGCCCTCGCCTTAGCCACCCGCTATATACAGTGTAAAACTAAAAAAAATAAAAACGCACATTGTGGCCAAATCGCGGTAAAAACGCGGTCCTTGGGTTTTGGATGTGAGTCCATTGAATTCTATTACATGCTAAATGCTACATTTTGTGGGAAAAAAGTCCCTGACACTTTCCAAAAACGCAGAGGCACAAAAATGCATTGATGTGAACGTGTTCCATAGGAACCCATGTTAAAAATTTCCCTGCATTTCTGCAAAATGCGAAATGCATAAAAAACGCATTAGTGTGAATGGAGCCTAAGAGAAAGATACATTCTTCTCAACATGGAAACTATTTATTTATTTGGGGAAGTTACAATTGTACCAGAATCAATGGCTGGAACTTGCATTGGGCTACATAACTCTCATTTTCACTCTCAAAAAAACGCTTTTTAACCCAGCGCTCATTTTGGTATTTACTATAAATTCCTGTACACACGATCGGACTTTCCGACGGAAAATGTTGGATGTCAGGCTGTTGGTCGAAAATCCAACTGTGTGTACGCTCCATCGGACAATTATTGTCAGACTTTCTGGCAATAAATGTTGGCTAGCCAAGTATTATTCTACCAAATTTTTTTATTGTGCAATAAAAAATATAAAAAAATAAAATAAGACATGCTATCTGCCAATAGAACTTAACCAAAAAGTGCATTCTATGCATCCAAAAATATAGAAAATATACCAAATCAAATCATTATTCAACCAAAAAAATTATGTCAAAGCAATAACTCCAAGGCCAATAATAAATAACACGTTATCTCCTCCGATTCCGCAACATGTCTGGTTGACGAACATCCATTCAGAAACTAACTGAAAAGCGCAAAATGGAAAACAAGAAAAGAAAAGCGCAAATCAACACTCACCAAACTTCTACTAACACGAAATTAGCAGAAGGAGCCCAAAGGGTGGTGCTAAAGAGCTGAAAAAACACATAGTACGTGTAGTACGTCACTACGTTCGTAATTGTTGGCCATCATTTGTGTGGCCCTGTGTATGCAAGACAAGTTTGAGCCAACGCCCTTCGGACAAAATTCCACGTTTTTGTTGGCGGAAAGTCCAGTCGTGTGTATGAGGCATAACTCTTGGTAAAAAAGGCATGGGAGTTAAAATGAGAATCGTTTGCATGTCTGAGCATGCTCATTTGTGCTGGCAGCTACAGTATCTCACAAAAGTGAGTACACCCCTCACATTTTTGTAAATATTTTATTATACCTTTTCATGTGACAACACTGAAGAAATTACACTTTGCTACAATGTAAAGTAGTGAGTGTAAAGCTTGTATAACAGTGTAAATTTATTGTGCCCTCAAAATAACTCAACACACAGCCAATAATGTCTAAACTGCTGGCAACAAAAGTGAGTACACCCCTAAGTAAAAATGTCCAAATTGGGCCCAAGTATCAATATTTTATGTGGCCACCATTTTTTTCCAGCACTGCCTTAACTCTCTTGGGCATGGAGTTCACCAGAGCTTCACAGGTTGCCACTGGAGTCCTCTTCCACTCCTCCATGACGACATCACGAAGCTGGTGGATGTTAGAGACCTTGTGCTCCTCCACCTTCCATTTGAGGAAGCCCCACAGATGCTAACTAGGGTTTATCATGTTGCAATTTTGCCCTTCCTCACAGTCTCCGAAGGGAGGGGATCATGCTCTGCTTCAGTATGTCACAGTACATGTTGGCATTCATGGTTCCCTCAATGAACTGTAGTTCCCCAGTCCCGGCAGCACTCATGCAGCCCCAGACCATGACACTCCCACCATCATGCTTGACTGTAGGGAAGACACACTTGTCTTTGTACTCCTGTGTGCGCCTGTTTGCCGCCAGACACACTTGACACAATCTGAACCAAATTGGTCTCATCAGATCACATGACATGGTTCCAGTAATCCATGTCCTTAGTCTGCTTGTCTTCAGCAAACTGTTTGGGGGCTTTCTTGCGCATCATCTTAAGAACAGGCTTCCTTCTGGGACGACAGCCATGCAGACCAATTTGATGCAGTGTGCAGCGTATGGTCTGAGCACTGACAGGCTGACCCCCCCCCCCCCCCCCCTTCAACCTCTGCAGCAATACTAGCAGCACTCATACATCTATTTCCCAAAGACAACCTCTGGATATGATGCAGAGAACATGCACTCAACTTCTTTAGTTGACCACGGCAAGGCCTGTTCTGAGTGGAACCTATCCTGTTAAACCGCTGTATGGTCTTGGCCACCATGCTGCAGCTCAGTTTCAGGGTCTTGGCAAACTTCTTATAGCCTAGGCCATCTTTATTTAGAGCAACAATTCTTTTTTTCAGATCCTCAGAGAGTTCTTTGCCTTGAGGTGCCATCTTGAACTTCCAATGACCAGTATGAGAGAGTGAAAGCGATAACACCAAATTTAACACACCTGCTCCCCCATTCACACCTGAGACCTTGTAACACTAACAAGCCACATGACACCGGGAGGGAAAATGGCTAATTGGGCCCAATTTGGACATTTTCACTTAAGGGTGTACTCACTTATGTTGCCAGCGGTTTAGACATTAATGGCTGTGTGTTGAGTTATTTTTAGAGGTCAGCAAATGTACACTGTTATACAAGCTGTACACACACTACTTTACATTGTAGCAAAGTGTAATTTCTTCAGTGTTGTCACATGAAAAGATATAATAAAATATTTACAAAAATGTGAGGGCTGTACTCACTTTTGAGAGATACTGTAGTTGTAAAGAGTGATGTGATATGTGATTATATATTTGTATGGGTTGTTGTTATAATATGAGCAATAAGCGTCTTGGTATTTTTGCATATGCCAGTAAATGGGAGGCCTAAGAAAAAATGGATGGGATCTGCAGGAGGAGAGACATCCAGGACCTGTTGCAGGAATAAAGAAACTGTGGTCTAAAAGGGCTGAACCTGGGGGCATAGCCAAAAGACATGAAATAATGTACCTTTTCCCTGTTGGCATCTCCAGCAGGTCTCCGACCACATTGGGTTACAAGCATGTAGTTGACCAGGGGTTTTATACCAAAACATTAAACTCTTATAACAATTGGTATAGAAAATAATCACAGCCTTTAAAATAATCACATTTTGTTGTTTTGCAGCCAGAAATGAAGACAAAGTTGTAGTTAGTAGTGTAACTTATAACATCCAAGTGAAAGCTATAACACCAACATGTAAGAAAAAAAGAGATTGTAAACAATCACTTTGAAAAACAACCCATTCAGTTTAAATTAGAAATGAATAGCAAATCATCTATGTAAAGATATAAAAACCATTACAAATACCTTTTTCTAATTTATAAGTGATCACATTCCTTCTGATTTCAGCTACAAAAGAGCTGGGGGAGGAGAAACAGGGCTGTGTGTGTGTGTGGGGGGGGGGGGGGGGGGGGGTTGGGGGGAGTTCTGTCAGGACGTCTTAACATTGGAGGAAAGGTGGCTGAATTACATTTCCTCCAAATTAGGACTATAAAGTGTAAGTGTGAGGCATAGGTGTGTTAAAGATTTGCAGACTCTGTCACCTAGTGGTCAAATCAGTGAACAGAGATGGATTGGGTATAGTTGCTTGGATGAAGCTATACAACAACTTTTCACCCCTTTCCACATACAGAGGCATGCTATTGGTCAAATAAGCTGCCCAATGCTTTACTAGGTACTAATTAGGGATGGGCAACGGTTTGGCCCGAACTTATGCTCGGGCTGAACTTTCATTGTTCGGATGTTTGACGAACATCCGAACAAATGGCTTGTTCGACTGTTTGTTCGGCCCCCGAACCTACCACAATGAATTGCGGCGCTGAACAGTGCATTGCAAGCCCTGATTGGCTGAAGCAGTGAAAGCTTCAGCCAATCAGGGCATGGGGCACTGTCAGAGTCATGATTGGACACTGTCATCATGACTTTATCCAATCATGGCTCATTACCGCCCTGCAGTATTGTTTCAATGGCAGCCATTTTCAGTGTGATTTTGGTGTGGAGAGAGATAGAACAGGGCTCTGTTCAGTTATATTAGTTAGTTAGTGTGCTATACAGTACTGTGCTATTTTGCTTCAATTGTCAGTGTAGAATATTAGTTTAGTATCAGTCTAGGGATAGTGTGAGTGTAGTGAGGAGGACCATCATTCAGCTTTGCATAGTATGCAGCTAGAGTAGGGACAGCTCAGATAGTTTCACTGTAGTGTAGTGAGACCGTGTCAGTCATACATATATAAATTAGTGTAGAGTAGGGACAGCTCAGATAGTTTCATTGTAGTGTGGTGAGACTGTGTCAGTAATCTTTACATTAGTGTATAGCTAGAGTATGGATAGTTCAGATAGCGTCAGTGTAGTGACGGTTGAACACCGTCTATTTGATTGCGTTACTGCCAGTTTAACGCCATTTACTTCTGTGTGCGTTACTACCAGTTTAACGTCATATATTTCTGTGTGTGTTACTGGCAGTTTAACACCATATAGTTTTGTGTGCATTACTGCCAGTTTAACGCCATATAGCTTTGTGAATTACTGCAAGTTTAACGCCATTTACTTCTGTGTGTGCGTTACTGCAAGTTTAACGCCATATAGTTTTGTGCGTTACTGCCAGTTTAACACCATATAATTGTGTGCGTTACTGCCAGTTTAACACCACATAGTTTTGCTCAATACTGCAAGTTTAGTGACATTTGCTACTGTGTGCGTTACTGCAAGTTTAACGCAATTTACTTCTGGTTTCATTACTTCAAGTTTAATGCCATATAGTTCTGTGCGTCACTGTACGTTCCGTGCATTATTTGCAGTATATTGTAGTGTATCCTTGGAGTGTGTCTGTGTAGTGTGAGTACTCAAATTAAAGTGCACCAAACACCACTTTACATTGATTAAAGTGCATCTACATACAAATTTTCACTTCTTCTTTACATTTGCTTATAAGCACCGCCCCTCCCTCCCAATAATGTCTGGGA